>OY728155.1:1047598019-1048848019 GCA_963277665.1 Viscum album | reverse complement strand
GACTTATTAGACAATCGTTATATGATTTGGTCAACGAATGATAGAAGAATGTGTTCTGTCACGTTGATTAATTCAGTAGATGATAGTCAACACAAACTCTCCAGTTGTTGGGAAAATGTGTTGAGGCCAATTCAACTCATTCATTTGACAAAACCACTATTCATGTTTTTATGTACAAATAAAATGGGTATAACCCATTTACTATCATATATAGGAAAATTTATCATAGTATCAAGTTATTTATAGACATCCAATTTTACCACATTATAGAGTATGGGATTTAACCATTGTTGAGATTACCTTATAGGATTAACCTTATCATCCAAAATTATATGTTGCATAAAAATAAATGGGATAATAAATAGAATATCATAAAATGTCCATCCCATAACATTTTAACACTCTCACAAATGGTCAAGATGTTTTCATTACTATTGTGGAGAGTTTTTATTAGCAGTATTGATGGGAAATAGTTCAATACCATAAATATTGAAGAATTTTAAATTATAAGGATATTGTTTTAGTTCCTAAATGGGTGGTGATGGGATTGAGGGGGGGTATTTATGGTGAGTGACATCTATGAAACTATCTATCTGATTATATTTATTAGATAAGGAATCAAAATCTTTGGAAATTATTTTTCTTGAGTCATCAACAGATATTAGAACTTCAGAATGGACACAGTAATCAAGGAAAGATAAAAATTAACATTTTTCAGAACCCACACAACAATAAAAACATGAATCAAACATAAAATCATCCAAAGGTGATGAAGTGAAAAATAAATTATAGAATGGATTGTTGAGAGAAAAATGTGTGTGTGTGTGTGTGTTTGTCGTTAGTGTAACATCCATCGAATATATAGGAAGTGTAGAGTGCTCTCCAACAGAGTGTTTCATTTCATCGAGGATTTTAAAAAATACCATTTCTCCATCAAACTCCATATATAATATTACATTGTGAACATTTATGATTGTATTTTCTATTTTAATAAATAGAGTCTAATGTATTAGAGGATCATGTCCTTATTTTTGGGTAACATACATAAAAATAATTTATAAATTGGAAAGGAAGATAAGATTACTCACTCTAACAAGGAAATCCATAATCTCTCATGTTGGTGTGTAATGCTCTGTTTGGTGTGTTTCATGACAATGCATGTATGTTGAAGCCCCACAACCTATAGAAAATCATACACTGATTGTTGTATTACAGTATTATATGCACATAAATATAACATATCATATTAAAAGAATACCTCCCCTATGGTACAAGGTATCATTAAATTGAACGGATCCTTGAATTTTATTTCAATTTCTAGTCGATGTAGGGCTGAGACATTCCTTCTTATGTTGACTCTCTCATTCACTTTCACCCTTCATCTATAGGTGAATGTCTCTTAATAAATATTACGTAACAAGGGATTTGTTTAACATAATCCAATGAATATATTTTAACTTCAAACTTTTTAAATGTATCCATTATTTCGTTATCAATATCATTATCAAAATTCTTATTATATTTAGAGATCCATTGTGGTAATGTATGAATAATGGATTATTTATTTGAATAATCAATTATAATTTCATTACCCTATTAGTTTTTTTCTTAATTTGAATATTTTTTGGGTGTAAAAATAGTGTAATAAATATGGGGACATACCTATTGGGTAGAATCATTTGACAATGATACTTCATATTCACAATGACATGTTATTGAAAAAACATTACCATTTTATTTTTTATTAGAAACATGTTGGGGTGGTAGATTTCTAGAAATGTGTATCTAAATTTCACTGATGATGTTTTCTAATTGTCCCACTTTAGTAAATAGGTAGTGAATAGAGGATTGTGTGGTTTGTGGGAATTGTTGGCTTAGGGATTCCATTTTCATTACCATATCATTGAGGATTGGTTCATATTGGGGAGGAGGAGGGGTATGATTGTTTAGAGAAGGTGAAGGATAATAAGGTTTAATACCATGTCCTTGTTGATACCAATTATTCGTGGGTTATCTTGAGTTTCCTCATTATTGGTATTGTGAATGTGTATGCCACCTAGAGTTTTGATGTTCCCTGAATAGTTCTTGATTGGAGGGAGATGTTTGTGGGAATGGACACCTCATAAACAATGATGCATAAGAATCAGGAGAATCTGGATATTATGGACACTGGTTAAAAAAATTAGTATTATCAGAATAAATACCAAAATGTAATGAAACTGAAGGTATATAGTGCTTGAGATAATTTAAATATAAGGGTATGCATCTCATCACGTTTATTATATACCTTTTGTTCTATAAATGAATGAATTACTTCGTGAACTCCTCATGTTGGTGAAATTTCTCGAGTACCAAATTGATGGGCATTTTAAGACATGTTTCCAATTATTCCAAGTGTAGAGGATGGAGTTTTTTAAATTAGGGAACCACATGAAGTAGCATCAATCATTCCATTATCCATGGGGATAAGTACCTCATTGATGTATTGGATTAATAGATGTTAACTAATCTGTTTTTGGGGGAATGTTGATCAATTTCTTCTAAATCTCTATCAATATTCATGATGGGTCCCTCCTTGTGATTACCTAATTCCATATACTTCATTCCCAAATGATGCAATTAAGGAGGTGAGAAATAAAATCTAGAAAGAGAATTTTTAGGTCATTCCAGCCACAAATTGTGGTTTGAAGATAATATATCCAGTCTTTTTCTACACCATCATGGGAGAAAGGGATGTCCATGAACATAATTTGGTCCTTAGATACATTTTGGGTTTTTAATGGTGGAGTTCACTATGTGAAACTCATTGTGATGTTTTTGAGGGTCCTCACTAAAGAAGACCATGGAATTTGGGAAATACATGGATGGGGCATGATCTCATATCAATGATGGATGGTTACTCGGGATGTTGGATGTACGTAGGTTGGTACTCTACATCGAGGATGGTCAGTTATTTTATGGTATGGTTATTTGTTTCCATGTTTTTTGGGGTTTAATTTTTTTCATTATTTTATTGGTTTGGTTCTAATTGACGTCCAGAAATGGTTTAACTTAATTTACATTATTATCAAAAATTGGATAACCTAATTTTTTAGTGAAGTGACTTTTCAATTGAATGGTATAATTCATGTGGTGTTTCTTTTTTAGATCTTTTCATGCAACAATGATGTCCAGTTTGATTGTTTTATTTTTTTATGTATTTTTTGTATTTTTTATTTATTATTATTAAAATAAATACACATATGGAATGAAAATATGAAATAAAATATAATTATATACTACATAATTAGAGACATAGAAAAAATAATAGAGAGAGAAGGCGAAACACACAAAAATAAACAAAAGAAGGAAAAACCAAAATAATAAAAAGAGATGGGGTATTAATACCATTATTAAATGAAAAAGAAAATAAATAAAAAATATGAAGTAAAAAATTAAAAATGATATTACCACCCATGAAATGACAGCAAAGTTTGATTTCATTCCCAAGCACATCAAATTAGATGTTTATTGTAAATTAGATTTTATGCAGCATTGGAGGAAACATAGGTTGTCTCTCGACAGATCCTTACATCATAAAAGTAAAAGGTTTTTTGATTATTAATATTAAAGGTGAATAAGAATGTCTAAAACTAGGTTTTTTTATTTTAATATAGAAATAGAAACTATTTTACAATGTGAGAGAAACATGATGGAGAAATCGTGATCAACTGGGGTATGTGCCCAGGATGCTCAAGATGACATCACTACTAAGTAAATGGGAAGGATCATTGATTCCTTGATTTCATAAAAATTGGAACTAGTGTGGTATGTGGGTTCTTACTAGGTTACGAAATATTGTTGGATCTCCCAATGATATTGATTATTGGTGACTAATAAATATTATCAAAATTGTAACATATGTGAAAACTAAAATCAATAAAGGCATTACATCAACTATGTGATGAGTTGACCTGATTTGTGTCAATGAAATTGTTTTTTCAAATGTAAATAATAGGAATAATCATTTTTATTGCTTCTGGATGTTATGAAACAATTAAATCCACAAGAAACCTCATGAAAACTAATTGGTTAGAAATGATGCACCCACACTCAAATCATCACAAGAATAGATTTACACATGGATGCTTGGGGATTCAAGTGCCTTTGTTTTGTATTTTCCCATACCAGAATGAAAAAAATTACAAATGTAAAAATTATGATTAATAGACTACAAATCTTGAAATTCAATTATCAACCAAATATTATCGCCATTGATATTGCGATAAAAACAAGGAACATCCCCAAACTAATTGCTATGATGTTTAGAAGTACATGAGGGAGAAGAGTACTAAAAGGGGTGAATGTAGCTATCATGGTTGTCTCAACCTAATCAATTGTCATGAAACATGATATAATAAGGGTGAGGGTTAATTTTATTGAAAAATAATAACAAATTCCATAAAATATGTCAAGTGGCTAAGGTACATGACGACTATTCATAGAGGACATATCCCTCCTTTATCAGGCTAGTTGACTAAATAAAATGCCTTAAAATTACTAAATATTTTTGAAAAGAGGTTCCTATGAGTTATCTTTACAAATTGAGGTAGAATCAATAAAATTGGAGTTTTGATGCCAATGTTATGGCCCAAATAAAAAAAGCTGGACCAATCTATCCTAGTACGAATTGTTTTACATTGTGGGCCTTTTTTGGGCATCCATTGGAAGAATTGGGATCCATGGACATCTCAATAAATTTAACCCAAACGGTTTGGGCCATTTAGACCAATTTATATCCCAATTTAATGCATGGGATATCCACACTAGAAACTGAACTCCAGAAGTTTTATTGGGTTCCTTTTTTGTTTGGAATGTTTTATATAAATTATATCATGGGATCTCCAATTCACCTCCATCAACAATTTAAACACCAAAACAAGTAAAATTTCAATATTTAATAGTGATAAAAATTAAATCATTAAATAAAATGCAATGTTAATTTTATAATTATAATTTTCACATTCATATCAAACCTAGTGTAAAATTGTGTTGTAAGGGTGGAAATTAATAGTAAATCATTATGTGATCTGTTCCCCACTAATTCCAGAATAGTATGTCGATGTCATCACAATTCCCAGAGCTCCTTAATTTCATTAGTGATGATTCTTTATTCATAAATTATAATAGAAAATACACATTCATGATGCTTATCATAATAGTGGATCCCTATATCATAACTTTGCACCACTATGATGCTCCACTCAAAATGTTTGTCACTTCTGCCATTGACGATGTTCATCATACTCGTGGAGCTAACCATCAGAATCTTCACAACTTCATAAAACATTATTCACAAAGCCCATGTTATTTAAATTCATGAATTTTCAAAATTTTCATAAGGAGTTCAATGATTCCCACTTATCTCCATGTGGTCGAAACTCTAAATTTTAAATCCCAAAAATTAGGAAAACACTGGGAAAAGGCATCACATTGGGTATGAAATTTTATGTAATGCATTCTCTTCATCCATTCAATCATATTGGATCCTAGTCATGATACCATGTCAACACTGTCTATACACTCCACAAAATCACTTTGAAACCATATTTTTAAACTAACTAAATCAACCCCAAAAATACTAAAATGATTCCCTGTAGTATATTTTCCAAACAATATCCCCGTTTGGGTTTGTTGACAACTCTTAACATTCCAATTCACTATTGACGCTCTTTACATATTCTACCACTATTTTCTTCTTCCAATTAAGAGTGTTATAAAATACATAATCCACACATACTCTAACCACACATAATCCATGTTCTACATGGGAATCGAGAGTAACACGCTTAGTTCATCAATGAATAACTTCTTTCCCAATCCTCTCAGTTTAATTCATGATGAAATCTATTTTTTATGATATATATATATATATTCTTTGATAGATCACTTCTAGTATTATCAAATTTATTAATACCCATATCCTAATGACCCCCTATTTCATTGCACCACCTGTTAGCCTCTCCCTATGATTTGGTAATGAAATTTTCTCCAATTAAAATTTTCCCCCTTTGTTAGAAAATCCAAAAGACACTCTTTTGAGATCTGTAATAGGGTAAAGAACATATATCAACATATTAGGGAAAACATATCATACCTTGTGTAGAGGGGCTTCTAAATCAACACTATTTCATGTGCGGGGAGTTGAATAATATCTGAGAGCTAGTCAATACCCCCAAATTGATTTTTTTGATAGAGAAATTTTTCAAATGTCTGCAAACTATAGTTCTATATGAATATTCTCTTAATTCTCAAGACCTTTATTCACCTTATCCTTTATAAAATGAAACTTTATTTCAAAGTTATTCTTATTTGATTGATGGGATAGATTTTTATATGATTTATAACACTGAAATAATCACAAGGTATTTTGATCAGATACTTCAATTCAAATCAAAAATTAGTAAGCTACTACTTCATCCACAATAACAGTTTCCATTCTTGTGTAGCCACAATACATTCAACTTTTGTAATGCTCAACGAAATTCTATATAATTTTGTTCTTATCTAATAAATACACAATACCCCATAATATAATGTGCCTCATAGTTTTGATTTCCTATCATTTGATGAACTGGACTAAACTACATCTGTATATACAAATAACTTCTACTGAGATCTATAATTATAAATCAAATTGAAATACATGATTACCTTGATATAACAAATTATCCTTTTCACTGCAAAAATATATCTTTCCTTGGGATCATTTTTTTACCATGCTTCTAGGATTGTGGGAAAAAATACCAGGTCTCATGGCTATCATATAGAGTAGAACAACAATTATATCCTTGTATTATATAACATTAACTATATTGCATATATCGTACCTTGATAATTTAATCTGGTTAGTCACTAATGAAATTATCTCCATGGAATTATTCATTCAAAATATTCTCAATAAATCCTTTGAATATTTAGGTTGAGAAATTAATTTGTCATTCATTCAGTGCCATACCTGTAATCTAAGGAAATGTGTTTGTTCACCAATCATTGACATTTCGTTCTCACTTTACATGAATTCAGAAATCTATATGCACTATGTTTCATATAATCCTAAAATATTATTTCATCATCATATACCACCACCGCCTTCCTTTTATTACATCCTTCATTGACATATTGATTGTAATAAACTCCACCACATTGAAAGCTGGGCTTTTTTATGAACATATCTAGCCTTAGATACCATGAGATTTTTTCTTTATTCAACCATATAATGCCCTAATCCACAGACAAATACTATAATCATCTTCATGAATTAGAAAACCATATGGATGCTCAGTATTATCTTCTTCTTCTAGAACCCCATGCATTAATGTTGAATTGATGTCCATCTGGAAGACTTTTTACATTATTTTCACTATTATGGCCTTGAACAATAGAATTGTCTCTATCCTTGAAATATGTAAAAAAATCATTCACATCGACACCATCAATCTGGGAGTACCCTTCACACAATACTCATTCATTATTTAGAATCACTATTTAATCTCCATCCATCTTGTTTCAAATTAAACCTTTAGTCCTGATTCTAATAATATCACCTGGCCTTGAAAAAATATCCACCATCTGATTCATATCAATGTTGTCAATAAATTTATTCATATCTTGAACCCAGTTCTCATCTCTAGTTGTTTTATTCTTCTAATAATTACTATCATATTATGAATCATTATTTTTCACTAACTTCTCTGATATTATTGCCTCTCTATCACTATAATCAGAACACCATTTACTACGTTTTTTATGATTCTTGTCATTCTTTATTAATGTTCCATCATTTTTTTAACTACATTCTTATCCTAATGTTGAATCATTTTTGACATTCTCTCATATATACATGGTATCTTGAAAATAGTAATATAATACTATATTGTTATAAAAATATAAGTAATCATGAAATACATGAGTTATTATTCTTCTCCCCAAACCGATATCCATGACGTTAGAAAACATAATCATTCACCCTTTTTATCTCATTAAGATCTTGAATCTGATTAAGAGATATAAATCTCCACCTATTATGTGAAACTCTTCATGTGGTTGGGCCCACTATTTAGACCTACAAATAAATTTTTTTCTCATGCATCATTTATTATCATGTGATTATTTGCAATGATCCATCAACAAAACATCGAAGCCTACTATGGTAGAATATATTGTAGGAATTAAGAGATAAAGTTAACAACACAATCACTATCTATTACACTCAATTACATCCTTGAATTTTAGGAATCCATAAACCATTATCTCCTTTCATGGATGTATTTCAGATTAATGCTTCATCTCCCATGAATTATTTTAATTAGTTAAAATTATTAAGAACATCGCATCATTATTTAGAATCGTTTGATGCAACTCCCCCTTGGTTTTATATCCTCTTGTTCATGATACACTTGAACATCAGTTAATTTCATATATACATAGTGGGATTAGGGATTCTCTAGAATCCAAAGGAAGTGGATTTTGGTTGATCATGATTGGTCAACCCTCTGATACATTTTTTCAAATAACAATATAGTTTCTATGATTTTTCCAATTTCTTAGCCAACCACATATATTATTCCTATAGAACTAGAAACTTTTTCTAAAAAAATGATTCATTTTCTACTATTTTTGTTCTTTGGGCTTGGCCTCTTTCAAAATTTTGGGTTTATACCTACTATTTGAAGCGTCCATCTTTGAGACTCCACCGGAATTCCATTCATCATGATTCTTTCTTAGAAAAGAAAGATCTCCACTGTTCTTCTTATATTTCTTATTCCTCCATTGGATTGATCTCCCCCTTTAATTAACTTCTCCCATTGTTACACATTTGACATTAAGGAGGAAATATATATTCAATTTAATTTTATCACATATTCGAGTATCCACACTATTTCATTCATCAGCTAGGTTCATCCAAAAATGTTCATTTAGTTGACTAACAACTTGAGTGACCCCCCCATTTTCATCTTGGTTTCATCACATTATTTCACAGTGTGTTGATGTGAGTATATTAGAGGAGGTGATTGAAACTCCTTTCGTTGAGCCCCTTGTGTTTCACCTTAGAATGTAAACAAAATTTTCAACTACTCATGTTATCTTCCAATATATGTTTTCTCATTATACACCACTAGTGTTGGGGATCTCATATTGAGTTTTTTTTCCTTTTTTACATTATGCCAACTGCAATATCATTCCAAATGCGTGTCTTTAGAACATATAAATCATCTCCCATTAAAGACACACCTCGTATAGTCCTTCATCAGATGATGTTTTGATACAACATTAGTTCATTTTTTAAAATTGATCTCATGTGGTTCATGACACATCGTAATGGAGTGTCCCTGCCTTCCACAATAGTACAATTTAATGGATAATTTCCTGTAAGAGACACTTCATTCAGATTTCATAGGATGATTCTTTTTATCCCAAATTTTTGAATAATACATAATTCAGATCTTGAAATATATTCTATAGCCTTTGAATAAAATTGTTATGTATGACCATAAATCCCAAAAAAATTGTACTTGACATAATATATTCTAGTAAAGTCATTTTTTGTTCTATCACCAGTATCTTTAGTGTTTTTCATATTTCTAGAACTATTCACCATACTATTCCTCTCATTTAGTGGAGTGTGATCATTATATCCAATACCTAATTATCCAAAACTATATGGACTTCAAGATGAGACAATACTTACATGTTATATATCAAAATTATGATATTTTCTTTTGATTTCATTATCACCTATTGAACGATATTCAAATAGTAAGTTCAAATCATCCATTAATTTTTCCTTTTCATTGGAAGTATATTTCTCTACTACTACCTTCACTGATTCCATCATTTCCATCAATTGTTAAATATTAATATCCCTTGATTCATGTTGAGAATTATGTTTTATCATATGATTATTCCCTATACACATCTCATCTTCCAATTCATATGTGCTCTTATCAACCCAGTAACATTAATCTACTATTTTAAATTTTTAATGAAATACAGAATCAGAACATCATGCATTATATTACTGTAGCATTTGGTTCATCTAAACTATATCAGAAAGTTGTGTAGAATGATCATAATTTATAGCTTCTTCATTCTGATTTTTATCTAACTTTTTATTCTCTTCATTTTCAGCATCTTTTTGTTTTTCTCTCCTTCTAGAAACCATATTTAATTCTTCATCTTGATATTCATTATAATCCCTCAGGTCAGTTTCCATGTCAATAAGAATTAAATTTAATCCTATTTACTTGTTCAATTCAATTTCAAGTGCATAGATACAGACAATTTTTGATATAATTTCTTCATCAAATTTATCAAAAAATTCCTTTATTTTTTTTGTAAAATAACGCTTTTTGACATCATAAAGTATCTTAATAATTAGTAGTTTCAACATCACATGGAATTTAATTTTGTTCACTCATTTACACAATATCATTTTCTGGGTAAATATATTCCATGTCTAATTCATACCATAAATTCGTTAGTAAATGTTTGGATTCTATAAATGGAATCACACTTTCTCAATAAACACATCCAAACCATGGAATACCAAATGACTTCTGCTTCTTATTTGATGTTCATACCTTCTCGATGACCGACTAATATAAGAGCATACTGAATCATTAAATTCGAAAATCAACTAAACCAAGTCAGGGAAAACAAATCCAATAACATAATCCTACCCTATAATATGAATTTTTTGTTCCAATAGTGTCTGAGATACCCTAGGAGGGGGGTGAATCGGGGTGTGGATATACATTTCTAAATTTACCCCTCCCCAATATTACCTAACCTATTTCATATATGTGTCTCTTTGTTTACACATAAATATTAAAGCGTATATTATTCTTTACTTGTTTATCTAATGATGATTCTTTCAATGTAATGTAGGAAATAATGCACAAGTAACAATAGTTTTGACCTAGTTCACCATCACAGGGCCACTTCTATGCATCTCAAAATGTCGATGTACCAATTGATTCAAATTAACTAAAGATCATTACCAATAATGATGGGTCAAGATAGATTATATTTATACCCAGGATCACTACCTTTGCAATGATTAGGGTCCTCTCACTGAATTCCCAAGGGTCACTCCCTATATCACTTTCTCAAACTCACTTCCAGTGGATGGATCACCTTTTTTCACATCCTTCAGTCACTCCTTTGAGAAGGGAGTCAGCCATAGTTTACAAAAACAAAGGTTCTTTAATTATTTATAATGAATATGTTCTCATTTTTATATGGATTCTCTATTGAAGATCCACATTCATCCAATAGATGAGTACAACTTTATCACAATGTACTTGGAAATGACTTATGTACCAATCTATTAATGCTCACTACATTCATGAAGCTCTTTTTTCATGAAGCTCACATAGCCTTAATGATTCTACGACATTTTCAAAGATCACTCCTCCTTCACAAATCACATCAATTTCAAGAAACACATCTTTCCATCACGAAGCTCATTCCATTAACGAAGCATACATAGAATTCATGATTTAACGTAAATTCATGATTAATAGAACATTTGATTAGAATTTATTTCCTTCCAGAACATCATTACATATAACCGTCACAAACCTCCCTTATCTAACAACCCTTCATGAACCCCATTCGCGATTATGAAGCCTTAAGATATTTGTTAAGTCTATATTGTTTTATAAATGGGTAGATGCCTACATATAGGTGTTCCCTCTAACTCATTATCTTTCCCTCCATGTAAACACCATTTCATAGTGATCCATAATTATTTTCATGATTCTACCTTTTAACTAATCTTCATGGAAATTTCTCATTCATGATGCTTGTTATAATCGCAGAGCCTTCAATAATTATTTCCCACCATGACGCTCCACTCATGATGGTTGTAGTCTTTATAATTCAAGATGCTCATTGTAATCATGGAGTGCACCGTCATAAGGTTCATTCATTTTCAAAACACACTTCACCAAGCCCTTATTCACAAAATTCATGACCTTTCCATGTTTTCATAATACCTTAAATAATAAACATTTGATAATGTTATCCAAACACCAATTTTTAGGTGTCTAATAATTGGAAAATGATTAGAAATTAATTTACCACGTGAATATAAATTCTTATACCGCTTCTAGGGAGTCCATTACTTTATCTTTTATCCTTTTCAACATATTATGTAAAAAATATCTCAAAACTCCACAAAATACCATCAAAACACACATTTTTAACAATCACAATCCACCCAAAATTGCTTCAATGTTTCCAATATTGATTGGTTATCCAAAATTCATATTTCATATTAATTATACGCCATCACCATACAATGACAGTTGAGTCTGATCCATGTATGTATGAGGATATAATCTAGACATATTTAGTAAACTACAGTGAGAGAAAATATATTTCTGGGTTCCTTTGTTACTTTTACATCATTAAAGTTATATTCAATCTTGTTTTCTACCCTCAGTATTTATCATGTCCCCTATTTATTATATACTTTGTGTTTGTTTTTGAATTTTCACTAACATATATGTTTTGGAATGAAATTTTTTTTTTAAAAATAAAACTATTTGTGATGTTTTCAAAACATATATTTTTAATATTTTTATTTGTTTTATTAAAATGATTAAACCATATTTTCAAAATTGTATTTCAAACTATTATATATGGAATGTTTTGGGGAACTAAATGCTTTAATTTTTTGGTTATTATATATATATTATTTTTTTTCACACCTTACTTGTGCCACTCACCTTTAGTAGACCTGGATAGTTTTTTAGTTTTAATATTATGGTTGGATTTCTATATATCGGTTTGGTTTCATGTATGATGGTGATAAATAGATCACATCATCATTCAATTGGGTTTCGGTTAGGTTGTGGTCTATTTTAGTTTTCATTTTTATTCAATTGATGTTATATCAAATTTTGTTTAGCTATTTTTTGTTAATTTTCATTCATGTTGTGTTATCTATTTCGGTTTTTTATCCATGTATTTATTGGACTAAATAATTAGAATGTTGATATCATCCATTTCTAGTGAATGTTTTCATTTGGGAGGCTTAGGGACAACTCATTATCCTTGTATCATATATGTTTGTGTTTCCAGTTAGATAGAAATAGGGTCTGGTTACTGAAAAAATGGTGTCAGAGTAACACTTCATTATTTGGAGTGTTATGTAGTTGGGTGGGTAGAATTAGTGAGGCATTAGAGGTTGGTCATGGGTTAGTTCCGTATCACAATCACTCTAGATGAGACATGAGTTACTATGGGTGGTTATATAATTGAGTCATTATCGTTTGATTTGGGTATATAGTTAGGGAATGACAATAGAAGTGAACTGATTATTCATAGAGGGATCACATGGAGTAGTTACACATGTGGAACCTAAGTGCATTGATTGATGTTAACCTAGTAGTATAATATTTTTTGGGGCATGGTACACTGAACCATGTTGTCTGGTTTTGTATTTTTAATGGTACCTCTATATTTCAATCTGACATGAGTGGTATTTTGGTATTATCTTGGCTAGTGTGGGTTGATTTTGATATCCAAATGGTTCTTATAAAAAATAATTATGAAGAAAAAAAATTATTTAATTTTTGTGTTGGGAAATATTCCATTGAAAGGGGAGAATTTGAAATTTGAAATGGGAAATAGTGTCTTGAATATGACTTTTGGTTTTATTTTTTGGGTTGGTTGTTTGGAAATAAATTTTTTTTGGTTTGATTTTTTGGATATTTAGTTAGTGCAATGTATTACGGTTATTTATATTATGTCACCGAGAAAGGTCCCGGAGGTTTATAAGGAGTCTTGTTTAGCCTTTAGATATTCCCAATCACCTAGTGGAGTGATAGAGTCAAGATATTCTGGATTTTTTTTACCATTTTATATGGTGATGAGGGTCTGTTGGATACTATTGCATGTTTTAAGGATGACATGAATGTTTTTAGATAATTAGGAGATCCTAATGATGTGAGAGAATATTCAATTTTGTTTTTTTCTTGGATGTCCAACATTGGATCTATGAAAGGTGATCATTCCATAATTATTGAAATATAATCTATTTTTGGTAGTGTTTATGTTGACATTTTTATGATTGTTCAACCATGAGGAGGTGGATTTGAAGAAATTGGTATAACTATTTGGTGTTTGACAAGGAAATCAAATGGTGAAGGCCTATGTCAACCATTTTGAGTATGTAGCTTCCTTTTCATTTGATGTAGGCTATGAGGATCAGTTGAAATCTCCTATCATCATTTGGGTCCCTAGTTTAGTTATTAAGTAAAATGGTCTTTCATATGTTTCTGATATATTAAATGGTATTGTGGATGTTTTATTTCTAGATGAGTTAGTTCCTATGGTGTAGTTGGTGGTAGTTTACACTCATGAAGGATCCCCATATGGAGATTTTGTTATGCCAAACAAACATTTTCCTAAGGATTCGTTATTTCCTGTCACGAATTCTCATACATAATATTGTTCTCTCTTTTATTTCTAGTATAGGTCATTTGACAAATATATATTTTATTTCTATTATCCTCTAATGAATATTCGTTGATGTAGTTGTATGGGTCATGAAGAGAAGTTATATAAGATTAATTTATAGAAAATGAAGTCTTTGATAGAGAATATTAACTTATGAATATGTGGAATCAGACGATTTTATGATTTGGGATCCAACCACATGCCTTGGAATAATCAATTCATCCGTTTATGAATCGCCGAAGGTGTCGGGAACCTTAGTTTGATACTCATGTCCAATGTTGGATTGCCAATAGAATATGATTCCATTTGTGGAATTTTATTTTCTTCGTGTTTATTCATTGTAGTATTCCTTATTTCTAAAATATCATTTTGTGATGTCTGTTTCTCTTGACATTGATAGTTTTTTTTGTTTCTATTCCATGTAGTTTGGATGGTTCCACCACATAGTAGTTAATCATTAAGTATTTTCTCACAGAGGAGTTGGTTTCGATTATCGATGGATGTCTTCATGAATGTGATTGTATCCTAAGGAAATAAAGAATTTTGTCATTGGATTCCCTTATAATTTAGTTACCCACATTTGTTTCTCAGGTGTCAGGTGTTTTTGGATTGGTTTTGGGGTTATCATTTTATTGTCATTGATTTGGGAGACTTAGTGTAGGTAAATACTAGTTAGGGACTTATTGTGGGGAGAACCCCCCTCCCCCACCCCTTCCATTACCTTTTGACCATTTTCAATGTCTTTTTTTTATATTTGGTCGTTTTTTTACTTTTGGGGTAAAATGTAACCCAAAATTTTTGGATTCCATTTGAATTTATTCGAATTTGATTTATGTTTTTGTTCTCGTTTGGATGAGACATATTCAGGGGGAAGAAATTTTTTTGTGGGGATAATTGTCAAATAAAATCCTTAAAATTATTTTTATTTTACAATCTTATTGATTTTGGATTATTTGGTTGATGATCATGTTGATTTATCATGGAAATTTGTTTCATTTTAGAGAATCCATTTGATATTTGGTCATGTGAGTGGTTTGTGTGATTGATTTTAGGGTAAACGATGTGTCTTGTGAAGTTGAGGGAATTTTTTATATTTTTCTAATAGAACATTTTCACTAAAAAATATATCATATGATTAGGAAAAAACTATGTATGGCCCTACAAAAACCATGTGTCTTGAAGTTTATGTATGGGACATAGTGCATGACTTGTCCACAATTATATGAAATTTTGTGGCCTGTGTGTGAGGGGTTATACAATTTTTTTATTGAGGCATTGGGAATGGATAGTGCATGATTTCACGAACAATTATTTTAGTCAATGAGGTTGAACTCCATCTCTTGTATGGTTCAAAAAGTTTTAAAAATAAAGTGATATAGCCATGCATGTTTCCCATATCAAAAAAATTGAAATTCCCACCTTTTCCCTCGTATATTTTACAAACAATTTTGTTACACCTCCCATTATAAACATAGAAACACTAGGGTTATCTCAAAAAACCCCTTTCCTTAACTCCATTCGTCCATTAAACCTCCCTCTTAGTACCTAGTTACATTACATTTTTGTTTCAGTAATTTTCTTAATCTACTGATTCTTCCATCTTAGTCTCATGGTTTCCCTTGGTTTGGTACTTTATTTTCTATACACTTGTATGTGGGTTGGACAATGTGGTTTTAATTTTTTTTCAGCTACATGGTTTTTCTATTGATATTAGTTCTTCCTCCCCCAAAATTTTTTATGGTGTGAACACATCATTGACATAGGTGTTTTGTTCATTTCCTTTCTGAGTCATTCCATGTGAATCTAGATCATTTTTAATAAATTTATAATTTTTTATACAATATTTTCAGATTATTTTATGATTAATTATGGTTTTTTATTATTAAAATTTGGAGAATAATTGTTTTTCAATGTATATTATATGTTAGAGCTACATGTATATGTATACATGGGGTAAGATAAAATGTAAATTAGTTTATTAAAAAAAATTGGGTAATTTATATTACCTTCGTATTGGGATTTGTTTTTTAAATACTAATATCCTACAATTTGAGGCTTATGAATGTGTTATAGTTTTTTTGGGGTTTGGTACTTAGGAATGGATTATTATTATAGGTTATTGTTCCATTTGTTTTAATTTTAATAAAACCATTAGTGTTTTTACTTACATCTTTTATGCCATTGGATATTTTATTTTCCATGTGTTCATTTGTTGAACACATGGAGATGTAAACGAATCCAAATGTAATTATAAAAATATATTCACCATAAAACTGGTATTTCAAAGAAAACATCCCATCCACTTTTTCTTCATTTCCCTTCTCCTTCTTTGTGATTTTTCTACCCCCCCATGTGTTTTATAGTTACTCTTGGTCTCTATATGATCACTAAAAGTGGTTTCAAATGGGATTCTAATTATGTCTCCCATTTCAAATCTCATTGTGATGTTTGGTTCCTAAAAGGTAATGAAGTATTATTTAGTAGGATTCCAATATGTCGTAAATTTATATGTATTTTTATTGTAAATGTGTAGCACATATTGTAAATTTAATACATTTAAAATTAGTTTTAAAATGAAATGAGAGGAATGATTATTGGAATTTTATCATGTTATAAAAATTGTTTTAAAGAAAGTATGGTGTAAAGGCCTAGATGGAACATATATGATGGTTGTTGTCATATGAGAACCACTATGGTGGACCCTTGAAGGAGTGGGCTATATCATAGGTGGTTTTGGTGTTTAGGTGAGGAATGAATTGTTGGTGGGGGATTTCAATTGAGCCACACATGTGAAGACCTCCAAAATCACCGTGAACAATTATAATGGGATTACTATGATTCATATATAGGGTTGAGTGATAGTGTAATATCGACCCTGATTATATAGCTTTGGTACCTATTATATTTTATTAGGGAACAAGTGGGATGTTCCACTAGATTTCATAGTTTATATAATCTAATTGTTTATTGAATATTGAGTTTCACCATACACAGGCAGGTGAGTCCGAACCAAGTATGGCTAGGGATTTCATCTAGAGATGTTTAGAAACTTCCCATGATTATAATATTTTTGTGCGTTCATATTTTATGATTAATTAATTTTTTTTACCTTTTTCATAGTTTTGTTTCCACTCTTTTTCAATAACACCTCTTTATTAATTGGCATGGGTTGTCGTTTGGATTTTTTTTATGAATTATGGGTTTTGGAATAGAGAAGATTTATTGAAAAGTAAAATATGGAGTGTTATTTTGAATAGATAATTTTTTGAAAATTATATTTTGTTCCTCAAATTGATATAATTTTTTTTCATCGTTTTTTTTTTCAATCTAGTATTTATGGAATATTTTACTAAATTAAATGTACAAATTATTTGGAGATTACATAACGAGTTTTTTATAAAGCATAAGATAAGGATCATATAAATCACTAGTTATTAGTTTTAGATGTAGAATATATGTTTTAAATACATGGGAACTATACAATGTGTGGTTATATATAAAATTAAAATTTCAAGGGTTATATCTTATCATAGAATTTTATATTTTTGGATTCATTGGATTATATTTTGTTACTATATATAATTCTAATATTTTTTTCATTTTAATTATTTTCAAATCATTATAATCTATTTTAAAATATCCATTCTATTTAAACCTATAGTTTACTTATATTATTGGTTTTAAAAGGAATTAATTAAGGAATCAACATCTATATCACTCTATGATCTAATAGTTACAAAATATTAAATAAGAATTTATGAATATTTATAGGGTTAAGATAGAATGTACAATATAGTAATATTTCATTTAATAATATGTGTAAGAATAATTCACATTTCAATTCACTGATCATGGTATAGAAAACATGTATGAGACTTAGTATATTGGCCATAATAAATATAATTTCAACCAGTATAGATGATTATAAAATGACAATATAGGTTATGGTATATCATAAAATTGATATAGATTTGATGAAGAATTCACTACACAACAATAAATTTCAGGACCAATGCTAGGAAGTACTATGAAAAACAAATCACATCCTAATTATAAGTTGATGAGCTATTTTTAAAATTGTGGTTACTTCCACGGTGAGATCAAATTTCATTCCATGATATTATTTATAATATAGAAAATTATGATAGAATATTATTGCCATGTTATTTTGGTTGAGGGAATTTTTACAAAAAAATTGTTATCTTTTCATGAATCATCTCATCATACTAAATTAAAACTATATTTTTGATATATACATTATATAATCCATCATGTCATGGAATAGGTAATGGGGTTATGAAATTATTGATGAAGAAAGGAAAATTTATAACAAAATTGGAGGCTTTAAATTAGTAAGATGAATTTATTTTATTAAGACAAATGACATTGTATGCGAGGGTAAATGGTAGATATTTAACTAGGGATTATCACTATGCTGAATTTATGGATAATAATGGTAAATTCGACTGACAGGTTCTAATTTGAATTTGAATATAAAATTTAATTATATGATTTATAAGAATATTTTCTTTGTATGTTAGGAGATAGTGAATACACAGATAACATCATGAAAATATTAGAGGTTATAGAGGTATTACATGAAGTGTTAAAATAAATATTTTTTTATTGATTTGTTTAGAGTTTATATATCATTGAAGAATGTTCATTAAAGAGGATTATTAGCTGCATCTATGTGATTATTAATAGAGAAATATTAGAGAATCTTGGATAACATAATTTTTATTTTATTTATTTCCATTAATATTATTCCATGTGTTCATCTTACCTATTAATACATATATTTCTTGAATCCCATTATAATGAAATGAGTAGGAGATATAAATATATCATATATCATGGATGAGTATGGATCTTGTCCAAAAAATATAATAAAAATAATGGAGTATTGAATAGTAGAAATATAAATACATAAATGATGAATGTTTCTTATATGTATCTCAATGAGGTTGAACCAAGTAAAATATTAGTGTTTGTAATAATAATATTTCTATATTTTTTAATTGAATTTTTGGATTATGCTTATAATATCTATCTATCTTTTTAAACATGAGGACAATATTAAGATGATTTAGATATTTTTTTTGAACACCCTTATTCACCGCCTAAATTAATCTATAATGACACTTTAGTATAAAACATATATAAACCATCTTATGGTGAAAAAAATTATAATTAATTACCAATAATATATATCCTTTGATGTGGTAAAATCATTGATTCAAATATTTTAACATCCTAATTTTATGGTTATTAATATTTCCAATGTTAAAATTATAGGATGTGTTTAATGATATTGAAATAAAAATAAATGAATTTATTATAGTATTTTATTTTTTGATGATTTAATATAATGTCAAGTCTTAATAAAGAAAAAAATATGGTGACATCAGTAAAAGTGTGACGACTTTACCCTTTATTATAATCATGTAGTGGTGATTTTTTTCTAATATTTAGGATATGTTATTTTGTTGGTGATATATTTATCATATTTAGGTATTATAAGAAATGTGAAATTTTTTATCACTATTGGATATGTTGTTTCGTAATTGAATTCTAGAAAACATATTTAGTTTGTATGATTTATAGTATTATCCTATACAAATGGTGGGGTTTCATATGAATGATTTTTATGCTATATGGTTTGTTAAGATCATTCTCCAGAAGTGAATAGAATATAGAGAATTAATATCCGCCATTTCAATGTAAATGGTAAATCATTTTATGTATTATATTTTGGTAACATTAATTTTAGTTTATTAGAAATTTGAGTGTATATTAAGTATTATTGAGACTAGTGAAGGGAAATTTATTCTTATATACAGAGAATATCGGGATTATTATTCTAGAGTCTTGGAGAATTGATTGTGATCTATCCAGAATTTTTTTCATTGGTTCTTGTATGAGTAGGTCATACAATTGTTTTATGTATATTCATATTTTATACATAAAATACTCAAAATAGGATATCATGCAGTAACGTGATATTTCATCTTATTTAGATGGGAGTTGTCGAAAGAAAATAAAACCATCACGTGGATCATATTTTAAGTGGTGATTATTCAATATTATGTTTTGGTGTGATTAGAGAAATACTACTATCTATCACTAAGTAATCATATTATAATAATACGTAATAATTTTAATAACATAAAAATTATTAATATAACACCCTCAAAATACAATTATATTGCCATTGGGAAATATTCATTTGATAAAAATATAATGTATAATGACTTTTATTTATATTTTTTATAATATTATTTATGGAATGAATATAATACATAATAATTCATGTTAACATGGATATCTTTATCCGATGTGAATTTACATAAAAACATAAATAAGTGAAATTCAACTCAATGTTTTGGGTTTTATAATAAAAAATGTTTTGTTGAGGATGAGTCAACCATAAGATATAGGATATATCAAGAAATAATTATACATATTGTAAAGATTAATATTATTAATGAAGAATAATTAATGAATAAATTTGGATGTTATTAACATATTATAATGGATCACCACTAAGGTATCATAAATAGATTACCATGTTTCATCACTATGTGATCATAATCATGTAACCAAGGATCATCACCATAACCTATATATTCAATGAAAACCTAAAAGGTAGCATAAATTATATGAAGATTAATTGGAAGAAGATCCCTTTAAGGGATATGCAATCTATTTCCACCCATCACATTTCAATAATTTCATTGAAACACATTAGAAAAATATATTAATCCTTAATTTATATTATTTATATTATATGATATATCACCTTTCTTGACATACATGTATCATATATAGATTTAAATATTTGGAATGATAAAATGAAGGTTAATATAGATATCCTTAAAATCATATTTTAATTTAAGTTTCACTAGTTGTACATATTGTATGGTTGTTTTAAATTAACAATCAACGATATAGTAAAATTTATGTGCATTAAATAAAATAATTACTTTCAAAATAATTTCATGGAAACATGACTAATATTGTTTTATATGGTTTATGAAAATATTTTCAGAAATAAATTCAATATTAAATAATTTTTATGTAAACCCCAAATTTAGTTTATATTGGTCATAATAATTTCATTAAAAAATATTTCTATGTATATAAAGAATATAAATCAATATATCACTTATGTAAATATAAGGATTTTAACATGAAAAATACAATAATGACTAAATATATTTATATAAACCAAAAAATAACATATCTCCTTTGAAAAAATTTTAAATCTGTTATACCATATATAAATTTCATACCGTTGCATTTATATAACAATTCATAATTGAATTTAATTTGAATGAATGTAAACATTCCATGTGTCTTTATAGGATTAATAATTATTTAAATTGAGTGTAAATAAATATTTCATGACCATCGTAAAAAATCCAAACATATAGACATGGGATGAATAAAAATATTTTAATAAAAAACTAAATTTTGTAATGACTTCTATTCATGAATGATGAATAATTAATAGAGAGAGATATATAGTAAAATTATTAATTTTTATTCAGTGAAATATAACCCCTTATAAATATATAACCCAATTTAGGATATGTTAGCTAAAAATAATATAAAAATATTGTTCTCAATTTTAATGGAATTAAAATAATTATGGAGGAGTGCTAAATATTTAATATAAATTATTTCTTATCTTTAGTATAAACCTTATGAAAATTTAATTAAAAAAATTATCATAATGTTATAATCACATTTTATTTGGTAGTTTATGAAATTTTTACAGTGCATCTTATATTTATAATCCTCATGTCTAGAAATATATTCTTTTATTCATATTAAATTTAAATAATCCATTTAAATATTTTTAATATAGTATAATATATTTTATACATTGAAAATTCATTTTTATAAAAAAATATATATAACTATTATATAATATATTATTTTTAAAAATAAAAAAATTTAAATTTTTAATTTTTTTTAATATTTATGTTATTTTAGTTAGAAAGTGATTTCATGAAAAATATCATTTACACATACTATATTTTATTAATTAACCCAATATTCAAAAATTATAGAAAATTTGAACAAAAATATATATTTCCAAATTAAAACATGATCATTCTAATACTCAAAAGGTGTCCACGTTACTCTATCTCTTAGGATCGCTTCATTTAATATTAAAAGAAAATTAATTGAAACATATTTTCAATGAAATAAATATTCAAAAAATTGTTATTTATATATAATGATGATCTATAAAAGCCCTTGTAAAATCGTTTCGATAACTAGGAGTGGGGGAGATAATTTTTTTTTCAATTTTTTTAAATTTCTAGTCCTATGAAGATTACTTCACCTCTTTTTAGAGATATATAACTTGTGTGAATTCAATAACAGAAAAAATACCATAGGAACACAAGTGCCACGGCCAGCCCCAATGAGCCTACTATTGCATGTACCCAAGCCTATCTTCAATAAGATAGGGGATGGTGACTCGAACCGAGTAGGCATATCACTAACATAAGAGGACATAACCTACATACATGTACACACAAACACATCCACGAGCATATAAAATACTAATATATAAATATAAATTAATAATAATTCATGCATATATATAAATCCCACAACCACATTATGATATAATGTATAAATGAAAATAAGGACCAATATAAGCCCCTATAAAGTGTCAGAAAAAAATTTGACTGGAGAGGAAAACATGGAATACAATTAGAATACTAGAGGAATAATCCTATATCTGTTTGCCCTTATTATGAACCATCTAGTCACAATCCATTATGAACTTTTTCAAAAGGACAATCATCTTCACAAGACACAATGTGTGTAAGCAAAGACTATGCAGGGCCGGGTATAACCATACCCATTGGGGAACCCCAAAAACAAAACAATATATAACAAAGTAAATATTTTAATCTCTACATAGTTATATATCAATAGAACACATTGTAATAATATATAGATATACTCAAAAATGAAACATAGTCTAATTTATTATCACAACCATTGTTCTTCATACTTGGATTTCATCTTGAATGTTCCATAAAGCAGTCATTTGGGTGAACACTTTCCTGAAGCTAATAGAAGTGATGTAGTATGTCTGAGAGATAGTTCTCATTGGTGATTTCCTTTAGATGTACACATTAATAGTCTAAAAAGAATATGATACACATATGAGTATCACTCCCAATGTTATGGGGTGATACCAAAAATTAAAAATGGATTAACCCGCTTTACAAAGGATTAACACATACATATTTTTGTTCATGATGATTCCATGAACTAAAATTGGGGAAAAAATATGAAATGTGGATCTCACTCTAGGCCTCATGGAGGAATTTCAATGACTCTATCCAAGAAGTCATGTTAAAGGGATCCTTGTCCTAGGAGTAGGAGCCGATTCTATATTAAACATTTCTGAAAGGATATGGTGAATGAAACATAATGAAACATTCCCAAGACACAATGTAAAATCTCGTCACGCTATCTATAATAATGTAAATAGAGTTTATAAATGTTACACACTATGTCCCTTGACCCTGGGTCATATCCTTGTAACTAAAAAATTTATATTACCCATGTTCGGTTATAAGTACATGGTATTATGGATTCCTGTGTACTATACAGGTGTGCAAGTACATGGAATATCACATTTACATGTCCTAGGTTCTATCAGTGTAAGGGAGTGCACAATTTGATCCAAGACATGTACTCTAACCTGTGTTAGTGTACTATCTGATGCACATGATGACTTTCTAGGGAGATACCATGCATTGGGTCATAGGGTTCAATCTACATTAGATTCATATGTATATCATGATAACCATTCCTCCCCATATGGGGGCCACAAGGCATATAGATTAGGTTTACACCTATAAAATATGAAATTTCAAAGAATAAAAAATCTTGTCCCGTGAGTTTTTTTGTGCCTCCATCCCTTGATTTTATGATCTTCTTACTGGTAAAATCAATGTTTCATATCATTTGATACTCTTTGTTATCGAAAAACACATTTTAATCGATTGACCCACTTGGAAAATTGAATTATATGTCTTCCTTCATTACACGTGGAAAAATGAAAAATCGGGTACCCAATGTTATCTGATCCTTCATCGCCCCCGTCGTTGTGCAACGTCCCTATCATGTCGATTAAATATCTATGATATCAGATCATTACATCCAGATTTGAGTCTAAAATGATCAATTTCATCAATAAACATCGAACCACGTTACAAATGAAGATCCCCTACAATGAACGAAGAATCGATGGAGAAACAAGAGAAAAAAAAGTACAAACCATGATCAATACTAGTTTTTATCATTGTCATTTCCATTACAACAAAAAATCAAATAATAAACAATATAAACATAACGAAACTTAAATGTTAATCTTGATTAATGTAACCCATCATTAAATTGATCAATCCTCTTATCCTTCCATTCAACAATTTATTTGAATTAATCATATAAATTTATAATATGGAATGAAATCCAAACAAAAAAATGTCCTACCTCAATTAAAATATATCACTGATGAAGAATGGGGTTGCGTCATGGTTTTTGTGGAGATCCTTTGAATTTTTTGTGCATAGATCATCAATCCATGATCTTCTTGTTGTTCACATGAGATATTCTCCAAATCTATCTCTAAGGGTTCTCCAATGGCTTTAGGTTATGCCCCTAACCATGGAATTATAAATAATAGTCTATTTCAAGACACTCTAATCATTGTGTCAAAAAAAAGAATTAAAAGAATTTATTTTATTAATTTATTCATTTCCATACCCACGATGACTGTTCTACAAACACCATGTGCTTAAAAAGGTTATGCAATATATATGGAAAACATGAATTTTGAACTCAGTGGTTCAATTGGATTTCAGATCTATTACCCCCTTTTAAATTAGTCCACTTTTTCAAAAACAATTGATCTTGAATACTATTTAATATATATAATATATTTCAAACCTTTATTTTGGGCACACCAAGGCATAGAAATACACAATGTCATAGCATGTGGTCTCGAAATTAATCCATAAAATATGCAAAAATAATACATGGAATATCTCATGCATTAAATTCTATAACCATTGGGTTATCAAATCCCTAAAAATCAACAAAAAACTACAAAAATATATATGTATATACTGAGCACGAATTTGACCCTCATTCTCTAATGTGGACTCCTATAGATTCTCATGTTTCCACTAGACAAACAGTAAATGATTTTTTCACCAACATAGGGTCCATGCATACCAATCCATGATCTTTATGTCTACTCATTAAAGGTAGAACATTTCTTGATATCTACATAATCCCATTCAATAATGTGTTATTGTTCATGCATGTTCCTCATTTTCTACATCACGTGGATGATGTGGGGTACCTAGTATAAATGTAGTTGATGATTTATGTTGTACGAAACCTTGAAAAATATTCATTGTAACTGGAACATGCTAATGAACATCAATGATATCTTTTCTCCCGACCAAATCACCATAATCCACATTGATGTGAAACTTGTAGTAACACATAGTTTTCTTCCTCAAACTCTAAAGGAGTATTTCACCTCCCTGCAATATTCATATGATGGATATTTATAGTCTTCATCAACACATGGATGATCATATCCATCATGGTAGTTACTCGTACCAACTCTTGGTCCATGAGTTCCAACACTCCTGGTTCATTACAAAAAAGTGGTAACCTTTATGGTGTCCCATAAAATTCCTTGAATGGTTCTATATTGATGGTAGAATGGCAGATATTTTTTACAAAAAATCCAAAAGTCGTATCTAATCCTACCAACTACAACCAACGTCTAGCATGAATGCTGGTAGCATGTCCTACAAAACCTGAAAGGTCCACTCTTTTTGGATATCAGTTTTGGGTTGAAACATTTTTCTCAAGTAAAACTAGGTCCCAAATGACTATTATAATCCTTTCTACAATTGGGATGTGAAGCGACCATTGTGGAACAAAATGACAATCGATGTGATTCTATGGTGTCAGACTATCTCCTTAATGTAGAGGGGTATCAAGACCACTACTGATCAATTCTTCTAAATAAATAAGATGTGTTTTAAAATGATGAGTTGGTCTAATATCAACATGATTCCCTCATTTCTCATTGACATATGTGGTAATTACATCATGAATTCCATGGATATCGCATCCCACTACCATTATGGAACCTCAAGTGGTTGATCTGAAGACGATGTAACATGGTGCTCATACTTCATGTGCTGACAAGTAAGGATTCGAGAGTGGAATTATGAACCTTATTTTTCATTCGTAGACACCAAAGATGATGTTGGAGGTCCTACCACATCATTTACACACCTTTATGTACAACCAATATAGAGTTATGAGACACTCCCAAACCCTCCTCCAACATTGTCACTGGTATCACTCTTCATCCTATGAAAATAATGAATTGATCCGCACCTTTATATAATCCACCAAGATCACGTCTAGTGGATATCTATTTGTGTAGGGTCTCACATTCATTATTCCCAAGTTATGCATCCCTAACTTGTTCCATGAGAGGAGGGGTAAAGACCATCATTTGGAGGTAAGATTCTTCATCGCTATCGAGAAATGATAATTTTAATTATGCAAGTGACTTTGAGGATTTATTCAGTAATTGTGACAATGACCTCCTACTAAGATAACCTCCTACTACATTTCCCTTCCCAAGATTATATACAACCTAGATGTTTAAATCCTATAGTAACTCTAGAAATCACCTCTATCTCGAGATAATATCCCATTGAGATAATATATACATGAGATTCTTGTGAACATAAGATATGATAAAATAAATTCACATCAGGTATTGTCACAACATATTTTGTATAAATACCACAAATGTTAACTGTTGATCATGTGTCACATAGTTCTTCTTATGTGGTCTCAACTGACATGGACCTTAGGCAATCACCACTTGTCGATACATCAGAACAAAACCAATAATGGTTCCCAATTCATCATAAAATACTACATAATCTTCACCCAACTCTATAATTATTAATATGGTAGTGATCATCAAACTCGGTCAAAACAGATGACAATATTACTGGAACATCTCTTTACACATGATTGGAAGCCTCTTTCAAGTCAATGTTACCATTGGTGATGAAACTATAGAAAAATCAGTTATAGATCTCTAATAATAGCGTGAAACACCTTGGAATTGTCATAATTCTGTCATAGACTATGGTGTATCACATGCTCGCACTGCTTTAAACAATACGGGGTCCACTGCCAATTCAGTCGTTGAGATAACTTGTTCGAAAAAGTGGACCGCCAGAATCCAAAAAAGGCACCTTGATATCTTCTTGTAAAGATATTTCTCTCTGAGTTCTTCCAGAACTATCCAAAAGTGTCATGTGTGATCCTCCTTGGGTAATGAGTACATAAATATTTCATCGATGATGACTTCAATTAACTGGTCCAAAATATTCTAATAGATCCATTTCATGATTCCCATGAACACTAATGATGAAAAAAATAACAAAATATAGTGCCCACATCATTTACTTTTCGAAATAATTGAACACCTATTAGTGAAGACGGTGCTATACATTATTATAAACTTCCATCAAATGATGTCTTCCATGAATATTAATTATGTTGTTAGTGTATAAATCTATGATGTCTTAATAACAAGATTTTTGATTAATGATTCAACTTAATTGACTGTGTACCTTATTTTAATGTGACACCACATAGATCCATTAATTCTGTATCCAAAAAAATATATATAAATAAGAATTTTAGTTATCATCCCATACAATATGTATATTAAAGTGGATTATTCATTTCTGTAGTCATCATACAACGTACCACATGAATCCTGAAATAATTTTGAATCCTCAATCAATGGATCCAACTAAATAACAACATCATTTCCCAGCTGTTTTGTTCCTAATTTAAGCATAAATAACATAACGTATTTTAATTTCAGGGATAACCTTGGTGGTAATTTTAAATTTACATACATAACTAAACATGTATATGAGTGCTACATTGAAAACAAAAATGATTAATTCCATCTTCAAATAACACAGTATGAAGGTTTCTCTGCTCATATCCAAATTCAGGATACTTGTTATCAATTCGCTTCCACTGAGTAGAGTCTACCACGTGACATAGTTTCCCATCTTCATGTCTTGTATTTGAGTTGCACAACAATTTCCTGATAGTCACCTATCTTCCACATAGTCACAAAAATGATTTAATGATTGGAATGTAAAATAAAATTTTTTCAGACTGGATTCATCTTTCTTCTATCAAGAAAAATCAAAATTTGGAAATTTTATAAGTGAGTTGTGTTCAATTCTAAATAGGATTCAATAATTCAGGAAGGGAAGTATTTTTTCAGAGAGAAGACACATCGAGTGTTGCCTTCATTTGGCATCATATATTAATCTCGAGACCTCATAATCTTTGTGGAGAAAGTCACTCAATAGTGAAAATGTTCTATAAAACTAGTGCCACTTCATCTATTTCCCCCATTCAAATTATAAAACATCAGTATGTCTGAGAATGCAATATAATTTGTGAGACTAGCATATAATGGTGTCTTTTAAAAACTCTTTAACTTATCATACATGATTTGTAAATCATGAATATCACATTCAACTTTATTTTTCATTTCCTAAATAAGATCTTCATCATCATTCACAACTATAATCACATCCTTGAAACATTCTTCATCATTGTTCACACATTTAATCATATCAAATGATCCATAAAATGTAGTGTCATCCACGACACTATCATTGTTACCTTTTTTTCAATTTTTATTCCAACATTTATCACTTAGATCTATTCCTTTATTGATCAATTATTGTTTCAATTCCTCATGAATAATTTTTTTTGAATATAAATATTGTAAACATAGACAAAGGATTTTAGAAGATTCATATGCATGATCTTTTGAAAACCCGAGAAATCATTCATGCCATCTTCATAATCTCTTATCAATCAATTTTAAATCCATCCATTATATATTCATATCCATCCTATTTTATTTAGTAATATAAATATTTTTGAAAATAAATACACAAAACATTGATATAATCTTACGGATTTCTTAAATATATAATATTATACACTTACATGATTATAGGAAAACTATAGTTAAAATTTCCATTGGTAACAATTTATAAAAACACACATTTTATCCCAATAAAATAACCAAACATTTATAAAAATTCATGTTTAAAATAATATAACCTTTTAAAACAATTAAATCATTTCCAAACACTCTTTCACAACACCTCAATTCATTTTTTTAAATCATTCAATGAAACATTATGAGCCAATAATTTTAATCATTTAAATTTAGAGAAAACCCTCTAAGAATGATTTAATAAAAATAAAATCATTTTAAAAGAGATACATATGCATTTTAACAATGAAATAAATACAAAAAAGGATATTTATAAAAGATACAAATAAAACAACTCAATTCTTTACAAACCAATCAGTGTTTTGTTATTATATGACACTATTACAATGGTTGGTGTATTAAAAATAATTTCCAAAATCAAATTATATTTCTCTCCCAACTATTGGATATTTATTATTCATGATTCTGTTTTCCAGTTATATCAATTATCCTTCCCTGCAACACCAAAGTCTCTATGGATATGTTCCATATTCAGTGACCACCCTCACAACCCTAAACCACTCATGTCCCAGTTTAATTCAAACACAATAGTTTCTAATACTTTTACTGGGGAACGTGTCCATATGTTTAGGGACATGCTGATATGCCTCCATTCATTCCCGATTTTCAATGGAAAGTGGAATCCTTCACTTATTTAGGGATGATTTCACCTTGATTGAAATGAGATGATGAGTTTTCGGTCTCTCCATTCATGGATTACTAATTGGAGATCGTTAAATAGTCTGGGCCCCCCTCATATATTTGAGATTTTGTTTATAAAACTCTTCCTATGGAAATTCCTTCATGGATGTCGATTAATTAAACTACTTTTGGCAGGACATTCCATGGGGTCATGTTCGGGAAGCAACCTTCGGTCCGGGGAGTAGTCACATTGGACATCACTGGTGGGTATGGATGTTGGAACACTGGTATGTGTGGGTTTCATCCCCTTATGATAGGGCTTTTAGAGAGCGTAGATTCATGATGAATCCTTTGTCTAATGTGGATAATTATATTCCTTAGGAATGTCTCAAATATTTTCATCAGCTTCCCATTTTTAATATAGGGTTTAAGGTGAGTTTAATGTCTAGTGGAGAGTGATTGGAATGATTAGAACACTGATGGATGTGGATCATATGGGTGAAACCCTTGAAGGTAACACTAATGTTGGTGCTAACACGTAGTTAGTTACCCAATCACGGCTAGGAGTAGTGAGAATGTGGGTGACATTATCTCACTAGGATGTGGATGCCTTGGAATTAATCAGGATGGATATGGATGTTTTTGAAAAGTGGGAGGAAAAATATATGGAACTGATGTGAGGAAGATGATAACTTTTGGCATGACCCTCCTTGAGACGTCCTACGTATCCCCATTGCATGGAATCATAGACCATATTGTTCGGTGGGGTGATGGGACTCCTTCGGAGGTAGCACATGACAATGGATGCATGGATGGGACGTGGAGGAAGTGGAACCTCCAAGCTAGGCCATGAGTGTCCCGAAACGCATAGGCTTGTAGGAGATACCATGATGGGACATGAGTGATATGCATGAACCTAAGCGAGGGTTCCTACATATCCCCTTGGATATGATTCAAATTCAACATTGTTTAGGAAGTGGGAATAGATTCGATGTTTGCACAGAGGACATAGAACCGATTATATGATAGTCCTGACACTTGGTTAGCAGCCCAAGTTCATCCAGTCCCCTTGAGGCGGACAAGGATGTGGGTCCCAAAAAAGGAGGCATCCACTAATTAAAATTTATTGGGGAATAAAATATCATACCGCTGGATTCAGATAATAATGGTTTACTACAGGATGGAGATCACATTGGACTATAGCTATGGATGGGGTGCAACATCATACCGCTCGATTGGTTTACAAAATCATACTGCTGGATTGAGATCATAACGACTTACCATTTGATATTGTGCAATGGCTTACTACTGGATGACTTCACAATGGCCTACAACAGGATGGGGTGCAACATTTTATCGCTATATTGGGTTCACATTGGATAGATGTTGTATTGTGATCACAATGGATTACCCATGGATGGTGTGAAATGGATTACAAGTGGATGGGATCACAACAGCTTACCGCTGGATGGGTTCACAACGTCTTATGGTAGGATGGGTTCAAAATATCCTATTGCTGAATGGGTTCACAAAAGCATTCCACTAGATGGGTTCAAAACGTCTTACAACTGGATGCGATCAAAACTGCATACCATTGGATGGGGTCACAACGACTTTCCCCCAGATGGGTTCATGGTAGATTACTACTTGATGGGGATCACAACAGCATACCACATGATAGGTTCACAATGGCTTACCGCTAGATAGGGATCACAATGACTTTCTGCTGGATGAGGCTAAACCTCAGGGAGGCTTACTAGGTACACTACATAGGGGAAAAAGATCAACAACAACATTGTTATAATAGTTACAGTTTTACATCGTGGGGGATGAGTAAGGTGTATACATTTTAATTCCATTTAGGATGGGGGTGAACTGACGTGAAGTGGTTGTGACTGATGTGTTTTTAGTTTGTACGTCAGTGTGGGTTCCTACATACCTTTCTATGGAAAGAATAATTTTACATGTAGTTAGGATGTGTTAATAAAGTTTAACATCTTTTTGGATGAAGGTGAATCGATGTGAAGGGTTCGGGACCATGAGGTATTGTGATTCAACCTGAGGGAGGCTTCCAGCGTACTGTGCATGGATAAGTGAAAGGATAAATGTCCACTTATTTTATAATTGGGGGTTCTGTTTAACGTCATGTGTGATGAGTATGAACTGACTTGAAGGAGTTGGGACCATGCAGTGTTGGGAATGAACAACAGGGAGGATTACTACATACCTAGCCTTGGATAGTATTCATGTCCATGTAGTTATAAATGTTGAATGTAGTTTAACATCATGTAGGATGAAGGTGAATCGACATGAAGGGGTTGGACAAAGAGTTCATGGGCATGAACCATAGAGAATCGTTCTACATACCTTTCCATGCAAAGGATCAAAATCCACATAGTTCATAAGGGTGAATGTAGTTTAACGTCATGTGGGACAAGTAAAAATGGACATGAAGGGGGTCAAGACAAGTATGTGTTGGGACTGAACCCCATAGAGGCTTCCTCCGCACCTTTCCATGGTAAGGATCAAAGTACATGTAATTTGGAATGGTGGTTAGGGCATGTGAGCTACGGGATCCCGGTAAGGATTCCATGGTCAATGCTTACCCTAATCCCATCTGAGTCATGCGTGGTGTGAGAAACAATAGGCAGCAAACTCCCAACGATGACATCACAAAAGGTTCATACATGGGGAATAGAGTAGGGATTATATGTGGTTAGTGGAAAAAATAGAAAACATGGGCTTATACATGGAGTGGCCCAAAAATGAAACATGGGCTTACGCGAGGTTAGTGGACCAGGGGGATGGATATTGGGACATACACCAGGATAGATGCCGGGTGGTAATAAAGCCCAGAGGGCGAGGGATTGGGTAACTAAGGTCCATGTTCCCCTCTCGCATTTTTTCTTAGGCCTTGAAGAAGAAAGGGGTAGTATGGGTGATGTCACCAGCAAGAATGTCAAGGGTCATACATAAAGATGGTTTCCCTTCCTCGCGGACAGGCGCCACCCCAACACATAGGATTTCATTCAATATATGGAAGATGTCACTCCAATTGAGACAAGCAGAAATAGAGAATATTGGATCTACGACACCACACATAGAATGTGTGGGATGGGTCTATAGTTTAATTTCATGTGCTGAAGATGATGGTACAAGGCATTATAGCATCTTGCAACTCGTACGATGTGGGTTCACACCGCACCCCTATGATATACTTCTCTGACTTCTTCAACCATCAGTGAAGGGAAAGAATTAGAAATTTCATGGTGTGGGGTTTTGGTGTAGTGATACATTGTGGGTACCACGTTAGCATGGCTATGTGAAGAAGAAATAGCCATTTCCATGCCTATATGAAGAATCACGAGGCAAATAAAGGAAACGTGAAATGCCACCCATGTGACCTTGAAATCACATCATACAAACCTGGAAGGTTGTACCTGAATTGGTTTTGTAGAGAAAAGGGGTTCACATGAAGAGGCCTTGTGAATCCATAGTGCTCCATGTAGTCTATGGGCATTGAAAATGGGTATTCTTCTCAAAGTGTGGTGGCCTAGCCTATACATAAGGAACATGTGTATATAAAGGGTGTTTCTCAATGTGGAAAGGCTTTCACACACTAGGGCATCACGAGGAATGGGTACCTTGCAAAAAATATCACTATAATGCAATGTTCTTTGTGAAACACAATGATCGTACCTTTTCATAGGATTTACATGTGAATGGAGGTTACATTGCAATGCCTGAGTGCATTGCGATGACTCGAGTCCCCTTAAGGATCTCCTTTATTCGAGATGGCATGATGGCTCTGTGAAGGGAATCCCTACTAGAAGACGGTTTGTGTTGAAAACAATGTAAAGTCACATCATGATGTTAATGAACATATAAGAGATATTTTTTCACTGAGGAGAGGGTGATTTGCAATTTGAGAGTCGGGAAGGTGAATGATCGGCGTATCTGTCCTATGGGCTTAAGGGGATAATGGTATTTATAGGCGAGGGGGGGACGAGAATAAGATACAGATCTGTGAAATTCCATGTTCCACTCCATGATCAGCTGCATATTGCGTATTGTACATCGTAACCATAGAGCTGACCATCATCCCCTCCTCAGCACGGAGCCCCCTTCAGGATACCTGCAGTGGTTTTAATCATGTTCCCCGGGCATGCAGAGGTCAATTCAGCTCTCTCAATAGATCTAGGCTTCCGATTCCATGAGTTATGACCATGGATCCTCCCTCCTCTTTTCTCGGTGGAGACTGTGGTGTGGTGTTCTGGTTTCACACCACTCACAATGAAGGGATCCCTGAATGGTCATTGGGAGGCTTTCCATTGGGATTTGGTTTTATCATTGCGATTCTTTTCACCTACCCATATTTTGGTTCCATCAAATTCCCCCCATCATAAATGGAGATTAGGAGGAAATTTTGGTCTATTCATAAGTTTTAATCGCCAAATTTTTCAGCCAATTAGAAAGAAAAGTTCCAAATCATGATCACGATGCATAGTGGCGGCGTGCAAGTTGAGAGCACTACGAAACACACTACGGATGGACACACCATGAAGCACCAGGGATCAAACCCTATAAATAGGGGAGGCATTCCTCTATTTGGTACATTATTATCTTCACATTTTTGGTGATTGTGCTCTCGATTCATGATGCTTCCCATGAGATTAAATTGTTCTTTGCAAATCAGGCCATTCTGATTGACGACACAATGTGAGTCCTTCGACTCTACGAAGGTGTGATCTGCATCTTGAGTATGATATATTAGTGGTAGTGCTTCATGAACTATCTCTGTGATCATGATTTGCGATCAATTATCGAAATCCAAGAAAAAATTTCAAAAGAATAGAGACTGAATATCTTTTTTGGAAGCTTCTAGGGGGTCATTATAGATGATACCTGAAAAGATGATGTAAATCATAACTCAGGCATTAGGAAACACATATGGAGAAATTTAGACCTCAAGTATCTAGTGGATATGCTAATATAGGGTTATAAGGACAAAACCCTAGGAAAAAGGTTTTGTTTCTATGGTTTTGGTCTAAGCGATGACATAATAATTTTTGGAGAGAGTTGGGATGAGCAATCATATTGCTTCACGAGTACGTCGTACTAGTGCCAGTGGTTAAGGACATCTGACAACCATGATTGGGGGGATTTCACAGACGTCAATACTGATTGCATGTACAACCATAGGTATAATGTAAATGGGAAGGTATTTCACCTAGAGACATCACAACCATTATACCACACCATCCAGAAGGTATCCCTGTGGAACCTAGATAAGGGGTGGATAGATGAGTGGGATTTGAGAAAGGGCACTAATTTAATAGACATTTTGGAATGGTCCTTCTATGTTGGTGGCCTATGTGATGGGTTTGGTGTGGAGTTGAGGCTAGTGGGACAGTATGAGGTTGCTTGGGATTCCCATTTTTACATCTTTCAGTCGATGCTGCTGATGCTAGAGGTGATGAGTATGTGGTCATCGAAGTCCATTACCTTTCATCATCACCGTTTAGAGGTTGGTATCATCCTATAAGACATGAACCAGATCTTGGGGGTCCCGATACTGGGGGAAATGTACGACTAGTTCCTACCTACAATGAATAAATTGGAAGAACTGAAGCTGATGTTGCCACTGGAAAAAGGAATTGATGGGCTTGGTGCTGGGGTATGACATATTGTCGATGAGTGACATCCTATTTGAACTATATTTAAAACATTTCATGAATTTCCCCTATGATTTTCGGTTTTCCGAGAGGCATCAAACATGCCAGAAGGTGGCTCAATCTGTAATGGAGCAGTCATAATGGTGACTCCCGGAGGACAACCATTGGACGACACAGAGATTAAATTTTAGTACTGAGAAAAAAAGTGTGGTTATGTTGGCTAAATTAATCTCACTTCTTATCTATAGTAGGATTTTATTGTGAGGGACACAAAAATGGGATTTGAACAGAACAGATTCATCATGGCATCTGTATTGGCTTCAGGGGAGTGGGTCAACCAGGGTATCCCGATGATCTGCAATTTTTATAAGGCGTTTTGGAATATCAGTGAGGGGAAGAAGCCAAAAATGATATGTGGGTCATTCCATCTTCTATATTGGTGGATAGAGGCGCATATTTTGGGAATATATGAATATTCTAACCCCATTTCCCCTCCAGGATCTGGCTTCAAACTAGCCATTATGAATGTGGCATGGATATTTTCAACTCTGTTGACCCCACAATTGGCACCAAACTGGGTTGGGAAGGTAGAAGACTTCATCTTCCAGTCATTACCATTATTAACAGGTCTTTTCACTAATAACGGCTAGTGTACGGAAGTGAATTGGTACAACATCTTGGATTTTCAAGGTGGATTTCTGGCTGTGCAGGTCGACCGTGAGCAACTCTACTAGCTGTACACCCCATAGCACATTGTGAGGTAGTTATGGTGCATTTAGAGTCTGACCCTACCGGTCTACTTGAGGGTGCAATACAAGGACCACATGTGTGTGATGAGAAAAATGTGGAAAATAGTCTCGTGGGAGGATGGTATTATGTACAATGAGCTACCTCTACACACAACTATCAAGGTACAGGTGAATTAATATGCCAAGAGCTGGGAGGCATCTTACCTATGGGAAATGTTACAACAGCAGACCATCTGTGTCTGTGATGGAGTGCCTACCGACCTCGAGGTTGGGGTCAGAAAGAGACATGTTCATCCCATGGTTGTGGGGTTGTAGTGTCATTTAGACCCGCTCTCATCACAGTAGTTTCTCTGGTGGTCCTCTAGGAGTAGAGTCCATCGGAGGGGAGGCCCTACAGGGTGTTTTCTTGGATACCCTCCCAGGATCCGGGAAAGAGGTTGTGCCACATAGGCATTCTTGAAAACACTGTCTTCCCGGAGGCTTGGGAAATCAGGGATGTCAACATGACATTACTCATCCCATATGAGATGTGTCCAAATTTTAATTACATCAGGATTAATTTTCTAGGGAATGGTCCAGTAAGGGCCGGGTTTTTATATACATGGAAAAGGGGGAGTAGTACCTTGAGGAAATTGTGGAATTGTTGCACTCCCATGGTGTCCCTCACCTGATGAAAGTTAGATTAAAGTGATCAAATGATCGAGAAACCCCCTCCAGAGTAGTTCTCCACTAAATTTATTTAACTCAATCTTTTACAGAAAGAATTAGGAGAATCCTAAATGGGTTAGGAGGCCGGTGGAGGGAGCCCTCTGTATGAAGGTGAGTTCAAAAACACAGACCTTGAATTTGAAGACATCTAATAGTCCCTTGAGGTAAACCTTAAACCAATTCCACGTAGTATCTATCTAGGTCTTTTTGGACATCTCATCTAAAATATGACCTTTGCAGATGGGACTCATATGAAAAAAATGCTTCCTCTCGATAGTGGATGCATCTGCAGGAACATTGGAATCCACAACCATAGCTATGGAGGTCATCATTCTTGGTAGGGACGGGACTCCCGAGGTGGTCCTCCCAGAGAATTAGGACATCAAAATAGTATATAAGGGGCCCCGACATGGGGTTCCAACGAGAACCACTCAGAAGAGAGACCAAGTGTTTGATCTATTTTTGTCTCCTCTCATAGAATTCATTATTGTTATCCATTGACTAGGTTAACTAACATCTATATATTATTACATGTGAAGTTCTTCAATTGGAATGGGCCTCCCTGGTGAGGTTTGTTAGAGCTACTAGCACTACCATTCATTGGAGGACGTTGCTGATCATTGACGTGGACATTAAAACCAGCCAATATACAACACTTATGATCACTGATGGATCATCAGCAGGACATTTCCTGAGATCATTGAGGTGGGATCTGAAAATGAGGATCATCTAGATAACCTGGGTCCTAACACACCCTATCAAAAACTAGATATAGGCCTTATTGATGAGTTTCTGGAAGTCTTACCTGCATACGAACATTCCGAACTCGCAAACCATGATGAGATAGTCTCTGATGATGAGGATATTAAGATCATTCATTATCAGTCATGGAAAATGATCAAGCACATCATTAGATAGACCCATAAAGTGTAATATATATACTAGATGATGATTATATGTTCTTGGATGCATGATATATGAAATGGGGGAGTATATTCCCAGCATTCCCATAATCTCATTCAAGACATCATTGTAAATAAGATTCGGGAGCATGACTGGCCTTGTTGTCAGCTAGAAACAGGGGAAATCAGTGAACATCAAGAGGCTCCAAGAGGGAAAAAGTAATGATCAGTGGTTTCATGAATGTGAAAATGAGAACATCAATGTTCTCTATACACAATCAGAGATGATGTCTCACCTAAAGACCTATATAGTGGAGGCAAAAAAAGGGATGAAGAAAGCCTCTTCAGAGATGAAATTCATCCAAACTAAAGACGAGCGGTCCCAGATCGAGGATAATGAACTATACCAAATTGCTTCCAAGGAGTATCAAGAGCTAAAAAGACGGAAATGGATCCTAAATGCCATATTCTAGAGAGTGGTGGAGCTATAACCCCCTATCAAATTGGTCAACCCCTTCGTGGGAGGGGCCAATCCTTGTGTGATATATTGAATTTAATATCATTAAACACACATTAATGTTTTTAATGTTTATGTTTTATACAATCATAACATCTGTTATTATCATTGGTTGAATTAATTCACAACACATTCACAAAATATCTGTTGATCTATCTCTAGGATCACATGGGTCTTTCACAATGAGAGAAAAATGGATGACTACATCATTATTCCATATGAATATAAGAGTGCTGACCAAGCATCGGGCATCCAGGATGTGAACAACCAGTCCAGATTTCCAGAGAGAATGAACGAGGCCTTACTGGAGTAAACGGTTCTCAGAACAGTTGAATTTCCATCATCCCACTACGCTCTAGTTCACAACTGGAGTAATGTCAGGGGTGTCAAAATCAGTCTGAAAAGAGTGGAATGGAAGGTGTGATTCTTGATACCCCAATATTTGTAACATTGTGGGGACAACCTGGCAATAAAGGACACATTTTTAGTGTGTTTGAAACTTTGTATTCTTATTGTGTTAGCCTTATTTGGGGATAACAAATGAGGGTTTATTGATGACCATGTTTGAGACATGGTGCCTGACTCAAAATATCATCCTTAGTGTTCTGATACATTGACCTAGGACTATAGGTGTGCCATAGGCAGCGAATCCATACTATTAGGGGGTTCTTTACGACATGAATGGGGATGAGGATCCAAATAAATGGCATGAAAATCATGTTGGATGGAATGATGTGCTGTTCAAATTGAGTCCAAAACTAATGAAATTACTCCACCGTGGTGAATACAAAATTAGGTTAGTGTATCAGTCTGATCAAGGACCACACTTAATTCCAAATAGGACCTTCCAGGTATGTACATGGAGTAACTTCTATTTTTTTCCTAACAATATTGATGATATGCACATAGTTTAAACAATATATGGTGAGTTTGTTGAACATAGGATTAAGGAAAGACTATCTATACCATGATTGGGGCCGAGGGGCCAAAAGGGATAATGTCCTTAGGCCTGGGCCCAAGGAGAATGTCCCAGACAATGCTACATACCCAATATATATAAGAATCATTCCATACATATTTCATGAACCACAACATGGTCTGAGAGCAATGCTGGCTGGGTGAATCATCTTTTGTGAGGATGGTGATGCATCCCATAGTCAACAAGGGGCATCCTAAAATTGTTCAATGTAGAACTGTATTTTAGTGGAACTCATTGAGGACATGTGGACTTGTGAACTTTTACATCATAAATTTGGATGGGTAGTTAAATGGGAGATCCTAAAAGGGAGTACATGATGTGGCAGTTAAAATCCTGACATGAATGAATACACAAATATTCTGCACCACACCACATATCCTTGGGGAATTCTTGGTATGTTAAGGGACCCAGAGTGAAAGTTAGGCTAGGCCTAAGGAAAATTGAGTAGGTGTTCTTATGTAAACCATAATAATGGGAATCAAACCTTGTGTGGTTATATGGTCACATTTTTACTATGTATGGGATGAAATGCTTCTGTGGTACAACTATACTAGTACATATCCTTCCAAAACCACTAATCCCACATGAATCGTGATCGATGTGGGAAACTAGGAGTAGTGGTGGGAATTTACTGGTACATGGAGGAATTCATTAGGATAAATTGGAATATATGTGAATGACATCCCACTTTTGCTGACCATTCTACTTAACGTACAACGATGCATGGGGGAGAAAAACCAATTGTGTTTTGATTCCACTTAAACATTTGAATGTTGAAATTTATAAATAATGATGCTCATGTTATGGGTCACAATGAAAGTGGTGTGATGATAGAGGATAACTGTTGACCATGATCGAGACACAATATCTTTTTTGCGTTATCCTGGAATAGAGGCAGACAAATGTGGGTCATCCACTGACCATGTTCGAAACACGAGACATGTCGCAAATGTCGTCAATAATCTTCAGTGGCATTAGCCGAAAATGGTAGGTAAGAAAATGTGGCATTAGATTTGGTTGTAAAGGGAATCCTATTAAGACATGGAATATGGTTTAGATCCAAATAAAGGTCTCCTAATGCTTGGAAATGAAACAAAGGGGTTCGTATGTGAAAATTACACACCTTGGACTATTTTCCATGTCACAATTTTTTACACCAATGAGACGTGTCAGATAGAGGAAATTAGATTTCTTTCCAACGAAAAGGGTCATATGGTCACATGCTCTTAACATAAGGTCGTAGATTGGACCATTAAGAGGGAACCCTGTTTGATGGATTGTGAAATAGGTGGCGATGTAGCCAAACCCGATGCTTAGATCCCATAATAAAATAATAGTTTAGTATTAAAGAACATGAACCAGTATAGGGAGATATAAGGGTGAAACATTGAGTAGTTGTTGAAAAACCTAATGAAAATGAGAACAAAAGAGGTTCTGGCCACACTACATGCTTCAAAAAAAGTTCATCCTATGGGGAAAATGGGTAATGTATTAATATTCTTGGGGCTAGACCCACAGAGGAAATGTCTGGGTGTTCCTATGTAAGTCATGACGATGGGAATCAAGCCAAAAGTTGTTCTAGAAATTGTCTCACGGTTTAATGCCATATGAAAAAGAAAGTTGGATACGAGTTTAAAGGTATTATAGCTTTAGACCATAAATGGAATGTAGGGAGGGAGAAAAATGTTTCATTGATTCCAAAAACACAACGTGAATGAGGATGATAGGAGTTCGTATCACACCGTGTGCTCCCTGGAGAGGTTTTAGGTCATGGGACCGAAGCTGAAAGTAGGGCTGGGCCCGCAGCCATGTTCCTGGGCATTCCAACATACCCTATTATCTTATGTATTTAGCCACAAGTATTTATATAACTTGAATGGTAGGGACCCAATGAGAGTGGCAATACTGTCATGTGGGTCTGGCCCACACATCCAATGAAGCATCAATTGATAGGAATTTTTTGTTCAATAGGATTGATGTGTCTTTTTTGTGAAGTGGAAAAGCTAGGATGTATAATGCATGCTTTCTATACAAGAATTAGGCCATATGTAGGACATGAAAAATGTTACGGAGGCTGATTGATACCAAAAATGATGTCCACTAGAGTGAGGAAATCACAAAGCAGTGTTGTATTTCATCATGCAACTAGGAGAATAATGTCATAGTTTAGGGTATTATGATAGTCCCAACTCATGAATTTTAATGTCATGCAGTACATAAATTACATTTTAACATCATGTAGGAGTAGAAATAACAATTTAACTTCATATTTATTGGAAACATATTGATGAAACGTTGCTTTAAGGGTGAATTCTCATGGTGTCATAAAACATACCCGATGCAAAAGAGGAAATAATCCCACACCACACCACACACAATTCAACTGAAGGAACATTAGGTTAAGGGGATAAAATGTCAGCAAACATGGGGATAGACCAGGAGAATAAATGACTAGGAATTCCTATGAATCCCACAAATATAGGAATCATGCCATCTATAGTTCTTTAAGGTGAAGTGTAACAACTGGAAACAAATACGTAAAGAGATATTATATTATGGTTTTCGAGCATGAACCAAAGATAATTAGGAATCTTCCAAAAGAGAAAAAACCACAATTGTGTCCCTAAGACCACATGAACTATGCTCGATGTGGAAAAAAGGGAAGGTGAAGGTCTTTGCATAACACATAATTCATGAAAGGTGAAAATCGGTTTGGAGTCTCAGAGGACGCATCACCGTGACTTTGTCATCGTCACATTCCAATGTGCACTGAGGGACATTACCAAGTGTTCCATAAGTCGACATGGACATTATGGGGTGGAAGAGGATGTCAATCATGCAATCAATAATCCGGGCTTTATGTGGGGTGGGGGGTGTGGTGACGATGAAGGATAACTGTGGAAATTGTTTGAAACACAACATCCATATCGTGTGACCTAAAATGGAAAAGAAAAAATGAGTGCCAACTGCTAACCATATTCTCAATGTGGGAGTTGTATCAAATTATCACCCAAAATCCTCATGGAAGTTGGACAAAGATATTAAGAGAGAATTGGGTTCTTTCATGCATGTCGTTCGGGGGTCCTTTCGAAAGTGAAATATGATGAAATCCCAAATGAAGGGGGAAATGAAGCACGATAATGAGTGAGACCATGTCTTCTTAAAATCACACACTCTCGGCCCTAAACAAGAGTTCTCTTAGACACACTGGCAGTCTACCAAAGAGGGATAGGGGGCCTAATTCAAGAGCAAATTTCTCGAAAAGGTGAGTGTATAACATGGTGAGAATTAGTTCATAAGAGCCAGTTGTATGTGTCATGGATGTTATTAACCCCACGTGAATGAGGACATAATCCCATACCCCATCGTATACCATTCTCTTGAGAGAACTCGAGCCAAGGGCTAGGATTATAGGGAGGATTCTATGAAATTTATCTGGACCCAAAATCTAAATGTTCGAGTGATCCTACATTTCCCATAAGGATGGCAATCAATCCATATGTAGTTGTGGAGTGAGGTTGTGCAGTTTTATGTTATTCGGAATGAACAGAAATATGTGAAAGGTATCTCAATGAGGGTTGTTTATGGCAAGTAGAGTAACCTGACATGAATATGGACATACGTTCATACCACACCATACAATCCTAAGTGATAACATGGTCCATGATCCCGAAATGGAAGTGGTACCTAAGGAATGTAATTCCTAGTAAGTTTTTAGTTTATCTTGTAGTGAGGATGATAATGGGGGGATTCCCATGTTGTTGTATGTTGCATGAAAAAAAATAGACCGACCTAAATGAGGAAATATAGTCTAGGCCACACCGCACCGTCATGAGTCAGAACCTAGGCTTGGGGACAAATAATTCAAGGGACCTGAGGCTGGACCACAAATGGGACGTCATAGCTATATTGTAGTTTTAATATCATGCCAGATAGTTGACTGAGTGTCTTTACGTCCTTCATTTTATATAGATCACGCCATTTATAATCATTTTTTAATGACAATGGTGATCTATATTTATGGTCCAAGAGATCAGACCACATGTGAGTGACCCTTTATGGGTGTATTTACTTAACCAAACAACTAAAAACATGGGAGTAATGATCTGTGTCTGAAGCATGGAATAGAACAAGGCTCCTTCAATCTTATAAGGGTAGGAAATTAAGCGAAAGTGATCGCACGAGGTCATTTCCAACAATAATAAAACTCCTGCTCAAGGAAAACTGATGTTTGAAGGGATATCCGGAAAAAAATCACTTCACCAAAAATTTGGAACACACGGGGTTTTTCCTAATGATAAAAGATTGTTGTTAATAGTGTTAGTATCATAGCATCAATATTGTGGGACATGAAATGGGAACAATAAATGAATGTCGACAATGACCAAATTCACAATGTGGGACTTGCATCAATTTGTTGTCCATAATCTTCCGGGGTGTTGGCCCAAATTGTTAGGATATCTCTGGGGCCTAGAATCCATGTCATTTGAGGATCTATTCAGATGTGACTACTAATGGATTCTCAAATGATGAGAATGTATGAAGCTTAATTGTAGACACATAGTTTAGAGTCTTGTAGTATGGAAAATGATTAGCGATGGCATCTAAGGGACGAAACACATGGTGTAGTTGTGTGTACCTAACATGAAATGAGGACATAAGTCCAAATTACACCAAGTGTTAGGGGAAGTATCCCAATCAATGGGACATAACAAGGGGTGATCTTGATGTTTGGGTTTGGGCCAAGAGACAAAAAGATCTGGGCGTTCTTACATATCCCATAATGATGTGAATCAAGCCATATTTTGTTCTAAATGGTCATTTCCGTTTAACGTCGTGCAGTGAAAAAGATGGAGTTTTAATGAATGAGAGGGGAACATGGTGTGACCATCGTAAACCCGGCACCAATGTAACCGAAGAATTTTTCCTGATACCACATAGAATCTTCCATGTGAACTACGCTTAGTGTTAGTCAAATAGGAAAGTTGTGGGTGGAATCTAAGATGAGTTGTCTGAGATTTCCTACATATCCCATGAGTATAAGAATGATGCAATAATTAGTTCTCTAAACTGTTTTGAATTTTAATGTCTTGTAGAAAGGATGTGGGATATATTAAGGTCGTGTGGGACCATATACAGTTTAACGTCATGTGGTATAACAAAAAATTTAGCATCATGAAAGTTATAATAGTTTAAGGTCATGAAGGACTGTATATATCTTAGTGTACGGTCATAGTGATCAGATCGCTTTGCAATTTATCATAATGTGGAATGACATACAATTTAATGTCATGCGGGACAAAATAAATTATGATCATGATATACCAGATACAGTTTATCATCCTAAGGGATGACATATAGTTTAATCTCATGGACGAAATAGTAGTTTAAAGTCATGTATGTCCCTAGTGCTTAGGAAAATTAATACTTGAGAAATTTCACATTGGTGGGAGATGTTATATGTTCACCATCCATGGTATCCAGGGAGTATGCACCATTAGGGTAATCCTTGTGAATGGTCTATGATCCTTCCCTTTTGGTCTTCAATTTGTGTGTTTTCCAACCAGGTAACATTGGTGTTCTTAGGGCAAAAACTAGGTCACCTTGCAAGAAAGAGATGAGGTGAACTTTCTTGTTGAAAGCTTTAACTATCTTGTTCTGATGCTTCTCCAGATTCTTTAGGTCGCAAAGCCTATTTTAAATGATTGCTTCTAATTCGAACAGATGAATTTAATCAACATTTTCTAGTTTCTATTGATTGTAGACCATTATATACAATGGAGTAAATTGAATCTCAGTGGTAATGACTACCTCTATTGCATACACTTGGGAGTATGGGGTCTCCTGTGTGGAATTTCAAGTCGTTGTTTGATAGGACCAATGAGTTTTGGAGAGCTTTTCCAGCCAACACATATTATTATGACAAACAATCTTCTATAGGATGATAGATATGATTTTTTTAAATGCCTTGATCTACCTATTGTCCGGCATGTAATAGCGAGAGATGTGGTTCGAACAAATGTTGAAGTTAGCGTATAGCTTCTTCAGTTCGGCCGCCTGAATGTTGGTGCCACTATTGTTGAGGAAATCATGAGGGACTCCAAAATGTTGGATAATGTTGGAGCTCAAAAAGTTAGAGATAGAACGAGACCTTAACTCATTGAGTGGGATTTCCTCTTCCCACATGAAAAAAAATCTATAGCGGTCAGGATGAACATGCACTTGTGAACCATCAATGGTGGGTAGGGTCCAACAACATCGATTACCTCAACTGGAAAGGGCCAAGAGTACCAGGTTGTGTGGAGAGGTTCATGCAGCTGATGAAAAATGAGATTATAGATTTGGCATGCGTGATATCTCATAGAAAACCTGATACATTCACCGATCATATAGGGCAAAAAATCTCCCATTTTCCAGATCTGGTGAGATAGTTTCGGCCTAGTTCATTGAGCCCCATAGAAACCGGAATAAACCTCCAACATGACTAGATAAATCTCAACTCCTTGAATGAAATAGAGGATACCTCCATCAAACACATGTTTTTAGAGGATCTTCTCAAGATCAGAACCACTATAGAGGGTAAATTGTGAAGCGCGGTGTCAGATTCTCTAATGATTGGCTCTATCTACCGGGAGATTACCAAAATAAAGATACCCTACCATGGGTGTCCTCCAATAGGAGGATACTTCTAGAACTGAAGCAGTGGGACCTAGCGGTCCTAACGTGGAGGGACCAATGGTAAGGTGGATTACTTACGAGCTATCACCATCATATGAAGTGGTTAGGGAGATGACTCTTCTAGGTGCTATGTGGATAAACAAACCATCAAGATTAAGCTCCGTAAGTGACGTTTCAAAGAGGTCCATGGTGTTTGTTATATCATTCTGTAATTGAGGGACATGAGTAACCTTTTTTTAAGACCTGAACTCAACTATCAACTAGCTAGTATGTTCCGATAGTTGTACGAGGTTATTCTTCCTAACAACATAGTCACCGTTGAACTGTTTGATGACCAATTATGAGTCCCATATCAGATGTAACTGGGGAATGTCGATTTCGAGGACCAGATCAGGACTAGTGGTGAGAGAATGATCTTATTCCTTATTGTTGGTACAAACATCAGACAACAAGAATTAATATGGAAGAACGACCAATGCTAGTTTGATTATGTTGATACCCATGCCCACTCTATTCAGCCTGGAGTAAATGAGCCTTATGCTGGTAGGGCTCTGGGAAGCACCATCAATGTGATTTTTTCAACACAGAATGATTTGGTTGATTGAAAATATTTCCTCCTCAAGAAAATCAAGGTCCATATATTGGTCTAGAGTTGATGTATGGGTGGTAATGAAGTATTCCAATTCCTATCCCTTGATTGAATTCTGGGGAAAACCCCTGAGGTAAAACTGCGGGAGGATCACTGCCCACCGATCTAGACAGCCTCTCAACAAAGGGAGGTTTAGAATATGCATCAACAGGTCCACTTGGGACACCAGATATACCTTATGGCACTTCATATAATGTCCCAATTTCTGTACTGTTAATACCAGCAAAAAGTAGCTCTTCTCGACAGAGGAAAATTTTCTTTTCGTATTGAGCAGTATTCAGATGAGATAGTTGCACTATTATCCATCCCTTCATTGTTATTCCGTTCAATATGGGAACCAAGAGGTCGCTCCAAAGTGGTTACATAATGGACCAGCATCAATCTAGAAATGGGTGGCCTCATGATTGGTGGCTAGATCAGATAAAAATTAATTTCCTCAAAAGTAGTATGACATTCATCATCCCATTGATAAAAAATTCCTTGCATTATGAGTTGAGAAACAAGCATACAATTGCCGACCAAATTCATGATGAATCATCTAATATAGGATAAATGGCCTTGAAACCATATAAGATCTCTAATATTTCATGTCGGATATATCTGGATAATGGATTTTCTCTTCTATGGGTCAATCTCAATACCCCAGTATCTAAAAATGAAGTCGATAATATTTTTAATGCTGACCCTGAAGGCGCACTTTAGGGGGTTCATCTTCAGATGTCGGTATTAGAGGAATCCAAAAACATTATCATGATATTTGAGATGGTCCTGGAGCTTGTAATATTTTACCACAAGATCATCCATGTATCATTCCACCAATTTCCCCATGATAGGATTACATATGTGATTCATTGCACGCTGATAGGTTGATCCTGTATTTTATAAACTGAAGGGTATTACATGGTAACAGAATGTACCTTGTGGTGGCCTAAAGGACGTAGACTCTTCATCCATGGGGGCCATTATGGTTTTGTTATACCGAGAATTTCTATCCAGAGGGAGAGAGCATATAATCAATTGGTAGAATCAATAAGATTCCACATCACAAGGAGGGGGAAATCATCCTTCGGACAATGGTAGTTGATGTGCCTGAAGAAAATTTAGACACTGATCTGTCCATTATATTTCATAACGGATACAATTTTGGCTAGCCATCTAGGGTACTGGACCTCAATGATGAAGATAAATCTTATGTTCTTATCAAATTAGGACTCGACCATGGCACCGTGAGAAGGGAGCATCTTTCTGGGAGATTGTTTGAACCCTCGATGATTCAGTATAAGATGAAGGTGGTATATGGAAACCTGAGGGTCTTTTCCTGGCATCCCATTAAATCTCTAGGCTATTACATAATGATACTACATCTGGAATTCCATGTACTATTGTCGTTATTTGACCAATATAGTGACACTGATTAATGTGGTTTTCAGATATGTCTTTCCACCTAGATTCACCTATATGAGTTCATCGACCATGTTGGAGACACCCACATATATTGTAGGAGTAGTAACCTATAAATCCCCTCATTCACTTATGGGGGATGGATCCAAAGTGGGTGGGGTTTCCTCCGGGTGATGAGATTCTGATAGGTGACTAGAGCCAGCCTGAGATGTAGTATACACTGCATCAGGGGACTCCTATGATGTTGAAACCATATCAATGAATGTTGTCGATCCATTTCCATATGGTGTTAATCCCAATGACCCACACTTGATTATAGCGAAGCAATTGTAGTGTGTTAGCTTGAATTATTTTATCATATCCCAAAGAAATAAGAAAGTGTGATGTATTTCTATTTCCATAGGGCAGACATTCCAATACCATATGGGAGTAGGGGGATCCGAGATCACCCTAGACTTTTTCATATAATAATATGAGTTGATCTTATGGTGTCACATAGACTTGGGAATTTTCACCCCCCTCGTTCTAGATACAAAAAATCATTTCCTCAAATCAGGATTCATGACTACCAATCGATGGATTGGGAAGACATATGCATCATCTAGGCCAGTACATGGGTCAGTCATAGCCATAGACATATCATCATCGCTAGCATGGTTATTTTTTCCTTTTCACTTATAATAGACGGCATCTAGGTAGCGGGCATCAGAGAAGTCAGAGGGGGATGTGTCACCCTGGAGTACGTGTACTCGAAAAATATGGGAGTATTTTAGGAATGGGTGATATTAAGATGGGACTTCAATGTACAAGTGGAGCCATGGTCTTCTTATCAATGCATTAGAAGTGGTGTCCTATGAAACAACCATTTACTCGGTGCATGCTACATGACCATAGAATGTGATTTTCAAGGCAATCATGCCAACCGATGTTTGTTCTATCCAATCATAATCTACTATTTTTAGGTCAGATAGAATCAAGTCATCCATGGATAGCCACATTTTATAGAGTGTATATTTGGGATAAGGTTAATCTTTTAGCCTGTGTCGATAAGACAATAAAGAATCTCTATGCCATTGACATGGACATTGATATACAATGGAAGGATGTTCCCCACTATGGGAGAGCCTTCATCATCTCCGAAGAAAGAGATGAATCCTTAACCTTCTTTGTGTTCAACATCATTAGCTTGGAAGACCACTACAACTTCTACATCTATCCCAAACTATAGAGTGATTCTTAAAGCCTTAGTGAGGGCTTTACGCATATATTCCAAAAAATAATAGCTTCAAGGATTGAGAGTATCACATGAATGATGGAGAGATGCTTAAGAAAATTATACATTCATGGAAAGCATGATCTTATTCTTATAGAAATTCATTCTGAGGAAAGAGGTATGACTATCCCTTCGAGTTCGACCAACATTCGACTTGAGCTAGGAGTGTCTGACTGCTCTCTAGTCGATTCTAGTGTAGGCACATTCTGGTGTGGGACAGATGACTGATGTCGGACTATAATAGGTTGTGGCTGATCATGGTGCGGTCGGTGTAGTTATTCCTAACCAAGTAACACAAACGGTGGCTGAGGCGGGCCTGATGACACCAGATGAGAAGACTTCACAGGATGAGCTCTATGATGGGTCTATTCTCTGGTTTTGTGGCATGTATACCCTAGATGGAAGCGTTGAACAAAGCATTCTGGGGACTTGTTTAACCATGGCCCCATCAACGCAGGGGATTTGGTAGGATCCATCTGGCGCTCCACATTTTCAAGAACCATATTGGGATTTACCAGGTCTGTGGTATTAAACGAATTTTACCCTATTCATTCACGTGAAGAATCATCCGCCACGGGAGGGACACCAGGGTTTATCATCATCTGTGTAGGCATAATGTTTCTCTGTGTACGGTATGGATATGGAACCATTGGGGGGAATTTTTCCCCTTGCCCCACTGATTCCTTTTCTTCTGTAAAGTGGGAGGCTGAGATGAATATCCAGAAGTAGTAGTTGTGGATGACACGGAAGACTCTGAATTATCAGGCTGATTTGGTCATGAATAGAAAATACCATGGTCACTGTTAACCATCATAAGAGACATTCAGTCATCATAGTTTTGGCTCACGTGGTTGGGAACCTACTATCAATCAACCCTCTAGTAACTGTCATTGTCGGGATGCATAGACACGAAGCCCACCTGTGCCAATGTTAGATCGAACCTTACTATGTTGTTATCATCATGTTATTTCATATACTCCTTGAACACAAATCATTTTTTTAGGTTATTCCCCATAATCTGGTGATAGGAACTATAATTAGGGAGCTCTGTGAGATCACCCTCTTCGGGCCTATTGCACTTTGGAAACCACCAGAGTCACTGTTCCAAGGTTCTTTAAAAATAACCATGGACCGGAGCATCATTGAATGTGTAGGCCCAATATCTTCTATTTTATAAGGGCAAATAAGAGCTGGGACATGAATTGGGGCTTGAGGAGCCTGTCGAGGAGGGGGAAACCTAGATAACATTCCTAGGTGGTGGCGATGCTTTACGAGGGGTGCCTGCTGATTCCGAGGTAGATACTGATGGGACAGAGGATTTGCCTATGGTGGTGGGCATCTGGGAGGATGTGTAGGTCTATCCACTGGTAATAATTATACTTTTATTGGGAGGATCTATTTGGTCCACCACAGTGGTCTCGACCATGGCGACCCTACTCGCGAGAATTACATGAGGTGATAGACGTGCATTGTTGGCATGTTGTACGGATTCATTTTTGTACTAGGACTTATCAGAGAAATCCTAAAATACCATTGTGTAATTATGGTTAATGAGATAAGGGGACACTTTGGTCTTGACATTCCCCACAATCATTTTTATTAGTTGTTCCTGAGGCAGAATCATGTCCAAAAAGTAGGTGGGTTCATTCCACTGGGCCAAAAAATCTGCTACGTTCTCTTAAAGCCAGTACATCCACATGGAGAGGTCTGAAATACTCATAATCTATTTGGTGGAGAAGAACTGGTAATGAAATTTCCTACGATGACCTTCCCAACCGGCTACCTACCCAATGTGTAGCTGGCTTTACCATACAAATGGGGGCCCTTCCAATGTTTGTACGAAACACCAGAGCATGACGCCCTCTTGCTGTAATGGAGTTCCAACATGGGTTCCCACCATGAAATGAAGTGGGAAAGATGCTGCAGAAGGTCCCCCATTCTATTAATGGAGTAGAAGTTTGGATTCTCTAAAACCCAGGGGGTGTTGGAATATCATCATCCCATGCTGGATATGGATTTCCATCAGTCGAGATTGCCACATGTCGAGATCCCAATTCCATGAGGAGGGAAATGAGTGCCACCATCAGATCATCTGGTTTGTGATTCATTTCCTGATGAGGATCCCTAGAAACTATCACATTGGCATGTTATTTAATGTGATTGGTAGGCCCAGCGAGTCATGGAGCGTCTTCTAGGATGACATGTGGAGCAGTTGTGAGAACCTGAGATTGGTCCGGATGATTATTATGCCTTTTAGGTTTATTTGAAGACACATACCATTCCCTCTTGCAATTAGTTATGGCTTCTATCCTGTCTAGGCTAGTGGTTTAGTCAGGGTCTCCCAGAGGCAACTCATATGGGGGAGTTTTGGCTTCCCCTGTTGCCCTAGTCAGGGATAACCATAATCTAGTCGCCACTCCACAGCGCATTCAACAAGGAGTTCATCAACTATATTCTTGTGCTTTGAGATATGGTGACACAATGCAACTTTCTCGTGATATTATTATACTTTATGAACTAATCTGAATGGTTCAGAGGGTTTGACAGCTCCACGCTTATATTTTCCCTTATTTAGATTCCATCTGAGGACTAATGCATCGGTGGGAATGGGAAGACTCATTATACTTTTCTAATGGAAAGTAACCCTTTACAATGGATCCAATAATTATGGAATTCCCTAGGGGGTATATTTTCTTCAGGGATCTCTAGTTTTTTCTCCCCTATGATTGGTCAAACATGTTAACCACGACCCATCCTGGTGGAATATCCTCAATGTCACTAGGAAATTCATGCTGACACCAAATAGGAGTAAAGATAAGTTCTTTGTACTAGCCCCTACCATATATTGAAATGTGGGGGAAGACTCCTAAATGACTCTTGCAGAGCACTTTGATGCTCTGGATGCATTGTTGTTGGGTGGTTCTATGGTGATTTCCTAACTCAGGAAGTGGGCCATGTAGAGTGCATCCAAGACGACCATACGACACTACTAGCCAATTTCATCAAAATGTACATGGTTTTTGGGATATTCCACTTGTTGATGATGAATACGGATGTGTTTCCCCTAGAGGGTTTGAAAAAAAATCTCCACTTCTTCCTGGGTGAACAATTATGGTGCTCTATTGTTTGGTGTTACGAATGGACAAAACATCCGCAAGAAATGGTCTATGGAAAGGATATCCCAGAGGCTCCGCAGATCAGAATCCGTGTTTCGTCCTTGGTTTCCCCTTTTTTTGAATGGTGGTGCATGGGAAATTGGTAGTGGTACTGACTAAGACCACTGAGATGGTAGCTTGGCCGTTGGAGAATACGTTGAATGTGCTGACAAGCCTTATCATATCGGGTAATCCTCTAATGAAAGTGGTGACTAAGACACCATGTCCCTGTAAAATGGCTGGATGTCCACAGTTCCCAGCGTACCCGTCATGATCATCCATGTTAGTCCATGATGAGGCTCATCTTTAATCAGTCCCCAGAAAAACTCTCTAGGATCATTGGATGTGGTATAGAGTTCTCCTAGTGACGATATATGGGATTGCATGACCAGACCCAAGGGAAACTCCAAGTATACATCCTCTGGGATATATCTGTGGATGGAAGTTGAGATCCAATTGACCATTAATTCATGAAGTATTAAGCTAGTATGACTCATCCCTACCCCATCCCTTGACATAGAGGATCAAGGTGAGGGTTCCATTTCTGTATTGTATTCTACTTTAGAATCAGAGAATCAATCATGCTTAATTTCTTTTCCGAATCATCTATTTATTCTTCATATGATGGTGATTGATTTACATCCTACCACAAGTTGGTTATTTGGGAGATGTTTAGTTCCATGCATGAGGAATACCTTCATTTTAACTAGTGATATGACAGAGAGAGCTTCTGCCTGAGTGAGTGAGGGTGCCAGGAGCACCCAGACAGATGTCAAAGGGGACATGGGGAGAACTGCTGTCTCTACTGGAAGATGTAGGAGGGGATCTCCACGAGATGTAATATAGTTGGTAGGACCACCTATTAGGATAGTAAAATCATTGTAAATACCTATATTCTTGTTCCCCTTAGCAGTTTTGGTATGTGGAATCCGTTCATACTATTGAAGGTGAACACAAGTAGGACTTCCATGCTGGGTGTCGAAGATGTGGGGCAGAGCTCAACTCCCCAGATTTCCAGACTGAAGAAATCTTTTTTTTTTGATATGATATTATCACTGAGAAGGAATCTATGCTAGTAGTTAACCTGATGGGTAGGATCATCACATTAGTTACATGTTACTAGACTAACAACTCCATACATATGATCAGAGGTATGAGGGAATCCTATGTGAAGGACATTGATGCAGTGTAAAATACACTATCAAGGATCGATGGTAGCATGGTAAGGACCTCCATTCCGAGATGAGGATGGGGAAGGACATGAGATCATGTATGCACTTACATGGGGAGGGCCTCTGTTTTGGATTTCTATGATACAGGTAAGCCCACGACAAATGCCACCTGCATCGGCGACCAGAATAGTCATCCCAACGTACCCATGGGCTGTTTTGGGCCCCAATCACGCCCAGGAATATAGATTTCCTTTCTCACTATGAATGTGTGATTGATTATATGAGTAAATGGTGTAACATGCCACAGAATTCGCCGATATTGATGCCTCGTGATAGGAATCTTCCTCAGCCTACTGCTGACAATGTGGTCAAGATAACTAGGTCGGGTCTAATGGGACATGTTTATATGTTACATGTTCCTCATATAATTGGACTGATTGGTGGCATTGGCACTCCCTGGTGGGATCCCACCTTTGTGACCCCTGATATGGGAGTACAATTTCGCAGGTCTATACACCATTCACGTCATTGGAGTTGTGCATGGAGTCATCCGAGCACTCAAAAGAGAGGCTCCCAAAATGATTATATGTCGGAGGGGGTATCAGTGGATTCCTATGTGGCCCTGGGGGGGGGAGGTGTAGAAGCCTCAAGGTCCCATGGGTCCATATCCCGAGTTGTGATAAACCCCTCCTCCCCATATCAACAAATGAGTTAATTTATCACCTCTCTCTGAATGATTTCAAATGGAGAGAGAGGGCATGGCTGCCCATATACAATGGATGTAGAGGACGTGATGTGTTGGGCGAGGCTATGAGGGATTGAGGTGTTGTCATTTCCCCTTAACCTATGTCATACTGAGGGTGGGGAAAAGTTTCCAGTCAAAAAAGCTTTAGTACTGAAAAGTAGTCAGATTAAACCATTAGAGCTAAAAAGAGAAAATTGAAGTCCAATGCCCCAACGCCATTACATCTCACATAGATAGTAAGAAGAATCCACACTAACAATGTCACAGATCGGGATGTCCAGTGTTCAACACTCCCAATTTCAAGTGTGTTTCATTCAAGGACCACTATTTGCTCGGTGGGACCAGGCACCAAATAAATGGATTCAGTGACACGATAATCCACTGATGTCTTGAACACAACTACTCTCCACATTGAGTAGATGAATTTCATGTCAGGTTTGCCATTTTTATTTCAAACACAATCACCAGGTGAACACATCCATCTGCTTATGGATGCGCTGATATGTCACCCCATATTCCATCTTTCTAAAGGAGTGTGTAATCTTTCACATATTCAAGGAAGTTGTCTCGGTTATCAAAATGGGATGATGGGATTTTCGGCTCTCCTTTCAATGATTCCTCCTCAAATCTCATTACCTTGTTCGGGTCTCCCTCTATGACATAAGACATTATTCATGAAACTCTTCCTAGTGACAAGTTTTCATGGACTCTAGTTAATTACACTACTTCTGTTAAGACATTCCAAAGGGTCAAGTTAGGGAAACAATCATCGGTCAAGGGATTAGTCATGTAGGACATCTCTAGTGAGTCTAAAAAATCAAACACTGGTGCATATGGGGGTTTCCCCCTTAAGATATGGCTTCTTGAGGAGGCATAATCCCAAGCCATCCCACAATGAGTGTGGGGAATTATATTCCCTAGGCATGTCTCTAATATTTTTTTCAACATATCAAGTTTAACGTAGGGTATGTCATGAGTTTAACGTCCATCAGAGATGGATTGGAAAAATAATAACACTGATGGAAGTGGATCATATGGGTGAAACCCCCAGAGGGAACACATATTATTGGGCTAATACTTATTAAGTTACCCAATTGTGGCTAGCTGTAGTGATAATGGTGGTGACATATTCTCACCAAGATGTGGCAACCTGGGTAAGAATCATCATGGAAGTGGTTGGTTGAGAGAAGTGGGTGGATAATGAGATAGAACCTGTTTAAGGATGATGGAAACATTGTGTTGGATCCCTGAAGAGACTCCAACATATCCCCATGGCAGATAATCAATGTACACATATTTCAGTGGGGCAATGGGACACCTTAGGAGGCAACCTGTGATAATGGACGCATGGATGGGACTAAGAGGAAGTGGATCCTCTAAGTAAGGGAATGAGATTCCTGAAACAAAGGCTCGAGGGAGAGGCCACGACAATACATGAGTGATGGGATTGAACCTCACGGAGGCTACATACATATCACCATTAAATGTAATCAATGTCCACATAGTTTAGGAATAGGGCATAGAATTGGTGTTTGTGTAGAGGATAATGACCCAATAACATGACAGGTATTACACTTGATTAGTGGTTAGAGTATTTTTGGTGCCCTTGAAGTGGCCTAGGATGTGTTTCCCAACAAAGGAGGCCACAAAGACTTTCCATTGATTGGGGAATACAATTCCTTACTACTGGATTGGGATAAAAATGTATTACATCTAGATTGGGATCACAATGGATTATTGCTGGATTAGAATCACAATGGAATATAGTTGGATATGGGCTCACAATGGCTTACCGTTGGATGAGGTACAATGGATTACCACTAAATTGCATTTAAAATGGCTTACTACTAGATTTGGATCACAATATCTTACCCATGTATGGGGTGAAACGAAATACCGCTGGATGGGTTCACAACAGCTTACCCCTAGATGGGCTATCAAGGGATTACCGTTAGATGGGTTCACAACAGCTTACAGCTTGATGGGTTCACAACAGATTACCGTTGTATGGTTTCACAAGGGCTTATCGCTGGATTGGATCACAATGGCTTATAGATGGGTGGGGTCGCAACATCTTACCACCGGATGGGGTCTCAATAGACTATCGCTAGATAGGGATCAAAACTGATTACCGTTGGATGGGGTAACAATGGATTACCACTGGCTAGGTATAACAACAGCTTGTCTCTAGATGGGGTTGAACCATACAGATGCTTCCTACATACCATTCATGGGATACAAGGATCAAAACCCACATAGTTCAAATAGGCACAGTTTAGTGTCATGTGGGGAAAAACAATGGATACATTTTAACAACATACATGATGTGGTAGAACCGACGTGAAGTGGTCGGGACTGATGGGTGTTGGTCTTATACCTCAGGGAGGATTCCTATGTACCTTGCCTTTTCATAGATTGATGGCTACATAGTTCGGAAGGGTGAATGTTTTTTAACATCATGCAGGGTGAAGGTCAACCGATGTGAAGGGGTCGGGACCAAAAGGTGTTGGGCTTGAACCTTAAAGAGGCTTCCAACATACCATTCTCAAATAGGGTTAGGATCAAAGTCCACATAGTTCAGATTGGTGGGTTTTGTTTAACGTCATGCGAATTGAGTATGAACCAACATGAAGGGGTTAGGAACAAGGTGTGTTGGGATTGTAATTTAGGGAGGCTTCCTACATCCATTTACGTGGCATTGATAAATGTCCATGTAGTTCAGAATGGGGAATGAAGATTAATGTCACAAAAGAAGAAGGTGGACTGACATGATGGGGTCGAGAAAAATAGATGTTGGAATTGAACCTCAGTGAGGATTCCAATGTACCATTCCATGGAAATGATCTATGTGTCTATACATAGGAAGTGTTAATGTAGTTTAACATCATGCGGGATGAGTATGAACCAATGTGGAGTGGTTCATGACAATTATGTGTTCGTCGTATACCTCATGGTGGATTTTAATGTACCATGCCATAGTATGGATCAAATTCCCCTTAGTTTGGAATAGTTGTTGGGGATTATGCACTAAGGAAGACCGAGATGGATTCCATGATAAATGATTACTCTAAGACCACGTGAGTCATTCTTAGTGTGATAAAAAATAGGCAAAAAGGACCTAACAATCATGTCGTGAAAGGTGCGTACATGAGTAATATATAGGAGATTGCCCGTGGATAGTGGCCCAAAGTGGAAACAAGGCTTATCCGTGGAGGGTCCCAAAGGGAAAACATGTGATTATGCATGGTTAGTGGCCCAGTGAGATAGATATTGGGACTTACTCTAGGATGGAGGCCTGATGGAAACAATGCCTAGAGATAGATGGAGGTGGTAATGAATGACTTTGTTCCCCTCCCGCCTCTTCTCATTAGCCCCAAAGTTGAATGGAGGAGTAAGGGTGCTACCTATTACATGAAAGGATATGGGCTTACACCAAGATTTTATCCCTTCCCCGTGGATGGGATCCACCCCAACACAGTGTATCTCATTCTATATAGGAATTATCTCACTATAGTGGAGATGAGCTGGCCTATAGAATGACCAATATGGGACCCCTCACGTAGAATGTACAGGGAGAGGCCACAATTTAACGTCATGTGATGAGTAAGATAGTTCTTGAATGTCTATAATCTTATATCTCAGATGAGGTTGGTTTACTCAGTACCCATATGACTTACATAACATGCATGCTTTAACCCTTGGTAAAGGGAAGGAACCAATAATGACATGGTGTGGGAGTGTAGTGGAGTGATCCATTGAGGGTCTTAGGTTAGCATGGTTATGCGATGATAAAATATACGTTAGTTTGACTATGCTAGGAAACCTGAGGTTAAGAAACACTACATGAATCCCTGCATAAGGGAATATGAAATCACATTTTACAAACCTCGATGGTGATACAAGAATAGTGTTTTTAGATTAAAGGGGTTCGTAAGAAGTGGCCTTGTGAAGCTCTAGTTCCCTATATAGTGGATGGGCTTCGCGGAGGGGTATTCATTGCGAAGAGGGGTGTCCTAGCCTAGTAATAGGGCATAGTTTCATATAGAGGGTTCTTCAAGATGTGGAATGTCTTTCCTGGAGTTGGGCTTCACAAAGCAAGGGTACCCTGCAAAGCATATAACTTTCAAATAATGTTCTTCGTGAAGCACATTGACCCTACTGTAACATAGGTTTTACATGTGCATGGAGGGTACAAAGCAAGGGTACCCTGCAAAGCATATAACTTTCAAATAATGTTCTTCGCAAAGCACATTGACCCTACTGTAACATAGGTTTTACATGTGCATGGAGGTTACATCTCGAAGCATGAGTTCTTTGTGAATAACCAAGTCCCATTGAAGAAATACTTCCATTTAAATGACCCATGGTCACATAGAGGGCATCCTAACTTGAAAAGGGTTGTTCTTAAACCAATAGAAAGACACTTCATTATTCTGAAGTACCTCGAAGACCACATTTTTTTTGCCTAGCAGAATCTACTTTGCGATTTGGGAGAGGAGAAGGTTAATAGTTTGAGAATCCGTCTTTCTAGATCCTGGGGAATGCAATATTTATAACTGAGAGGAAGCATGAAGTATATATGGCTCAAGCAATGCTATGTGTCACTCCGCCTTTGGCCGCATATTGTGTCAAGTTATTCATAGCTATAAAGCCGACCGCCATCCCCTCCTCAACGCAGAACCCTCTTTTTGGTGCCCCTGGAGGATTCGATCAAGTTAATCAAGATTAGGGAGGTAGATTAGGATCTCTCTATAGAGCAATGCTTCCGGTCGCATGGTTCATAACCATGGATTCTCCTACATATTCTCTCTATGTCGGCTATGGTGGAGGGCTCCACAATTGTTCTTCAAAAGGCAGCCCATCTGGAGTTGGTTATATCATAGTTATGCTTTTCTCCTATGCACATATTTTGGTTCCAACAACGACATTATCCCAATTATCCTTGCCTCTAACTGAATGAATTGGATATACCCCCCAACATCAATGTATATGTCTCTCACATGTATTACTATTGGTCCCTTCCTACATAAATACACATAAAAAATATATAATACATAAACCACTTCATAATCAAATAATTTCTCAACATTCATTCCATTCACACAAATAATTTCCATTATCCAATCACCACTAGATGAAAATATGTTGTTTTCCCGATCCATTTATGTAGATCATGTCTCGTTTAAAAATCAGAAAATAACCATGGTGAAATACAAATAGATGGTATGATTTTCCGTAGTTTATTTTCAAAAAACTTCCGAAAGACATTATAAATGATATAAAAAAGACTATTAATTCGAAAATCTATAACTAAACTCCTACCAGTAAACTTTAGAATCCAATTGATTAGACAATTAATATAATTCTTAATATTATTTATACCTATCCAAAACTCATTCATGAGGATAACAACATCATGACCCAAAATAGTCTATAACCCTTTAAATGTATTTTCAAAAAAAATATCTAGGTTTCGTTACATTGATTGATACATCAACCTATATTACACAACCACTTCATAACATTTAATATCTATAATTAATATTTCATTCATATAATTTGTTAATGTTAAAGTAAAGTAATTATTTATATATTTAGATTTAAAATTCTGCAGAGAATAAAATATGATTTGATAATCACATGAAATATATCACTTGTTCCTTGGAGGTGATTCACCATAGAGTGATTGTGGGTGGAAGTATTCATTACATTTTCTGTTATGATTATAAGACTAGGGTGTCCTGAATGTTTCTCATATATCTTTGGATATGTGGGACTAACAAAATATATCATTCCATTTTAACTCAATTTTCCCCTAATAAAATTATAATGTGCTTTTATTATTCCATTTATTTGATGACATTATTCATTATTTCTCATTTTCCTCTGGGGGAGGTATTTTAAAAACCACGAATCTACTAGAACGGGATGGTACATATGATGTAGGGACACCGTGATAAAATTTCTTCTATGTTATGGGATATCCGTTATGGGCATTTTTTCAAAATAATAATGAAGAATGCCCTAAACTGTATTACTAAAGGCTTCTATAATTTCTATAACTATAAAACATTAATATTAATCAAATGTGGTTGGAGGATCTCTACCGAATTCCAATTTGTATTTGGTCTAAAACCCTATAACTTAATCAATAAAAAATAATAAAATCTCATGTCCTATATATGGGAGTTTTCTTAAATTTTATGAAAAAAATATCCTATACTAGATAATATATTAGATCATATTACCAAAATAACTCAATTATTTATCCATATGAATTAGTTGAATATGATGTTTGAAGGAAAGTATTAATATATTTAATTCTCATTGATCAACGTGGAATTAGAAAAAAAATATTTTAGAGATGGAATTTATATCTTCTATAAAGAAACATGACATGAATTGAAGATCTATGATCATAGAAGAAAAATATGGTGAAAATATCTCATGTCAATAAGGCACTTAAAAAATCAATAAACTCAACAAATTATCCAAATACAAAGTGTAGTCCTCGAATCATTGGTTTCTAAAATGATTCAAGCATAAGGGAAAAGTGCCATTTTAAAATCATGCTAACATAAAAAATATTTCATAACATTCTTTAGATAACATTGATAATTAAAAGATGAATTTATGGTACACAACAGGGAATCCAATAGATATTAAATTCATTTAGTGTACAAAAAAGTACCACAAACGACCACAAATTTCATCAGGGCGTTAAGCCCATAGAATTTACAACATCATCATTTATATCAAACTATAGTAAAATAAGAACAAAATTAACATGTAAGTGTGGTTAATTGCACATTAGAGGTGAATTCATGGCAGAGGAGATGTGAGTTGCGGAGGAGTCCTCCAGTAGAGGAGAGGAAAACAACATAAGAGAGGCATGCAATAGAGAAGAGGCATGTGACGGAGGAGAGGGGAACAATAGAGGAGTCCACAGATGGAGTATAGGGATGGGGTAGAGGAGAGGCACATGGAGAAGGTGGGTTTGTAGTCGGATATTCATGGAGGAGGAGGAGTCGATGGGAGTGGAGGAGGAGGAGGAGGAGGCGTTGGTAGGGATCGACATCCCAGAGAGCTTTAGCGGTGCATGGAAGGAGAAGAGAGTATGGCTTTCGTTATAAAATCTGGTGAATCTTTTATCAACTCTCGGTAGAACAAACTGATAATGGTATGTTTTATCAGCCATAAAATAGAAAGCTTTCATAAAACATACCTTTATCAGTGCCTATTTTACAATGATAAAGATATCCATTTTTCAGTGCTTAGAATGCACTGATAAAGTTAAAATGATTAAAATTTATCTATATATATATATATAATTATGCATTTCATATATATATATATATATTATTCATTATTTTAAAATATCTACATTTATTTATAATTATATTTATAACTATTTTTATTAATTTATAAATATTTGTATATATATTTTAGTATATTTATTTAATTATATTATTTCATTATAATTAGTATAATAAATATTTATATAAAAATTTTATAATTATTTACATATATATATTTATTAAATTTTCTAATTATAACTACACAAAAATATTGTTTATACAAATATATATATATATATATTTATATTTATATTTTTTGTAAAATTATTATATATGTATTGATTTTAATTTTATAATTATATATATACATATATATATATTCCATTATGATAACAAATAAATATATTAAAAAAATATTTATAGATAAATATAATTTAATAATGGTAAAAAAAATAAATATATTTATTATTTAAATATATTAATATAATATTAATAGTACTTTTGAGAACACAACATTGTAATATGGGTAACATAAATTAATCACATTTATATAAACATAATTTAAAATGAGCCATCAATGTAAAACATGACTAATAAGAATGCTGTAATGTATAATTGATCATCCATGATGATACATAACATATATAAATGCATGACAAGTATATTTATTGAACAATTCATTTGAAACTCATATTTATATTTAATAATTATAATATAAATATATATGTATATTTAAAAATTATCTTTATACATATATATATTGTGTTTAAAATAAATAAATATATAAAATATGTAAAATATAAAAAATATAATAAATTAAATAAACATAATGAATCTAATAATTATTATAATCTAATAAAACAAATAAATATATTTTATTATTATAATAAATTAAATAAATATAAATATAATCAATCTATAATCAATCCAATAAATATAATAAATCATATAAATGTAGTTAATATATTAATTATTTAATGAAATTAATTACAATCTTATGTTTATTAATATATATATATATAATATAATCATAGAAATACTTTTTTTTAAATATTATATCAATATATATATATATATATTAATTATCAACAAATGTATTATTTCATAACATGAATTATTTATTTAATGTATACAAATAATCATTATTTTTTAATAGACATATACTAATTTTATATAAATTACTATAAAAAATGGTTATCATCGCTAAACATTGTGTTTATAAATGTATCCTTTATTAGTCATTATAAAATAGTTGACTAAGGTGTTCCCTTAATCGGTGGTTTTAGCATGTGCCAATAAATCCTTCCCCCCTCTTATCATCATTTTATACTTAGCACTAACAAAACAAGGTTCTTCCATTGCCTCGTTTAGTTGTAGTGTGTGCATGGAAGGCCATCATAAAAAGGATAATCATGAAAAGTTGTCTTTTGAATATAAATGAATTGCCTTGATCATTTCAATCATGATCACCTCATCCCTCAATATTTTAAATAAATAAAGAAAATTATGGATAAAACATTTTTGTATTGGTTCACTCAATAGATGATGTGAATGTGAATAATATGTCAAAATGGGTGATGATGTCTCACGTGAATTGTATTTTAATGACAAAGACAGTGGGATGTGGGATGAGATTCAAATATTAGAGGACATTTCTAGACAATTACAAAAAAATTGAACTTGAAACAATTTAATTAATTTATTCATTTATTTTCATTTTCATGGGATCTGGTTGGATTACCCATTTTATTGAGATTCAAAAAGATAGAGATCAAATTTTTTTTAATCAATATTTGAAATAAAACAGAAAACTCTTTAAAATAAAACTCACAAAATTTAAAACATGAAAAATAAAAATCTACCAAACATTTTCCTCCCACACCCCACACTTATTCTGTACAATGTTTTCATTTTTCATATATTATATGAGAAATGGAAATCAAAATGTCAATACATGAAAAAATAAAGGCGGATAGAATGAAAAAACTGTGTTTTTATATAGTAGTAGCAGTATTGATCTAGCCTCCTACATTTTATAATGTTAAAAGTATATGAAAAACCAAAAACATCAAAATCGTATTAAAATAATGTAATGAAAAACTAAAAACAATGAGAAGGGATAAGATAATTATTATGAAACCCCCAGTGGGTACTAATATTTCCCTTCCCCTAGTCTGGCAGTTCGAGCTAATCATCCCCAATCTGAAGGTGGGTGATGTTTCATCCTCACCTTCCACCAAAAAAATTATGTCTAATATTATTAGACTCACACTTCATTTATATTCCACGAATATATATTTCTTCTCATTTACCACCATGAATTTATTCTTCCTTTGATTTAATGAAATATGAAAAAAAAATGTAAGAGACATATTCATTGTCTCAATCCCCACAAAATAAATCCAATGGTTGCGGAACATTAATCTCATGATGTTGTTAATCATAAAACTAATCTTCAAAAATGATTTCATATGTGAAAATATTCTTTTCACCACCATCCTAATGTGTTCCACTATACTCAAAAGGGCACACCCTTCTTTCTTCAGTTTTCAGTTTCACTTGATCTTTATAAATAAATTATTCCCACTCAGATGAAATGGGAACAAAATATATACAGAAAGAAAATGATATAAAATAATCAACAAAATGATCTAGAAAATATGGATCAAAATTTAATTTTTCTCTCTATGTATTCTTGTGAACCAGATCTATCTGTGACTGAAAATAGTTGTACTGAAAGTGTGAAGCAACTCATGTTCAACTATATTCTCATAAAAAATGGATGGTTCATGTTTCTCTTCCTTCTAATCCAAATATTCATACAAAGTATCTGAATTTTAAATTTCCAAATGATGGTGCATCACATGAATGTTTATTTTCAACAAATTAATTATAATTATTTATAAAAAATTGATTTCTAGAAGACAATTCAATTGGTGAATCGAGGATACCTTATCCCTTAATATTTTAAAAATGAGATTATAATTTTTTTTCAACTCACCTTGAAAAGTATCATTGAAATAATTATTGGGGGGAAATTTTTTTTCATTTCATAAGAATATTTTGGTGCATTTTTTTCTTTCAATTATTTTCAAGCATTCAAAACAATATCAATTTCTTTTCTTAATTATTGAATCCTAAATGTTTTATGTTGATGATAAAATTCTATTTTTCGTGAATTTTTAAAGCATTTTGATAGAGATGTAATTTAAAAAAATCATCTTTGCTGTAATACTTTTATATTTGAAAATAATTCCCATTATAAGAGTAGTCACTATGAAAATCATTTTTGACGACTCTAAATTAGTAGTAAAAATCATAAAATGTCAAAAAAAATTTAAAAAAATAGAAAACCTCCCCATCATGGGTGAAAAATTAATTCTAGGGTTTTTTATGAATCCCAAGTGAATAATTTTACACTTAAAATGTAACATAGTGGTGACCATATGGTTGTCTCATGAGGAGGGTGTAGAAGAGGTTGTCAAACTATCACATTGTGAATTATTTTTGTTAAATTTTATAAGAAAAATTGGTAATTTGAAATTGAGTTTAGATATTTTATTTGAATTATCAATTTATATTTCACAATGTTCACTATAATATCTCCAAGTGATCATCTAAATTTCTTAGACACTTTATAGAGACCTCATATAAGTGTTTTTATCCTCTTATGATGGTGATTTGATTACCGAAATGCCTCTGCGAAAAAAAAGAAAATTGACCTTGTATTGCTATATGGGGAGACCTCTCCCAAAGATGTTTAAACAACAAGGTATTTATTTTACATATATAATTTGAAATAAAATACAAGAAAAAAATAGAAAAAATTACATTAATGACAGAAAATAGACCTCCATAGATAAAAAAAATGATTTCTATAAAAATACAATAAAAATACATTGAAGTACAAAATTCAAAAGGGAAGAATATTTAGTTATTCACTACCCACCACCATTTTAGTTTAGCCATTCATGGATTGATTATATTAATGGAAAATAATCTCCTCTATAATATATTGTCTATTAAAAAACCATACATCATTCTAACCCCCCTGGAAATTAATGTGAACTAGATAATATTATGATGTAGGGGGTTAGAATGTTTTATCCAGATCTGCTTCCCTGAATAATTGCACTATTTTTGGGATTTTCTCAGCTGAATATCTCTCACCAATATTTTAAAGAGTTTTTAGAAATATAATCCTATTTATACCATAAAAATTTTCAGAAAATTTGGACACATAGTTTAAATGATTTGAAATTATTACTCAGGATCTATTGTTCTACTCGAGGTGACACTTCATCATCCACTAGTTTGACTTGATCAAATAGTGCCATAATGATCTAATTTATCCTTGAAAATCATAATTCATCTGATCAGGTGTGTCCTATTTCATATCCATGATTAATATTCTGATTTAGAGTCATTTATCCCGATTTATACCCCTTTGAATAATGTATGGTCCACATTTCAACCATATACACTTTTCACAAAGGTAGATTTATTTTGGCCTCTAGATGGATGATTCATCACTTGGTCCTATTAAAAAAGATGAATCCCATAGGGAAATAGTTCCTAAATAAAAATAATTTTTCTAATTGAATAAATATTTACACATATATTTCTAAGAAATCAATCTAAGGAAAACCTATTAAAATTCCAACATCCGGGCATTTTAATAAATTACCTATAAACACGACAAAAATCAAAAAAATGATGAAATTTAACACATAACGACAGATTGGTGGGGATTCAATCATTGAAATATTGATAAAATATATTAAAAATATCATCTAGATAATAGGATAATGAAATCATGTCACCAAACTATCTAGAACCATTTTATGAAATTTTCATGAAGAAAATATAGGTTTGGTACCTTTGATGGATGTATCAAACTAAATGTCAAGAAAAATTCATACGATTGAATATAAATAAATAATTATTCATTAATATAATTTGTTAAAGTTATTATAAAATAAAAATTTATATATTTAGATATATAATTATGATAAGAAGATAATATTACTAGAAAAAAATATGTTATTAAAATCTTAATGTATTTATTTATATCATCCAACATACAATTATCAGCATTTAAAATTGAAAAAAGGTTATTCCTCCATCTAACAATGAATTTTTACAATTAATGAAGTTTTTTATATAATTCAATAATTTAATTGATCATCGATCACAAATTCCAATTATATTCTCTATTTAATAGTCTAATAACAAGTCAATTTTCTAGGTATGCAATTCCATCTATAGAATCATCATTCAAAATAACATCATTAATAATTTGATTCTACATCTCAAAATCATTAGTCATACTACTATTGTATTTCGAATGGACAATACCACAAATATATAGTGATTTTTTAACCACATAAATTATATCATTCATCTTCTACCACGAAACAATTTGAAAACAGAACATATTTTTTTTAAACTAAGGTATCCTAGTGTATTATCATGGAATTATGTTCACAAACCATGTCATGGAATAATTAAAGTCTAAATTTATATAGAATCCAAATTGTTTGATGGTTGGGATTTCATGGAATGTTAAAAAAATGTTTTTCATTGTTTTATGACCTCAGAAAAACCAATCCAAATAGTGTTTAATAAACCACACGATTATTAAAGGATTTCATTATTCAAAGACCATGGTAGATTATTATATATTGTTTCAAACACATAAAATTATATATGTTATTGAAAATTTGAGAATGTTGCATGAAAATAAAATGACTATTTAAACCAAATATAATTTAAGGATTCCATTATTATATGTTATTAATAGATAAAAAGTTGTGATTAAATATATAGAGAAGATTTTCAATTTTATTCCAATGAAGAAAAGCCATAAATTGGAAAACTATCAATAATATTATTATAATTCACTATACGTGGAAATAATAAGTTTCTATGGAGAAACAATATACCAAATTATGACATTAAAACATATATAGACGAGTCAATCCACCCAATGAAAATTATTTGAACAACCTGATCCATCATATCCACCAAAAGAATACCAATAAAAATATGAATAATAAGTTGATCAAATAGATTCAAAATAAGTTCATATGAATATTTTATGAATCGAAATGGATCTATATATAGATGATGAAAAATTTTATTGGTTTATAATCACCTAAAAAAATCAGTTAGGTGCAATGAAAAGAATCACAAAACAGACATCACCATGCTATATAAATGAAACATGCAAAAACTAGAAATCAATAAACTATAAACATGTACATTAAACAATTTTTGTTTTCATTATGATAGTGGAAGAGTCGTTGTTGGTGTTGGAGTCATAGGTTGCAGAGGGATTAAGGGTGAAGGTGGTGTTTAGGTGGAGGTGGGGTACACAGAGGAGGTGGGTTCACAGTAGAGGAGGGGTTTTGGGTGGAGGTGGGGTTAGGTGCGTGACAAAGTTAGGGTTCCCAATGGAGGTGAGGTTCGTAGTAGTGGTAGGTTATTTTGGCGGTGGTGTGGCTCACAGCGGAGGAGGGATTCAAGACCGTTGAGGATGGATTTGCAGTGGTGTAGGAGGGTTCGGAGAAAATGAGGAGGAGTTGAAAGAGGAGGAGGGGGATGAGGAGGTGGCAGTAAGGGTTAGGTTCCAGAATAGTGTGAGATGTGATAGATAATGAGGAGAATTTTAGGGTTTTTATATATAAGTCGATAAAACTTTTCTTAGTGCTTGCTAAAATACACTGATAGGGGTATGGTTTATCAACACTAAAAAAGAATTTGGTGATAATACATGTCTTTATCAGAGCATTTTTAGTGCTCACAATGAAATGTCTTTATCAATGCTAATGAAAGAATGATATAATATATCATTGTTAGCACTAATATTATAGCACTTATAAGGAAAACTTTTGTTATTGATTTTTTTATCGTCGGTAATGTTTTATATTTACGAGTTCTAAAAAAACACATATAAAACTATAATGACAATAAATTTTTTATATTAATATATATATTTCTAAAATTATACGTATAATATATAATATATATAATTATTTATAATAATAATTATAAATAAATATATATTTATTTATATTTATATAATAAATGAATATATTTATGTAATGAAATATATTTATTTATTTATAATTATAACATTATAATAAATATAATTATTATAATTTTATAATTTTTTAAAAATATCTATATTTATATATAATTATAATTAAAAATATTTATAGATATTTATTCCAACTTTATAATTATTTATTCCTTATAATTATATATATATATATATTTCAATAATTATCATTTATAATAACTGTATTTCATATAATTATGATTTTATAAATATATATTTATATTTATATAATTATATATATTCAGAAGATTATAAATATAATAAATATATATTTATATTAAAATATAATTTAAAAAATGAAATATATATATATATATATATATTTGATTATTCTAAATATATAAAATTATAATAACTTTATTATTATACATATAATTTTATATATTATATATATTTTATATATTTATTTTAATTTTATGACTATTTAAATATATCTATAATTATTTTGAATTATATTTATTAATATTTGCATTAATTTATAAATATATTTAATGTATATATAAATATATTTATTTAACTATATATATTTCTATTATTATAATTATACTAAATATATTTATTATAATTTTTTAAATATATAATTGAATATATATACAGTTTAATGTATAAATAAATTAATATTTATTTATAATTAAAAATATTTTAAAAAATATATGTTTATTTATAGTTATACATATATATATATATTAATTTATTGAAATTATTATAAAATTGTAACAAATATATTGATTACATTTTTAATTTCATTAATATATATAAATAATATATTTATTATGATTTAATAATTATTAAAAATATATCTATGTTTATTTGAACATATAATTATAAAAAATTTCATATATTTATAAAAATATTTATTTAATTATATATATTTATAACATCATATGTATGAAAAATATGATAATTAAATTCTTATAATTATTTACATATATATATTTTTACCACCAAGCATCTAATATATATATATATATATTATAATTATCACTATAAATAAATATATTGAAATACAATAAAATAGGATAGTTTTCTGTTTTAGAAAAACAATAATAAAAGAAAATCACATCCTACGGCATATAAAGAATAAAATATCTTCCATTAAATGAAAACCCCATTGAAAAGTATTATTACTGATTATACACTTTTGAAACATGAAATATGGATGCTTGAATTATTGAGTGAGAAAAAACATATATTTGAATCATAGGTGGCATGACCGTTGGTTGATCCATCTCACGTTGGAGCATAAAAACCATAAGGATAAGTACTATATGCTCTTCAATAAGATGAATTATCAATTAGAGTGGGATTTTTTAGATGATATCTCTAATATATAGTATTGGGATGATTGATTCCCTTTATTTTATTCTATTATGGATAAGGGTCCTTCCCTTGGTTTGACCTTGTCTATCATCACTTCTTTGTCAAATTTATTTTGTAATAAATTTTTTAGGTGCAGGTTTCTAGGTCTCCTAATCCTTTTGAGTATAGATCATAAAAAATGAGTCATCACATATATATGGACAACATGAATATTAATGAGGGTGTAATGTGAATATGAAAATTGAGGATGAATACATAACATATGAATGCTAATTATATTCACACATCAATATATTTATTGACCAAATTCATTGAAAACATATATTTATTTAAATATATATACATTTATTTATTTATAATTATAAGAATGAATATATATATTTAAAAAGTATTAATATTTAACTATAAATAATATATATATATATATTTAATGTAGTTTTTTATAATATTATAATTTCTTATATATATATATATATTTATTTATTTATAATATAATAAATACGTTTTTTAAAACAATATATATATATATTTGAATTAATTAAAAAATATTTTAATTATAAACATGCATTTTCTTATTTAATATTTACAAATAAACATTATTTTTGAATATAAATATAATAATTTTATTTTAATTATTAAGATTATTTTGTTAAAATCTTTTAATAGTGTTAATAAAAGTGTTGATTAAGGCCACACATTTATCAACTCTTTCTACTTAGCGTTAACAAGATCTGAAACCTCCCTTGCCAAGATCTTCCATTATCAGAACATTGAAGGGATTGGCAGACTTTTTCACTGGCACTTGGATTCCAATGAGAATTCATCATATAGATTCTTGAAGCATGTGTTGATTATCTAGATGAGTTCAAGATAGGATCTTTTGAGCAATATTCACCAGTGATGACTTTCTGTCGAGGGTTCATGGATTATAATATGCTAACCCTTTAGATAATTATTAAAAATTTAATAACTCGTACAATATCCTCATGAATCTTACATATATTACATCGTAAGAGACGTAGACATAACATAACTCTGGCATTAACAATTTTAAAATATTTTTCCCACTAACTTCAGATTCACATTCAAACACAAGAATTGGTATTTTGCTGATTAATTGAATTTTTTATTCAAATAATGAGTTAATTTTTAACGATTTAAGGGAAATATTTAATTAGGAAAAAATTGTTCATACTACATGTCGATATGGTATCAGATGTGAATCTTATAAACACACACAAATTTTAATATGGGTAATTTGGTGCATTTTATGTATTTATCATATGAATAAAAAATTTACATATACCTCAAAAAAAATTCTGATTTTGGGTTTGTGTGATTTATTTTCACGATTATTCTGGTTATGGTATATGTCAATCCAGATGGTGGAAAATTTTCATTCTTACACATGGGTGATTAGTTTGGAAAATTAAATGTAATATATTTTGGATTTTGGAATTTTAATGAAAAAACAGTGGATGAAAATTGGTAGAAATTGATGGGTACACAAAAGTTATAGAAAAATAATACATCTTATTGAATAGTCTCGAATGAAAATTGATTAGAGTGGGAGATGTGGCTAGAATGTTTGTTAGTTATTATTTTTTAAATTTATAAAAAAAATATAGATTTTAGTGACTTCTATTGGAAACATGTCAGTCTCACCTCATCGGTTTCGTCATGCCTCGCACACCCTGTTGGCCACTCGTTCTACTCTATCCCATAGTCTTGAAAGCCCAACATAGCCCCGTCCTTCCTCTACAACCTATCCTCATTTACTATATCTAGGTTTACAACATCTTATTGGGTCTTATCTGACAACATCATAGCCATATGGATCCCTTATCATATATAAAACCAAGGGATAGCCAAAACCCTTCCACTGAGATCATTCTCCCATCCTCATGTGTCACACCATCTTAGTAAACAAGCCATGCTAGTCCTGTCAGTGACCCATATTCATTATGGCAGAGAATCCCAACCTTGTGATAACAAAAACTTGTGAATCAATTTTTTAGACACCTGGTTAAATATAGATGTTATATATAGTATAATAAATAAATCAACCCACCATATTTTTTAATGTGGAAATCACAAAAGGAAAAAGTCATAGGACCATTTCCAGAAAGAGGGATCTACTAATAATCAAAAGTACAATATAGAGATTCCCAAAGAAGAATGAGATCAATTAAATAATACATTGATAAAATAGTGGATCAATGTTTGGTAATCATATGCATTTTGAAGGTATCCTAAAATAGAGAATGTAACCTAAAAAAGAAACCCAAATAATTCTGGCCGTGAAAGCATGACATTGATTCATGAACAAAAGGTTTAGATGAAAAATAACCGGTATCAGATCATAAACCACATTAGATGAATGCTAATCATATTAGGATTGTTCCATTATTTTTAGATGTAAATGTAACTCCATTAAATCAAAACTACACAACCCACAAAACAAATGAGAGAAGCACTGCATGTCTCATCCTAGATCCACCAGTGATGCCAGTTTTTCAACTCATGAAGATCCACATGACCTAATGAATATGTGGATGAACATTTCTTCTTGAAATCGGGGGAATACATTTTGACCGACACCCTTATTTCATTTTTCAAAAATCAACATCCCAATTTATAGCCTCCCATATGGCTCTAATCTTGTTTGAAATGCAAATATGAAATATATCTTAAAAAAGATATCAAGAGATATCATGTATCACATGTTGGTAGATACACATGCAGCATCATGTATATGATATCATAAATTATATATTATATTCAAAAAATGTATCGTATCTCATATGTGGAAACAATCATGTGTCTGATATACTCCAAAAATCTCCCCCTTCAGGTCTTCAAAGGAGACACCATCCAAAAAAATCAATTGGAACGAAACACTTTTTTGTATCGCACTAACCATCAACCTATGTGGAAAAATGATGATGCCATTCTTAAAATATGACAGAACCCTTACTACACCCCATGGAAAAGAAACTCAAACCCCAATGTATTCATCATTCATATGTCTGCAATCCTAATACCCGAATCAAAAATTTCTGGTTCCCTCAAATTCGTGATTAACACAAAATCTGGAGCACATACAAGAAAACCTTTATCTCCCAGGCACAAATTCCTAAGAATCTGGCACATCACATCGATCATCAATTCTTTATTATTTCTTCTCCTCTCACACTTATGAAGAAATAAATTCGGTGTAATATTTGAAACCCCTCTCTCATTCTGCTTTGACTCCAAAAAATTTTCAGCCTCACAGAACATTGATCATACTAAATACATAACAAAATATCTCCAAAAATTTCAAGCCCAATCAATCGCCTATGAGACAAATTGGGGGGGGGGAATCTAGACTACAAGATAAAAATAGCATGTGAAATAATTTATGAGAATACTGGTGAAATATGGAAGCGATATATATCAGAATAAATAAATCATCAGGTACTATTTTTTAATGTGGAATACCAAAAAGGAAAAAACCATGAGACCTAGTCTAGAAATAGGGATATAATGATAATTCAATGTACAAAGTTGCTAATCCAAAAGAGAAACGAGGTCACAAAAATAATAAATTGAAAAAATAGTGGATCAATTATCAGAATGAATATGCTGTCTGATGGCAGACTGAAATGGAGAACCCAGCCTAGAAAAGAAGTGAAAAAAGATGTGAATGTGGAAAAAGGAGGTTGATGCCCAAAAAAGTCCATATAAAAATGTATCTAGATTTTATAAAAAATCACCACATCTGGAAGATGATAAGATCATAATAGTTCCATTGGTTCCAGTTCTGAATGCCGCACTGTGAAATCACGACTGTATATCCCCAAAAATAGAAGGGATAATAGCTTCATGTCTCATCGTAAATCCACAGTAGATGAAATGTTATCCAATGATGAAGTCTGCCAAAGACTACAAAAAATAAGGTGTCCCCTTTCCTCTTGATCTCAGGGGACTACATATTGTGATGATATCTTCTTTTATATTCAACCAGCCAGATCCCCTTGTATATGTTCCATATTCCACTTATGTTTATTGAAATAGAAATATGAAATATATCTAAATAACAAATATGATGAGATCTCTTATGTAACACCCCGAGAGTTTATGAAAAATATTCTTTTAATTTCATTAATGTCTTCGGTTTTATTGTACACAAAGATTACCTTGCGCTATACGCAACACCGTATTAGCTTGCAGTATACGCAACACTATTCTTGGATGGTGTTACACACAATTTTGATAATAGTTATTCTACACAACATTGATTATATATATATATATTCAATGTATAAATGAAATATGGTTGGATTCTGTTATACGAAACAATGAAGGATTCTTTCACAACACGCAACCCTGACTTGGCTTGCATTACACGCAATCGCGACCTTCCTCGATAGCGTGTGTTGTACGCAATACTGAGTTTTAATAAACAACGATATATTATTATATTGTCATGAACTATCCATTATGAATATTTTTAACTAAATTTTTAATTTTATAACATTATTATTCATCTTACACATTTTCTAGAACATGGTATAAAAACAAAATAATTTTTTCGGGTAAAATAAGTATTTTTCAAAAAATGCAGTTTTTCCGCCTTTTGATGGCGCACCCACATTAAATCTAGTTTTTGAAATGTTTATAAGTTCAATTTGACAAAATAAAATTCTTCTTTTGAATCAGGATATTAAAATTTACATTAGATAAAGTTTTGATATTTTTCCGATAACTTTCATATTTTAATGAATAGTAAAAACACGCTATATTTTAATTAAAACAACTTTTTTCATCGTAATATCTTATGTGGTTAAATTATAATATTGAATGGTTTAAAAGTATAAATAGAATATATTTTTAATATTTAATAAAATTTATGTCATTAGCATTGATTTTACCTTGAATTCGTTGGTTAAATAAATTCAATCTTTTGCAATGTTTTAAAGAATAACCCGTTTTCTTTCGACAACGGGATAACTTTTAATTTAATTTCTGCATCTTTTGTTTATTGAATTTGGAAAAATGTATTCCTTATTTGGAATCAGTGGGTCCAAATTATGTTAATAAGCTACTTTTTATTTTTGGGCATTATGAATAGTAACTACGGTAAATTTTATTTACCATAGTTAAAGGTAAATCGAGTAATTAAGGGTAAATATAATATTTTAAAATTACCCTAACAAATTTCAAAATCCTATTGGATGACTAAAAGACTAACCATATCACCTAAGGGTCGGATTAGATTCATTTAATTAAATTTTGTCAATGAAAATAATTTAATTATTATTAAAACCAACGAATGTGACAACATGTCACTTTCTTAAATCTTATAAGTATAATAATTTTAATCTAGTGATAAACTTCATGAAATATAGAACATGAATATTCTCCAGAAATATAATACAACTATCTACATCATAGGAATTTATTTTGAATTTTTATGGATTAAATAATTATCATTTATTATGACACAAAGATGATGCAGTAATTGTCTTATTAATGAAATATTGACATAGTTGATGTTATAAATGCCCAAATAAATTTGAGACTTTTTATTAATTACACTAATTTTCTAGGTTAATATGACATGTTATTGCTGATTTATGTAACTTTGTTCGAACTTATCATTCTGTTATGAATTTCATAAAAATCATGTACCAAATAGTGTGAAAATTGACCTAAAATAGTTTTTAAAACAAATATTATATTATTAATTGTTATTTTATTCCTAAAAATCTAAGGTTCGGAAAAATGACTTATATAAGATTATATATATTAATAATAAACAACTTGGGGTTCTTTTGGCTTGATATAGTAAGTTTATTAACCATATAGTGTAAGAAAACAAAAAGACACGGTAAAAGTTAAATTTGAGTTAAATCTAATTGATAAGGTTAAAATAATAACCTAAACTTGTCTAAATCCTATTGGATTAGAGGATTTAAACCCATACCCACCTTAGCCTCAAAATAAATCAATTTTGAGCTATTTAAAACCGAACTTGACTTTATAATAAAATAATATTTTTAGTTATTCCAAAGGTGCCCCTCTCCTCCCTTATAAAAGGGCACCTCCTCCCTCTCTTCCTCACACAACTTTGAGCCTTCCTGCTCTGCCAACACCTGCCAAATTCTCTTCTACACTTCCCTAGAAACATCCTAGACATTCTGGTCTTCCTCAAAGACCAATTTTAGTGCCCTAAGAGGAGGTCTCAAAGAGGTGCTTCAAAGAAGAGGTAATTTCCGTTACCGATTCTTTCACCTTTATTTCTTCTTCCACTTATTCTTCTTAGGTTGTTTCATTATGATGTAATAACATTATTATCACTCATATACTGATATGTTATTATAAGTATGAAACAATACTATTTCACCATCTATCCATCCTACGGAAAATGAAATCACCGCGCGTGCGTACGTACGGAATACCGTCTCCACGCCATGGTGAAATCTATTTTCCACCACCACCTTACTTGGATGAGTATAATGGTGTAAATAATAACTATATATTATTATTTTAAAGTGATATTGATTCTGAAATAGAATACATACACTCCAATACTGTCCCACGATCATGAGAATGATATCATCGCTCGTGCGTACGTACGGACTACCGTCTCCACGACGCGATGAGATTCATTCGCCACTTTAACAATTCATGAATGATTATAAAGTATATATAATAAGTAATCATGAAATATATGAAATAATAATGATACTGGATTTATGTGTATATATATGTATGTCATCTACTTAATTCCGTTCAACTCAATAAGGAAACGAAAACAGCGTTCATGCGTACGTACGACCTACCGTCTCCATGAACGGTGTATTTATTTCATTTTACTGATTTATTATATATATATGTATATTCTGAATATATATATATATATAAATCATGTATTATATTATGGAATTAATTAATCATGATCTAAGTAATCATATTAATAATTACAAGTCAAAACACGGACGACAAATGAAACAATTTTACCCAAAACGCTCTTTAACATGGAATTTACAAAATAACGGGTAATATAAAGTCATAAGTGAACCATATATGATATCATAACAATGAATATGATTCTGGAATAAGTCAATAACATTATTTAAATTATTATACAGGAGGTTCGGACACTTACAAAGCAAGTCGGACCTAAGGTAAGGGAAATATCACAATCTCATTTTTATCCGAGATTGTTTATAATTTGGCATTTACTGGGGCTGTATTTTATCATCCATGTCCATGTTTCCTAAATATGTAATATTATTTCCATCCACCTACAATTGTTTAAATCCAATTTTACCCTTCGGTGAGTTTTTAGAAAAAGATATGAAAGGAATCATTTGTCGTTTTTCGTACGAGGTACTTTTTTGACTTTTCCGACAGAAGTACAAGAAGAATGTTTTTTAACTTATACGGCATGAATGGATTTTTAAAACCACATTTCCAAGAAGCTTCCTTTACAAGTTTTCAAGTTTATTTTTAATCAAATTCTTTTAGTATAAAATTGTATGACATTCTATGAAAGGATAAATGTTTTTGAAGTAGAAAAGATATTTTCCGCAAGAATGGAGTTCAATAGTTTTATCAAAATTATTTTCCATCTAAGAAAATATAGGGTTCTGTTTCTATACCTATTATTACATGGATTTGATTATGTTGTGATGGAAATATTTTTATGAATTCCTTTATCTTATTGGAATTGTTTTATGATGTCATGATGTTTAAGATTCCCATTTGTATTACATGGCTTATGCAATGATGTATGATTTATGATTTTGTGGGACACAGAAGAATGGTATCATTATGAGATGGGTGGGACCTATATCTCCCTCCAATTCACTGGGTAAAGATTTTATATCTCATGAGATAGACATGGCTGGAATGGTAGGTTATACCAGTTTAGTGAAACAGGATTGAAACGAGGGTGACTTGGTTCAGAAAGGGACTTTTTCCACTAAGAGAGTCTTGGCAATGAGTCTTGACTAACAAGAAATTATTCTATATGATTATATGTGAATGACACAAAGTTTCATGTTTTAAGTTATGACTATTGTGATTACATTCCACTGCCATGACTTATCCCATGTTATAAAATTATGATCTCTTTTGCAGGTTAAGATTTCCAAAAGTTATGTGCTTATGTATATGATGTGATTGATATTTGTTTTGTTTACCCTTACTGAGCATTTGAGCTCACCCTATTATGTTTTATTTTCACCAGGATATAATGAAAGGTTTTAGGTATTAAAAAAAGGAAGATCTTTATGGGAGATGTTGAAGATCTTTCACCAGGATTAGAAGATTATATTCCGAGTTTTCAAAGACACTAAACTATTACAATCCTTGTGTGTGTGTTTTTGTTATGTACTAAGTATTCCGCAAATGTATTGTAATTTCAATGTACGTCAAGCTTCGGGTCTCTACAGTTGGTATCAGAGGAAATGTTTAGTCAACCTTTGGAAACTAGGACGCGAAAACGTTAGTGAGATCCCTAGAGATATTTCTAAGGTATTTCTAAGTCTAGGGATGTCCCTAAGGTTAAGTATACGTATAGGTTATAGTACTAGAATTATGCTAACGATCATAAAAATAAACCTAAGATGTTAGATATTGAAGGTACTCCCCCTTTATTATGTTGTTTTCCATAGCATGATTTTTGCCTCTCACACTATTCTTTTTGGGGTTTAGACGATGGCTGGAACCCGAAGGAACCGTGTTGATCAATGCAATGGACAATGCAATGATTGTCCTCTTGAACAAACAAATGTTATGGGAGATGGAGTTCAAAATCTTATTGTTATAATTACACAAGCTATGAATCATTCTTGACTTCCAAATGAGCAGAGAAGGGAAAAATATTCTATTGAGTCCTTCATGAGGCAACGTCCACCTTATTTCAGTGGGTCTTCCGATCCACTTGTTGCTAAACAATGGATCAGTACCACTGAAAAGATATTTTCAGTTCTTCAATGTTCTGAGCATGATAATGTCATCTTAGCAGTATATCGTTTGGAAGGTGAAGCTGATCAATGGTGGAATCTTATCAAGAATACGAGGCCAAGAGATGAAATTGAGTCCATGGAATGGGACGAGTTCAAGAATTTGTTTTTCAGTAAGTAATTCCCTCGTATTCTTCAAACAAAGATGGAAAAGGAGTTTCTTTATCTGAAGCAGAAGGATGATGAATCTGTTGGTATATACGAAGAGAATTTTACAAGACTTTCAAGGTATGCATCTGGCATTATCATCCAACCTGAAAGTAAAGTTGATCGATTTTTCAGTGGCTTAAAACCAAGTATTCGAAGGGCATTAGCTATAAGAGACTTCAGTAGCTATGAAGAAATTGTGCGTTGTGCTATCAAGGTAGAAATGGAAGTTGGTGTTACATATCCATCTCATGGTTTTTACAAGAAACGAAATATGGAGTTCAAGGAGAAATCTTAGAATAATGGTGAAAAGAAGATGAATGTTTCCTTATGAAGAAAGTGTGGAAAGAAGCATGGTGGAGATTGACTTAAAGGACTAGAAAATGTTTTAAGTGTGGAAAATAAGGTCATCGAGCAACTGAGTGTCGAAGTAATGGAAAAAGGGTTTCTAATGATGTGAATAAAGAAAACACTGCAGAGAATGCACCACCAACACTTCAATGCTTCAAGTGAAAGGAAATGGGGCATTATTCTAATAAATTCCCTAATCCAAGGGTTAGTGATGATCGACATGAGCAACCACTTAAGGAAAAGGACAAAGGGAAGTCACATGCGATCACTATTGGCGATGTTGAATATGACAACGATGTGGTGGAATGATTAAGTGTTTATGTAATGGGATTCCAAAATAATGTTGTATCATAAAGTACTGGAATATTTATGTATTGGTCTAATGTGGTATTCAAAGTGATTGAGATATTTTTGGAAATAAGATGATATGTGCATAATGAAGGGAAAATGAGAAAACGAAATGTTTAACAGTATTCATGAGCTCATGATTGATATAAGGACTAAGTGATATCATGGTTTGACTATATAGAATTTTGAGGATTTTGGTATGTGGAAAGTGTTAACTTTTAACTGCATTCATGTTTTCACTAAGGTTCAATGGGTATTCAAGAGAGTACATGATTAAGGCCTTTGAATGTTTGGAATGTGACCAACAAGACATATTTTATGATATATGGGGATCAACGATGGTATTAAATTTCTAGTAATCGTTTTCATTATATTATGAGAGTGGACTGAAGTATTATGGATAAGACTAAAGATTGGAATGGATTATGTTGGACATAAGATAGTATTGTTTAAGGATAGAAGTTTTTTTGATATTATTGATGGGATGTTATAGTAATATAGTTTTAGAAAAAGGACAACCTGCAGGACGGGCAACAACCCATCGCGTTGGACAAGGCTGTGGGAATCGAACCCACAACCGAAGTGCGACTGGCCTTTTTCGCCTACCACTGACCTACAAGAAGTCCCTGTTTAGTAGAGACTAGTTTTATTATATTACGCAGTATGATATATAAAGTATAAGTCCATTTTAGGAACCCTATACGATGATTCTCACTATAGATGGACTTATGTATTTTTTGATAACTTTTCTAACCTTTTGTTTGAGATAGATGGAATGACCCAACATTCTATCACATTATCTGCTAACACATCACGAATGACAAATTCAACTTCATTTCTTTAAGAGATGAAGTGGAAATTTTCTAAAGAACGAAAAACGGTGAGACTATACCAAAATCACGAAAGTATTTCTTCTAATTCCAATTTAATCATCTTTAGGGAAATGATCTTGAAAAACAAAAATTTTTTCCTAGTGCTCTTATATCTGATGAATCAGATGGTACCGTAGATCATCAAAAATTTATGGATTTGTGATTGCTGGATTTTCCATAGCCATGTTCTCTACCACTCTGCATCAGAACATGATTTTTAGATTTCTCTTCCATATCCATATTTTAACCTATGTGGAAACCCAGTGATTAGTTTATATGGGTAACCGTTACATTTCATACTTTTGTTTTTAAAGATTGGTTTTGGTATTCCTTTTTACAATGTGGGTTTCTATTAAAGAAACTTTCGAATAGTAAACCATTTATAACCCCAACGAATTTCGAGGGAGAAATTCATTTTAAGGGGGGTAGAATGTAACACCCCGAGAGTTTATGAAAAATATTCTTTTAATTTAATTAATGTCTTGTGTTTTATTCTACACCAAGATTACCTTGCGCTATGCGCTACACCGTATTAGCTTGTAGTATATGCAACACTATTCTTGGATCGTGTTACACACAATTTTGATAATAGTTATTCTACGCAGCATTGAGTATATATATATATATATTCAATGTATTAATGAAATATGGTTGGATTATGTTATACGAAACAACGAAGGATTCTATCACAACAGGCAACCCTGACTTGGCTTGCATTACACGCAATCGCGACCTTCCTCGATAGCGTGTGTTATACGCAATACTGAGTTTTAATAAACAACAATATATTATTATATTGTCATGAAATAGCCGTTATGAATAGTGTTAACTAAATTTTGAATTTTATAACATTATTATTCATCTTACACATTTTCTAGAACATGGTATAAGAACAAAATAAATTTTTCGGGTAAAATAAGTATTTTTCAAAAAATGTAGTTTTGCCACCTTTTGATGGCGTACCCACATTAAATCTAGTTTTTGACATGTTTATAAGTTCAATTTGACAAAATAAAATTCTTCTTTTGAATCAGGATATAAAAATTTACATTAGATAATGTTTTGATATTTTTCTGATAACTTTCATATTTTAATGAATAGTAAAAATAGGCTATATTTTAATTAAAAACAACTTTTTTCATCATAATATATTATGTAGTTAAATTATAATATTGAATGGTTTTAATGTATAAATAGAATATATTTTTACTATTTAATATAATGTATGTCATTAGCATTTATTTTACCTTAGATTCGTAGGTTAAATCAATTCAATCTTTTGCAATGTTTTAAAGAAAAACCCGTTTTCTTTCGACAACGGGATAAATTTTAATTTAATTTCTGCATATTTTGTGTATTGAATTTGGAAAAATGGATTCCATATTTGGAATCAGTGGGTCCAAATTATGTTAATAATCTACTTTTTATTTTTGGGCATTATGAATAGTAACTACGGTAAATTTTATTTACCATAGTTAAAGGTAAATCGAGTAATTAAGGGTAAATATAATATTTTAAAATTACCCTAACAAATGTCAAAATCTTATTGGATGACTAAAAGACTACCCATATCACCTAAGGGTCGGATTAGATTCATTTAATTAAATTTTGTCAATGAAAATAATTTAATTATTATTAAAACCAAAGAATGTGACAACATGTCACTTTCGTAAATATTATAAGTATAATAATTTTAATCTAGTGATAAACTTCATGAAACTTAGAACATGAATATTCTCCAGAATGCTAATACCATTATCTACATCATAGGAATTTATTTAGAAATTTTAGGGATTAAATAATTATCATTTATTATGACACAAAGATGATGCAGTAATTGTCTTATTAATGAAATATTGACATAATTGATGTTATAAATGATTAAATAAATTTGAGACTTTTTATGACTTACACTAATTTTATAGGTTAATATGACATGTTATTGTTGATTTAAGTAACTTTTTTCGAACTTATCATTCTGTTATGAATTTCATAAAAATCATGTACCAAATAGTGTCAAAATTGACATAAAATAGTTTTTAAAACAAATATTATATTATTAATTGTTATTTTATTCCTAAAAATCTAAGGTTCGGCCAAATGACTTATATAAGATTATATATATTAATTATAAACAACTTGGGGTTCTTTTGGCTTGATATAGTAAGTTTATTAACCATATAGTGTAAGAAAACCAAAAGACATGGTAAAAGTTAAATTAGAGTTAAATCTAATTGATAAGGTTAAAATAATAACCTAAACTTGTCTAAATCCTATTGGATGAGAGGATTTCGACCCATAACCACCTTAGACTCGAAATAAATCAATTTGGATCTATTTAAAACCGAACTTGACTTTATAATAACATAATATTTTTAGTTATTTCGAAGGTGCCCCTATCCTCCCTTATAAAAGGGAACCTCCTCCCTCTCTTCCTCACACAACATTGAGCCTTCAAGATCGGCCAAACCCCGCCAAATTCTCTTCTCCACTTCCCTATAAACATCCTAGTGGTTCTGGTCTTCCTCAAAGACCAATTTTAGTGCCCTAAGAGGAGGTCTCAAAGAGGCGCTTCAAAGAAGAGGTAATTTTCGTTACCGATTCTTTCACATTTATTTCTTCTTCCACTTCTTCTTCTTAGGTTGTTTCATTATGAAGTAATAACATCAGTATCACTAATATACTGATATGTTATTATAAGTATGAAACAGTCCTATTTCACCATCTATCCATCCTACGGAAAAAGAAATCACCGCGCGTGCGTACGTACGGAATACCGTCTCCAGGCCGTGGTGAAATCTATTTTCCACCACCACCTTACTAGGATGGGTATAATGGTGTAAATAATAACTATATATTATTATTTTAAAGTGATATTGATTCTGAAATTGTATACATACACTCCAATACAGTCCCACGATCATGAGAACGATATCATCGCTCGTGCGTACGTACGGACTACCGTCTCCACGACGCGATGAGATTCATTCTCCACTTTAACCATTCATGAATGATTATAAAGTATATATAATAAGTAATCATGAAATATATGACATAATAATGATACTTTATTTATGTGTATATATATGTATGTCATCTACTTAATTCCGTTCAACTCAATAAGGAAACTTAAACAGCGTTCATGCGTACGTACGGCCTACCGTCTCCATGAACGGTGTATTTCTTTCCATTTACTGATTTATTATATATATGTATATTCTGAATATATATATATATATATATATATAAATAATGTTTTATATTCTGGAATTAAGTAATCATTATCTAAGTAATCATATGAATAATTACAAGTCAAAATACGGACGACAAATGAAACAATTTTACCCAAAACGCTCTTTGACATTGAATTTACAAAAGGACAGGTAATATAAAGTCATAAGTGAACCATATATGATATCATAACAATGAATATGATTCTGGAATAAGTCAATAACATTATTTAAATCATTATACAGGGGGTTCGTACACTTACAAAGCAAGTCGGACCTAAGGTAAGGGAAATATCACAATCTCATTTTTATCCGAGATTGTTTATACTTTGGTATTTACTGGGTCGTATTTTATCATCCATGTCCATGTTTCCTCAATATATAATATTATTTTCATCCACCTACAATTGTTTAAATCCAATTTTACCCTTCGGTGAGTTTTTACTAAAAGATATGAAAGGAATCTTTTGTCGTTTTTCGTACGTGGTACTTTTCTGACATTTCCGACAAAAGTACGAGAAGAATGTTTTTTTTAACTTATACGGCATGAATGGATTTTTAAAACCTTATTTCCAAGAAGCTTCCTTTACAAGTTTTCAAGTTTATTTTTAATCAACTTCTTTTAGTTTAAAATTTTATGACATGTTATGAAAGGATAAATGTTTTTGAAGTAGAAAGGATATTTTCCTCAAGAATGGAGTTCAAGAGTTTTATCAAAATTATTTTCCATATAAGAAAATATAGGGTTCTGTTTCTATCCCTATTATTACATAGATTTTATTATGTTGTGATGGAAATATTTTTATGAATTTCTTTATCTTATATGAATTTTTTTATGATGTCATGATGTTTAAGATTCCCATTTGTATTACATGGGTTATGCAATGATGTATGATTTATGATTTTGTGGCACACATAAGAATGGTATAATTATGAGATGGGTGGGACCTATATATCCCTCCAATGTATTGGGTAAAGATTTTATATCTCATGAGATAGACATGGATGGAACGGTAGGTTATACAGGTTCAGTGAAACAGGATTGAAACGAGGGTGACTCGGTTCAGAAAGGGACTTTGTCCACTAAGATAGTATTGGCAATTAGTCTTGACTAACAAGAAATGATTCTCTATGATTATGTGTGAATGCCACAAAGTTTCATGTTTTAAGTTATGATTATTGTGATTACATTCCACTGCCATGATTTATCCCATGTTATGAAATTATGATTTCTTTTGCAGGTTAAGATATCCAAAAGTTATGTGCTTTTGTATATGATGTGATTGATATTTCTTTTGTTGACCCTTACTGAGCATTTGAGCTCACCCTTTTATTTTTTTCATTTCCCTAGGATATAAAGAAAAGGTTTAGGTATTAAAAAAAAGGAATATCTTTATGGGAGATGTTGAAGATTTTTCACCAGGATTAGAAGATTATATTCTGAGCTTCCAAAGACACTAAACTATTACGATCCTTGTGTGTGTGTTTTTGTTATGTACTAAGTATTCCACAAATGTAATGTAATGTCAATGTACATCAAGAATCGGGTCTCTACATCTTATATCTTATGTTGGAAGATATTCTTGTAGCATTATCAATGATATATCATAAATGAAATATCATATTCAAAAAACATATCATATCATAAATATTGAAAAAGTAATGTACGAGCTTAACTATGAAAATCTCTCCATTCATCTCGCCAAAGGAGATATCATCCATCAAACTCAGTTGTAATGAAAAAATATTGGTATTTGACCAAATTACATTATCAGTGGAAAACATTATGACACCATTTTGAAGCATTCAAAAAAAACATGACTGGTCCCTCTATAAAAGAAACTCAAACCCCGAAGTCTTCATCATAGTTGTGTTGGCACCACAAATAATAGAATGAAGAATATCTAGTTCCCTAAAATTTATGATCGAAACAAAATCTAGAGAGCCTATAAGAAACAATTTAACCCATTACACAAACCCGAAGTATATAGCACATCACATTGATCTTCAGTTTTTAATGATTTCTTCACCAGTCATACATATGATCAAATGAATTTGGTGAAAGATCTGAAACACATCTCTCATCCTACATTGTCTCCGAACAGCATTCCATCACATACACCAATGATCCTATTGAATAAATAAAAAATTCTATCCACCAATTACATGCCCAAACCATAACCTCTGATACCATTTTTGGTGGAGTGTCCAAACCTTAGGATAAAAAGGTCTTCTAAAACAATTTGTGAGAAACTTGGTGAAATATGGAAGCATTATATAGGATAATAAATAAATTAGCACGCATGATTTTATTTCTCATGGTCTAGATTCTCCCAAAACAAGTTTTGTCAACGTTGATGGTTTGGGATTTCAATTTGTGGTGAGAATTTTCGATGTATTATAGAGGATCAATGGAATGGGGGCATAATACGGGTTGGAGACAATGTAGGATGAGAGAGGTGTTTCAGATCGTAAACATAATTCATTTCAACACATGTGTGACTAGTGAAGAAATTATTAGGTATAAGATCTGAAACACTTCTCTCATGCTGCTTTTCCTCCAAAAATTACTCCGCCACACACTCCATTGATACAATTGAATATATCCAAAATTATCACAAAAATATGCAAGGCCAAACCTCCATATGATACCACATGTTGAGGCATAAATCTAATTTAGTAAAACAATTGCCAAGAAAACTATTTTTTAGAAACCCGGTGAATCATAGAATTGTCATATAGAAGAATAAATAAATTGGGACACATGAATTTTTTACATGGAATAACCAAAAGGGAAAACGAAGGGACGTAGTTCATAAAGAGGGATCCTCTATTAATCCAAGTTACAATGTAGAGACATCCAAAGGTGAATATGATCTAAAAAATCGTACTTTGATAACATAGTTGATCAATGGTTAGAAATCATATGCAATATGAAGGCATCCAAAAATGGAGAACGCAGCCCGAAAAAGATACCCAAATAGATAAGATTTTGAAATAAGGATATTGAAGCCCAAAAAAATGGTGAAGATAAAAAATGTTTGGATCTGATAAAAAACCACCATTTTTGAAAAAATATCACATCAGAGTATATCCATTAGTTTCATATCTAAAATATGCTCCTTTAAATCACAATTTCATTGCCCCCAAAACTAATGAGTGAAGGGCCACATGTGTCAACATAGACCAACTACCGATGTCATGTTCTCCACTAATTATGATGCACAAGAACTACTGCAAATTCGGCATCCCATTTCCTCTTGATCTCGGTGGAATACATAAGGAATGTCCCTCATCCTTTTTTTATTCCATCAGTCACATCCCATTTTAAAGGATCCCATATACCACATATATTGTTTGTAATAGAAATATGAATTATATCTAAAAAATAGTTATCATGAGATATCCTATATCTCAGCATGGAAGATACACATGAATCATTATCTAAGTGATATGTTAAAAGATATATCATATTAAAAACCACATGTCTAATCTCAAATATGGAAACAATCAAGTGTTGGATGAACTCTATCAAGTCCCACCCCACCTTCGACTGACATACACCACAACGGGTACACTGTCATCAATCCCTACCGGCAACCTTGGGCTTGAGATATCACCACGCACGGTAGACAAATATCCATGTTCCATGGATTTCTACCCAAATCATCTATCAAATGGTAAATCCTAGTCCTTTCTTAAATGGAATGTTTATGGTTGGGTCTTCCCGATATTGAAGATCCATGAGGTATTCTTGAATAACATCTATCATAAGAAAGTTATGATCTACCTACAATGAGTCTGTTTTGGTTAGGACTGACATAAAATGTTATTAAATAGAGAATATGGATTTTGGGAAATTTTTAATAATCGTAAATTAGATTAATTATTTTTTGACTAAAAGTAATAATATTTTTTTTGAAAAAACCATGTTAATTTTTTTTAAAAAATTCAATTATTTTATTAATGAAAATTTGGATTTTATAATTAAATTATTTATTGGACCGAATGAAACTAAATTATTTAAATTTATGAAAATAATTTAATTTATTTTAATCCACTCAAACATAAATTCATTGTATTTTAATTTTTATTGTGATTTTATTTACCCACTAACTAGTCGCGAGTAGTGATCCACCATCCATTCTTGGTTTTATTTAATTATGTTATTTATTAAAACTATGTGGAATGTCTATTGTATTTAAAAAAGTTTACAGTCATTGCAATATCTCATTCATTTAATTATTTATATGGTCTTCACATCCATCATTTTTTGTATGTATTGTGTGCATCATGAGACACCTCGCATGTGTATATATACATTTGAATTATTTATGGTGATGATGAAATATATAGATCATGGTTTTTCAGGGTGTTATAAAATACAATAAGTGATAACACTAGATAGAGGTGAGATATGATATGTGTTTAGAGGAAACTTATGTATGACCCGATTTCATCATGGTCTACCCATTAATACAAAATTTATCAACAAAAATTTGACAACCTTGACCAATCATGTAATTTACTTCCATTATTCAATGTTTATTTTTATGTACTTACATGTATGTGTAAAAAAGGAACAAAAAAATACATAGTTTTTTGATGGATGGTTTTTATATAACTGCATGTTGGTTTGTGAGAATGTAAAAATAGTATGATGTTATTTAATAGAAATAGATTTCATTATTGAGAAAATATTATAAATCCCATAAATAAATCGTAAATCATGGATCCATTCTATCACTCATATTTGAACCAAACCGTGTCTATAGGCTACTCGTCTTCCAATGTTGAGGGTGCCTCCAAATACTGAGGATATCATTTATTTAGAAGAAGCTAGGTCCTTTATAGAATACCATGGAACAATTATTATAAAAAAGATGTTACAAGAGTCTAACAGACGAAAACTTATTACAAAATTTTTTATGAAAGGGAATTAGATCAGCAATAAGATCATCAAGCGTTATAATATCATGATTAAACCCCTTATTCGTAAGGCCATCAACAACCTTGTTAGCTTACCAATATATATGAGTGATGATGTAGTTTATGGCATGAAGTATTTGGATGTATCCCATCAAATAGGTTGTGATATCCAGGCAAGATGTTTCACACTATTCTATATTTCTTATACAATAGTGGTAGAGTCACAATAAATCCAAATAATGCTCCAAACATGTTGTTTGAAAAAAATGGAATGAATCATTATCATCGTTTCAGCTTCCAATGAAGATTCAATGCCATATCTGCCATACAAGCATCCCAAGATCTTACCAGTACGATTCCTTAAGATTTCACGACATCCCACGGGGCCTAGATTTCCATTGGAAGCACCATCCATAATAACATCAACCCAATTAGGGAGATGGGTAGGCCAGAATACTTCCAGAGTTTTGTGATGAAGGAAGTAATTTCAATCAATGCGAAGACATTGAAAAATGCCAAAGTTGTGCACTGTGTTATTGCAATGTCCATTTGGATCGATGTAGCCTCACACATGGCAATGAGAATCTATATTCGCCCTGATATATGACAGAGTGAGAATTAATTATGAATAAGAGAATTTCTATCATACCAAATCATGTGGTGATGGTTGGTGACATCAACAATGAAAATGTTTTTAATCTGCTAATAATAATACACAGTTTCACATATCTTTAATTAAGATTTTACTAATTTATGATTCAACCACCTACAGTCAAAAATGAAAAAAATATAATTTTATATAGTTGAAGCATTGGCACAAGAAATAAACAAATGATTGGTATCTTCCCTATGTTGTTTGAAGAGCCAGAAATAAGAACAATGTAAAATTCCATACAATTGAAGGTTGTCATCTGTGGGGATCATGTTGTTAGAACATTTTCAGATAATAATAAATCTTGAGGGTTTTATCAATGGTTTTTTCAATGGGCTCCATGGACCCAAAATCACATTCATATTTAGAAAAATAGTGGTTGTAATATTTTCTTGAATTAACCATGCCAAGATACGATGGTTCCCGGACTAAGAAGTCATTGGTGATTGATAAAGAATATGTATCAATGAAATTCATGATGGTGTCAATAAGATGACCATTTTATGTCTAGAGGACATCTCTGATAGGGAGGATGGTGTTCTCAAGACATTGGTCAAGATCAATTCTGACAATTAGTGGAGTTATAGTCTTGTTATCCAACAAAAAATCCATTGTGGAGTACCGAGAGACCATCCATATAGAATTATTCACAATGAAAAAAATACAATGTTTCAGGGTAGTCCAAATAGACGAGGAAATAAATGTTGAGTTGCATTTGTTGAATTTTTTATGAAATCTGTTTTTGAGGATGATGGTTGAATTATATTTTTTATGAAGAATAACCCAATTGAGCCTATATGGATGAGCCACATTAATGTATTTAACATTTTTAATTGTAATTCCTCCTTTATCAACACGCTTGCAACAAGTTAACCAAGTTATGTTAACATGTTTACTTTCCACTGTGCTACCTTTCCCACAATAATTTAACAGAGGTATTAATTTTTTTAATAAGTCCAACGTGATATTTTTAGACCATCATAGAGTACACCATTTTAGAGGAAATTTTATATTTAACAAGACAAATTCTTAATACAATAGAGATATATTTACACTTCTAATATGAAAGTCAACTTATAATTTGATTATCAATTTTAGTGATATTAGATGATTTTGGTCTTCCCTTGAAAATGGGGACACATATGTATTTAAAAGGATCATATACACCTTTATACCTAGGTCACTTATAATGCTACATTTCCTATTAGTGGGAATTTTTTCACAATGATGTTAGAAGATTTGTTCCAGCTAATCAGTTGCCATGATTTCTCCTCAGAATGATAATGTGAATTTTTGAGGTTTTAATTTTTTTTTGTCACCCTGAAGTAAAATAATGATATCATCTACATACAATAGGTGAGTGGGAGCATTAAATTTTGAAAAACATAAATGGGATTGAGTTTATTTTTATCAACAACACAAGGGAGAAAAAATATTAGATAATACTCTTCAATGGAAAACTGGATGGAAGAGAGAGGATCCCCATGTAATACTCCTTTGGTGGATTTGATGTATCCTCTAGGGGAACCGTTGATTAGAATGGAAATGGAAGCCGAGTTGAATAATGTTTTGATTGAAGTGATAAAGGTATTAATTAATCCAAAATAATGATGCAATTTTAAAATAAAACTCACGTCCATGGAATCAAAATAAATTTTAATGTCAAGTTTGTGGTCAATATTACCTCCTCTATATTTTTTGAATAGATTGAGATATTTCCCAGAAAAGAAAGGCCATTTTATTAGGAATGAGAAAACACACGCAAGTCTGAAAGATTAAAATTTACATTCATCCCTTCATAAAATAGGAAGGATATCCCTCATCTCCTGATCATCCCGATGATAACCAAAACTATCAGCACATTTTTTAGCCAGATAATCCACTAAAAAGATCCCTTTTCTATAAATATGAGTGAAAATATTCTCTATTGAGATGATAAGATCTAAGCATCTGGCCCAGCGATTGGTGAGCTTTATAAGGGAGATGCAACTCAACTATTCTATTAGAATGAACTATAGTTGTGGAGTCATATTCAAGCCATAGCTTATTTCAACTTCACTGCTCGGCTTAATCCACCATCATAATAACCCCCAAAATTTTGGCATCGATAGAAGTGTTTTTACCACAGAAACGATAAAATAATCCATGTGCATGACCATGATGTTCTCTAAAACTCACCCCCAATACTGATGGTCCCATATTCCTTATCGAAGCACCGTCTTAGATTATTTTTATCCAGAAACCAAATGGGACCTTCCAAAATATATCATTTGTTCCAACTGAGGGATGAAAATTTCCCTTGACACCCACCCAATTAGGAACCGAAAAATCATGAATGGAATTTTTACATAACATAACTCGCAGAGTGATAAAATCATGTACTATAGCAAGAATACTGGACAATGCAGCACCCACATGAAAATGCTGCAGATCAAGAATGGAAATGATTTTTTAAATCCAAAAATATTGAATTAGATCCCCCGCATCAGCCTGAAAAAAGTAACAGAATTTGTAACGTTAACATAATTTCTGTCCATCTCTTCATGAAGTCATAGATAGGGCTGGATCAAGGAATATGCACTCTAAAAATATCAGAGACTCCCTTCCACATTTCTAAGGCTTATATGAAACTAAGAAAGAGGCAATCAATGTCCTCCATGTGGTGATGACATTAGTCACATCTAGAGTATAAGGAAACAAAAAAAATTAGATGATACTTATTAGTAGGTATTTTCTGATTGGCTAATCTCCATAAAAACCTGCACATGGAGGGCCTTATAAATCCATTGTTCAGGTTACCCATCCATCTGAAATCATATGTGTCGGTAGTATGATGATTATATAAACCCGTAGAGGAGTGATTTTCATTGACAGTAGGCTCCCATGCCCAAAAATCCTTTTTGGAGGAGAATAAACAGTTATAAACAAGTGGGGAATCTTGATTTGTAACATTTTCCATACTGGAAATATAATCCTTAATTGATATGTCCATGTCCATCCATGAATCTCCTTCCAAATCCAAATCATCCAGGGGGATGCCATCCCATTTTCATTTTCAAAATTTTAAAGAAGACACCCTAGATATCAGCCATCAGGATTCAACATTAATTTTAGAAGAAATAATCTCGAAGACTGGCAACACTGAAGAATTAAAGTAGTTGAAGATTCAAGAATTGAGCCTATACATGAATCTATCCCTATAAAAATAGATACATAAATATTGTACATTAAAGAGATTTATATAAAATAAACCTACAAAGAATCATTTTAACTCATGATGTTCTTGATCCTTATCCCCCATTCAACCTGAGGTTCCCAAACAGATTTCCATGCAACATTTGCCAGCATCCTTTCCATAATGCTACCACTCTAGATGAAATTCATGATATATAAATTAATGCTTTTGATTTATGCATTCAGTTAACTTTTCACCATAAATGAATACTCAAATTTGGAATTTATGATAGATTTCAAAAGGAAAACCCAGCCATCCATGGGTAATGATTTTCCCTTATAGGAAGAAATTATCCTTATAACCATGCTGACAATCCCATAGAAATAGAAAATCTTCAGCCTTCCCCATAACATGGGAACACCGAAATACATGAAGGGTAAGGCTCCCTCCCAAATCCCTATCCCTTATAGAATGTAAATTTTCCTAGAGGAAGATATGGTTCTTACAAAGGAGAAAACCGGATTATTCCAACTAATCTCTTTTCCATAGACCCTCCCATAATGTAAAATATCTATTTTGAGGTATTTTATGCTTTTCTTGTCTCCTAGTGGAACATGAATAATATTGTCAGCGTATAATATATTTGAAGGAGCATCTATCCCCCTTCCAGCATGAATGGTGTTTAGCTTAACATTGTAAAAAATAATGGATAGAAAACTACTAAATAAATCCTCAGCAATAGAGAAAATGATAGCTGATAGAGGATCACCATTCATACACCCCTCGAACAGTCAAAATAGCCAATAAGAGATCCATTAATGATAAAAAATATATGGGCAGAGCTTAAAATATATTTAACCCAATTTATGAAAACCTCTTAAAAACCATACATGATGAGGATATTATTGATAAAACCCCAATAAAGCTTATAAAAATCATTTTGGACAACAAATTTAAGATCAATGTTACTCCCTCTAATGGGACATTTATGAAAATTGACACACTCTGATTCACTCATATAGAAATATTGAATCGATCTCCCCTTAAAGAATGAAAACTGATTATCAGAAACAATCATTGATGTAATGAAGGATATCCTATTCACCAATATTTTTCATGTAATTTTGTATATGGTGTTAACCTATGAAACATGTCTATAGAGGTGTACTTCATTAGAATTATCCACTTTTGCAATAAGAGCAAGAAATTTGGCATTAAAACCATTGGGATGTTTTCTATCCCAGAAAAATTGAATGACCATCCTACATACATATTCTCTAATGATATCCCCAATGTATTAAAATATTTAATTTCAAATCCCATCTAGAACATGGGAACATTTAGATTTAATACTGAAGATGACCCCTTTAATCTGAGGCTCAAGTGGAACAACATGAAGAATGATATTATCTTCATAGTTTACAAGATTTGTAAAGATTCCATCCACAGGATAAATGATGAAAAATGATACATTTAGAAGGTCCTTGAAGTATTATATAACATGAATATATTGAAACCTTCTCTTATAAATAATAGAATCACCATTCATGATCAAGGAAATAGGTTTGGATACTTTCATTATTTTCTGCAAGGAGGTAAAAATATTTGTATTCCAATAACCATTCATTAGCTACATTCCATTGAAGGAGTACCATTGGAAGGAATATTTTATGTTTAGAAGCATATTGAACTTGAGAGTCATTTCTGATTCAGTGAAAAAAACCATCAAAAAATCATTGGTAGTGTTTAGTTCCTCAACATTTTAGAAGGAGGCCTCAAAAGAGGATATCTCAGTCTCCATGGAACTAAATCGATCTATGCTCTAGAGTCTCATAATCCACTTAATGATTTTGAGTTTGTGTTTACATGAAAAATAATCAATCTTAAAATTTACAGAGTTCCATGTACTTTGATCAATAACCCTGAATTCTAGATGACTAACCCATGCTTTATTGCATCTGAAGGGTAAAAGAGGCCTAGGTTCCTTTTCAGCAAGATCCACCAGGATAGGATGATGATCAGAATTAATCATGGAATGAGCTGATCAGGATAAGGATCCACAAGTCTTCATAGAGGCCTCATTGATAAAATCTCTATATATTTTACTATAAAAAAGCTATAAAGATGTTTCCAATACCATGTATATCAAGAACTAACCTAAATTACCTCAAATAAGTCATTTGGATCAATGCAATCATTGAATTCCCAATGGGAATTGGAATTGATAGTAGTCCCCATTTTCTTTATAACTTATGTTGATTTTTTTAATGTATTAAAAAAATTTTAAATCAAGACAGATGCAGTTTTGGATGGATCTACCCTTTATAAACACAAATTGACTCTTGGTTACGCTTTTATTAGTGGTGGATGAAAGCCTATTTGAAATTACTTTTGTTATGATTTTATAAAGGGTGTTGAAGAGAGAAATGGATATAAACAATTGGATCTCTAAATCATTTTCTACTTTCAGGATTAGAGAATCAAATTGGGAATTTAGACCTAGAGGAAGAACAATATTGGAGATGAAAGATTTGACAAGCTGGAAAACATCAAATTGAATAATGTGCCAGTAGTGGTGGATGAAACCATTATTTAAGTCATTAGGTCCAAGAGAACTATCAGGATTTAATCTAATGATATAATCATTAATTTCACGATCTAAAGGATTTTTAAGAAGAAAGATGTTATCGCACTCATTGACCACCATCAGAATGATCCCAGGTAAGATCTCCTTGTTGTTATCAGGGCCATTAATGGAAGATTCTATATAAGAGGAAATAATATTACCAATGTCTTCTTCATTTTCTAGGATGTTGTCTCCATATTTTAAAGTATCATGATTCCTATAATATTTTTGAGATCTTTGTAGGGGGTTATATAAATTAGTGTCACTTTCACCATCAAACATCCATTAAATAGTGAAATCTCGTTTCCTCATCATTTCATTAATAGCGATTATAGATTTTAGCTTTATAAAATTGTTGATTTCTTGAATTGGATCAAGGATAAAATTAGAGTCACTGCTATGGTTTTGGAGTTTATTAAGCTCATTATCAAAAAGGAGGATATACATGTTGGTTTTTTTGTCATGCATGCTATGCCATACTTTGAGAATCTATTTCAGATACTTTATATTGATAGAGAAATAAACCTCATCATTGTTATGATCCATGAAAATCAAAAAAGTTTTAATGATGTTAGGGAATTCAGTATTAGTGAACCTAGAATAATTAAATCCAAATGGAAGGGGTCGTTTTATAGTGTCGATGGAGATAGTGACCAAAATATGATGGTGACCAGAGTGGAGGTTGTAATGTTTTGTGCAAGTAATTGTGTTCCAAAGAACTAAAGTAGGAACATTTTTGAAGTCTTTATCTACATTAGAGGCAACCATCCTATTATATTGTTTCTTATACCAAGTGTATTTGGAACCCGTAGGATTTATTTCAATGATATTTTTGTCATAAAAAGTGGATTTGAATTCTCTCGTGGAGATCGTAGCATGTGATGGACACATTTTCTCATTTTAATTGATAATAAAATTGAAATATCCAATCATGAACCAAGGTGTGTTTATGTTAGTTCCTAGATAAGTACGATCATCACAATGGGGCCATATATCTTGGTATCTATTAATGGCATAAACAGAAAATACATAAATATAATTTCAATAAAAAACAAGTTTACATGTGAAGGAATTATATGAGATATTTAAAATGATGACATTATGACAAGAAAAGTACAAAATGATCCATAGAGAATCAACCAAGAGGAGTTTTTTGTTTCCCCCGTAAATGAATAGCCATGTTGACATAAGTGATGGAATATTGAAGAGAAATTTATTTTTTAATTAGTAATTGAAAATAACATAGCGATTTGAGTATTAACCATTACATTTTAAATAGAAAAGGATTCAATGTTAGAAGTACCCAAAAAGTTCATAAAACCAATCTTCATTTGAACCGAAATGTGGAGATAGAAATGCAGTTTTTTATGTTTCCCAAACACATCTACCTAGTTGATCTTATGAAATGTATAATTGTGTTTGGGCTCCTGTTCTTTTCCTCACATCTATTTAAATAATTAGGTAGAATGTTTGAACTACCAGTTTTAATGTTACCCTTCATTGGTGAATCTATAGTTCTTTTATTATTTTCATTATGTCATCATCTTGTTGAGTATTCAAGTTCATAGCATTCTTAGGTAAAACACTATAATAAAATGATTGAGATATACCTGCTGATTTATTGTCAAATTTAAAAGAAGTTGTACTTGTATGAGTTTCAAGAGATATTTCGTGATTTGAATTACCTGAGGCATTATTTAGTTTCTATCTAGAACCTAGAGACAATGCTTGTGTGTATTCTAGGTTCATACGGATCTGTTGCAAGGCCGTATTATTTAAATCACCATCTATTATCTCTTACAGGAATGATTCATCTTGATCTAGGGATCTGTCTGAGTGTAGGGTAGATTTTTCAGCATCCAGAGGTTCGGGCATTAGAAATTTGGGATGTATACTCTACATGAAAAAGGGATACACTTAGAAGCCACTCAAATTACCACTACCTAGGTTTGAACCTAGAAAGTGATTGACTTGACTCTTCCAATTATTATTTATAGAAATCTTCTTGGATGCATGTAGTGAAACCACCTATTTTTCACTAGTGTATACATGAATATAAGGGTAGAAAAATTGACATTTTACAATCATCATACCATTATAATGTTCACTAAAATAGAGTTTCATGTCCGTACCATTAGAGGAATATGGATGAGAAACACATATAGTCTGTATTGATAATGTCGGGTTAGATGAGATGTGTGTGCCAATAGATAAAACCATTGTCTGAACCCCACCATTAGATCATGTATCCTTTCCCAACCCCGAATATGAGAGAAAGTGGCTTCAGGATGGGAACACTTGTTGATGTTTTGTTTGTTCATTCGTCAGTACACTTCCAAGATTCCCAATATCATTTCCATTTGTCTTACCTTAAGGCATTATATTGATTGGGTACAAGGGGGTTTCACCTAAATCAGAAGGATTAAATGAAGTAGAACCATTGGGATTGAGGATACGTCATGGATTTCATTCATTTCATCTTCAACTTCTTGATTTTCTTGACGTATCTCCATAATATGGTATTCTTGTTCATTAAGTAGGTGTTGATCCTTGTTTTCTTCTTCTTCTACAAGATGTGCCCATTATGAATTTGAGGTGTTCATTATATTTGTTGATTTATTAGTATTCATCATCCATACGAAATTCCTTTTTTGAGGGTTCTGGGACATTCGTGATGGGTGGATAACCATTTTATATTATCTTTCATTTCATTCCATTCATTCTCTAGTTTTTTGACCAGTTGTTTCCTAATCACCTGATAGTTTCTTATGGTATGAATAAATTTTTTTTCCAATTTCATAATATGGTGTCTTTTTCTCAAATTCGATCTTAATTTCAGATTTATATTCATTGGAATTTAATCTTATTGAATTAGGAAGAGGGACAGAAAGGTGGAATTCTACCATTACCATCTAAATGTGGCCTAAATCAGCATTTTAGGTTCATTTGACAATTTTTAGGGGTATTACAATGCAGGAAACAATGTCATTTTGGATTTTAGGATGCCAAAATACCAGTTTAATTAATGAAATCTAGCCCATATTTGGACCGTTGTATTCCAATAGGTGTTTGGATTAAATTAATAATAACATTCTGAAATCGTAAGCAAGATAGGCTTAAGGTGGATATTACATGTTTTCCATACTTTTTCAATGTCTTTTCTTAGTGTTAAATAGAATGTGAAAATAACATCAGCCTATGTGATCGAAATTCCAATTTTATATAACCCAACAATGTTCAATTATAGGATTTAAATCTATTAGTGTATAAAGAAGATCACCATTCATGTATGGAACACGACCCATGATGGAAAATTTGCAATGTAGCACTAGTTGTTACAGCTCCTCTAGATATTCTTCAACCAATTAACCACCATTTTTCATCTTATTGAATAGGGGATTCCTTGTTGATAGTATATATTTTCATAGATCTATGCCTTTGGGTGCATCCAAGAAAGAGATTATGTTAGTTATACCCACGGTCGAATGGTTGGTAACTCCATCATTCAATTTTCCAGGGTTCTTTATAGCAATAGATCCTTGACAATGTTCTGTCATAATGAAGGATACAATTCCAATATGTTTAGACATTATTCATCTTTTTAAAGAATCTCATGTCATTGTATCTATCCAGTTCATAGCCTACCAAGAATCTCATTGTGTATTGGTGTGTCCATTTACTATATACTCTGAGGATAGGTTTCAATCAACCATAAATATATAATACTCATGATAAAGAGTATTTTGAGTCTATTAGTGAGTCTTATTCTAGTTTTATAATGTAGTAGGAGAAATTTTATGATTAAATTAATCATTATTCATGGTAAATGTACTAATATGAGTTATTTTATTTAGAATATTTAATTAAATACCACAAATGAATTTTGGTAACTATTGGATTAGAAACATAACCAATTAAGCATGAGTTTTGAAGAGTAGTATTGAAACTAGAGAAAATTACTACAATATATGATATTTAAGGTACTGGAGTCCCCAATACATGTTATTACGCCAAATGATACATGATTTAGAAAAATACATTTATGAGACTCATATATCACTCAAATAATCATTATATCATAATCCTATCATTAACATCCAATGTGATTTGTGGATGAAGCCACATGACATGTATGATTTTAAAGGATGTCTCATAATTGAGAATATTAAAAGGAGAAAGTGATATGATATATTAATGAGTGATGATTACACTCACTATGTGATAATTTAAATTCAAATAAAAATCATTAAATACTTTCCATTATTACTTCATTTACACAAATTTAATTTAGTTTCATTTCTGATTACAAAATGTAATTTATGGGTAAAATTATTCATTACAATTTTGGAAAAGGTTATTCAAGTAATTAAGAACAAAACGAATATGTAATAAATAGTTATCATGGTCAAAAAATTAATAGAAAAGTTGAAAGGGACCATGGAAATGATGAAGAAAAGGAAACATATAAAATGTATTTTAAATAACATATGATATGATTTATACATGGGTTATTTTCTTCATACCTCATAATGAAAATCAACAGAATAATAAATTCAATGAAATAATAAGAAAAAGTAGTCACATCAAATTTAGGAATATTCATCATTTTTTAGTAATATTCTTATCATTTTTCATAGATATTGAATAAAAAATTATGATAAAAAATTCCAATTTATATATAGTAACTCTGTATTTAATGAAACATTACAATAATAATACTATTTTCTCCTAGTGATTTAGAAATGGATGTACCTTTGTTAGTGGAGAGTATCACAGAACATCTAATTGGCTAGTAAATGAATTTAGTTAAACATTTTTCATGTTTTACAAAGGGAATAATTTTATGAATCCATATTACATTAGGTGATTTTATTCATGCTTTAGTATGAATATTATAATTGGTATTTAATACATAATCAATAGTTCAATATGGCTTGAATCATTTGAAATATGAAGTGAATATTTAATTTAATACTATGTTATACATAATCGTGAAGGAAAATAAATTATTCATAAAAACTAATATGTTTGTAAACTATATACACAATATTTTATTCATAGACTGTTGACATAAATCCATTATTTATTGTTGAGATAAAATGTTTTTAAAAAAGGAACATTAATAAATAATGGTATTTCACAATAAATTTTGATGTTCTATTAGCTATTGAGGGTGAACTATTTAAAGGGGGTAATCTAGTGTGAAAAATAACTCGGGATTACTATATCAGTTTTATGGACTGTTAAATTTATGTTCATAAGAAGAATTGTTATAAAATAAATGAGTTTATTCAGGGTCACGTGCCAAATAATATATTGAAAAAACGTTTATTGATCATTATAATGTTTTGTGGAGTAATTCCAAAACACAAATTAGCATATTGAAAAGGAATATATTAATATAATGAAGATAGATGAAAATTAATACATGTCCACATTGAAAAATAAAATTTTCTAGGGAGTAATTTCTAAATGCAAGATTCATTATACACATCAGAGTCATAATTAATGTAAATAGAGGATTAATTGTGATTCATATATCTATTATTGTAACTGCCATTATTTTTATACACATGCCACTAAAAAAGGTATTATCCCATAACCATATGTTACTATAAAGAAAAATGGGTATCATTTGAGTTATATTGTGATGTAAATACTTTATGGCTTAATAACATGTGTTTAGATTCAATGTTTCTGATAAGGATATAAAAAACATGAATTAAAAAATGTGTATCAAAATTAATTATCCGAATGGTATCTAGTGATATTATAGAAATCCTTATGATATTCTTTTTATAGTAAATTTATAGACTATATATTTATATAAGGATGAAAATATCTACTAGCTTTGGTTGATGAAATATTTACATTGATTTAGTCAATTTTGACGATGAAATTGTAGTTGAAATTTGAAGAAGATATAAAATATCATGTGTTAAAGTAATATTAAAGGGAAATAAATTGTACGATATAAAAAATCATGGTGATTATTTTATACTCACCGTGTACTATGATATATTATTGTTCAATCATAATAAATCAAACAAGTAACTAGTATGTGGAAATATTATAAGATTAAAATGATCAATTTAAATTTAATAATGGATTCCATATACCATTGTGCAGGGGATTATTATTTTGAATAATGTAGTGGGTATTCATGTGACATGACACGAGGGTGGTATATTGGTTATAATAATTATGATCTATTGGTAAAAACATGTCGGTATGGTTAATTCCAATAGAATATTACCTATAATTGAAACATCCACTTATTAATAAATTGGTAATTGGATGTTCAAAATTCCAATATTGGAAGGCATGTATATGATGTTACCAGAATGGGTTAGAGACACCAAAGAATGCCAATATGGAGTGAATGTTACTATAATCCCCTTACAGATTTATTGTTGAAAAAAGAAAAAAAATATTCATTTTAAATTAATTTAACACCTTCTATATACAAGTATTTCGTCTAGGTGCCACAATTGTCACCAAAAATATGTTCTCAAACATGTGGAAGACATTTATTGGTCACTATGTTTGTTAATATCCGAATTAATGTATCACTTCATATAATGAATTAATGTCTTATATTACATTTTTTAGGAAATGATGTACTAGGGTATATGTAAAGGTATGTTATATCATGTCAACAAAACATATACTCGCATTTTATTTAGAAATTCATGTTATAACAATTCTTGAGAGAATTTATACTAGAGTCACATCTCATAAATCTCTCAACGAACACTTGAATAGTTTTTTGAGGATATTAATTTAGTTATTGTAATTAAATATGATTCTATAATGGATCAATCACATAATATTTATTGTGTACCAAAAGCGATATTTCCATAATATATTATATTATAGGAAAATATTAGTAATATCCAATAGAACTACATGGGAGGATGTTTAAACTATCCAATTATACTTCTGTGTGTACAAAGGATACATTTATAGTATATTGAGATAATGAGATAATATTTATAATGGAACATAAATTGGTCTTCTTATAATTTGATATGATCTAATATAATAGTCAGAATAATGTAGGGATCATGATTAAGTAATTTAATCCAGTGCTTCCTATGTCTATAAACAAAATGTGTTTTGAAGATTCTAGGGTAGTTAAAGAAGAAAGGGATGAAATTAAATGATTTGATATGGTTTCTAGAATAACACCTATAATGTGAAGATTTAAACCTATGATAATTCTATTAATGGTATTTGGAATGATATTAATTTATTATAGTAAAAAAATGATATACTTGAGGATATCATCTCTTGATATGTGTTAATCAGGGAGGCAATGTCACAGATAGCAGAATTTAAAAATAGTGAAAATATGGTAGGCCTAGGACTAAACCCATAAATCAGAAAAAACAGGATCTTAAAACATGAGAGATAAAATTTTTATTAAGCATTTTTGATCTAGTGTTAGTTGTTGTTTTGTAAATTCGGTTCCCTATAAGAAATATTATTTGTAATTTTCAAATACCATACCATCATTACAATGATGTATACATGAAGCATACATAAAATTATATTGTTGATATATCTGACCACTAAATTTGAATTGTATTGTCCACATATTAATTATAATATCAAAAGTTTATAACAATTCCTATTCTATAATATGAACCTAGAGATTATATGAAGTTAATAATAAGCATAAGCATTGTATAATAGATACATAATAAAGATTACATATAGTTAATGTCTGACTATCAGGTTAATGAGGAGCATATTATTGTTACTTCTTCTCACAATGTTTGCACATGGGGATCTCGTTTAGGTGAGGTAATGATAATTTACTAACCAAATATGACACCATGGGATTTTTCTTTCATTCTTTTTTCTTCTGTAAGAACATGTTTATTGGTCTCCAGAAATGAAATCATTACCATTGTGTTGCATATGATCATGTAATTATATGTATCAAAAAAATCATCATATATAATTCAAGTCAATGTATATTTGGTTGGTTGAACCAATGGATGCTTGGAAATGGTAAAATGGTCAAGATAGAATTTTCCATTTCAATGATGAGGAAGTGATATCATGTGCCTAGTGGATCTGGTTGGTAGTACATCCATGAATCCATCGCCAAGGTAGTTGAAGTTAAGTCTTTCTAATTAGATAAAATTATAATAAAATAAGGATGTATGATGAAACAATTATGCTTCTTGAATTGTAAAATAATTCAAAAGAAGGAGTTTATATTACATATTTTTTATTCATTTGAAGGATTCTGTTTCAATAAATATTCCTTATAACTTAAGGTTCGTTGATGTGGTACTATACTATGCTAATGGTCAATGAATAGTTTTCACTACTATTTAGATAAGGTTCTAAGAGGGTCAACAATTTTTTTTGAAGATTCTACCATATTTAAGAGAATCTGTATATAGGACATGGAGGGCCCCACCAGGAATTATGTGAATTTTCTATTTAATAGATCACTGATGAATAAATTAATTCATTATTATTAATGTATACAATTATTGGGTTTTATTTAATTATTAAAATACAGAATATTGTATTATTTGATTACATGAAAAATATTATATAAAATAATATTATTTTTTTAATCAAAATTTTCTTAATATTTTTGGAATGAGGAGTCTATTTTTTTACTTGGGTTTCTTATGTAATAAATTTATTATATTTTAAAACTGTGATAAAAAATTATATAAGGATTTATGACCCAACTAGTTCATCAGAACATCTATTTTACTACTTATTTAGTAGTAATTTATTTACAAATAACGGGTTCCCATTTTCATTTATTTGAGTCCCTTGGTAGATATGAAAAGAAGAGATTCAATTTTTTAGACTATTCCATCCATCATAATTGAGAGCATCTCTATCCTTTGGAATTTTTGAGAGGGAACGCCACCATTCGATCAATTGACCAGAGAACAAAATTGTATACTATATGAATATATCTATGGTGACCATCGATATGTAAAATGATTCATTGGACATCCATGGTAGCACTGGGTATCAGAAAAAAAACATCTAGGTACATCCATAGGGTTTGTTTAGATGGTATGGAGCGATTGAAGCACAGAACCATCACAATATGAAAGATGATGAAGTGTTTCTGTCGGGAACATGTTGGTTGGATTGGGTAAAAAGTTCAGTTTAATTATTGTTCCTTGATAATTGAATAGTTATTTTTAGACCACTACTGGGGCTCATATCACTGATGACGTTGAATTAAATTATCTTTTGTGATGAATAATTTTAAATCCCAACCCACCAGATTCCACTTCCTATACTAGTGGGAGCATCAAGAACTGTTTTATATGTCCAATATCTTCCAAAATAAATTCCTAAACATTATATAATCTTTTTAGAGATCATTTTTAAATGATTACTCACAATATAATACTTAAGGATTAATGGCAATGTTTTTTCCCCAATCAGAGTTATACTTATTAACTATGAATTTTTATATTATTTCTTCTTCCAACTCCATTAAATATTATTTAACCATTCATAATAAATAAAAACTGAATCATTTATATAATGTAATGTTTTATGTTAATGAAAAAAAAATAGTTCTATATCCTCTTCTATAAATTGGAAAGGAAACTATCATTCGTGTGTATAGTAGTCTAGTGTATTTAGAACCGATGTCATTAATTTTCCATCACTACATCGAAAAGTTGGATATAATTTGTGAATTTTATTTTTTATATGATATTCATTAAATTATTATCAATATTAAATATAATATAATATTTAATTTATAAAATATTTTCCCCATAAAATTGATAACTTATTTCTTGCATTCGTTTAGACTACCACCAACATAATGTAATGTGATTTGTTTTTTCATCATCATAACACATTGATAATATATACTATTATGAATAAATAAATAATATTATATTTATTATATACATATCATTAAAAAAAGAAAACATACTATCGATTGTCTTACCATAATGATCATCAAAAAATGAAATGTATCTCACGAGTTGGTTTGGCCTACCATATTCATTATTTTATCGTAGTTAATTTTTAATAACCAGTAATCAAGACTTATTTTAAAACTATAATTTACCAATGAAAAATGGTTATTATTTCATGATTGTTATTTTATATATGTTTGAATGATGACCCCTTTTACTATGGTAAATATACCACCAATGTTCTGAAATTAGGGACAAATTTCCCTAAAAATACCCACGGTGTACATTACTTACTATGTGATTATGTATATAATTAGTATAAAAGAAATGAATGATTCTAGGATAAAGTATTAAACATTTATAATTTTATTGAAAAATATAATAATTGATATTACTTTACTTTAAATGGGTATATGAATATATATTGAATGTTTTGACATTAGGCAATGGATTTCAGCTCAAATCCCTTTCATCGAGGGTTATTTTAATTATACACACTTAATTTTATTTATATGGTATATAATATTTCCTTTTTAAATGTTATATCCTAAATAATACATACATTGTAACAACCTAGGAATTTATAGAATAATAAATCTTCATATTTATTAATATTTGTGAATTAAATATTAATTTTATTTTAATGGGGATTCTATATCCAATAGAGTACTCAACACGCAACAATGGGTTTTTTGAAATCTTATGTTGCACACAACTTTGAGTTATACTGAAAAATAATAATATAATAATATTTTTTAAAATTTTAGTTAACTTATAGTCATTATATTTGTAGGAATGAACATAATTAACCAGAATATGATTAAACATGCTTGTTAAATGTTTTTAATTTTATCAAATAAATTTTAAAGGCATAAAATATTAATGAATCCAATTTTAGTAATAAAAATCACTAATATTTTTAAATAAGTCATTTTACACCTTTTTTATGGAGAAAAATTTTTAAAAATAGTTTTTCTAATTTATATTTAATATTTTAAAAAATAAACTTCTTCTTTAGATGATCGATATAAAAATATACTTTATGGAAATTTTTGGTATTTTTCTAATAAAGTTTCTTTTTAATAAATACTGAAAAATAATGCATTTAAATTCAAAACTGACTTTGAATATAATTTATTTATTTAAATATATTTTCAGGTTTATCTTTTTTAATATGTAATCAGATTATATTTTTACCATTTAATAAAATATTGGCCATTAGGAATTATATCACTTTCAAATTAGACATAAACCAGTGCCATTGTTTGGATAGTTTTTATTTCCGAACAACAGGCTTTTTGGTTTTGACAACAGGAAATAATTTTAAATTAATTTATGAATCTTCAATGTTTTGAATTTCATAAAATGAATAAAAAATTTGGAATCAGGAGTTACTAATTGTTTAAATAGGTATATTTTATTTTTATATATTTTGAATATTAACTCGAGTAAATATTTTATTTACCATGGTTGAAAGGTAATTCTAAAAAATAAGGGTAAAAAATAATATTATACTAATATTAAATTACTTTACCACATGCTTTAACCATATTGGTTGATACATTTCTGACCATGAGCATCCTTGGGTCGATTTTGGGACCCCATGGGAACATTTTTAAGTGAAGATGACATTTTAAAAAATTAATTTCAAGTTAAGGAAAATGTAACATAAACATATATTTTTTACTAAAACAGTTTTCTTTATAAAGATATATATTTGATAATTTCGAATATAAATATTTATTATAAAGACAAAAATATTTTCAACATCATGGTATTTTATTTGTAGTTTTTATAAATAATATTGACAAATTTATTTATGACACAATGTTGATGTAATGATTAAATTTCTAATGAATGTTTTAAATTAAAGAGATTATAAATATTGATATAAAATTATTTTGAACCTTTATATGAAATTTATGAATTTTATATATTAGTATGACTTGTAATATTTTAATTAATGGCGTTGTTTTGGAAATAATAGGGTTGTTTATATTTTAAAAAATTGATGATATGAATAGTATATAAATTGACATAAATTAGTTTTTAAAACAATTATTATTTTGTTAAATGATATAAAATTTTTAAAAATCTAGGATTTGTCAAAAGGAAATAGATACGGTTGAACATGACATTAATGGTTCACTTGATGTTATATTATAATTTTATAGTAAATATATTAACCATATAGTATGAATATACAATAAAACATGGTAAAAGTTGAAAAATATAACAATGGGATAAATAAAAAATATGTGGACTAAAAAATATCCAAAACCAGACCAATTCATAATGGATGATTTCATTTAGAATCATATTCATATTATTTTTGTATTTAATGAGTTCTGGACATTTTGAAACCAAAAATCATTTTATAAAAAAATAATACATTCAAACATTCCTCAAGATCCCCTCCTCCCTCTAATAAAAGACCACCACATATATCCCATTCCACAAACCTGTCAAGCACCTTAGATCATAAAAAATATTCTCTAATAGTCTCCTGACATCCATATATTCATTTTAGAATCATTCGTTTTGTCATAAGGCCATTTAATAAATCCTTATGGCTCAAATCAAATAGAGGTACACAATTTTAGGGTAACATCTTCTCTCATGCTTAATTATTTTATTTTCCTTCTCCATCCCCATTAATTTTTTCTATTCCATTATTTTATAACAACAAAAATTTCCTAAATATAAAATTATTTATTTTGAGAATAATTATAGTCACACTTCCACACACTTATTTCTAATGGATATGAATATATTGATTCTGTGGAGGTTGAACTACTACCTCATAAAACGATGATTGTTCAATTTTCTTTTACTACCTCTCATGGTGGCCATTATTATGGAAATGTATTGATATGTCAAATATGTTATATTTATTTTGTTTCTATTATTATATATTTTTCATTTATATCATATATTTATTGTTTTAATAATGGGTAAATGCGAGAATTTCATTTGAGGAAGTGCGGACCAACGCCCCCTCAAAGTGATATGACTCATTCATGAAATACATGGAATGTCCAAAAGATGACGTTAATGAGATTATATATGAGATTTTATTTTAATTTTTTTTATATCTATGTATATTTGTGTTTTTATTCCATTAAATATGAAATAGAAACGAATGTATCATTAATGCGTACGTATGACTTACTGTCTATATAAACAGTGCATTTCATTTTCATATATACAAATGAAATGAACTATTATAAATACATATATTCTGGATATATATTATATATATGATCTTAATATAATTAGTATAATTTTTTAGATAATGGAATATTGACCACATGGAAAATGTTTAATTTTTACAAGTTCATTTTTAACTCAAGTACCAAAGATCGACAAAATGTCAGATAAGAACTCAAATAAATAAATAATTTATATAGAAAGTTAATAAGTAATATTAAATAAATAATAAACTTGAAACATGTTCTAAATAAAATTTAAACTAATTTATAATTATTTTTCAAAAAATTAATGTATGAATGAGTAAAGTCTGACATCATGTAAGGGAACATATAAACCTAATATTCAGTCATTGGGTAAATATTCTACTTTTAGACTATGTCGTTTTATGATTATGTATAAAATTAATTATGATGCCATATCATGTATTTTTATTTTACTTATGTGTAAATATAGTTAATACAAATAATTTATTATTTTATTTTAAAAATTATCCTCGTAAGGGAGTTCATTTCAATCTATTTCATAGAGGCATGTGTTGATATTATGAACCTTTATTTTCCTATATGGTTCATATACTACCCTTTGACATATTATATCATTAATATATTTATTATAATGATATTATAAGAATTTCTTTTATGTTATTGTATAATTATTATTTTCATGTTTTTCTCATGTGTTTCGAGACACTTTCACAAAAACATCGTTTTAAAATTTTGGGAGATTTATTTTTCATAATTATTATCATTAATTAAAATTAAAATAAAATTGATTTATGGATTCATTAATATATAAAATAATGTTTTAAAATGGTAATTCCTTAAAATGTTTCAATGTGTATGGGGCACTATGATTTAAAAATACTCTTTTTAAATGTTTCAAATTTAACATCTAAATTGGATTGATTAAGTCATTGTCATGAACTGATATCATTGGATTATAATGTGGATATGTTATCGTTCATTTATGATGGTTTTATGTGTTATGATTATGTTATCGTTCAAGGGAAATCATTACGTATATGGGTGGTTCTGTGATAAACCTTGGGTGGGTGAGCCCGAGATATCTCTCTAATGCATTGTGTAACGTGACAGAGGTAAACATTAATGTTTCTTGTAATAGATTAAGTGAATATACTATGATGGGTATTTCAAACATAACCCTCTATATAGAATTTAATTCTACAATTTATGTATGTTATGGATGCCGCATGTTTCTATTATGATTAATTATTTCCATTGGTTATTCATAAATTTTATGATTTTGTGAGGTCTGCTAAAGATATTATGATGAATGATAGAAAATTATGATTTCATTGATTTGTATGTTTTGATTGGCTAATGTTTTAATTCCTTGTATTATAAAACTTAATGATCACTTTAGAATCATCCAATTTTTTTGAAATGTTTTTCGCAGGACATAAGGTTGAATATGGTCATGGATGGATCAATCACATAATATTTATTGTGTACCAAAAGCGATATTTCCATAATATATTATATTATAGGAAAATATTAGTAGTATCCAATAGAACTACATGGGAGGATGTTTAAACTATCCAATTCTACTTCTGTTTGTACAAAGGATACATTTATAGTATGTTGAGATAATGAGATACTATTTATAATGGAACATAAATTGGTCTTCCTATAATTTGATATGATCAAATATAATAGTCAGAATAATGTAGGGATCATGATTAACTAATTTAATCCAGTGCTTCCTATGTCTATAAACAAAATGTGTTTTGCAGATTCTAGGGTAGTTAAAGAAGCAAGGGATGAAATGAAATGATTTGATATGGTTTCTAGAATAACACCTATAATGTGAAGAATTATACCTATGATAATTCTATTAATGGTATTTGAAATGATATCAATTTATTATAGTAAAAAAATGATATACTTGAGGATATAATCTCTTGATATGTGTTAATCAGGGAGGAAATGTCACAGATAGAAGAATTTAAAAATAGTGAAAATATGGTAGGCCTAGGACTAAACCCATAAATCAGAAAAAAATGATCTTGACACATGAGAGATAAAATTTTTAGTAATCATTTTTGATCTAGTGTTAGTTGTTGTTTTGTAAATTCGGTTCCCTATAAGAAATATTATTTGTAATTTTCAAATATTATACCATCATTACAATGATTCATACATGAATCATATATAAAATTATATTGTTGATATATTTGACCACGAAATTTGAATTGTATTGTCCACATATTAATTTTAATATCAAAAGTTTATAACAATTCCTATTCTATAATATGAACCTAGAGATTCTATTAAGATAATAAAAAACATAAGTATTGTATAATAGATACATAATAAAGATTACATATAGTTAATGTCTGACTATCAGGTGAATGAGGAGCATATGATTGTTACTTATTCTCACAATGTTTTCACATGGGGATCTCGTTTAGGTGAGATAATGATAATTTACGTACCAATTATGACACCATGGGATTTTGGATTCATTCTTTTTTCTTATGTAAGAACATGTGTATTGGTCTCCAGAAATTTTATCATTACCATTGTGTTGCATATGATCATGTAATTATATGTATCAAAAAAACCATCATATATAATTCAAGTCAATGTATATTTGGTTGGTTGAACCAATGGATGCTTGGAAATGGTAGAATGATCAAGATAGAATTTTCCATTTCAATGATGAGGAAGTGATATCATGTGCCTAGTGGATCTGGTTGGTAGTACATCCATGAATCCATCGCCAAGGTAGTTGAAGTTAAGTCTTTCTAATTAGATAAAATTATAATAAAATAAGGATGTATGATGAAACAATTATGCTTCTTGAATTGTAAAATAATTCAAGAGAAGGAGTTTATATTACATATTTTTTTATTCATTTTAAGGTTTCTGTTTCAACAAATATTCCTTAAAACATAAGGTTCCTTGATGTGATACTATACTATGCTAATGGTCTATAAATAGTTTTCACTACTATTTAGATAAGGTCTAAGAGGGTCACCAATTTTTTTTTTTAGATTCTACCATATTCAAGAGAAACTGTATATAGGACATGGAGGGCCCCACCAGGAATTATGTGAATTTTCTATTTAATAGATCACTGATGAATAAATTAATTCATTATCATTAATGTATACAATTATTGGGTTTTATTTAATTATTATAATACGGAATATTTTATTATTTGATTACATGAAAAATATTATATGAAATAATATTATTTATTAATAAAAATTTTCTTAATATTATTGGAATTAGGTGTCTATTTTTTTACTTGGGTTTCCTATGTAATAAATTTATTATATTTTAAAACTGTGATAAAAAATTATATATGGATTTATGACCCAACTAGTTCATCATAACATCTATTTTAATACTTATTTAGTAGTAATTTTAATTACAAATAACGGGGACCCATTTTCATTTATTTGAGTCCCTTGGTAGATATGAAAATAAGAGACTCAATTTTTTAGACTATTCAATCCATCATAATTGAGAGCATCTCTATCCTCTGGAATTTTTGAGAGGGAACACCACCATTCGATCAATTAACCAGAGAACAAATTTGTATAACATATGAATATATCTAAGGTGATCATCGAGATGTTAAAGGATTCATTGGACATCCATGGTAGCACTGGGTATCAGAAAAAAAACATTCAGGTACATCCATAGGATTTGTTTGGATGGTAAGGAGCAGTTGATGCACAGAACCATCACAATATGAAAGATGATGATGTGTTTCTATCGACAACATGTTGGTTGGATTGGGTACAAAGTTCAGTTTAATTATTCTTCTTTGATAATTGAATTGTTATTTTTAGACCACTATTGGGGCTCATATCACTGATGACGTTGAATTAAATTATCTTTTGTGATGAATAATTTTAAATCCCAACCCACCAGCTTCCACTTCCTATACTAGTTGGAGCATCAAGAACTGTTTTATATGTCCAATATCATCCAAAATAAATTCCTAAACATTATATAAAATTTTTAGAGATCATTTTTTAAATGATTACTCACAATATAATACTTAAGGATTAATGGAAAAGTTTTTTTCCCAATCAGAGTTATACTTATTAACCATGAATTTTTATATTATTTCTTCTTCCAAATCCATTAAATAATATTTAACCATTCATAATAAATAAAAACTGAATCATTTATATAATGTAATGTTTTATGTTAATGAAAAAAAAATATTTCTATATCCTCTTATATAAATTGGAAAGTAAACTATCATTCGTGTGTATAGTAGTCTAGTGTATTTTGAACCGATGTCATTAATTTTCCATCACTACATCGTAAAGTTGGATATAATTTGTGAATTTTGTTTTTTAAATGATATTCATTAAATTGTTATCACTATTAAATATAATATAATATTTAATTTATAAAATTTTTCCCCATAAAATTGATAACTTATTTCTTGCATTCATTTAGACTACCACCTACATAATGTAATGTGATTTGTTTTTTCATCATCATAACACATTGATAATATATACTATTATGAATAAATAAATAATATTATATTTATTATATGCATATCATTAAAAAAACAAAACATACTATCGATTGTCTTACCATAATGATCATCAAAAAAATGAAATGTATCTCACGAGTTGGTTTGGCCTACCATATTCATTATTTTATCATAGTTAATTTTTAATAACCAGAAATCATGACTTATTTTAAAACTATAATTTACCAATGAAAAATGATTATTATTTCATGATTGTTATTTTATATATGTTTTAATGATGATCCCTTTTACTATGGTAAATATACCAACAATGTTCTGAAATTAGGGACAAATTTCCCTAAAAATACCCACGGTGTACATTACTTACTATGTGATTAAGTATATAATCAGTAAAAAATAAATGAATGATTCAAGGATAAATTATTAAACAATTATAATTTTATTGGAAAATATAATAATTGGTATTACTTTACATTAAATGGGTATATGAATATATATTGAATGTTTTGACATGAGGCAATGGATTTCAGCTCAAATCCCTTTCATCGAGGGTTATTTTAATTATACACACTCAATTTTATTTATATGGTATATACTATTTCTTTTTTAGATGTTATATCCTAAATAATACATAAATTGTAACAACCTAGGAATTTATAGAATAATAAATCTTCATATTTATTAATTTTTTTGAATTAAACATTAATTTTATTTTAATGTGGATTCTATATCCAATAGAGTACTCAACACGCAACAATGGGTTTTTTGAAATCTTACGTTGCACACAACCTTGAGTTATACTGAAAAATAATTATATAATATTATTTTTTTAAATTTTAGTTATCTTATAGTCATTATATTTGTAGGAATGAATATAATTAACTAGAATATGATTACACATGCTTTTTAAATGTTTTTAATTTTATCAAATAAATTTTAAAGGAATAAAATATTAATGAATCCAATTTTAGTAATGAAAATCACTAATATTTTTAAATAAGTCATTTTACACATTTTGATGGAGAAAACTTTTTAAAAATTGTTTTTCTAATTTATATTTAATATTTTAAAAAATAAACTTCTTCTTTAGATGATCGATATAAAAATATACATTATGGAAATTTTTGATATTTTTCTAATAAAGTTTCGTTTTAATAAATACTGAAAAATAATGCATTTAAATTCAAAACTGACTTTGAATATAATTTATTTATATAAATATATTTTCAGGTTTATCTGTATTAATATGTAATAAGATTATATTTTTACCATTTAATAAAAAATTTTCCATTAGGAATTATATCACTTTCAAAGTAGACATAAACCAGTGCCATTGTTTGGATAGTTTTTATTTCCTAACAACAGGCTTTTTGGTTTTGACAATAGGAAATAATTTTAAATTAATTTATGAATCTTCTATGTTCTGAATTTCATAAAATGAATATAAAATTTGTAATCAAGAGTTACTAATTATTTAAATAGGTATCTTTTAATTTTATATATTTTGAATATTAAATCGAGTAAATATTTTATTTACCATGGTTGATGGGTAATTCTATAAAATAAGGGTAAAAAATAATATTATACTAATATTAAATTACATTACCACATGTCTTAACCATATTGGTTGATACATGTCTGACCATGTGCATCCTTGGGTCGATTTTGGGACCCCATGGGAACATTTGTAAGTGAAGACGATATTTTAAAAAAATTAATTTAAAGTTAAACAAAATGTAACATAAACATATATTTTTTAGTAAAACTGTTTTCTTTATAAGGATATATATTTTCTAATTTCGACTATAAATATTTATTATAATGAAAATAATATTTTCAACATAATGGTATTTTATTTGTAATTTTTATAAATAATATTAATAAATTTATTTATGACACAATGGTGATGTAATGATTAAATTTCTAATGAATGTTTTAAATTAAAGAGATTATAAATATTGATATAAAATTATTTTGAACCTTTATATGAAATTTATGAATTTTATATATTAGTATGACTTGTAATATTTTAATTAATGGCGTTGTTTTGGAAATAATAGGGTTGTTTATATTTTAAAAAATTGATGATATGAATAGTGTATAAATTGACCTAAATTAGTTTTTAAAACAATTTTTATTTTGTTAAATGATATAATTTTTTTAAAAATCTATGATTTGTCAAAAAGAAATAGATATTGTTGAACATGACATTAATGGTTCACTAGATGTTATATTATAATTTTATAGTAAATATATTTACCATATAGTATGAATATACAATAAAAAATGCTAAAAGTTGAAAAATATAACAAAGGGTTAAATAAAAAATATATGGACTAAAAAATATCCAAAACCAGACTAATTTGTAATGGATGATTTAATTTAGACTCATATTCATCTTATTTTTGTATTTAATGAGTTCTGGACATTTTGAAACCAAAAATCATTTTATAATAAAATAATACATTCAAACATTCCTCAAGATCCCCTCCTCCCTCTAATGAAAGACCACTACATCAATCCCATTCCACAAACCTCTCAAGCCCCTTAGATCATAAAAAATCTTCTCTAATAGTCTCCTGACATCCATATATTCATCTTAGAATCTTTTTTTTTGGAATAAAGCCATTTAATAAATCCTTATGGCTCAAATCAAATAGACGTACACAATTTTAGGGTAACATCTTCTCTCATGCTTAATTCTATTATTTTCCTTCTTCAACCCCATAATTTTTCTCTATTCCATTATTTTATAACAACAAAATTTCCTAAATATAAAATTTCTTATTTTGAGAATAATTATAGTCACACTTCCACACACTTATTTCTAATGGATACAAATATATTGATTCAATGAAAGGTGAACTACTACCTCACAAAACGATGATTGTTCAATTATCTCTTACCTCCTCTCATGGTGGCCATTATTATGGAAATGTATTGATATGTCAAATATGTTATATTTATTTTGTTTCTATTATTATAAATTTTTCTTTTATATCATACATTAATTGTTTTAATAATGGGTAAATGCGAGAATTTCATTTGAGGAAGTGAGGACCAACGCCCCCTCAAAGTGATATGACTCATTCATGCAATACATGGAATATCCAAAAGATGACGTTAATGAGATTATATATGAGATTTTATTTTAATTATTTTTATATCTATGTATATTTGTGTTTTTATTCCATTAAATATGAAATATAAACGAAAGTAGCATTAATGCGTACGTATGACTTATTGTCTATATAAACAGTGCATTTCATTTTCATATATACAAATGATTTGAGATATTATAAATACATATATTCTGTATATATATTATATATATGATCTTAATATAATTAGTATAACTTTTTAGATAATGGAATATTGACCACATGGAAAATTTTTAATTTTTACAAGTTCATTTTTAACTCAAGTACCAAACATCGACAAAATGTCAGATAAGAACTCAAATAAATAAATAATTTATATAGAAAGTAAATAAGTAATATAAAATAAATAATAAACTTGAAACATTTTCTAATGAAAATTTAGACTAATTTATGATTATTATTCAGAAAATTAATGTATGAATGAGTAAAGTCTGACATCAGGTAAGGGAACTTCTAAACCTAATATTCAGTCATTGGGTAAATATTCTACTTTTAGACTATGTCGTTCTGTGATTATGTATAAAATTAATTTTGATGTCATATCATGTATTTTGATTTTTCTTATGTGTAAATATAGTTAATACAAATAATTTATTATTTTATTTTAAAAATTATCCTCGTAAGGGACTTCGTTTCAATCTATTTCATAGAGGCATGTCTTGATATTATGAACCTTTATTTTCCTATATGGTTCATATACTACCCTTTGACATATTATATCATTAATCTATTTATTATAATGATATTATAAGAATTTATTTTATGTTATTGTATAATTATTTTTTTCATGTTTTTCTCATGTGTTTCGAGACACTTTCACAAAAACATCGTTTTAAATTTTGGGAGATTTATTTTTCATAATTATTATCATTAATTAAAATTTTAATAAAATTGATTTATGGATTTATTAATATATAAAATAAAGTTTTAAAATGTTAATTCCTTAAAATGTTTCAATGTGTATGGGGCACTATGATTCAAAAATATTCTTTTTTAAATGTTTTAAATTTCAATTCTAAATTGTATTGATTAAGTCATTGTCGTAAACTAATATCTTTGGATTGTAATGTGGATATGTTATCATTCATTTATTATTGTTTGATGTGTTATGATTATGTTATCGTTCATGGGAAATCATTACGTATATGGGTGGTTCTGTGATAAACCTAGGGTGGGTGAGCCCGAGATGTCTCTCTAATGCATTGTGTAACGTGACAGAGGTAAAAATTAATGTTTCTTGTAATAGATTAAGTGAATATACTATGATTGGTATTTCAAACATAACCCTCTATATAGAATTTAATTCTAAAATTTATGTATGTTATGGATGCCGCAAGTTACCATAATGATTAATTATTTCCATTGGTTATTCATAAATTTTCTGATTTTGTGAGGTCTGCTAAAGATATTATGATGAATGATAGAAAATTATGATTTCATTGATTTGTATGTTTTGATTGACTAATGTTTTAATTCCTTGTATTATAACCCTTAATGATCACTTTAGACTCATCCAATTTTTTTGAAATGTTTTTCGCAGGACATAATGTTGAATATGGTCATGGATGGATCAAGGAAAAGTCATGCTACATAAAACATGGAAGTACACATGTTTCTTTTCATTAAGAGTTTTTATGATAAACAATATACTGAGTATATTTGTATACATGTAATATTTAGGATGACTTGTAATAGATTCATAATAATTATATACAAATATATACCTGAAAAGATCCTCAATGTGAATTATTATCTTATTTTAAGATTATGTAATGTTTAAGGTCGCAACATTACAGTTGGTATCAGAGGTCAGTTTAGATAACATTAGAGATTAGGGTGTTATTTAATCATAAGTGACATAACCATAATTTTCAGAATATATGAATCATTTTTTGTTATTTTAGTTAAATTAAACGAGTTTAATATAACATAAATAGTTATATCTTACTTTTAACCTCCTAATATGATATTATATGATGATTCTACTGATATACTCACATGGTAGTTTTTTGTTTTCGTAAATGGATGGATCTATAAGGAACCAATGTGACAATGGCTCCGAGGGAAATTGTGGTGGTGTTATGAATGTGAATGTCAATGAAATTAGAGCTAAAATGTGAAATTTTATGGTTATTCTCAACCACCTATCTGGAGTCCAGAATGACCACGTAAACCATGGTGATTATTTTGAGGAAACATTTATGAAATCAATGAATCCCAATTGATGTTACATTAATCATCATAATGGTATGTATATTAAAAACCCCATGTGTCATGTATGTGGAAAGAAACACCTAGGAAAATGCTTCAATATGATGGGAAGATTCTATAGATGTGGTAATGAAGTTCATAAAGCAAAAACCATCCATGGAAAAAGGAATCATCTAGTTGAATCTAGGAATGGTAAAGAAGCTACTTTTTAGGGATCAATTGAATGATTTAAATTTGGGGTGAAAGAGAATTTCACTAGTATATATCCCTTGATGAAATTTCAGGAATGTGATAGGCATGATCATACTAATATATATTTACCAATTCCTAATTCCATTATAATTAAAGATGAGGAAATAAAAAATGTCTTATGAAAGGAATGGATTATTTATAAGCTCATGATTTGAAATTACTGAAATAATATGACATTATGCATGATGTTTTTGGTTGTAAAGAAGTATAAAATAATAATAATAGATTCATAGATAAAAGATCATAGAAAATGTTCAATGATTAAGATGTATATTAATTGAAGAGTTGTATTGGATATATGGATGATGATATGTTTAAATGTATTAATGATAGGATTACTTTGAAATAATTTTTCTAGTATGTGTGTCCCTAAAGCTTGATATGTGATAATTTTATTCAAGGACTAATTTTTATTTCTTTTGTGGACATAATGTATAACTATTGGGGTTTATGTGATCATTTATTTTTGATGAAATTATCAGTGATTAGTTTTTGGGATGCCAAATGTGTGGTATGGAATAAAATTTCAGGTTAAAACATGTAATGTTTAATTTTTTATGTTTTTTATGTCATTTAGATAATGTTATTAAAATTATATAGTTTTTGAAAATAGAAAACACGCAGACTATGTTACCACTCGTCGCATCCGAAAAAGCTGTTGGAATTGAACCCACAACAAAAGTGAAACTGTGATTTATCACCTACCACTGGACTAGGTGATATCCCTGGTTAGTATGATTAATTATTTATAGTTAAATTATTTTATGGATCATGATTAAGTTGATTTGGGAAGTTATGTATTATCATATGGATATCCATAGTATATGAAAATGATTTGGTGATTTAGTGATAAATGTTATTTTGGAAGACCTTCCATCTTTTGGGAATACTACATACTTAATGAAAATAGAATACAACGGGATCTCATTTTTGGAGTAATGATTGAATTATTCTTCATTAATATCTATTTTTATTGTGGACATATAGAAATTTGGTTTATTTGGAGGAATGATTAACATATCATGGACAATATGTGATTAGGATAATTACTCATTAGTATGAGACTTTAATAGTTGTCGATGTTATTTGGAGAAAACTGTAATGATTTTATTGGATGAATATGTAATCAAATACTTCTAAATTTTGGGTTTCAAAAATACTTTGGATTATTTTGAATAATTTGAAGGAAATTTTTTTATTTAATGGTCTTTATTGAACACTGTTTATTATTTGTTTAATTTTGGAGATTAAGAGTAGACATTATTTTATATAGGATTATCCTTTTTGGGGATCATCTGATCTTGTACTAACCATTTTTTGGTTTTGGATAATGAATAAAGATAGGAGAAACATATAGTAATTGTTTTGAAGATTACGAGATTCTATATATGTTGATTATAGTGTTTCACATCTGACCAAGTCATCTCTAATACTCATAATTTGGAGAAAAGATGAGTTTTTGGTACAAACAATATTAAATGATGAAACTCTACATTAAAGGTAAGTATATTCCATTATGTTCTTAGTAAATATAATTAATAAATAATCCTACATTTTAAAAGGAAACCTAAAAAAAACCTTTTTCATTAACTTTACCTACTGGGGAATCAAACACCGTTTAATATATCACATGTTTGTGGTTTTATTGTGGCTAACATTCTCCAGATCATGTTTATTATCACTCTCCATTAGAACATGATGGTTTGTTTCTCTTAAATATCCTTATTTTATGACAATGAATCATTAAATGTGTTACCTCTGGTGACCTATTTATTTATGATTATTTTAAATTGATTTTTTTATTTTCTTTTTTCGATGTGTGGCTTTGAATGAAATTTCCAAGCCCAATTTTTGAATTGTGAAGACTCAATTCACAATAGGGAGGAAGGATGTTACAAACTAGGTATTTATTGAATAATAAATTTTCCTATTTATTAATATTTTGGAATTAAATATTAATTTTACTTTAATGGTGATTCTATGTATAATATCTTAATCACCACGTAACAATGGGTTTCTTTGAAATTATATGTTGCCCGCAACATTGAGTAGTTACAGAAAATCATATAATATTATTATTATATTAAATGGTACTTAATGCCCTAACATTTTATTGGTAGCAATGAACAAATATAAGTACTATATGAATTCAAATGATTGTTAAATGTTTTCTCTTTTTTTCCAATAAATTTTAAATGTTTAAATAATAATTATTCTAATTTTAATCCAGAAATACTCTAATATTTTTAAATAAGTTGCTTCACTGCCTTTGGATGGAGAACCCTTTTAAATTCTAGTTATTTTAAATTTATATATCCTATTTGAAAAAATAATATTATTCTTTTTAAGATGAAAATAAAAATTTACATTGGGTAAATTTTTGGTATTTTTCTTTTATGGTTTATTTGTAATGAATAGTAAAACATATGGAATTTTTATTCAAAAATGTCTTTAAATATAATCCATTTATATAGTAATATTGTTATTTTTATTGGTTTTAAAGTTTAATTGGATTATATTTTTACCATTTAATTTATTTTTTCCATTATGAAAATTTTCACATTGAAATTTGACATTAACAAGTGTCAGTATTTTGATAGTAATTATTTTATGAAAACACACATTTTTGTTTTAACAATATTAATTAATATTACATTAATTCATTTAACATATGTGTTTTGAAATTAAAAAATGAATAACATTATTGGAATCATGATTTTCAAATTGTGTAAATAGTTAAATTTTATTTTAAGAAATTGTGAATTGTTTGTCTAGTAAATATTTAATTTACCATGGTTAAAGGGTAAATTTGTTAAATAATGGTAAAAGATTATTATTAAATTACACTGACACGTGTCCTACCTCTATTTTATGATAAATATTTACCTTGGGCATCCTTGGGATGGTTTTCGGACCCCATGGGACCACTTCTATGTAAAAATGATATTTTATGAAAATTAATTTAATGTTATGGAAAATCTAACCGAAACATATATCTTTTAGAAGAAAAATTTATATATAGGGTAATTTGTGTGATAATTTAGACTATAAATATTAGATAAAAATAAAAAATATTTTATAAAACATGGTATTTTATTTATGACATTTATATATCATATAAGTAAATTTATTTATGACACAATGGTGATGTAGTGATTACTTTTTTAATGAATGTTTTAAATATATGAGATTATAAATATTAAAATAAATTTATTTTGAAACTTTTTATGACCAGTAAAATTTTTAAAGATTTGTATGACTTGATATATTTTAATTCATGGAGTTTTATCTAAATAATGAAGTTTTTGTAGATTTTCAAAAAATTCATGATATAAATAGCGTATAAATTTACATAAATGAGTTTTTAAAACAATTTTTATTTTATAAAATGATTTAATAGTCCTAAAAATCAATGATTTAGAAAAAGGAATTATATAAGAATTTAAATGTCATTAATTTACCACTTGAGGTTATATTTACATTTTATGGTAATTATATTAACCATATAGCATGAATATACAAGAAGACATGGAAATAGTTAAATAAGTGAACGAAGGGTTACATAAAAATGATAATGATTAAAAAAATTTCAAAACCTATCTAATTCTTATTGGATGATTTTATTTATATTAATATTCACTTTATCTTTTAATATAATAGTATTTTGACATTTTGAAACTGAAAATAATTTTATAATAATATAATACTTTCAAACAATCCTAAAGAGCCTCTCCACCCTCTAATAAAAGGCCACCACCTCTAACCCATTACACACACCTCTAAAGCCCCCTGGATGGTAAAATTTCAGATCCAATTATCACCCAAAATTCCACTATTAATCCTAAAAGGTTTACCCTAGGAATTAATCAATTCAATAATGTATTTTGACTCAAATCAATGAGAGTCACCCAATTTAATGGTAACATGTTCTCTTGAGTTATTTTCATTTATTTTCCTTCTCCAACCACCTAAACTCTCATTATAACATTATTTTATAACAAAAATTATATGTTCAATATAAAAGGTTGTTTTTATTGGAAGTATTATATTCACAATTCCACACACCACCATCTAATTGATACGAACATATTTTTTATCTGGACGGCGAACTACAACATCATGACACGATGATTGTTCAATTATCAAATACCGCCTCTCATGGTGGACACTATGATATAACTTTATTTATATGTGAAATATAATATAATATATATATATTGTATCTATGATTATGTATTTTTTATTTATATCACACCATTATTGTTTCAATAATGGGTATATTAAATATTTTCATTAAAGGATGTGCGGACCACCACCCCTCAAAGTGATATGACTCATTCATTCCATATGTGGAACATATAAAAGATTTTGTTAATGAGATTATATATGATATTATACTGTAATTATATTATACAATTGATCATTTTGTTTTAATTCCATTAAATATTAAGTATAAGTGAAAGTAGTGTTTATTTGTACGTATGGATTACCATCTCCATGAACAGCCAATTTCATTTTCATATATCCAAATGATAGGGAATATTATAAATACATATATTCATGATATATAAAATATATATTAAATTTATTTCATGAATAAAATCCAATATATATTAGAATTTTTACTAAATGTAATATTTGTAATTATAAAGGGTTCATTTTTAACTCAAGAGCCAAAAATCGACAAAATGTCTGATAAGAAATAAAATAATTAACTATTTTTTATAGCAAGGTAATAAGTGATATACAAAAAATAATAAACCTAAAAAATGAAATAAAAAAATATAAAGTAACTTGTGATTATTATTATTGAAATTAGTTTAAAAATGAATAAAGTCAGACATGAGGTAAGGGAACTTCATTACACAATATTACTCTATGGGTTAATCTGATAATTTTAAATTATTTCATTCTAAGATTATATTGGAAATATAAATTAAGGTGATAAATTTTATTTTTTCATTACATATATGTACATATAGTTAATATAAAATATCAATATTTTTTATTTAGAAAATTATTTTGGTAGTGAACAACGTCTCAATCTCCTTTCATAGAGGCATGTCTCGATATTATGCACATTAATTATCATATATGGTGTATATACTACAATTTGACATAATATATCATGAATATCATTATTCACATGATATTATATGATTTTTATGTTATTATGTAATAATATTTTTCATGTTTTTCTCTTATGTTACAATACTCTTTCACTAAAACATTGTTTTAAAACGTTTGGAGATTTAATTTTCTAAATATATATCATTAATTTACATTTTTTTAAAATGGTTTTAATGATTTATTCAAATGGAAAATATATATTTAATAGGTTAATTACATTAATTGATAAAATGTATAATGGGACACATTGATTAAAAAATGTTCTTTTAAAATGTTTTAACTGTATCTATTAAAATTGACTGATTAAGCCAATATCATGAACTGATAACTAAGATTGTCGTATGTAAATGATATATTTCCTTTTGGATTTTTATGTTCTATTATTATGTTATCATTCTTGGGAAATTTTTACTTATATAGGTTGTTCCACGATAATCCTTGGGTGGGTGATCTTGAGATAGCTCTCTAATGCATTGGGTAATGTGGCTGAGGTAAACGTTAATGTTTCACCTAAAATATTTTTAGAATATATTTTGATGGATATTCGTAACATAACTCCCCACATAGCTGTGAATTCTACAATGTTAGTATGTTATTGATTCCACAAAATAGCTTCATGATTTCTGATTTTTATGTGTAATTCAAAAAACATATGAATTTTTGAGGTATGTTAAAGAGATTATGATTTATGACTGAAAAGTATGATTTTTTATTTTGTATGTACTGATTGGATAATATTTATGTTCCTTGTTTTATAAACCTTAATAATCATTGTATTCTCGTCCATTGTTTTTGAGATTTCATTTATAGGACATAAAGTGCAATAGGTTCTGGGATGGGATTAAGGAAAAGTCATGTGATTTTAAACATTGAATTAAAGATGATTCTTTTCTTTTAAGAGTTTTTATTTTTTGTAAGTATGTAAACTATGTAGAAGTGTCTATATTTAATAATCAAGTTATTTTGAAATAGTTACAGCCCAATTCTTTAAAACTCTAAACCTGAAATGAACCTCAATGTGAATTATTAACTTAATTAAAGATTTTGTAATGTTTAGTGCTGGGTGCTTAAATACGTATGGGTATTTTGACATGTGAGGTTAATAATTAAATCTAATGAGATCTAAATTAAAAATGAAAATGTGGTAAATAGGTTCTTACATGAATTTCCTTTTATTGGGTTATAACTCTTCTTATTTTTTTTGTTAATACATGAATAATTTTGAATCAAGGAAAAAATTAATTTATTCTATATTTCAATAATGTTTCTGTGGATTTATAGGTTTTACACATAATCTCTCTATTTAATACTCTTTAATTCAGTGATATGAGTTGTTAAGTTTAATTCAACTCAAGATTATCTTTCCTTGAGACATAAGTTAATTATACGAACCAATATAATTTTGTGATGTGAATATAAATCATCATTGGCATGTTTACTGTGATAATTATTATTTTAATTATATTTATTATTTCATTTGACTATATTATTTCAATTGGATTATGATTTAAATAATACCAAAGTGGAAAAGGTTATATATTATAATATAATTTTATTTCGACATAGTGTATATTAAAGGTTCCTTAGGGGAAAATCATATGATATTTTTTTTATTATCCTAAACTATATTATTAATAATTTTTTTAAAATTTTCATGAAATGGTTTATTTCTATATAGTCCCTTATTTATTGGATAAACATAAAATTATTCTTTTCACATTGATAGAGATCATGTATCTTCTTTTAGATAGGGAATAATTCCCATCAATATACTATTTTATAAACTGATTTAAAAAATGTATGTTTATAAAAAATTATTTCATAAATTTATTTTATATGTCCATTGATGTTATTAAAGAGGTTTTTAAAATGTAAATTTCCCAATTTTTTTTAAAATTTTTCACTTTGTATTCCTTTTAAGAAATGTTTGGAATGAAATTTTATATAAAACGATTATCACATGAATGGAATCTCTGAGAATCTTCACTATTATTATATCTGACATTTGCCTTAAATATTATATGTTTTGTATCAAATAGAATTATTTTCACAATATTATTTTACTTTATAGGTTTGAAAAATTATTTTCAATGTTATAATTTTGTTTTCCAAGAAATTTTTTTATATATAATTTAACGATATTTCCATTTATCAATGCAATAAACTATTGATTTTATTAATGCTTCATTGTGTATCATTTTTAATTGTATCGTCATAATTATTTAATTGTATGGGTTATGAATTTCCCAAATATATATTCATATTAAATATAAATTTTCCATATTTTAATTAATAAATGTAATGAGTAATGGATATTTTTATGATTATTGTGATAAGATGACTTCTCTATGTGAAATATTCTTGTCTTGGTTTTGGGAAATTATTTATGATGAAAAGTTGTTAAAGTATATTCCATTGATAGGTGGGTCATTCAAAAAATAATAATGAAATGAGTATGTTTATTGTTATTATTTTTACCTAGACTGTTATTCCATGTTAAACTGGGATTGTTTTTCCAAGTGTAACATTGATAGTTACACCATCAGTTACCATGATTAAAACTCCATGTGGGACCATAAAGGATACTCCATATATAAAAATGATATGAAAATGTTGCCAAAAGATATATATATGATTTATCTATTATTCCAACGATATTTTATTAGTTTACAATAATTTCTAATGGTATTATAATGAGTTTAATATTAAAGAAACTAATTTTATACATATTATGGGTGAAATATTTTGGGGTTTTAATGACTTCTCTACTTGGGATTGAGATCAAATAGATCCTGATTTTCGATTCAGGTGACTCTTGAATTTTTCAAATAATTATTTAAGTCTTAATAATTTATGATCTATGTTTTGATATATATCATATCCATTATGTTTCTCTAAAAAAATGATTATTTCATCATACCAATTTTATCATACTGAACTCACTAATAACATTAAACTCTTAAATCTTATGTATAATATTACTGTGCATTTGATATCATTATTCTTATATTCCATTTTACCTTGTTCATAATGAATTATGAAAAAATATTTGATTATAGAAATGTGTTATTTATGATGAAATTAGTTGGTGATTTTGAAGATCAAATATTTAATATAAAATGTTGGGTATAGGGAAAAATACCCTCCTGATGTCTATCGGGTTATTTTGATAAAAGTTATTCATAGTTATATCACGCTATAAACCTAAATGGAACTTAGATTTGTTAATGATATAATATTCTCATTTTATATAATATGGTTTGGTTAAAAATAAGCCGGTCACATATATCAGTATCAATGCCATAAATATATGTTCTTGGTTTAAGAATTATAACTTTTAGGGAATATTTTAGGATATTACAGTCAGTATCAAAACATTAATTAGACCTAATTGGTGAATTGGTTGTATTAAATATATTATATCTCATGATATATGGATACAATATAGGGTTTATAAGTTTAATGTTAATATTAATATAAATTTATTTGAAACACCTTTTGAGGTTTTATGATACATTATTTTTTGGTGATAGATAATAATTATAGAGATGCTTTATTTGGATTAGGAATATGTAACACATATGTATAACAGATATTATTATTATAAGGAGAATTTATTTAAATTATTTAAACATATTTGTTAATGTTATTAAAAACAATTATGAATTTTATTAACATGTACATTGATTTAATTATGTTTCATTTATATTTTGGAATATATGTTTTATAGTATAAATTACAATGGGATTTAAGAGTGATATAATGAGTATGTGATTAATGTTATTTTAGAAGAAGATCACTATATTTTTGTTGGAAAATTATGTAATATTATGATATTTTACTTGAGAATTCATGTTTTACTGTCATTTTTAAAGAATATATAAATTTAATGAGTATTTATGGTTATTAAGTATTTTTTTGGAAATAATGACCTTATCTTGGAGATTATGTTATTTACACATAATCTTGTTTATAATTACATATTTGGATTGATTGGTGTTATTATGAGAAAAGTTATATATTTATCATGAAATAGTATCATATTAAATCATTATAATAATTCGATATTACTATTGAACATTGATGGATAATGTAATAATTTTTTAAATGATGGTTTATTCATTTGGGAATTTCCATACCATTTCAAATGAATTTTAGTTTTTGTTAATGAAAAAATAAAATAAAATTTTTTTTTTTCATTTTATGGTTAATGTGATCAATTAAATGTAGTTTATTTTCCTTCACACATGAAAAATCCATCTTGAATAGTCATTGAATGGAGAAAATGAAGAGATTGAATATAAAATTTGTTGAAAGATGGAATCTATCTTGTTAATTAATAACATTTCCTCATATTTATATTACAGATAGTAAAATATTTTTTACACTCTGGGGAAAAGGATATTGAAAGAAATTTTTTTCCTATTATATTAATTTATGATGAATTAATGGTCTCTTCACCCATTAGAAAGTTATCATTTTTCAATTGTTAACTTTCTCTTAACTGTGATCTCTATCACACTCTATCGATCCTAAAGAATTATTTTTCTCTTTGATGATTGTATTTTCACATCCCATAAATGTTCTCCTATTTCAAAAAGTAGTTATTTTTTATTCCATATGACCGTAATATTTACCATTCCCCATATTTTTTAGGAATATATATTAATCTTTTTTACAATGTGAGATATCAACAAGGGAAATTTCAAATGTCGTACCGTAGAATATGAATCCCGATAACATTTTAAAGTATATTATTTATTAATGGGGGATAATTTAATATACTAATATTTTATGTGAATTATTATTTTTAGTATCTTATATGATACATATCACTCACCTGAAACGAACCATAAAATATTATTTTTTAAATGCCATCATAATAACCTACCAATTGAATGGGTAATAATTAATAGTAATAATCAAATTATGAACTGAGTATAATTTTTTTAATCAATATAAATGCGTTTAAAATAAATATGAAATTGTAACATAATTTTTAATATTTAAAAATATGTTTGTTCAAAATTTAATTTTATAACTTTTTTGAAAATGTTATTTAATTAAATTATAGAATATTTAAAATAATTAATTGATAAAAATGAAATCAATTTTTAAATCACAATACCAAAATTATCATAAATAATTTTTTTTATAATTTTATGAAATTATTGTCATATTCAATGTATTTTGAAAAATTATTATTTTTATTCATAATTCTATTTTATTTTAGCTTATTTAAAAATATATATATATTCTAGATGATTTTCATAACGTAATTAGTTATAAATAATAAAAAATAATCCAAATATGGTATTTATAATGAATATTTTTTTTCAATTTAGTCTAAAAACAATGTAGCCTTAAAAGGGAATTTTCAAGAAAACACTTTTTAAATCATCTTTTTTGAGTTTAGTAGTAAATAAAATATTCCCACTTGTATAATATGGACAATGAAAAATTTATTCCATATTTTGAATAATGTATTTAATATTTAGAATAATGTTAGGTTAAAATTATGGTCAATATTAATACTAAAATTAGAAATATTTATTATCATGGCAAAATTTATATCAAGTAATTATTTTTAAAAATAAAATGATAACTGTACGAAAATGACCGTGGATGGGGATAGATCAACAACTACACCAAATCTAGCTCCATTTTCTAGGGGGTTGAAATAACAATTGAATACATAAATAAGTTATGGATGCATTTTCCTAATAGCCTCCACACAAGCAGAAAACTATCTTTATGAAAAAGTTTTGAGGGAAGTAATAAAAGATACAAAACTGCTATAATGTAAATCAAGAACGCATGAAAAGCTAAAAAATAAAGGTGTAATGTTGTGTAAACAGAATAGTAAAGGCATAAAATACATTCCCAATAATGAATTTGTCCAAAACTGAAAAAATAGAAATGTAATTATCTAAAAGGCAGTATGGCTCATGAATTTGATGCTACAACCACCATTTGCAGTCCAAGAAACTAGTATCCCTAATATCCTATGTATACATGGTTGACCAATCCATCATCTTCAAAATACAAAATATGTTTTGGAAAATACCATGTACAGTTGATTATATGAATTCATAGTTGGACACCCTGAAAGATGAAGGGGGGCAGTAAGAGATAAAATAGGAGAGGAAGATAATAGATATAACAAGGTATAATGAAAGGGTCAAAATACACCGAACAGTAGAACAAATTTAAGATCATCTGAACATAATGGGTTGTAAATGGATTTTATATGAACATAAAATATACTATATTCAATCTATATGAGGACTGTAGACTCATTTAGCCATGAGAAGTTAAACACAGAAAGCATACAACATACTCCATATGTCTTCCCCTATCCTGGATGGAGAGTATCCAAATACAAGGACTGAATCTAGAGGAAGGAATATATATATGTGTGTGTGTTCAGTCAAAGAATAAAAAATAAGTGATTAAGGGATCTTAATCTCATAGCATAGCCCAAAAATAATAGTATACAATAATTCAAAAATTCCAAAAATTATGCCCAAATTCCCATGTGTCTTCCACAAAACCACCAGTCAATATAACTAATTCATCACACAATGATAACATCATATTTGGGAAGCACTGATTTTACCACACTATATTGGTAACATCTCATAAACATATATTTCTGGGGAACACATTCCTCTTCAGAGAGAGTCGAAAGCTATATCAAACCACACCTTTCAACTATATGTCACCGTCTAGGGGAAAAATATATATGTAGAGGAACCATTCCTTGGTAAGAAAGGAGGGTTCCACATTGATAGTGGTTGTCACATGGATTCCCTAACAACAATGGGGGGTGAAATCTGAAGGTCATCGTACCCTACCCCACCTCGTTCTAGGATTTCACTCAATGTGATCAAGGAACCATGGCCTGAAACAACATGAGTGTTCAACTATGGAGGTCAAGGGCCCATGCCTAGTCCAACTGGAGGGTTCCACTCTATATCCATGAGGATCAATTCCAAGCATAGATGGAGGGTTCCGCTGTAGTTTGTAGAGGACCCATGATCCGCATAGATGGATGCTTTCGTTGTAGATGTAATAGCGGACCCATCCCCTCAGGACGAGGGGGTTCTAATCTAGTTTATTGATGACCAATTCCCTACCCTAATGGATAGTTACGATCAAGAATAATCCATAGATGATCGAACATATCCTCTGCCATCACTAAACACCCCCTTAGAAGGATTGTCCCCATAATATTTAACTATATATCTCAAAATCCAAAACAGAGGGAACTATCTCATTCTACATGAAAAAAAACCATGATAGTCTACACACATGCCAAAATCAGAGTTCAAACGAAGAAGATACACATATTCAATGTTTCTATGAAAATAACTAAGGGGTACATAATGTGTGATGGGACCCACACGACCTATGGACCAACTTCACTGGCTGACCGTGTCCTTATCTAGTACAAGACACCATATCCGTGTATTAGTACATCCTTTGTAGGTGGACTAAATGGTTTGCCTAAGCTAAACAAGACTCAGGCCATGTATAATGGTTGTCTCTATGTACAAGACCTCATGTTTATGTAATTTAGTGTATGGAATGCTCTAGGTTATATAATTACACATGGATTTCCATCTATTTGATCATCACACTGGTTGACCCACTCGGGAAAGGTACACTTTTTGTTATAGGGTACTACACAATGTGTAATCCTTAAGATTCCTCCAACCATATCTTCTACTACATAAAGGGATACATTCCATATAGATAGGATTATATAGAACGTTAGATCCTTGATCAAAGTGATAGATCTAGCCATTTTTTTCATATCTTCATAAATCCTGCCTCAAAAACAACGAAAATATGTGGACATTGAAAAAAATTGTGACACATGGCTTCTTCTCGATGTAAATGGCATCTTCTTCATTTTTTTGGGTTCTTCTATAATTTTTCATGCTCATACATCTTCAAATGTTAAAAATGATACCACCAAACATAAAATTGATCATTTGTGAACTACAACGATCCTTGATCAATACATAGTTTATCAAACAGTTCTAATTTTATCAATCAACTACAAATATTGTGGAACAATAATGATTGATACCTCTCGAAAAGTTCATGATGGGTCTGCAGGGATCCAATTAGTGAGTGAACTTAATGAAATGAGGGATAAAATGAAAACAAACCATGGTTTTAACATCATTATCCAATATTTCATGGAAATAATCAGTAAAGGGAATTCTGGGGTTATTTGATCATTGAAAAAATTGATATTTTAGAACATTGACATGTGAAGAGGATTCCATATATGTAATAATCGAAGAAAAATAACCGACAAAGTCAATAATTTAATAATTTTTGTAAAACAATGATGAGATGTACATTGATTTTTGACTGATCATTGATGAATAACATGTACACCAATGACGTGGATAGATCTGTTGTGTTGGTTGCATCCTCATCTGATCCAATTTGTCATTTCATCAAGATTTTCTAATAAAAGGAGTAATAGAGGTCTAGATGGAGATTCTATAATTATTAGGACATCCATAGTAATTATTCCATAATTATGTATTTAAAATATATCATTTATAGTAAATATTTTATACTAATTCATTTAATAATTAATCAGTATACTTAAATTAACTTCCAATAGGTGACTTTTTTTAATATCTCACACCGACTCATTTTATGTGGCACCTAGTGTAAACACCACATTTTGGACTCAATAGTGGTCTCATATTTCTAATATGATCAACCAGTTGAGTGTTATTCTTTTATTTTATGATTATATTTCATTAAAAATATAAAATATATTTTATATTTATATAAAAATAATATTGGGAACACTGGTCCTCTAAAATAGATTCTGTCATAGTTATTAACTCTAGAAATATATATATAATTTTTTAAATTACTATAAGGAAAAAACAGGGTCTCTAAATACCTATTTTATTATTTTCATCCTAGAAAATAAAAAATAGAAATAAAACTCATGATATTAAGCAAGCAATTGGCTCTCCTTCTCTAAGTAAGTCTCTGACATTTTTCAAGGAAACCACAACAAATGAACCAAACAGATGATCCATCCATGAAGAGTACACTCATATTGATCTTCAATATACATTGGGTTCTCCACAAAGGTGAATTATCACCGATGTCTAGCTCTCTATAATGGATAACCTGTGGTGTTAATAGAATGTATCTTTTAAACTGTGACACATGGAATTTATCATCCACCTACTCTAGCTGTGGGTGTAGGGTGAGGTGGTAAGTAACATTTCCATCCCTGTTCATTATCATGAATTAACTGATTAACCATAAGGATTTCATGCCTCCTCGATTGAACCTCCATAATTATCATTGTGTAGAGGATATCATGAAGATTTATCCACCCTTCATAAAATCCATTAGACTTTAACAACAATCTATATAAGATTTTTTCCTACTCTAGGCCGTCATCATCCAGTCATGGATTAACAAAAATTTCTGCATTTTTTCATTCACCATTTTTGGGTACACAAGAGATGACTCAAAAATATCCATATAGAACAATGGTGACCTATAGGGTCTACTATATAGAAATAAAAAAGATTCATGCTGATGGTGGGGTGGTATCTGTTATTGTACAAAAACTCTACCAAGGGAAGGTAATCCTCCCAGAACTAGTAAAAGTCTAACATGCAAGCTCTCAACATGCCCTCCCACACCTAGATAATTTTCGTGGTCTACCAATCAGTTTTACGGTGGAAGGATGTACTCATCTTCAATTGGGTCCTGAATTCCACCCCTAGGAATCTCTATAAATTTTATGAGAACATTGCATCATGATCAGAGAAAATCATTGAGGTCACCCAATAAAGGATAACAGTTCACTGTACATAAATATTCCCAAAACTATCCAAAAACGCTTTTCACTGATGTAAAAAAAGTGTTACATCTTCGCCATTTGATGAAATATCATTTATATTGCGACATTTATCTTTGCTACCCATGTAATCCCTATGAAAAAAGTCTATAGATATTTCACCCTACTTCCACTCTGGGATATCAAGGGGATGAATTTAGTCGATTGTAACATGGTGAAAAACCTTCATATACTAAAAGGTGAGGAACAAATAGATATAATAAACTATTATTTATATCATATCCGACAACAACAAAAAACCACTAAAAGCCTATGTATGTGTTTTCCACACCAGAATGATCAACTAGGGGAGAGGTGTGGAACCCTCACATCACCTCCTCCGACAATCCAACTGGATCCACGATATTCCCCTGGAACAATTTAACAAAATTACCTCATTCATAATTTACATATGGTGACCATTCTCTAGATATATAATCCTGTTATAATTCATAATCAATGGACCTTATCTTGGAAACTCTCATATTCTCAGAAATCAAAGTAGTCTAAACTATTGATTAAAGAAATGTTATACCTCTTCACTACCATGGTTTGTTGTAGGGAAGCTAACTACAACATATATTATTAAACAAAGATATACTAATACTTATTTTTTAGGTAATATTCTACAAAGTTTCCTTTTCCAAAAGTATATATCATCTTGATGTCATATTTCTATTAGAACACTTACTAGCATCGTTGTCTCAAGATCAAGTCTCTCTATGTGAAGATGTTCCCGAGACTCTGATTGTCATTGTAAACCATAAAAAACATCACCAGAAATTAATGCCTTTATACTATTTGTGAATAGACTACCTCATCCAACTGGAGGTCATGAATCACATATTTCTTCTTTTGGGGTCTCAACTACCTCGACCCATATGCAATAACATGCTGCCACTGCATCAAGACGTATGTGAGCACATCTCTCGAGGTATCGCAATTCACTACATACTGAACACATTCCTTTAGTAGTATCAACACTATAGTACTCATAATTCTATTCATAAATCCATAAATGTACCTTTATAACTTCATAGAAAATGTAAATGGATTTTGATTACATGTTTGGGTGGTTAAAAGGGATACTGTTATAGAGAAATTAGCCACAAACATCCTATAGTAACCAACAGAACCATGAAATCTCTGCACCACTAAAACATTCATTAGTGGCTCTCAAAAATGAAAATCAACAATTTTTTAGGGATCCATTACTAAAAATTTCTAAGAGATTACTTTCTCTATAATTTTAACTTCAGGTATCTTATACTGCCACTTTAAGAGATCCCATAAAGTTGTTTCTCTCGATGAAATTCAAGAACCATCATCATGTGCTCGACATGATCATCCTCTAATGCAATGTATATTAGTATGTAATCAATGAGTAAAATAATAACATATCCCATTTATATAAGGAAAACCTATTATATCAAATCCATAAACACAAATGGGTCATTCTTCACACCAAAGGGAATCTCTATGAACTCATAGTTTCCACAGCGACATGAGAATGAGAAATTTGAAATGTCATATTCATAGAACCTCACATTCTGGTATTTGGAGTTGTGATTGACTGTTGATAACCGTCGTAAAACTCACAACTATTCAAATATGACATCAATACTCAATAAGTGGTACATGTTCATTTTTTTGTCTTGGTTTACGTGACAATAATCTAATCAAAGACATAACATCATGTTCATATTTTTCATCAACAACAATAGGGCTACATTGGGTGACACAATAGTTGAAATGAAACACATATCAGTAAGTTCCTCCATCTATAATCAATTTTCTTAAAGATAGGTAGGTTCCATCTAATATGCTACAAAAGGTATCAGAGCGGTCCCATGATGTATTCCGTTTAAAAACTCTGTCTCGCAACTCAGAGGTAGTCTTTTAATGTGTTCATAAAATATTACCATATAATTATGCATAACTGAAGGAACCTGGATACATGAAGATATATTTTAACCAATATATATACTCTCTAACTAACATGTTATGGGATATAGCCTCTTATTCAAAGAACCCAATTTCATAAAAATGAGATCCCTCCCACCAGAAAAAGTTAATCTCATCCCATTACTGTGTAGGCATTTGATTGGGTGTGGTGAAATTAAATTTCATCACATCATATGGAAATAAAATCCATAAAAAATATTTCATCATATGGTCCCATTCTGAAGAACAATGGGTCCCACATGAACCTCTCTCATCCAAGTGATAGCTCTCACTACTGATAGATGAATGATACAGAGGAATTGTTCCCTGTAAGAGCCTCATGAGAAAGCTGAGGTGTTAATGCCTCATCTAGGAGATCCATCTATTTCATAAATATTAGAGATGCATAGTAATTAATTACACCTTGGTATACTAATTCAGATGAAATAGTGTAATAAATATAGATCATACCTCTAGTCAGCTCGTGTGCTACAGTATCATAGACATCCAAAGAATACATCAGTCCGAGACCCAGAATACTATCTCTCTGATTAGGATGCTGGATGCATGGTGGTTTTGGGGGAAGAATAGCATATCATCATCATATACATGTATCTCCTCATGCTTTAATCAATGCTCCACCTTCATGGGAGCCACCCTTTCCATTAATGGGAGATCCCTGATCATAGAATTGTCTCTGCCGAGGATGTCCATCAGCAATCTTCCTATTATTATCAGAACATTTTCATGGGTATTCAAGATCCATGTGACCTCAACCATAATATGTAAACAACACCCCTCTTTTGGATGTACTAGTTCTTTGTGATTCATATAAACATGCATCTAAGTATGTTCCTGTAAGAATCATCTTTGATGAGATCCTGAAACATGGTTTTGGATAATTTTTGTAGAAGACATAGCTACGTGGAACCCATTTATTGATCCCATTATCTGGAATCATTCTAATAGAATTATTTCTTCCACTATATCGCACTCTAGTACCCAAAAATAAGTGGGTTTGATCATGTGTACAATGATGTCTTGGATCTCCCTATAGAGTCTATACTCAGACATTCATGCTCTAAAGTAACCATCCAAAATTATGTCAAGATTGTATTGAATAAGTATTGTGAACCACTTAATGTTCACATCCACCATCCTCCTTCCCTGCTGTAGCTATATATTCTTCTAGATCTTCATTGAGCACAAAGAGGATGGGAAATACTCCTCATGGAATAGCTGTAGGAAGTGAGCCCCTAAGAGAGTCGACTCATCATGAATCTTCATAACAAGGATCCACTAATGATGATCTACTCCATGGAAGAGGCTAGATTAATTTTAAACCACATAATATTTCAGTTCCCTAATAATCCTGATGAAACAAAGCAATAACTCTGTCCAATCATATACTGTCTAAGGATATTGCTAACCATAAAACTTCAGGGGTCTCTAACACAGGATCTTATGTGGCATGATAAGACTATGAAAATATTTAGCCTTTGGGATGATGTACTACTCGATAGGTAGTGGTTCATCCAACTCCCCCATGAAGAATGGGATCATGGGATGTATACTAAACTGTACCCTCATCGCTCTTAGGATTGACATCATTAACCGGAGCTTGTATCCTAGCTAACTATCATTAAGAAGGATTCTTGAGATCCTTACTCGAGACACATTGACACTGTTCCCCTAAACCCAACCAAATCCATTTAAGGGAGAGACGTCCAAATAATGTATATAAGAATGAAAATGCATTGATACCAATCTTTCAAGACCTGATCGATGTTAGGGCTAGAGCTGCAACTACCCCAAGACCGATTCCATATTCCAGGGGTGGAGAAAAGAACCAAACACATGACTATCATGATGTCATATTTTTATAAGAACCTGTTCTAACACCCACGACCAACTCAATGAAATAGTATCAAGGTGAAGAATAAAATATTCATCAATAATATTTAGTAAACGTAGTTCCCATAAAAATCTATATATTACAATAGTAGTATTGTGTAATCAAAAAAATAAAGGGGTAAAATACATTCCCAAAAAGTAATATTTCCCAACTAGAACTAACTACAAAAATAAATGGCTGAAATAGATCCCAATTCTGGATTCCCAACCAACAACCCACATACACAGTCCATGAACCATGTATCCCTAATCTACTCTATATCCATGATAGACATATCATTCATCTCTATAAGATACACTATGTGATGGAAAATACTATGTAGGACAGTGTATATGAATTCTTAATATGAAACTCTAAAATATGATGGGGGAGTATTAAGAGACACAATAAAAAAGGAATATAGTACATAGAACAAGGTATAGTGAAAGAGTACATCTCCACTTAACAAGAGAGTGAAATTAAGCACATCAAAATCTTATGAGATGGATATAGGGAGTAGATTAACTACTTATCTAGTGTTGGCCACATATATTAAGAGAGTATAATCATCCAACCATGAGATGCTAAACACATAAAGCAAATTTAAAACTATTTGGGCCTTCCCCTCTCTTAGAATGAGATTATCCAAATCTAAGGTGTGAATATAGAGGAAATAATATCTATATATATACATATATATAACCAGTCAAATAATCCAAGACAAGAGAGTAAGGGGATTTAAATCTCTTATATCATCCTAAAAAGAAATGTAGACAACATATCCAAAAGTCCACCAATGAACACCAACATCCCACATATCTTCCATGTACACTAAATCCTAAGGAAAACATTCTCCACACCTTGATACTATCCTCCTTGGTGACAAAGTCTCATCTTCATGTTTTTTGGATGCATATAAAAAACACATCTATGTAGGGATATCATTCATTATCTTTCTGAGTCCAATAAAATTTCAAACCACACTTCATCATTTTATCACACATTCGAGGGGACACAATATCTTGGTAGAGGATCCATACAAATTTATGATAGGATAGTTTAACTCTGATAGTTGTTAGAGGACCCATTCCCTCCCATGTAGGAGGGTTTTACATCGATGGTCAAGGTCCCATTCCCATCTTAGCTGGATGTTTTTACTATAATTCATCCATTACCCAGTCCCTCATTCCACTAGATGGTTCCACACGGGAGATTGAGTACCAATGCCATGTCCAACAGAATGATTCCCCTATAAACTATCATTGACCTATGGTAATCCTATCTAGAGGGTTCCATATAAGAGTCTTTAGTGGACACATGCCTTGCATAGATAGAGGGTTCCACTCTAGAAGTCATCGAGGGACAATTTATATCACGGCTAGTGGGTTCCACTCTATGTCATCAAAGACCCATGAAAATCTAATAAGGAGTGTTCCTCTCAGGAATAATCCATTCGTGGTCCTTTTTTAAAACTAATGTTTTTGAACATCACATTAGAAGGTGTCATGATTTTACAGTTTCAAATCATATCATGAAACCCACAACTGAGTCAACCATCACATTCTACATGAAGAAAATCTGAGGATAAACTACACGAAATCCATAATTCTGGTGAAAAAAGGCGATTCAAAAATTAAATATATACTGAAAAGGAACTAAGGGTTACACAATATGTGAGGATACCTTCAAAACATGTTTCCCCTATTCAAAACCTGTATATTTCACTAGAAAGTACACAACATATGATCCAAGAATCAGTACATGTTTATTAGGTGGGAAAAAATACGTGTCTAGGATAACCTTGACCTGGGAAAGGTTTGTTGGTCGAGTTTGTGTATTGGTCCACATCATCGTGTACATTAGTATGTACTGTGTTATATGATGTTTTATTCTATACGGATTCCCATCCACACAAACCATCACAAGGGTTTTCCAAATGGGAAAGTAGTACATGACGCATTGGAGGGGACTACATGTCATTACCTCTTTATGGATTCTCAAAACTGTATCTGCTTCTACGAAAGGTGATACACATTGTGGGTTCATCCTTGAACACGGCATGTAGTTGGGATTTTGGATGAAAACTATATCAATGATCTGAGTGATTGATCTATAATTTCACTCTATTTCGCAAATATCTTTCCTATAAATAACCAATATCATGTCGACATAGACCAATATTTCTGACTTTTGGATGCTTCTCACCATAAATAACCTTAAATCATGTATTAGGGTTCTTTATTCATTTTTAATTATCCCATGACTTCAACCCTAGATGTTACTTTCTAAAACCCTCAAATTTATCAGACATGAACAAACATTATCCCAAATATATGATTTGGTCATAAAACTATTCTCATTTCAATGATCTGTCGTAAATCTGGGGGATCGATTATGCTCGGTACCTCCAAAAATAGTCAATAATAGAATGATTTGATGAAACAGGAAAATAAAATAGTGAAAAAGGGATTAAAAAAACATAAATCATTATTTTATCATTTTTGGCATATAATTCATATCAAATGATAAAAAACATGCATATCAGGTTTTGGAAAATATTGATAAATATTGTATTTAAATACTTGGGCACCTTTAGAGGTTGCGACAAAGGTTCAATGTAATGAAAAACTATCTATCCAATCAATTATTTAATCCAAAGTGTGAAAACACCAATTGATGATTCCTAAATTGATTTCAAATTCATCATTTCTCTAGAATATGTTAGGAAATGATTTGGGAGAATATGCAACATTTTTTGCTTCTTGATGTGATCTGATTTACCATATCGTTGGGATCCACCAATAAAATAAGTACAAGTTCTCTCACCGAAAATTCAATAATTATGAGGCCAACCTTAGATATTATTCCATGATTATATATCTATTATATATGATTTAGGTAAAAATAAATAAATAAATTTAATAATAAATTAATACTTGTAAATGTACCGCTAATGTGAGAGGGGTGTGAATGATCCGTTCCGTTTCATTTTATGTCGTGCCTAATGTAAACAATTAATTTTGGACTCAAATGTCGTCTCAACTTTGTGATACAATCACCCATTTTAGACTTATCCATTTTTCATTAGGATGATTCACATGCACAATATAATTTTTTTATATTTTAATAAAATTAATTCCAGGTACACCAAGCGTCAGAATCATATTTCATATCTCCTCCCAACTCTAGAAATATATATAGAAATATTCCAAATTTTTATAAGGATAAAACAGGTTCAATATAATAAGGAATAATAAAATTACATAAACTCTAACACCCTCTGATTTTAAAGTAATATAATTATGTTGGATGGCATATATGAAACACAACATTGTTCTTAAACAACCCATGGAATATATTATTGAAATATGATTTTCATAACATTGTTGTTGAATTATTAGAAATGTATAGGATTTCCCAAATTCTGAAATACATATAGTCCCAATTAATAAAATAATATCATTATTCAAAGAACAATATGAAAATTATTTCGGGTAAAATGAGTTTTTTTGAAATACTAAATATTCTACGAATTGTGAATGATTACACCTTTTGTAAAAATATCACATCCTTTCAATTAAAAAGTTCCACTGTTAGTTGAATTTTATTTAAATTTAATATAATTATAATTCAGGTTTATTTTATATATTGAATTATATAAGAAAAAAAATTTATTCCTAATTTTGGTATTTGTCTAGTTTTTTTAAAAAAATGCAAAAAAATGCAAATTGTTTTTATGTGAAAAATACCTCTCCATTTTAATTATCTAAAATTACTAAAAATAAACGAATTATTATATTAATTTTATAGATTATATATATATATACATATAATTTCAATCCATATGATGATGATTAATAATCTGCGAATTAATATATTACCAATTTATAATAGATAAATGAATTTATTGGATAACAATTTTTGTCATGATTTATGGGTTATTTTTTCAATAAAAATATTCCATATATGATAGATGAATTTAGAAAAATATATTACATGTTAGAAATAATAATAATTAAAATTTATTAATTAGGTCATTAAAATTTTTATTATAATGAATAGTGAAAAAGTGTAAGATAGAATTTCCCTGATAAATGTTAAAAAGAGTTTAATAGGGGTTAAAAATATAAAGGTATGTTCTACAATAATAACTATAATAATAGGAATGGATTACTTTGTATTTATTTTATACATCATCTATTCAAATATATGGTCATTTGGAATCATTTTCTTGCGAATGAATTTATCCTTTGAGATTTTTTGTAGATATTTCCCAATACTTTCCAAGATGGTCCCTTTTACTCACATATAAAAGGGAACCTCATCCCCTAATTTATTAAAACCACTCAAGCCATATAACTTGACCAAATCCTTCTAAAATCATTCCCTGACACCCATTGACACATTATATATTGCACGGTATTTTCAAATGACCCAACCTAGGGTATTTAACAAGAGATCCAGATGATGTTCTTCAAAGATAAGGTAATTTTCATCACTCAATAATTATTTTACTTCATACATTATCATCATAAATTATTTCATAAAACATTAAATTTAATAAAACCCATATCTTCCATATAATTATATTTTGTTATGATTATGTAATAATATTTATACAGAAACTCATCTACCTTATAGGGAAACAAATACATCAATTAGGTGTATGAGAGACTACCGCCACCCAAATTGAAGTAACATGTTTTCTATCACCGATAAACATGGATATTTATAATTATGAAAATTATTAATATTGAAGATACATATTTTATTATATTAATTATATAAACTAAAAATGAAATATATTTTTGTACTCTTTCACACAATAAGGGAATCATGTTGTTTATCATGTTTACCTAGGGCCTACCATATGTGGTTCATTTTACATGATAAAATTTAATTTTTTAAAAAGAATCAATTAAATTTGTATTAAATTTTTAACATTAATAATTGTATAGACATATTATATATTTGACTATTTTAAAATAATAAAAAATTCCTTGACAAAACATGCATAAGGAAACAAAGTAGTACACACATGAAAGAATGGTAATATTGGAATATTAATCTCAAATGGGTGAAAAAATGTAAAAATAAGAAAACATTTAATATTATAAATATTAGTAGTTTTAAATTATAAATAAATATTATTTTTAGACAATTATACTATTTTTAAATAATTTTTTTGCAATTTGTAATGTGAGGTAACAAACATGTTATCAATTTCCATTCACTATGTCATGATGTAATGTAATACACATAATATTTTTACATGATGTATATAATACACATATTACATGTAATGTAGAAAATAATTTAATCTTCACGGTATTTTAATTCTCAAATTTTTTATACAGTCCAATGGGAATTTACATTAAGTTACCTTGTCGTTAATAATATTATAACTCATTCACTAATCACTTGTTTATATTACACCATCATTGTCATTGATATTATAATAATATGAGTCCAAATACATTAAATTATTCTTGGTTTTATTTTTTGTTTTTAATGTTTATTTCCATTAGAATATCAAAATATATTCATTTATTAGGTATCACATCTACTTTATTTTAATTGTAAGGGTTTCTCATCACAAATATTCATGTTTCAGACATATGTCATGTTGTACACCTATATTATTTTATCATGTGTATCTATTGTAACATTTTTTGTGTTTTATAATGAATCAAATTATATTGATAATTAAATAATTACTTTTTTATATCTATTGTGGGGATTATTATTCAAAAGTCACCAAACCAATAATATTAAAATTAAAAAATTCATTTTAATTGGGAGAGATTGTGGGTGATGTTCCATTGAATGAGATTTTTTTAGAATTTTATAGTAAAATAATTCCATTTTCATATGTTATGTTTTTTCATGATTTTTTATGTATTTGTTCCATTTTCTTATCTTTTGTACTTATAATAGTTGATAAAATGTTTTAATTAAAATATATCTTTATTACTCTCTTGGTCATAAATCATATCCTTGCAAATCCATCTTTTCCAGACATATCTTAATGAATATTTTGGTGGTTATCCAATTATTTTGTAATAAAAAATGTACCCATTTTTAACTTTTTAATAAATTATTGAAATGATTCATCCTATAATTTTCAAAATATGTTACTTTGGGTCTTTTACTACCTAAATGTCTAAGGAATCATTAATTTAATATACTTGGACTGAATAAAATTTCCCACCCTATTTAAAAATAATTGATAAAAATATTCTATTACATGTTTATAAGGATTTTTTAAATGAAAATTACATTCATAATATTTTAAAAAAACTTATATTTTAATCGTGATCATCTATGTCAATTTTTTATTTTCCTTAATAAATTTTTTTTTGGGAATTTCTATTAATAAACAAAAATCCATTTTTTTACATTTACTCATTTAGGGATATTTTAAATTATAAATTTTATATCCCTTATGAGATGGTTTATTATTATTTTCTCCAAATAATTCATTAAATTTCAAAATCATGGTTATATTTTTAGTAATTATCCTTCACATGAAATATTAAATTTCATGTTACCATTTGATACTACCTTTACCATAAATTTGAATATTAATTATCATGGATATTTTTAATCCTTAATCCGTATATAATTTCTATACAAGGGGTTTTATATTTTATATTTTTTCATTGACTACAAAAATCGTGGTAAGTACTTGTTCTTTACACAATACAGATAATAATAGATAAGGTATTTTGTCTATGAAATAAATCCATCATTTGATATTTGAGGAATACTTTGGACATGTATGATCGTAGGTACCCATGAATTTATATCTATTCTATCCATTGATATATATCAATCGAAATTTTTTTAAGATATCATGAATTGTTCCTTTATCATGTGTTTAAACAATTTTGTAATATGGTTATGACATCATACATATTACGAAGTATGATATCATGACTTTTAATATTAAACATTTCTTCCAATGAGAATTATATTATTATTATTCATGATATTTATATATTAATTTTATCCATGGTTTATTATCAATGTCATGTGATTATTCATAATTCATATTTGATAATCATTTATTCCATGAATACTATTCTTTATTCTCAATTTGTGCATTATATTGCATTTTTTTCATTAATTTCTTCTCCATTTAGACAATGCATTATATAATTATGATATAAAAATATTTATAAAATATAATTATAGTTTAGTTATTTTCCATTCCATTTTTATTAGTACTAAATTATTTATGATAGATTGTTTTGTATGTAGTGCTTACCGAACATCTAAGATCACACTTATATTTTTTATATTCCATAGTATATGATTAAATGATCATTGGTTGTATTCAATGATGAATTATTTATTATATTTAATATATTATTTTTCATGTTTTCTGATATGAAGTGATATTCATGTATTTATCTATTTCACAATGACTATTAAAATGAGAGGAAATTTTAGATTTTACCACATGAATACATGACAATGTAAAAAAGTGACCACCGGTAATCAGCTTCTAGGTTTGTGGCTATTATTGTTTTTATATGGGCATGTCATTAGAAACCTGGGGAATTAATTTTCTTGAAAATATAGACTAGGAATAATAAACCAATTATATAATATGAGTATTATTATAATATAGCATCATTATGTTTTATTAAAGAATAAATTCTACTTATTTTCCTAGGAAATTACATTTCAGTCTAGATTCTAAAATTGTTCATAGTTTTAAAATTATTTCATGTTACTGTAATAACTCTAAAATGGGTGCATTAAGTATTTAACAGATCATCACCTACTAAAAGCTAACTAGCATTGATGAACACTTTTTTTGACCCCAACAAGGGATATACATTTGATAATTCACATTTTCATATAAACCGTTTGGAGGATTTGAATATAAATTTACCCTTAAATACACTTAGATATTAATGTTTTCTGAACATCATTTTGTATTTTTAGGTTCCAACATGGGATATTAATTATAAGTATGATAATAATATTAAATTCATATTTACCCATTTTTAGGTTATTATGATGGAATTTTCATTTTATAAATATATTGTTTTTTATTTATGTTTTAGGTATATATAACACTTATGTATAACTATGTTTCTAGTGATAATGTTGTTTCTGAAGTTCTAGTTTTATATTTTTATCAAAAATGTAATATTATTGATAAACGTTAGGGTTACTATGAATATTGGTTATGTTTTAATGGTTTTCAATAATGTATAATTCTTTAATTGAAAAAAAAAGTTATATAGAAATCCTTTTATATGAAAATGTGATTTTCTTAATACTGTTATTTTTTAGTTTTTTCATTATATTTATTGAAAATTTATATGAATTATATTAGTATGTTTTTATAAAAATGATAACCCACATGAAAAGTGACAACCCATAAAATTCAATAAGAATGTTGTCTTTAAACACATAACCAAATGATCATTAGGGTGTATAACCTACCACCAAAAGAAGCATTATGTTCTAATTAAAATGATTTTTTCACATAAATACTTTTAAAAGGGGTAACTTTTCACATTGGCTATTACAATTAATGTTTTATATATTATTTTATTTTATTAGAAAACTCATCCTAACCATATTGTCTTTGGTAAATATTTAATCGAATATTTAACGACTTTTAACTTTTTTATGTATATTAAGATAAATAAAATGTCAATTTTAGTATATTATGAAAAAATAATTCATATTAGATATTCATTTCATAGTGTAAGTTTAGAAGTGAGAACTGATTGAAGAACAACCATAGGATGAATTGTCTTTATGGAAATAAAGTGATATTATGTAGTTATATTTTATGGTGTTTGCTATCATACTAATAAAAACATCCATAAACTAGAAGAAAATGATCTTGAATTTGTTTTTATGTTTTTTCCATAATAGTTGATTAAAAAGTGGTATTTTATCTCATTTTTGATTTATGGGTTTTTGATAATTAACATTCTATTGATTAATAAAAATATATTAATCAATGATCTCTATTAGTCTAAAAAACAATTTATACTTTACATTAATATCTATAATTCCATTAGCCATGAATACTATACTACATGAAATATATGTTAAATTTTATTCATGATTACATTCTAATTTCACATTTCTTCTTAAACGAGTAAGTTTTATTAATCATTTTCATTAAGATAGTTTTAAATTATTTTATTTTAAATTATAAAAACATTGATTTCTGAGAACGTGATCAAGTTTTACAATGAAATTTATTAAATGGTTGGGCTAATATAACACCTTAATATTTTAAAAGAATGGAGTTAAGTTCAATAGTGTATAGGAAATGCCAAACTGAGCATAAACCACACATTAACTTTATTTTTGAAATATGACCATTATAACTTAGTCATTTAATTGGAGAGTATGAGTATTATTACCAAATTATTAAACACAGATATATATATATATAGGACATAAAAAAATTTATTTTGATTATTTCCTATTAAATAATCACCCAAATTTTTTGTAAGGTTATTTTAATCTTCAAAATACATTTACATGAAAATTTATTTATTTTTAATTTTATGTTTTGAAACTATAAATAATTTATACCATTTCTAGAAATTTTATCTTATAAAAAATATATAATTTTTTAAATTATCATATCATAATTTTCACAAGGTAATATATTTCGAATCCAATTATAAGGGTGATTTTTATGTTTTTAGTGAATAACAATGATTTTTATAAAAATGTTATTTATTTCAATTTAAATGTACCATTATGATTTCAAAATGAATTAAATATAAAAATCTATAATTTTTCTATATTTAAAATAAATAATTATATTTTATTTATCCATATACCTGATTTGGGATATGTATGTTTATGCTCGAAATTGAATTTTTTTTTTAAAAATTATGTTATAAATGTGAATCAATTTTAATTAAAAAGAAATATAACAAATTAAGATGTTTATAAATGAATCATAAAGAGTATATATACATATATATATATATATGAATTTAAATCCAACAAATGAAGACTAATAAATATATATTTAATTTGAGATCATTATATTCATGAAAAACATATTTCTTAACAAAACGTCTTTTCGACATGATTTTGTTGGTTTATTTTTATATTTATATTTACTAATTATGTTAGTTGAATTTAATAAATAGATTAGATGTATGGGATAGTGGTTTTTAATATTACATAATGCGGTCAACTTAATTTTTGGTCTGAAGTTATATTAGGCACAGAAAATTTTAATTACATCGAATAAGGATAAATTGGGTTTTGGTGCCACGAGGTTTAATATAATATAAAAATTTAATTTTCCAACCAAACTTTTGAAAAAACTCATTTATTGAATTATTGAGTCGTTATCCTTCCCAACATAGAATATAATGAAATTTGGATTACTTTTTATTGGAAATTACTTTATTATTCAGACTCTTTTGTGTAATATGGTTTTCTTGAAATACTGTGTTCCCACATTTAAAAGGGAACAACTTACCCAAAAATCTTCCCAAATATCATGCCATATGGATTAAAAAATCATGAGAAAATACTTCCTTAAAATATTTAAATATATTCTATGTTTTTTTGTGCTCCCATAATAACTACCCAATGGTCCTATCTAACTGATCAAGTTGAGGTTATTATAAGGATTCATAATGTTCTTCAATATGAACTTTTATAATTTATTCTCCATGTAGCAGAATGAATTATTTATTAAAAATTATATTATAATTAAACTAGAATATCCCATAAAGTATGAGATTATTTTTTGTGGCATGATATATATCCACCTCCTCCACCATCAAATCAGAATAAAATCCATCACTCAATAAGAAAATGGACTATCTCCTCCTGAATCGATATGATTTGTTTTCCATCAAAATAGTAGATGGATATTCATAAATATGGAATATATATATATATATGATTAAATTTTTAATGCCCCAACCCTAGTTACCTAGATTCGGTGCATTATTACATAACAATGGCATGATCACAAGAGATCAAGTCTCAAAATACCGATATGTTTAGTACCCTTGGAAACTGGATTCATACATAAGTTCAACATTACAGCTTGAAGAGAAATACAACACAAATATATTTCATTAGAATCATTAAAGCCTCCTGGATTATGCCTTCAGGTCACTCATAACGAACTTCTTCATATCATGGGAAAATGAAACATAAGAATGGGGTGAGATCAAACACTCAGTAAGGGTATGCAATACAGTGGAAAATGACATAAATATTAAGCATGATGCAGAAAATTAATTTTTTATTATGTCAAAACTTTTACGGAGAACGCGAGAATCCATACATCACATCACCAAACACCACATCACTATTTCACAATTTCACAACTTCAACACTTCATCGTTTCTCAACTTCATCACTCCACCATTTTACCACTCCAAACAAACCATGACCAACGATCATCAATTGTGCAAACCCCCAAACACCACAAAACATACCAAATCCACAAAATCAACCATCCAAACTGGGAACATTCAAAGAATGAGATGGAGACACCAAAAGAAGTCCAGGAAACCACAGATCAAGTAGTATGAAACCAGGAAAGCATGATCAGCCCTCAGACCTGACATTCTCGCGAGCCCACCGATGAGGGAATGTATTATGCCAGAAATTCTAAAACATTTTGTCAAGGCCTAGTCCAAGCCGCCTAAAAATGATTAAGGAATCGACCAAAACCATAAATAAAATTGGGATATGGCCTCATCCCATTCCATTACTAGTTGTCTCATGAGACATAACAATGCATCGAGGAGCTATAGAGGGCTCCACCCATCACCTAGTATGTCCAATACTTTCCTCATATGTAATAGTTTAATCAAATCATAAACATTCTTATTAAGACTAGCATACGAAATTTCATTACTTTAACCATAAAAAATAAATGGTATAAAAATAACACATCCACAGTCAAACATATCACAAAACTATCAATAAAATATGGATGTTTTGTATTATAATAAATATACTCCAAAAAAACATAAAATCCATCAAAGGATGTTGACATAGATGAAATAAAAACTCTTTTTAGAGAAATATCTCTTTCTATTTTGAAATCATTTAAGAGTCACATAATTATAAAATTAAACTTTTAATTTGAAAATATTCCTATAATCTTTTAAGGGAATCTTCAACAAGTTTATAAAGGTAGAAAATAGCCACACCCTCTGTATAAGTTAAAAAGAGACATTCTAACTTTAATTTTGTCGAAAATGTTAAAAAGGTCCTTGTTTGGAAAATGATGTAAAGAGTACTATATAAACTTCTTATAAAAAGTAAAAAAATGGTATAAATGACTTTGAAACATATTCTATAAAATATTATGAATTTTTTGAAATGCATATTTAAGGATCATGGATGTGGATGATAAAGGGGTCCCATCAGATAATTACGTATAAACAACCTCAAATAAGGAGGAGATTGTGAAATAAACACTTACCTTGTACTTTTCCTGGGTAAATGGTAGGTTAAAATCCTTTATAATGGTGAAATAATTGTTATTAAATTATACAAGAATCATATACATTAATATGATATCATATATTATCTTTTAACATTGCTTTGTTAATAATTTCTTAGTATTATCGTCATTTCGGGTGTTAACTTACTCATTTTCTTTTATATGTTTTGTTACATAAGTATTTTTTATGGATAGGTTGTATATTATTAATATAAATATTTATATCAAGTCCTTAAACATTATTTTTAATCATCAAATGAGAATTACACTTGAATGGATACGATGGGGAATGAATCTAATCACATTCGTGGAGAGGGTAGTCCCTACATACGCACTAGCGACAATATAACTCTTTCGATATTAACAAAATATATAACTGGATAGTATATCATATATACAGAATCATTATCATGGTATATTTATTATTTACATGAATTAAACTTTATTATTATACCCATCCAAATAATAATGTCTTGAATAACAATTACACCGCGACTTGAAGACAGTAAGCCGTACGTACCCACATATGGTGACATGTCATTCAAGGGATAGATAATATACACAATATGGTTGTACCATATTGATAATAACATCACAGTATATAGAAGATATTGATGTTATTATTTTAGAATGGTAATAATAAGGAAATAATATGTTGAAGAAGAAAGTAATTTGAAAGAGGGTGGTGAAAACATTGCCTCTTCTTTGGGTTGATCATTTTGATTTGATCAATAGGGATCCTTATTTTGGAATTCAGACTAAATGAAGGCCTCTTTAATGAAGTTAGGCTAGTTTAGAGGGTATTTGGGTAGAGGGCGGCCGAACCATAAGGCTTTGAAGGTATGAATAATTGGATCGAAGTGGCACCCTTTTATAAGGGAGAGGAGGGGCTCTTTAAAAACAACTTAATGTATTAATTTATAATAAATTCATATTCGGTTAATAATGGATCAAAATTGGATTATTCAAAGTATATGGTAGGGATGGGTCGAAATCCTTTCATCCAATACATTTTAGACAGGTTTGGGTCACTATATTAACCATATCATTTATATTTACTCTTAGTTAAATAGTTTGACATTTACCACATCTCTTTGTATTTTTATATTATATAGTTAATAAACATACTATATACCTCCAAGAGACTCCCAAGTTGTCCATTAATGATACATCTATCAGTATATAAGTCCTTTGTCCGAACCATAGATTTTTAGGAATAGAATAACAATTAATAATATAATATTTGTTTTAAAAACTCTTTAATGTCAATTTTGGCATTATTGGGTATTTTGTTTTTTTATAATTTCATAACAGCATTTTTTCTTCAGAAAAAATTTATATAACCACTGAAAATATGTCATATTAACGTAGAAAATTATTTTAATTTATAAAAAGTCTCAAATTACATTTGTTTTGTTATTTATAAAATCAATTATTTTAATATTTCATTAATTAGGTAATTTATGCATCACCATTATGACAAAAATAAATTACATAATTTAATGTCTAAAAATTATAAATAAATTACCATTATATATGAAATATTTTTATATTTCTAATGAATATTTATAATTGAATTTATCATTTTTATATCCCTATATTAAAATTTTTTAGTAATTAAACTTTGATTTTAACTCTTTTAACACTTTTATGAATTAAATAATAATAAATGTCCTAATATAAGCCAGGTGGACCTAAATTATAATATTTTTTTCCTAAGGTTGTTTATGGTCAAGATACACTTTTCCAATATAATTAGGACATGAGTTATGGTAATATTAATATCATTTTTACCTCAACTACCCTATTTACTTTTAACCGTTGTAAATAAATGAAAAAATTTACTATTCAGAAAAAATATATTTTATCTTATTGAACCAAATTTTACTCATTGATATTAACCGTTTCTCTCATATTTTTTAAATTTCACTCACAGAAGCAGTAAAATTAAGTTTTATGTGAATTTCCAAATTCTCCTAGGAGGTGGGTAAAAGACGGTAAATAGTTCTGTAAATTTGTTATATATCTCAAATTATTCGAAACTAACACTAATGAATTTCATTGAACTTATATAGGTATTATGTATCCATTTTTACAATAATTAAATTTAAATAATTTAAATAATTATTTAAATAAAAATTATTTTTTAACCTATAACCCAATGTTTTTTCAGTATTCATCAAAAATTGAAGGATTTCAGAAAAATACCAAAACTTTACCCTAAGCTAATTTCAATATTCTGAATCCAAAAATGAATTCCATTTTGAAAGATGAAATTTATAAAATTTTTACAAGTGGTTATTACTGTTCATAACATATAATTTGATTGGTTGTGGTGTGTGTTAGAACTCGAAGTTGAATACAACACACGCTATTGTATTATTAAAAGAGAAGCGTACTGTAGAAGTTTGGGGTGTTACAAATTTTTAATTATATTTATTCATTAAAATTACTATATAATCCATTTTGTTAGTCTAAAAACATTAAGGTAATGATATCATAACTCATGCGTATGCATGCCCTGGTATCTCAATGAAGCGATGTGATCAATTTTCATTGACCAACATTAAATATTTTTTGAAACATGTATCCGCAGAATTAATAATGTATTCATAAAATTAATTTCCTTTCATAGATTCTATATCAATATATTATATAGATGATATGGAACTTTTGTGACATAATTAATGCGAAATAAAATAGATACCGAAACAAATATAATAATGAAATATTATTAACAAATGACCGAAAAGATGTTATAAAAAGATTATATATTATAATATAAAAACAAATATTGTTCTGGTATATTTAAATAATTTTTTTAAAACCATAATATATGTGATCAAATCATGTTCAACTAAATGGAAACGTGATGTAAGGGATATATCTCAATTCCGATTCGTTAAGGAATATTGTAATGTTATTATACTAATTTTATTTATATAGTGTATGTAATGAAAATCTTACATGAAATATAATTAATCCTTCATTATTTCTGATATTTTATTTTTTAATTTCAAAATTTTATTATATTAATTTTTTTCAATAATGATACCATTTTGTAATGAATTTCATAACTCAATTTCATTTCATTGGGATATATTTATTTTTAGTTGTCTATGATTTTATAAAATTTAATATGTAAATAATTTTTACTATATTTTGATTTATATTCTATATTATTAATAGAATTTATATTTTTTAAACATAATAATTTAGTTAATTAATTAGGACTTCAACGTTATGATTATTTTATGGGATTCAATAACAAATTTTCTTCTATGGGACATATGTTACGTTATACAACTATCTTGATTTATGAAATCTATCTATTAACCATTCGATATATTATATAATTAATATATTTATGTAAATTTAATTAAATGTCTCATTAAAAAATATATCATTGTGGATGATTATGATTCCAAATTTAGCAAAGTTATTAGTTTTTATTCCTGATCATAATTTTAATTGAGGTTATTTTTCCAATTTTTATTAAATTAAAATATTTGATCATTTTATTAAATAACAGGTCCATTTTTTTCTTCTATCAATATTTAATAATTTTTAATATAATTTTTTCCGTGTTACTATACTTGAAACATAAATTTATTGATATTTTTTTTATGAAAATCAAATTGTATTACTTTATATGATTAGAAATCATTTTCATCAAATAGATATTTTGAAAAAAAAAATTCAAAAATGTTTTTAATATTATCCTATAATAGATTAAATTCATTGAAAGATTATTTTATATTAAGAAAATGATTTCAAATTAATATTTGAAACTTTTTCCATCGAAGTTACTTTTTGAATTTTCATGCATAAATGTTAAGATAATATTTAGTTAAATGTACTATGAATGAATGGATTTTCCCACCTTCTTATAAATAATATATTTAGGGATTCATTTAAAATATTACAAGAATGTTTTAACAAGAAAATTTCAATCATTTTTTTTTTAAATTTTAGATTTTAAAATTTAAAATCAAAATAAAAACAGAATTTTCTAAAAAAAATGTTATTAATGTCCTTTTTATTTTATTTCTATTCATCAACAAAAAAATACGTTATTTTACTTATAAACCACTGGGGATTTATTTTAATGGTTGCATCTTTATACATTCTCTATATGATTTCAGATCAGTTTGACCAATGAATGTATTAACATTCACTTTGTTGATTAATGTTTTACTCATTAACTTACCCTTGAAAAAATCTCTTTCTTGTAATCAGTGGAAATAACATATTTTTTAAATATACATATTTTTTTATCATTGATATACATATTTAATAAACCGTATTTCATTTATTTAAATAGTTTTTTTACATTCAATGATATTTTATTGACTTAAAAAAAATAATGTTAAATTTTTATTTTCTACTCAGTTATGATATTTAATTATAATGAGTTATATTCATGAATACAACCAATAATTCATGTTAAGATAATTTATTTGTTCATGAAATTATGGGAGTCACTTATAATTATATAATACATGGTCTTTTGGTAGATCTCACGAGGAAAATTAATAAGATAACATTTAATGGGCAATTACTAATAGTTTCATACTATATTGTTTCAGGGTCATTACAATAAAGATATCTTGATTCTTGAGAATATGACATCCAATATTATGAATTTCCTAAAATGAGAATTCAATTATTATTTTACATGATATTACAACATTTATATTATCCATTTATTAGATTATAGGAATATTGGTTTATATAAAATGAATTATTTTATCATAATATATTCATTATATATTATTCTCACTAATCATATATTTGATTATATGGAATGTGTTTTTAATTATTTAAATATCAATATTGTTTTTCCACTATATAATAATTATATTTAATATATTTATTAAATTTAATATTTTTCTGTTACTTAGCTATACTTATTGTTTATAAATTATTGATTAATGGTAGCTTCAACTATACGTAATCCTTTCCAAGAATCTAAGATCACCCTTATTTTGTTTCCTTCCAACATGATATAAAATATTATTTGAGATACAAAAATATATCTTGGTTACCAATTTTACTAGACTAATCAGTTCTTTGATATTTAATCCCTTTGAACTAAACTAGTGTAAAAATGATTTCATCATCTCCTGACTAATAGTGTTATGGATTTTATAATAAAACGTGTATTAATAACAATATATGATTATATATTATCATAATCATCTTGAAACAAATTATATGGTCTTTTTTCAATATGTATATGACATTGGAAAACATAATATTTTATTTGAATATAAATACAAAAAATCCACACTCAAACTTTTAATAGCTAGAATATTTATAAAATAGGGATTAAAGGAATAGGATCAGTTATAAATAGTCATTAGAAATCAAAATGATTATTTTATAATGTTATTTTATTTACAATTTTTAGTGATCAAATAATTACCATAAAAGAATACACAACATAGTTCGAGTAATTATTCAAATAAAAAAAACATATATTAAAAATATTAAATGTAACACAAGTTGAATGAATTATTGTAATCCATGATTTTTTTATAAATATAACATTTTATGAATGTGTGAAATTATTATATATAAATTCCATGGTTTTGACGATGTTGTTGTCATCAAATGTAAATGAATAGTTATAAAATTTTAAATAATAAAATTTTAAATGAATTTAAATTATTTAAATTATTTAACATACCTTAGAGTTCTATATTTAAAAAATTTAACGTAATATGGTTTAAATTATTAACCATTGTCTATTTTTGGTACTTTTTTTCTAATTATATAAATTATATTAACCCCTAAGGATTAGAAAACATTGATATCACCATAATTGTCAAAAGGATTAATAAAGTATCAAACCAAAATGATAAGTGTAAAAATGAGGTGGAAGCTTTTCCAAATTTTATTTTAAGATAATTTCTAGAATCATTTGTATCATAGAAATTTATATTATCTATTATTAATAACATTTAAATAAAAATAATATAATATTAATTTAATATTTTCCAATATTTCCCATCCCATCCCTTCTAAGAGGACACCTCTTCACCAAATTTATTCACAACTAATGAATGATTTCATTTAGAAAATACATACCCAAATAACCTCATAAAACCCATTTGAACAATCCATAATTTATTTCAATATTATACAAAACTTAGAGGTTATACAATGTATTGAAATAGTTATTGTATGAATAATATGTAACTTTATGAAATAATCATTTTTATTTTATTTATTCTTCCAACTTCATCAAATAATATTAATCCATGACGAAAGAATAACAATAGTATTATAATTTTTATATGATATTTATATGACATTGAAATCACCTATTAACACATTCCATTCCATAAATTGGGAAACAAAAAATTAGTTAAGATGAAAATTAGTGAATGAATTATATTTGAGGATGGTGTAGGCTTGGGAGCTCTATGCGGTGCCTCTGCGAACCAAAATTTCTCTTCGCACTGCTCTCAGTCTTTGCACTAATTCATTTTAGCTTCGATATAAATGGATTGGTTAGACCATGAGTGAGAAACCTATTTCGTGAATCAAGGTACCAAATATCAAACAGATGAAGTGCCTCCAGTGGAACAACTGTGAAACATATATATTATGGAATAGCTCAAGGGAATGGATTTATCCAAGGAATCTTCTTCTTATACGTCCCTCTCTAAGAAACACAACAATGTAAAATTTTCAGTTGAAGAGGATTTGGATGTGCTTTAATGATGATCTATTCTATGTAGGTATTTTGTTATGGGAATCATTTCATTTAATAAAGGAGGAAAGCCATGGGTGAACCCAGATCTTAATATGAAGATAGCTCATATCTAGGGATTTGCAAAAAATGGATACTTGTTCCGATTACGAAAGGTTATTTTCATATGTTATTAAAATTCCAGGATAAACTCAACCATGTCTAGAATCTTGGAAATCTTCATCTTAGTTCTAGAGTGCTTCATATATCATAGTGGGACTTCTCTTTTAACCCACACACTTCAATGAATTCCATTTTTCAAATCTGTGTGAGCTTTCATGGACTCAGCTGGTATTTTTGGCATCTAAAAATTCTGAATGATATTGCTTCCTATATCGGCACCCCGCTCATGATTTATAAACACACTATTAATGTAGATATAGGTTTCTATGCTAGGTTCGTGATCAAAATTGACATTTCTTCCAAATTTCTAGAGGTAATTATCTGAAATTCAAATGAATTCAGAACTGATGTTAAGGTCGAATTTGAGCATTATCCACAATACTATGAGTTCTTTATACATTTTGGCAACTCTTTATTATATATTGGGTTATAAAGATCTACTTTTCTCTTCCTCTCAAAGACAGAAGGACTATAATTAAGAAGAAGAAGGGTAAGATACCTGCTCTTGAAAAATCTAAGCCACCCAAGAAGAAACCATATATATGTGTCAAGATAACATATTTTCTGGGTGAGTACTCGGGTATCACCTGGGTAGATGAGGTCGAAGTGGAGGAAAATTAAATAAATTATCTTAGCATCATCGAGTATATTGAACATATGATTTTGGATGTTTGTGATCAATCCCGATATGACAACTCATATAAGGTCCCAAGGCAGGATGCTTTTACCAAAGATGTACTATCTGGAGGTTTCCGATGAAGCAAATGGCTCAGTTTAGGTATCTATGGACGACTCCACTTGTGTCGTTCCACTGGATGTCTCACCTCCTTGCAAGACTATATCAGTATCCAATGATCCTACTTCTCATGTTAGTCCTCTTCCACAAGGTTTTAATGAGACTATCCATTATACTATCAAGCTAATATCTGGTGTTGCTCTTCTCCCTACAGATTGGGTAGAACCTGAACCCTCCCCTACGATCATTCAACAGGTTTTGAAACACACTGCACGGACTCCACAAGTCGAGAATGTAGGTATAAATAAATCTAATATTTCACTCTCAAACACACACATGTCAGTGATTGCACACACAACCACTAATTTTTGTTCTAACAGTAAGTCATCCTCTATGAATTCACTCTCATAAGCACAAAAATCCCTAAATGTATCTCTTGATTTGGAGTTATTTATTGGAACACAAGACCCTAGTATTCCTACTATTACTCAAAACTACTAATCTCTTACGAAGAATAAGGATGGCCACTTTTTCACCCCCCTGACAAATAAAACACATTCTATTTCTCTGATTATTTTGTAATACAGGTACTTCTTACACTGTTTTCGCTTCTATTATGAGTAAATAAAACTAAATGAACAGACCATCCTCTTATGAAACTCTAAAGATATCTGGGATAAGGAAAGGACCTGACAACTAGATTAAAAAGGGGAGATCCTACTACAAATCTAGGACCTAAATGGATGACTTTTTTGTAATTTTCAGGGATTAGTGAAACCTGGAACTCTTTTTGTTCTCAAATGCTTTATTTTGATTCATAAGCCAAAAAAATTGGCAATTTTTGAACCAATAATAAATTTCCCTACATATTTTATGCATCTTTCTGTTGTTGGTTATATCTTCTTGGGTTGTAAATATGGTCCTCCTGTTGAGTCCCAATGGATTTTTTATCATTACTATTTACAAAATGTTAATAGTTATAGTTTCTCTAAACAATAGTAATCTTTTGACTTTATTCTTGATAACACATATATTTTATGCACTTTATTTTATGGAAAGAATATATATCAAGAAAGAAAACCTCCTTGGCATGAACATTATATGTTATCTAATAAAAATCACGACCCCTAAACTGTGTTTGGTGACTCTAATGTCGTTTTATCCCCCTATGACAAAACATGATCCTTACCATTCTAATACTTCTTCTAGAGAGTTTAAGGCTGATTTATAATATTGTGAACTCAAATAAATCAATCTTATGATTGAGAAATATACTTGGTATTGAAGACACCTTAATAGTGTTTTTATGGCTATCATGATAGGGACTTTACAAATAATCCATCTCTGGATAAATGGGATACAAAATATCCCATTACATTGCCTATGTTAATGTCTGATCATCACCCTAACCTAGTCTGTATGTTCCCTAAAAAGCCAGTATTAATATTCTCTTGATATTTAACAATGTATTGTCTACTGATCTATAATGTTCTCACCTCATTAAGAAAACTTGGGAGTCTATGAATCATAAACCTGATGCTTTTTCCTTTGTTACGAAGCTCAAACATCTCAATAAATATCTCTAGGGTTGGTGAGGTACTAAATGAAAACAAGATAACTAGGATGTCGCCGACCTTGATAATGATCTCAATCACATTCGAAATGTGAACACCATCTTTGATTTTTTCTTTTCACCCCAAAAATGAATTAAACATCACGATGATGCTTAACACTCATTTGGTGCTTTAGGACAATATGGTCAAGAAAGTTTTCAAAACTAAGTGGCTCCCGGACGGTGACTGCAATACTAAATTCTACAATTCCCTTAAAAGAAATAGGAATGTGTGTTGGACTTTATCATTTCATAGGGTCAATGATACTATCATTGAATCTGAAGGGACCATACTAGATCAATTGGTCTCTTACATTGAAAATATTTTCAATGGGTCTAGAATCAACAAGGAACTCATTCACGGGGTTGTCCCGGTCATGGTCAATGAGAAAGACAATCATTTTCTTTTTTTCATTCCCCTTGAACTTGAAATTGAGGACACTATTTTTTGTGTAAGTCCTGATATTTCCCCGGGGCCATATGGGTTGAACAATTTTTTTTTCATCTGTTTTGGGATGTCATTCACCATGATGTTTCTAAACTTGTCAAAACCTTTTTTGCAAATAGGTTTTCGCCTCATGGTCTTAATTCCTAATTTATTCCCTTAATTCCTAAGGTGGTTAATTATTTGAAATCCGTCACTTTCAACATATTTATTTTCTAAATTCCCTTTATAAAATCATCACTAAACATCTAAATAATAGGATCTCACCCCTATGCAAGAAAATTATTTTTTCGAATCAACTTCTGTTTATTAAGGGAAGATCCATCCAAGATTTCATTTCTATGGCCTCAAAATGCACCAACTATGGTTAGAAGGTTTCTAGAGGAGGATTTATTTCTATCAAACTTGACATTAAGAAATCTTTTGAAAACATATATTAAAGCTTTATTTTTATGGTTCTCTAGGTCTTTGGTTTCCGAGGCAATTTTATAAGCAGGATCCACACTCTTTTTAAATCATCCCATATTTACATAAATGATAATGGGTCCCCTAAGGGGGTTCTCAAATGAACCAACGGTCTTAAGAATGTAGATCCATTATCAGCCATTATTTTTTCTATTTCTGAGGACTACCTTAGGAGATTTCTCACTCTCCTGGTTGAACAAAACAAGCTTAAACCCATTAATGCATCCATAAACCCAAATGTCCCAAATCACCTTTTATATGCTGATGAAATCATTCTATTCCAGAATGGAGGAAAATAGAATATTCTAAACTTAAAAAATGTCTTATCTCATTATGAAGACATATCTGGTCAAGCTATCAGCTGGAACAAATCTCATGCTTTATTTAGTAAGAATTTCTCTCTCAGGCGTTATAGTAGCATCATTGAATGTTTAGGAATTAACGTGGAATACTTTCCCTTTAACTATATATGAGTTCTAATATTTTGGGGATCTTCTAAATCCATGTACATCAATCATGTAGTCAATCATGTTTTCAAACAACTAACTTCTTAGAAAGGTAAATCCCTATCCATGGGAGGCAAGATTTGCCATGTGAAGTCCACTATTTTATCACAAATGGTTTATGAATGACCTATCAGTATACTTAAAAATATTAATGTTTACTTTAAAAATTTATTCTGGTCTGGTAGCTCTCTGGAGAGAAAAATTGTTACCATCCCTTGGTCCACCTATTTTAAACCCCTTGAGTTGCGTGGTCTTTGCATTAAAAATCCCAACCTCTTCAATGATGCCCCTTAATTCAGAACCACATGGTGTCTGATCAACAAATCCTCATAATCAGTATTGAGTTTAATAAAATTATTTTTTTCTGAGGCTGAAAAAATGGAATATGAATGATTTTAATTCATTGATATGGAATTCCATCAAAACATTCATTGCCAATATCATGAACAATAATCGATGGATGGTTCACATGTATTCTTCTTTTTCCTTCTAGATTGACAGTTGGACTGGAACCCCCCTTATTTCCATGCTACCGCCCAATTCCCCTCTGGAGAATTCCATCGACACTATAAAGGAGGTGCTCCAATCCTGACATCATAATATTCCGAATAACATCGTGCATGTGGTCGATAATTACACATTCTCTATCTATGATGACTTTCTAGTATGGAGTCTGCCCACAATGGTGTTCTTGACTCTAAATGATATTAAAATCACAAATTCTCATCTTCAGATTCCAATTTCCATTGCTTAATTCATTTTGATAAGCCAATTATTAATCCCTCAAGGCTCAACCTTGTTTAGCGCATTGCGAAGAACCATATCCATACTAAGGTATGACTTCTGACCTTTGTTTTCTAACTCTGCTCCAAATTTCAATTTTGTCATCAATATAGAGAAAGAAATCATTAATTTTTTCTCTTGGTCCATGGGTTCTTCTCTCTGGAATTTTATAACAGCCATGTTTGAATTTAGATGGTTATTTTTTAAATCTATTTGGGCGTAGCTAAAACATATTGTTGAGATTTCCACTTAGAAGAAAATCCCGAATCTTTTACAGTTTGTTGTGGCCAAGATCCTTCATGTCATCTGGTTTGATCAAAACTCTATTATTCACAAAAAAATACTCATTCATGCTTAATGCAGGTCGGAGGAGAATTTTCATTTCCATTAATGATGCTGCCTCACTATAGAAAGATCATTGTGACAAATAGTTTGGAGACTTTTTGATTATTCTTTAGCTATGGATTGGGGGTCTCTATAGACAACTGAGACACACTATAAAGGTGTTATGGAAATCCCCACTACTCGGAAGGATCAAAATCAATGTTGATGTAGCCCTTTATACGAATTAGGAACCTGCTGGATGTTGTTCTATCTTCAGAGACTAGCTTGGGAATTATCATGGATACTTCTACAGCGGCTGCGGGATTGCCACTTCTCATGAAGCTGAGATGGAAGATGTGATTCATGTTGTCGATTTTACTAAAACAAAATAACAGAAACAACATCAAGGTTGAAAGTTATTCAACAACCATTGTACAAGATATATGGAGTGGTGCGGTTCACCTCCTCTATTCTCTCACTACCCGTTGGATGAATTTAATATCTCTTCTATTTGGAAACCAGATACATCACCACACATGCCTACAGAGAAGCGAAACAGGTTGCAGATGGTCTGAAAAACAAAGGGATCAACCAAAGAATTACTTGTAAGGATGAGTGTCATGTGGATCTGCTTCAAACTTATGAAAATGATTTTAATAAGATCCCCTCCTTCAAACATCTGTAGATTCTTTTCTTCCATTTAATAAATTTGGTCTTGGTCTTTGAACAAGGATTTACTATAAAAAACAGTCATTTGGGTGTACGGTAGACTACCGCCTCATGAACCGATGTAATTTATTTACATCACTACTTCTCAATTATTCTTATAATGGTCAAGTTAATTTTTATGTATTATATTAATGATATATTAATGATATTCTAAATTTAATATATTATTTTTTCTCTAACCTTTTTCATTAACAATAAAATAATTACATTGCTCATGCGTATGTGCAGAGTTCTGGCTCTATAATGTGACATGATCTATTTTTCACCACCAAAATAGAAGGATGATATAAATATATATATTCATAAATATTGTTTTATTTATTATATAATTATTATTTTTTATGATAAAATAATACTTAACTTTTTTCAATAATGATTGTAAAATATTGGAATTTTTAATCTAGTGTACCTACGGCCTACAATCTCCATGTTTTAAATGCATATAATTTTTCATTACTGTATATAATGATTTGTTTAACATGTATAATCATTGTATAAAATGATAAATATTTCATGATTATTATAATTATGACAATTTAATAGTGAATACCTTAACTACTCTCAAGATAGTCAACCTGATTTCTAATTTTGAACTGAGCATCCAAAAAAAATACGATATTGGACAAATCTTAATATTAAATTATATTTATAAAATAAAAAATTCAATAAAAATATTTTAGGATTAATTATTAAACTAATAAATTTCTATAATAAAATAATATAAATTATATTAGTTTCTTATATAGGATTTAAGGAAATAAATGGAATTTCTGGTTTCAATGATATGTATTTCACCACAATTTCCACTAATTAAGGTAAAATATAATATAATATAGTTAATTTAGTTTATATGGTTTATATTTTTCCCATTTAAATTTAACATTATGAATAACACATAAATAATTTTATTTAATGTTTTAAATTAAATAATTTATTCAAATGAGATTTGATGTGAAATATTCCCTATGGTAAACAGTTTCATATGCGAGGTTATATTAATGTGGATATAACTAAATTAATTGAAAGTGTTTTCTGATGATTATGTGTGAATTGATCTCTAATTTTTTTATTCATAATATTATAAATTTTTTTATGATTTATATTGGTTATATACAATATATCTATTATTTAATTCCCAAATCAATGATATGGTCTTTATAGGTGTAATTAAAATGAAATTATATTTCTTTGGACATTCGATTATGAAATTCATTTATCCTCTTTTATGAGTTGTATGTAAATATTTAGTGAAATTTTATTTCATGAATCTCATTATGTTAATGATATTTAATACTTTATTTGATATTATTCTTATTGAGGCTTATTATTTAAATGATATCAATGTTTCAAAAGAATTATATTACGATCTCTTTATATATGTCATTGATTGTGTTGAAGGTTAATTTGGTGAGATAATATTATTAAAATTTTTTAAATAACATCACAAATATTTTTTATTAATGTGGTATAAAATTAAAATTTCCTGTTCCTATTAATTGATATTTTTTTTTAAAATGTCCTTTTTTGTGATACTTTTCATGTATCTTATTTTAGACAGGGATTCATTCAAATCTATATCCATTTTTTCTAAGATGTTTCTAGATATGTTATTTAAAAAAATATGATTTCTAAAATCTATATCATAATTTCATTTTCCTTATTTTAAAAATTTTTAGAATGTAAATATATCTAAATTTTTATAAATGGATCACTTTATATGACAAATAAAAAATGATTTAATGGAATTATTATTTTTATAATTTTGAAAAGAATGAATTTTACAACCATAATGTCCATTATTTAAATTTATGGGTTCATTAAATTATTCATGGTTAATTTATAAATAATATCATTTTCATAAAATTTATTGCTTTTTTTAGTTTTTAAAGGTAATTTTGAATGTGAAAATGTTATTTTCCATAAATAAATTTTTAACTATATTTTAATGGTATTTCTATTCATAGTATCCAATAACCAATGATGTTACTTATAACTCATTTGGGAAATTTTATAGTGATACCATATTCATTATTTATCTCAATCAATTATGATTATTTTAAATATATTTTTATGGAAATGATTTATCTTCCATTGGTAAATTATTTTATGAATGTAATAACTGATATTTATATCAGTAATATGATGATTTGAAAGATCTATATAGATTATTCATATTTTTTCTCAATGATATATTTTATGAAGATGGTTGGTTGTATTATAATCAAACTATGTGTTGTTCTATGATAGCTATTTAATGAATTGAGGATTATTTAGGTTTTAAGCATTGACAAGATGGGTATTCAATGAATAAATGTTATGGTTATTTCAAGTGTAACTATGATACATACTCCAAGGTTAATAGTGATGGTTACACCATGTTTGATGTTGTAGGATACTCCACAAGATAATGTGATATGAAAATGATTCTGTAAGATAAATATAATATTTATCGATGCTTTATAAAAGATTTCATAGAAATTTAAGATTTCATATTGTCATTTAGTGAGTTTATGTATAATGAAAGGTATTCTCGTATTTTTATGGGTGAAACATAAAAAAAATTTAATTATTCATTTTATCACGATTGAATAAAATGACACATGATTATTTATTCTAATGAATTTTAAATTTATTAATTGTAAATTCCATGTTCCAGGATTGTTGATCTAGTTATTGATGTGTTTGAATTCCCTTATTTTACTCTAATTATCAATTATTATTTCACGATCCATATGAACTATTTTTAACGTAAATGATGAATTCAAATTTATAATGACTATTTATGCACTTACCAATAATTTTAGATCACCATTCATATGATCATGTTTCCAAGGTTATAAATTTTGATAAAAAAATTATTCTAAAAAACATTATCATGTGAAGAATATTGTTGGATATGTTGAAAAATTTATGTTGAATATGAAATTTTGTGTTACAGATTCCCTATTATGTTACTCATATCATTAAATTATTCTATTCATAATTAAAAACCATATTATAATTCATAGAACATAACATCTATTGTTTTTGATGATTAGGTACATGAAACAGAAAACATGTGACTGAATAACACATTTTTATGTAACATTCATTAAAATATCCTAACTTCCATTTAGCCCTTACATCATCATTAGAAATCATAGGGATAATGATATTAAAATGAATGGACCACGATTAAAAATATGGAATCATTACATGGGATAATAAAATCATGTATTCATAGTATTTTTTATGCAACATAAAACATTACATTATAATTATTAAAGGCTCGTTGAATGTAGAAGAGAACAAGTCAAGGCACATTGCACATAAAGGAGCACGAGTAAAGGATAACCACCAAGATCGTTACTCATAACATATAAGGAGGCCAAACGTTACCAAATTCATTGGAGTTATATCTGGCCACACTGATCATACCATGTTCATGAATATATATTCTACATAATGACTCACAAAAAAAACAATCAATCGTAATGATATGGGATACCCATGGAAAGAATTGTGTATCATAATACTGTCAAAAGGCATATCGAAAAATAATATCATAGATTGTCCATGAAATGATGGAATTAAATAATACATTTATATTCATCAAAAACCTCAGGCCTATATCATGATATGCAATTTAAAACTGATGAAATTTAGGGTGTTTAATAATATCTTACAATAAAACATTTTATTACGGTCGAAGGGAAAATTTACAATATTCATTGAAGTGGAAAATGAATAATTGATTGTATGAAAACATAATTAAACCAAGTTATTTTTTCTTGAAAAAATGGATGATCATATAAAAATAATTTTTTTTATTAAAACAGGTTATATAGTGAACTTTATAATGGGTATGAATTTAGAGTGTTCAGTTAAATTGATCTTGCTTATCTGAAAGAATTTAGTAGGTATAATTTTAAAAACAAGTATATCACCAAAAAATAAGGATAAATGGATCTTGATACATGATTTTGGAACATTTTCAAAGAATCTATTATATGTAGATACAAATGATAATTCCATTTATGAAAAGAGATAGAGAGAGTATCCTAAACAAATAATGGAGGTTCAGGTATAATCCCATACCTTATTCTCGAAACGATTATGAAAATGATTTTAATGTACTGCCTATTTAAATTATAACCATTAATTAATTAAATTAATTCCTTTTATATATTTATTTGATATGTTATTAGGATATTGATTTATTTTATGTCACTTTTTAGTGGTAATGAAATTTAATTTCATTACTCAAAAGTATGAGTTTCCTTGGTTTTCATTATCAGTTTATTTGTAAATGTGTATGGAGGAACATGTAGAATGATCATAGTTCTCCCGAAGAAATCATAAATGTTTTTAATTAGCATATATAATATTGAAATTAATATTTTCCCCAAAATTGAATATGAATTATTAGGTAAATTATTAATTATAACCATTTTGATTAATTTAGATTTTTTTAATCATAATGAAATTATTTTTTTTATAAATTAATATCATGTCTACAAGTTGATTCAAGAACGTGAAATAAGATATAATACATATATTATAATTTTTTAAAACCCAAAAAATGGTTTCATGACTACTATTAAAGATGGAATTTAAATTGGAAATAATGTAATCCATGAAGGATGTAAATCAACACCTCATGAAAAATGTTATCATTCCTAGATTTAAAGTGAGAAGAGAAGAGAATTACGGAATCATTATTCCACAAACATGAAAAAATTATAGTGAATATAAAAAAATAGAATTTTCATGATAGATAGACTAAAAGATGTGATGAGAACATAAGAAAGTAATTGAAATTATTAAATGAAATTGAATAAAAATGGAAGAGGGTTTTACCTATTCATCACTTTTTATTGAGGCTAAACTTATGGGATATGAATTGGTATTTTGTAATGACCAAATAATATAGGGCGTGTAGAAGAGGGTTGGGAAGAGTATTGGTTAGAATATTTTCATATATCTGGGATTGAGTGGTGTGAGGAGAATATGTGGCAATGGGTGGTATTTATTGTGGATGATAGGGGTGTTTTCTCATTATTTATCTCAACATTTTATGATTTTTTCCCATGAAAATTAAAAATGTTTCTTCCATAGAAAAAATATAGTAATAATTTCATTTGAGTTCAAACTATTTGTTCTTAAATTATCCATAACTCAATGGATAATTTATTTAACTTATAATGTATATGTACCATAAATTACAATATTTTACTATTCATAAAAATCATATATTTCATTAAAATCCCAAAAAATCACCTAGGTCATTTGTTGATGTGTCCAATTAAAACAATAATATCATTTTATAAAAATAAATTTCTAGATCTGATAAATTTAATTTAAATTTATAATCATGATTTACTAAAAAAATAAAAATAGTAAAATTAAAAATATTTTTATAACACGTTGAAAATTTATTTAAAGACTCATAAAATTGTCTTAAAATAATAATAAAACCAAATATTATTTTATGAATACATGTCATAAAAATAATATTTTTTTAAATTACTAAATTATTCCAAAAAAAAATTATTAAATATTTATGACATACACAATTAATTAATAATTTTAAAATATTCATGTACTTATACTGTTAAGAAATTATATCATATTATCACTTATAAGATGGATGTTTTTTATTTCATTGGTGAGGTTACAATTCTTTTTTCTTTTATACTATTCATATCACTCACATTTCTATTCCAATGGTCATGTTAATAGTTCATTAGTTTATATTTCAATAATTCGTGATTTTTTGTATTTCATTCATTCATACTATATAATGATGGCATTGGGTTCAATTATGTGTTAATCCCGTATGAAATAATTACATCAATAGAATATATATAGATAAATATTTGGGCAATTAGATTATTACCTACTATAAAATTTTTCCCTCGAAATTTCATTTTACATACTATTTGGATTATAGTTGTGGGTAAATTTCATTAATCTCTTCCTCTATATCCAATTTTTTCCACTTCATTCATAGGGTTCCACTATAGTACATGGGCCAGCTGAGTAGTCTTTTAGTGTAAAACAATGTCACTACAATCCATTATCTTCATATACTGCTCCCCATAAGAGATATCATATCCCATTATACCACCTCATATTTTAGTATGGGTGGAGGATCTAATATGTAATCCCTTGCAAGGAATACGTGGAATACATCATGTAATTGAGAAATGGTTGGTAGATGTTCAAGTGGATATGATAAGGATCTAACATTATTAAGTATCTTGATGGTGCCAATGTACCCATGATATAACTTCCCTTTCTTTTCAATATCATGATACTCTAACATGGAGATATGTGGGTGAATGCAATGACTTCAACCATAAATTCTTGGTCCCGTCAATGATTTTATGCATATATATTTCATTTTAATTTAGGATTCGTTGATATTCTGTCGAATGGTTTTAACTTATCTACCATTTCATCAACCATTTTATGTCCTAGCGGCCTATATTCAATGAATTTATACTATCATTTTGGTGTTCTATACCTTTTAACATAAAAGGCATCATATGGATCCATTTGGATGCTCTTTTGGAAATTATTGTTAGAAGAGAAATCAACCAGTGGTAAATTTTGGTCTCATCCCTCTTTAATGTCAAAATAATATGATAACAACATGTCTTCTTTTGATTGAATATTTCTATAATATTGGCCATCAGATTTAGCGTGGAGGGTCGTACTGATGTTCAACTCAATTTTATATCAGGTTGGAAAATTTTTTGGAACATGGAGGTGATTCTCAGATCTCTGTTGGATATAGTGTATAGTATAGTCCATATAGCATTACAACAACTTTGATGTATATCCACTAAATTTGATCAAGTGATAAGTCCTATAAAATTCTTTGAAAGTGATCTATCATTATAAGATGGTCTATAATAACCCATAAAGAATTATTTCCTATGGATCTCATTAGAATTCTACTGAAAAATTCCATAGAGATGTTTTCCATTTTACATGTTGGTATGGGTAAGTGTTTTATCATCTCTTTAGATTTTTTTCATCAATCATCACATTCTAACATAACATGAACTTTAAATTATATTTAGCGATATCCATTTTTATATTTCCCAACAAATTTTCTATTGGAGATCTTGATACATCTTTATTATCCATGGGTTAATTGATAAGGTTGAGCATTAAATGTCATTTACAATCAAATTAATCATATCTAGATTGGATGGTATACATATTCATAACCCAAACCCTATAACTCCATTATCATAAATATTGAAATAATTTGATTTCCCATTTCGAATAGATAATATATTTTTTAAATTTCTAATTCATTTCTTTGAGAATCCTTTTGTTTCTCTAAAAGGAATGGTTGAGAAATATTTTGCTGATGGATTTATTATGTTCCTCCATTGATGATTCCAATGACCATATATTATACATATATGATTATTGGAACCTTCTCAGTTCTAACCATTTATAATGATATAAGATCTCTTGTAATTAAAGAATCCTCAAACATTAATAAATTACTCGGATGACAGTGGATTGAGCATTCATAATCATTAATTAGATCTAACATCCACCATTGGAATATGTTATAGTGCTTTAATGTGAATATTTATTTGATAATATTGTGATCATATTATATATAACACTTCTTCTAATAGATATAATTTCTCTAGATTTTCAACACAAATATCATAGGCGCCATCTCCAGATCATGCATAGTATAATTTTTCTAAAAAATTATCAACATTCATAAGGCATAGGTTATCACATTGTTATTTTTTATCAGTACATACCCTATGCCATTATTTGAAGCATCACTTTACACCTCAATAAGTTCTTCTCTTTTTTAGGAGTGTGAGTACTTTAGAAGAAATAATCCTATTTTTGAGTTCCTTAAAGCATTCCTCATATTTTTGAGTCCAGGAAAACTAAAATCCCTTTCATGTAAGCTTTTTTATTTGGTTTGACAATCGTGATATGATCTCCAAAAATAGTCAGTAATACTAGGATAGACCATGAATGTTGTGGATCTCTATTACAGATGTTGGCAAGACCCCCACATCGATTTCCTTTTTCTTGTTAGGGTCCAAAAATATTACATTGATTGTGGAAACATGACCTGAGAATGATACTTCCTCTATATAGAACTAACATTTATAGTAATTTTCTTATAGTTTCTCCCATTGCATGGTTTCTATAATAGTATTCAAAAGCACATCATGTTACTCATTTCTCTGGGAGTATATTCGAATATAACTATAATGACTAAAATGAAATTGCTGAGGTAATCTATAAATATTGTATTCATTAAATCAATGAAAATGGATGGAGAATTTGTGAGTACAAAGGGAATAACTATGAAATCATAGTATCCATACCTCATTTGGAAGGTGTTCTTGGGAATATTTTCCTTCCTCACCTTGAATTGGTGATACCCTGACTAAAGGTGAACCTTAAAGAATTAATTGGACCCACCTAACTATTCAAACAATTCATATATCCATGTTAAGAGATACTTATATTTATTATTATTTTATATAAACTACGATAATTGATGTAGTGGGTATTGATCCATCCTTCATCTTGATTAATAATAAAGGATCACCCCATGGTGAAGCACTCAGTTGTATAAAAAACATGTCCTGATTCTCCTAGAACTACATCATCAGTTATTCATGATCAATGGTGGAAATTCTACAAGTTGAATTTTATATAGGCAGAGATCCAGTAATATGTCCAATTGAGAACTCAACCTCTCGATAATGTAGAATACTTATAAATTATTAAAGGAATGCATCCCTATAATATATTACGATGTGTATATATTTTAGTGTGATCATATCCATTTTCTTAATTATTAATATAAGAAATTCATTCTCATAAGGAAGTAATATCGACACACGAGACAAAAATTATAAAAGGTGATGCATCATTATCCTTAAACTTGTAAAGAATTGGTGGATGCATTAGAATGTGATGAGTGATCCACCTTTCCTTAAAGATGATGTTATATTTTTATAATGATATCCAATACATTAATAGTATAGAATCAAAATCAACTAAAAGATGTATCAAAACAAATTTTTGTAGGTTCGGTCCACAAACATTAACTAGGTAGGAGTTATAGAAATTGGTCACAATAATTTCGCCATAAGACGTTCTCATAGATAACTCAACCTCCAAACATTAATGTGTTGTATGAATAGTTCTACTAAACCTTCATGATAATAAATATTTTTTAGAAATATAATCCAATAGTATATTCAATATTCTTAAATTAATATCCAACATTCCTATTGAAACATCATTTTCTGGCTCCTCCTTTATAGTACTGATAGAATATGACCTTCCTTGTATCTTTTGTGGTTATTGTTTATTTCATCCAAAACCATAATCATAGGGAAATGATTTGAAAATGAACATGTTCCTTGCAGTTGAAACACTACACTATAAGCTAAGTGTTAAAAATAACCTTCCGTTATTATTCCATATTAGTGAAATTCACCATATCCCTTTGGTAGTTCTAAGAGACATGCCCCATTCCTCATCATTTGAAGTATTTCCTTGTACTCTATAGACCATTCCCAGGATTCTTCATCCCACAACTTTTTACATGTGGGATATTAATTCTCATTTCCACCATGGGATTTGTATTCTGATCCAGCCATATTAGAATCCATTTTTTGATTTCGGTAACTATGACCAAAATACTATTGAGAGTCCTAGATCTCCATTTAATACTTTAGGGAATAATATACAATATCCTCATAACTATTAAAGTCTTATGTAAACAATTCATTATATAGAATCAATAGTAGTCTTCTAAAGAAGCGACCAGACCAGATTTCATTGTTCAAGACAATGCTAGAGGAATACCTTGCAAGACGTGTAATGTTTTCTTCATACGCACCGATAGAATCATCTTCCTTTTTCTTATGTCATAAGAACTGTCATTCCATATTCAAATTGATTGTTTGAGGAAAATATTTAATGATTTTTTCATGAATTCATCCCAATCCATGGTATTAATTTCATCCATAGACTTTTTCTTTTTTATTATTTTCCACCACTTTTCAAATTTTCCCATCATAAAGATATTCTATTAGCATGACATTCTCAACTTCTAACCACTAATGTGAAGAGAATATAATTTCTATATATTTAATATGTTGTTCTATAAGGAGGGGATCACAATATCTACTAAAAAGTGGGAGGACTTTTCCTCATGAATTATTTGATGATATCATGTACCCTCTTATGATAAGTAGGGAGTTCCATGTGATTCATGTTATTTTTCATAACTTGATCTGATTGAGAAAGTATTATAATGATTTTTTAGAACATTTTCATTTTATATTTGTCATTTCATTAGGGAAATAATCATATTCCTTATTACATTGATTGTTGGATCATTTTATTCTGTTTTCTACCATTAAAAAATAAAAGTAAAGTGCAATTAGGGGGGCATTAATACATAGATAATAAGTATAAAATTTAATCATTTAAACTAAAAGGAAAAACTCATATTTTAAATGTATATCATAACATGTAATTCCATAGGTTTCAATCTTGGTTATCCATGTTTTGTATCTTAATATATATTCATATGGGAATTGTATTTATTCCCTCAATAATGGAATGTAATGAGCCAATAAATTTGATGATTCATATCCCCCAAGAGTGTCAAACCAGGAGCATAGTAAGGGTGATTTTTTTAAACCATGTTTCCCCGAGTCAGGGCCATAACACCTTATTAGAGTTTTCACATCTACGTTAAAATTATCCCAGATCCATGTCCACATGTTGTATCTAGACGTGGATTTATTTTCATCATAAAGTACATAATTTATAATTAGTAAAATTTAAGGATGTTTTATCATACATATTATTATCCCTAGTGTTCTTAGTAAATTGATCTAGTGCCAATCCTAAAAAATTACAGATATTTTCCACTGATACCAACTATAGAGACCATAGTCATTTACACATATCATTAAATTATTTTATGAATTATTAGACATCTTATTATATCCCAAGGATCATAAAGTCTAGGGTCTTGGAAAACTATTTACATATAACTGAAAACATGTGACTAAATAAAACATTAATATATATATCATCCATTATGAGAACCAAGATTCTTTTGAGCCCTTACATATTCCTAAGTGAACCAAGGTATAGTATAAAAATGGGATAAGCTAAAAATTACAGTATAAGAATAAGACTTAAAATAGTGCATAACAAAAATATTTGAAGACATTACATAATGACATGAAATCCATTGAACATGATTAAACATATGGATTCATAACATGTGATAATAAAATCATGGATTCATAGTAATTTTAAAGAAATATAAAACATGAAACTGTAATTGTACAAGGCTCATTGTGCATAGAGTTGCACGATTCAAGGTTCCTTCCACGTAGAGGACCACAAGTCAAGTCTTATTTGACATATATGAGCATGTGTCAAGGATAACTATGAAGATAGTTTCTTATAACATCTCATGAGTCTAAACATTACTGAATAAATTGGAGATAAATCATGGCACACACCACAATATATTTTCATGAATATGTTTTCCACATAAATAATTATACATAAAAAATAAGAAAAAATAATAAATGTTACCCATGGAAGTAATTTTGTATCACAATCATGTCAAAATGCGTGTTAAAGAGGAACATAATTGTGTGTTCCCAAAATTATGGATTTATAATAACAAATGGTAATTCATGGGGGGAATATAGGAAATATCCTGATATGTGATTTCAATCTATAGTAAAAAAGGGTGTTTAAGAAACATTATGAATTGAACATTTAAGCATAGTTAAATGAAAACATTCAAGATTTTTTAAAATTTAATAGAGATAATTTTTTATATAAAATCGAATTGAACCAAAGATGTTATTAGTGATAAAATAGGTTAAATTATTAAAAATTTTATTTCTTAAAACATGTTATATAGTTCGCTTCAATTGGGTAAGTAATTTAAGAAGTTGTCTTAAATTGAGATTTATTATTGTATTGAATTGTGTAGTGATCCTTTTGAAAACATGTTCATCCCCCAGATATAATTATGAATAGATTTTGATACATGAATTTGGGACTTAAACACAACATCTATAAGATGTATGAGAAAGGAAATTTGAATTCTATATGGTTAAAAATACAGAATGAGTAACTCGATGGAAAAATGGAGGTTCAGGTAGAATCTCATACCTTATGTAAGAAATGATTATACACTTGATCTTAATATATTATATAATAAAATTAAATCAATTAATTAATTAATTATGAACGTTTTATAAATGTATTTAAATATTTACAATTTTATTAAACTCATTTCTGTCACTTTTTATGGGAAATAAAATTTAATTTCTTCACATGGATGCTTGATCTTCTTTGGTTTTCACGATCATATTACTTCTATATGTGTATGAAAGAACATTTTGAATGAGTATAGCTGTGAAAAAATGATATTATATGTTATTATTGAAAATATATAACATTATATTACAATGTTTCTTAGATTTTAGGATGATTCATCATATATATCATTAATTATGACCATTTAAATAAATTTAGTGTTTTTTAATCACAGAAAATTCAATTTTTTATAAATTAATATAATGTAAAAAAGATGATTGAATTTTTTTAAAGAAGATATAATATATATATTAAAATATTATTCAACTATAAAAATGATTTCATGACCATTACTGAAGATGAAATTTAAATATGAATGAACTCTATCCAAGAAGGTCGTAAATCAACACATCACAAATAATGTTTGCATTCTTAAAATAAAAGAGATAATAGATGTGATTTTATGAATAAGTATTCCATGAATATGAGAAAATTCCATTATATGTATGATAAATAAAATTCCATGCCACTTGGTCAATTTTATGTGAGTAGAATATAATAGAATAAAGTAACAAGAAAAATAAATTTATTGAAAATGGATGAGGGGTTTACCCCTAGATTCTTTTTTCTTAAGAACAACATTAGAGGAATAATTATCGTTAATTTTTAAGATCAAAATATCCTTGAAATGTGGAATAGGTCTCAAAAGATTATTCGGATGAATATAGGCAAGGATAATAGATTTAGAGTAGTGAGGGGAAGAGTTTATGAGGGATGATTTTTTTTACTGTAGGAGAGGGTTGTTTTTTCATTATTTTACTAATTATTTAATTTTTTATCTCATGAAAATAAATAGTTTTGATTAATTAGACTAAATTATTTAATAAGATCCATGTAATTTGATCCAATAGTTTTGAAATTGTCCACGACTCAATGAATATAATGAATAACTAATAATGTATATATAACATAAATTACCATATTATATTATTCATAAATAAAATCAAGTCTTTCAGAAATAATCCAAAATAATCACTCTAATTTTTTTTCAAATATATAATTATAAAAATAATATATTTTATAAAAATAATTTTTTAAAATATTAAAAATTTTGTTTTAAATAAAAATCATAATTTACGAAAAAATACAGATTTTAAAGTTATAACAGATTTTATAACACTTAGAAGAAATTACATAAGGTCTCTTAAAAATTTCATTAAAATCATAAAACACAAAAATAGTAATTTATCTATACGTTTTATAAAATTTATATTTTAAATTATTAAATTAGACTTAAAAATGTAATTCTAAATTTATGACTTACAAAAATACCGACATAAAATAATAATTTTTAAAATATTTATTTACATATAATATAATTAAATTTTTTATTATTATCATTTATAATATGGATAAATTTTATGTATTCATTCATTTGAATGCTTAATATTTCATTTTATAATTTACTATTCTTAGGTCCCACCTTACTCTTCCACTGTTCAAGTGACTATTTCATCGATATTGGTTCCTTAGCTTCTAGAAAAAAAATATTATTTTATTATTTCGTAATTTATGATCCTTTTAATGTTTTATCTTATGTTTCTATCTCATATGAAATAAATATAAGAAGGTAATTTCTACTAATTACTTTGGGATTTCACATGGATATATTTGAAAAAATACTCCCTTGATGTCATGAGTGTCTTTCATGTATGTGTTTATTTCTAATTTGTTATGACATTAAACTTAAAATATCCATGTGTATGTAATTTGGCCAATATTTCCATCTGATATTTTTTGATTTTTATTGAAATAAATGGATCACATTGATTTATATTAAAGATAGATGTGCAGTGTATCAATTTTTTGCACTGAATTTGGGATTGTGGTTTTTTGTGGAGATACAATAACTGAAAAGTTCATTTATACCAACAAAAAAATACCATGTCTCATAAATAAATTATTATGATTATTGTTTGTAAAAAAATATAAAAACCCCCAAAAGAGATGTAATTTTATCTAGAGGATATATACATGCTACATCATCCACAAAATATAATAAAACATATTTATTTAATTATCTATAATGTGAATTTAAATCTGATTTTTAATTTATTACTTTATTAAATTCCATAGGTCCATTCCAAAAATAAATGTGTGGTCATATAAATCCCTAAAATGGAACAATCATTATAATGAAGTAAAAAAATATGATCCGAGATATAAATATTCGATTAATTCGTGTGGTGGATCCTATATAATCTCATGGAATAATTTAATTAATGAGAATATGTAATTTCATTATAAGAATTTTAAATAAAAAACAAAATGTCTTTATAAGATTTTCTGGGATCACACCCAACATAAAATAACAATGCCTTTTATTTCATGTGCACCATACATGATCTTACATGAGATAAAAACACAGCCTAATTAATTAGGGGGTTTTATAATTTATATAGCACCCAACATATCATAATTAGTACATTCTTATTGATATAGATAATATAAAAAAATTACATAATGTTTAGGAATAAAAAACCAATGGGATGTAATTTTTTTAAATGTACTTTTATCTATGAATAATAAATTGATATATCATATTTATTCTGAAAAAATAAGGAATTTATGATTTTAAAAGTAAATAAAATCCTAACTAATCATTTCAAATACATATAAAGTTCATCTAAATTGAATTTTATAAGAAAAATTTGCAGAAGCAGGTATCTAAATTATCCCCTTAAATGATGTTTTATTTATTGAGTAAAAAAAATTAAATATGTTATGCCCATATATTTTCTATAAAAATAAAAAATAAAATAGTTTATATTCCCATATCATATTAATTTTATTCTGAAATGATAATTATAATAATACTTTAAATGATAAGAATAAGTAAAAAGATAATGAAAAAATATATTTACCTTCAATTTTGATTCCATTAAATAAATGAAAAATAATGTAGTTCGAAATCATAAGAATCCCCTAAAATGGTATCATAGATAAACTTGGTGTATATGTATAGAAAAAATATATTAACTATAGGAGTAGAAACTATGAATAAAAAAATAGGAATTGTCGTAAAAATAAAGAACAGATATCCAAAAAAGGAAAATGGTTTTGGAGTTACCTTATGTAGGGTCCCGAATAACATCGTATGTGAATATAACCACCTAAATAATCAAATTAAATCAAATAGATAGAATAATAAAAATATTATTCATCTAATTTTTTACATAAATTTCATTTAAAATGATATTAATTAATGTGATGATATTTATTATATCATCCTCATCGGTTTGCTCCATCAATATCTCTAAAAATACTAAATAATATTGATCTTTCTAAAATTTTACTTAAAATAGTTAAATGACATATAGAATTAAAATATAATATATCATTTATAAATTTCTTATAATAGATGTTATATATTTTAATATATGTTGAAAAATATTTTCAAGTATTAATAAGTCAACCTACATTTTTGTTTTAGATTCTAAAGAGTACAATAATCATTTTTTGTTAATATGATTGATAATAGAATTAATTTATCCTCATAGAATTTTAATAATGTCATAAATATTAAATTTATTCAACAAATGTTTTTAATAATCCATTAATGGTGTGATTTGATGTTTTATATCATCATCTATATAGGTTGTTTAAATCATCAAGGATTGGATGATTATTATAATTTACTATATAAATCATGTAAATAAATTTTAAAACGATAGAATTCATATTTAATTAACCATATATTTTTTATTATAATTATAATTTTATAAGTAAAATAATTATAAAGAGGTTGTGGAATGGATAAGTAAATGAAATTTAAAAGTATAATAAATAGAAAACAATTGTTTTTCTTTTTTGTGGGACCATTATACTTAATTATAATATTACATTAAATATTAATTTCGTGATACCATAAATTTTATATTATTGATACTAGAGTTCTTTTTGTATTTTGATATCATTTGGGAATAGAAAGGTGTTGTGAACATGAGGATAATACGGTGGGGGTGAAATTTTATTACATGTATTGAGGATTGTTTATAATAAAATATTACACGATCAAATAGTAACTAAATTTCTGTTTTAATATAAATGATATTACAATATAATATAATATGAGATACTAATATATTTATCATACATCTTGGATACATTAAATTTTTTAATATGAATATTTACAAAATATGGAACATGAACTATATTTTATTATTTCCCTTCTTATAAAATTATTTTTTAGAATTTAAAACAAATATGATAAACATATTTATATTCTATAATTCAAAAAATAAAAAAATATTGATTCAAAATAATTTAATAAATACTATATTTTTATAATTTGGTCAACGATAATATTTATTATAAATATATTAACTATTTGTGAAAAAAAATAAATTTTATTTCCATATGAAATATTACATTTGATTTTATAAAATTGTATTCTTATTTATATAAAATATAATATTGATTCATAAAAACATTTTTTTTTAAATTTTTTTTTTAATTATACAATTTTTAATAAGAATGATTTTTAATAAATATATAAAATATACATTTAAAAAAACAATAAATATTTTTTTAATATTTATTGTATCAAACTTAAGACAATTGTATTATTTATCTTTTATATGGCATACTTATATTCTTATTTCATAAGATACCTAAATATAAATTAAAAAAATCCATAAGTCAAGAAAATATTATAATTATTAGGTTAACATTCATAACAAGAGATTTATTATTCCAATGGTTATATTTCCAATAGTTATATTGGTTTTCATACTAAATAACAATTCCACCTATTTCATTCAATCATCATTCACATTAATCCTTCTCAATTTGATGTTTTTTATTTCAATATTCTTTGTCACGTTAAAATATATTGGTATCTGTTTTAATAATAATTTTATTGACTGTGACTTTTCAACTGTGAAAAAATATTAAAAATTATTATATTGTTTTGATTAATTTTGTTTTCAATTTTCCCAATATACTATATTCATTTTTATTAGAATCATTGACAAAAAAATGCAATTATTTCAATTATTATAATATGTAATTATAATTTTTATTTTTTGGTGAATTTTTATTAATATATTCTTAAAATATCTATTTTTCAGGATGGTAAAATCGATATGTAAATTGATAAAACATTTCACTATAAATCTCATGTTTTACATTAATTATACAAATTATCGGGAGACAATTTCATCCCATAAATCTATGGATTCCATATTTTTTTTAAAAGACCAAATGTAGATATCTAATTCATGATGATGATTTCATGGACCAATCAATCAAATGCTCTATGAAATTACATCAACCCCTTAACTTTTCCAAAATGATGACATTATCTTATGAAATATTTGGTAAGTCCAATATGGAGTAATGGTACCAACATTTAAGATTTAATTTACATATAATTTTGATTGATATAAAAAAAGGAAATGATGTTAGAGATCCATAGGGCCTTAATTAATATTAATACCAATGTATTTTATGAATAATTATTTTGATAACACTGGAATAGTTCTATATTCTATTCCCCATTGATTACTATATGATTTTTTGGAATTTATTAATTTATTTTCATGATTAGAACCTATGATTCCATCCTAAAAATGAATTGAAGAACCATTCATGGAAATACATGTCTAATATAAGTTCATTTAATTTTTAAAATTCTTCTCTATATGATTTAGTTATATCTGGTTAATTATATATTACCTTGAATAGATATTTTTTTGTGTACATAATCTATAATCTTGTTAACATTATATAAGTGGTTTGTTTTTGTATTAATATATTATTAGCATTACATTAATGATGAACCCAAGTCGGCCCCCACTAATTATCTACCCATTCAGTTTTATATAATAAATTTCTAGTTCTTCATTCATGGATGTACTAAATGTAATATAGGATTGGGATTTGGATCATTTTGGATCTATTTCGTCTATATTTCTGATCAGTATATTGGTTTTGTTGGATGATGTATTTTTGAAGTATATAATGATAATAACATTTCTAATTTAATTTGTAGTATTGAGATTATATATTTTGAGGCTTATAAAAGTTAAATATACTAAATGAATTTTCATTATGATGTGGTGGTTAGTTACATACAATTTTAGGGGTGTATTAGACTATTAAATGTTTAGACCTTATTAAATAGATGATAAGGAAAATAGTATATTAATATATTCATGATATAATATGTACCGTGGTTGTGCTTTAATTTATAATTTAATGTGGTTGTAACTTATTATATTGGTGATTAAATTTCAAGATGTATCTATTTAGGGGTATAGTGATTTGTTTTATTGTTATGTGATTTTTTTAATAGTAGTTATAGACATCATGAGGTATAATGAAAATGTACTTTGGCCGACTATTTTATTATGTTCATTTAATGTACCACATTTAACTTCTATGTGTTTAATATAAAATATCAAAAAACAAATTTTATATAGATATTAATGTTAAAGATATGTTATTGCAAAAATTTAATTTTAAATATAATGTAATTTGAAAAAATAAAAATTAAATAGAATCGAATCTCAATAATTGGGTTGATAAAATCATTTTTTCGTTAATTTTTATATATATTATTGATTTATCATCCATTGAAAAGTAATTAAGTAATACTCCATCAGAACATAACAATTTCAAAATCACTATAATATAAAATTAATAATTTTTTGTGTCAATTATTAATAGGGCTAAAATATATTGAAAGCCTATGAGATGAGGATGGAAAAAAATTTTAATTAGAAATAAAAATTTAAAAATTGGATGACCTTTAAATCCACTAATGGTAAAAAGTAAAATGAATTAAAACCTAATTGGAAGTATAACATTAAACAAAAACAATGCAACATCCCAAAATTTAATAGTACGTTATCTCTTCAATGTAATTCAATAACTTGCGTTGCACGCAACACTGAGTTCAAGCACATCATGACTTACCAAAATAGTCATTCAAAACGTGGTTATGAATAGTATTAACTAGATTTTGATTTTTATATACTCCATATTCTATTAAAATCCTTATTATGTGTTTTATATAAATAATATAAGAACATATTTTTATTTAGATAAATGAAGTATTTTTCAAAAAATTCATTTTTACACCTTTTCATAGAGAAACCTTTTAACAAAATATTTTACACTTATATATATTCAATTTAATGAAATTAAATTCTTTTTTAGAATAAGGACATAAAAATTTATTTTGGATAAATTTTAGGTGTTTTTCTGTTAACTTTCATATTTTGATGAATAATGAAAAATATTAAATTTTAAATGAAAACAACTTTTTTAATCGAAATAATTTATACTGTTAATAAATGCATTTTAATGGTTTTGAAGTAAAATTATATTATGTTTTTATCATTTATTACAATTTAGGTCATTATATGTAATTTCACAATAAAATTGGACATAAATACCTGTAAATATTTTGAATGTTTTTACATTTTAAGAACTCAATTTTTTGTTTTGACAATAGGAATAAATTTTAAATTAATTAATTTAAGTTCTATGTTTTGAATTCGGTAAAATAGAATTCTTTTTTGAATTTGGAATATCAAAACTATCTTAGGTTAAATTTATTGAATTTTTTTGAAAAAAATAAATTTTTTATGAATACTGAAAAAACACTACGTTATTGTTTAAAACTGAAATTTTATTTAAATAATTATTTATTTTATTAAAATATATTTTAATTAAAAATAGATATATATAATCTCTTTATGTTCAATGTAATTCATTAGAGTAATTTTATAAAAAAATTAATGTATAAAATTTTATTGAACTTTTTAACGCCTTTTATCCAACTTCTTAGAGCATTAGAAACATTCATAAAACATAATTTTACCACTTTAATAAATTTAATTTCAAATCATTGGGAGACAAGATTGACATTAGTAACTAAAATGTGGTTCGATAGGACGCAAATTATTTTTGGTTAATAGTATCATTTAAATTTTATTTACCAAAGTTAAAATTAAATAGGGTAATTAAATGTACATTTTTTTATAATTACCATAAAACATGAACTAATTCAATTGGAAAAGTGTATTTAGATCAAAATAAATTGTAGGAATAAAATTTTATCCTTTGTTTCACATGGATATGATTAGGACATTTTTTATTATTTTATTTAAAGAAGAGTTAAAATTTTTTATTTCATTATTTAATAAAAACCCCCATTTTTAATATATTGTTATACATAAGATAAATTAGACTCTAAATATTCATTATAAATATATAAATATTAATTACATAATTGTATTTAATTTTTCATTTTTAGAAATTAAATAATTAAAGTTATCTATGACACAATAATGATGTAGCAATTGATTTATTAATGAACGATTAAAATAATTGAAATTATAAATATCAAAATAATTGTAAACTTAGAATTTTGAAGCATTACACTAATTTTATAAGTTGATATTTCATATTAGAGTTATTTCAATGTTTTTTCAATGTAATAATTTTTTTTTATACTTTCACAAAAATAAAATACCAAATAGTCTCAAAATTGACAGAAATGAGTTTTTAAAACAAATAATATATTATCAAATTATATACGTTATAAAAATATAACGTTCAAAAAAAGGAATCCTATAATGATATATTGTGGAATCTATATTTTATGATAATGAATGATAAAAATAAGTCATAGGGAAGAAATTCTATAAATAATTTATAGAATATGTAACACCCCGACCCCAGCTACCTAGAGTCGGTGCATTACTTCGTAACATTGGCATGATCACAAAAGATCAAGTCTCGAAAGACCGATCAGTTTAGTAGCCTTGTAAACACTAGATGCATTCATAAATGTTACATTACATCACAAAGTGAAAAACTATAATAACATAGTCTCCATAGTCCACACTTCTATCCCCTTCAGACTATCCCTACAGGTCATTCATAAAATTCTTCTTCACATCCTGGAAAATATTAAAACATTGAAAGGGGTGAGCTCGGATGCTCAGTAAGGTTAACAATATAGCGGAAGCCTTCATAAATAAACATTAACATTTAAGGAAATGTATAACTAAAACAAAAGCCTTTTAAACTTGAACTTCAACATAATATGGCAAAAGTAAAATGAGATAATTCCATTCACTTCTTCACATGGATATTCTACTGGTCGAATAATCACATGCAATATCAATTACCACTTTCATAATGATGGAATGCATAATGCCAGACTATCATAACCACGTAGTCAAGGCCTCGTGCCAAGACCACAAATAAGATTTTGTCAAGGCCTCGTGCCAAGACACTAGTTTGTCTCATGAGACCTGCCGATGCATCGAGGAGCTATAGCGGGCTCCACCCGTCACTTATTAAGTCCAATGCATTCCTCATATGAATAGGTTTAAACATACCATAAACCATAACATAATCGTCTCACATAAAACATGCATAAAGGAAACATAACATTTCCACATTCCAATCACAAGATATCAATACAACACATTGATATAATAAAAATGCTTCCAAAACCATTTTCAATACCAAAATAAAAGAAAGTTAAAACTTTGTATTTATTTTTCATTAAAAAAAATGATGGCTTGTAGAGGAATCCGAAACTCAAATAATGGTCACGGCGGCGGATAAGTCATTGTCGCCGCATAAGTACAGAAAGAAAAACATTCCCTTTTTGTCATTTAGTAAAACGCTTCGTATAAAAAAGATTCCTTTTGAATAAACGTAAATGTCAAAGGGGTTTATACACCGTATAAAAGAAAGTTGTGTATAAAACCAAATATTCCTCAGTGAAAGGGGATTGAGACGGAGTCCTTAAAAAGATCATTTTTAAAATAAAATATATATATTATGCGTATTCACTATATGTACACATAAATAATACAAAATAAACATAATAATATCATGACATAATTTGAAAGTAGGAGATTAACCCAAAGAATGAAAATTGGGTTAAGAAGTTCCATTACCTTGCGTCATGTCCTGACTTGACTGTTCTTTAACCTCCTGAATAATAAAATAGAGTCAATTCCTATTTACTTAAGAACCTTTTTCATGTTCATTATTCCTTTTATATCCCTTATTACCATGTTAGGAACATTATGTAATTATTTAAGTTAATAACGGTCGTTTTGTCGATCTTTGGTACTTGAGTCAAAAATAAACTTCCTATAATTTCAAGTTGTTCATGTGGTGAAATATCCATTATATACAGAATTATATTCATGATGTAGATATCATATATATGATATATATCCAGTATATTCATTCATTCATAATGTCACGTAACATTTAGAGGTAAGAAATGAAATGCACCGTTCATTGAGACGGTAAGCCGTACATACGCATTAACGCTACTTTCATTTCTATTTCGTATTAAATGGAACAGAATCATAATGATATAAATTTATAATATAATTAAAGTATAATATAGTGTATAATACCATTTAATCCATCCTTTATACATCCCACATATGGCATTAACGATTCAAATCACTTTGAGGGGGTGGTAGTCCGCACATCCTAAAATGAAATTATCGTGTTTTACCCATAATGGAAATCATAAAGTATGCCATAAATGAGAAATACAGAAGCATAAGTAAAACATAAACACATTATATATCATCTATAAATATAGTGACATCTTAATGGCCACCTTTGAAGGTGTTATATGAGTGTTGAACAATCATCGTTTCGTGAGGCAGAAATTCGCCATCCACAGAAACCGTATGTTCTTTAACCATTAGATGTAGGTGTGCGTAAGTGTAGCTCGAATCCTTCTTATAACAACATCCTAGTATATTTAGGATACTGTTTTTGTTACAAAATAAATGAATAAAAAGAGTTTAGGGGGTTGGAGAAGAAAAATAAAACAAAACAACATTAGAGAAGACATTACCTCAAAATCGGGTAACTCTTTTTGATTTGAGCCAAAGGCTTCCTTGAGAAGAGTTATGCCCAAATTTAGGCTTCTAGGAGTAATAGGGGGAAGTTGGGAGAGTATTTGGGCAGAGGTTGGCCGAGCAAAATGGTTTGAAGGTGTGAATAAGGAGGGAGAGGTGGTGGCCTTTTATAAGAGGAGAGGAGGGGCTCTTTTGGAAAGATTGAAATGTTACATTATTATACAATGATTTTCGGATACTAAAGGTCCCACACTTATATAATTAGTGGGTAAGGTGATAAGGGTTCTAAATATCTTCATCCAATAGGCTTTGGAAAAGTTTAAGCCTTGGAGTTTTCATTATCTTCTTATTTTATTTAAATCGTTAAATAATGAGGTCATCGCTGTATCATCATGATGTCATAAATAATTTAATTTATTTAATGTCTAAAAATTATAAAAAAATACTATGATGTAGGAAATATTTTTATATTTCTAATGAATATTTATAGTCAAAATTTGTACTTGTGTAACCCCACTTAAAAATTGTTTTAGTAGAACACCTCATCTTTGTGTCAATTTAATTTTAACATTAAATAAATATATATTAATGTCATTTTCCAACTAAAGTGGATCCATGGGGTCCCCAAGTTTACCCATGGGTTGTCTTGGTCTTCCACGACTCATCCAATAGGAGTAGGACAAGTGTCAAGCTCATCTCATATTATTAAAACATTATTTTTACGTTAAACTACACTAATTCCCTCTAATCGCGATTAAGAACTTAAAAGTTACTATTCACCAAAAAAATTATTTTATTCTCATTGAACCACATTTTACTTCTTAATGACAACCATGTATGTTGGATTTTTGAAAATAAAATCACAGAAGTGATAATATTTCATTTTAACAAAAAATCAGTTTTTAACTACCACTTACTGGTTTCACTATTCATCAAAAATTGAAGTTTTTCAGAACAAAGCCAAAATTTCACCCTAAGCTATAATTGATATTCCGAATTCAAAAATGATGTCTATTTTAAAAAATTCCAAACATATAAGTTGAATTAATTAATTTTATAATTAATTCCCGCTGTTACAAAAAAATGGCGTGTTTCTAAGAAACATTTTATATCAAAAGATTGGCAATCGTTTATGTCCGATTTCAATGTTAAATTAATTCTAATGACCACCATTGGATAAAATGGTAAAAATATATTCTAATTATACCTTAAAACCACTAAATAGTATTATTTATCACAATAAATTATTTTGATTAAAAAGTTGTTTTAAGTATTTTTCACTATTCATAAAAAATTAGAAGTTCTCAGAAAAATACCAAAAATTCAACATAGGCTAATTTCGATATTCTGAATCCAAAAATGAAGTCCATTTTGAAATATAAAATTTCTATAATTTTAAAAAGTGGTTATTACTATTCATAACGGCTACTTTGATTAGTCGCGGTGTTTTAGAACTCGAAGTTGCGTAAAATGCAAGCTATTGCATTATTGAATGAGAAGCATATCGTGGAAGCTCGGGGTGTTAAATTCTCCCATCCTTCAATAAATTGTGTCCTCTCAATTTGAAATTTTACTTTGAAAATAAAAGGTTGAAAAGAGAAAATACCTTTGTGGAAAACCCACATCAGAAATAAGATTAATAAAATTTAGCCTTAATAAGAGGGAAATGGAAATAAGAAAGTAACCACCAAATTATGATCTCGATAAGGAGAACATTGGTGGAAATTATAGACATATAATTGGAGGAAAAATGTAAATATTTGTTGGGAGTGATTAAGGTCATCAATCACAATCAACTGTCAAATTGAGGGCCTCGAAGCCTTCAATCTATGTTGATTTAAAATATCATCAGTTCAACAAGACATAAGGTATTAGGATAACACATTTTTTTGTTTTAATATCCCTTTACTAAAGTTTAAGAATTAATTTTTTCATTGAATAAGAAATAGGTATATATATATTTATTCTTGACAATTAGAGTTTCAACCTTCAACTCATCTTTCACTCAAAAAGATAATAGAACTAAAAAATATTATACTTATCCTAATTGTATAAGGTTCAAAATGTTAACACATACCATTTAGATTAGTAAAATTATTTTGTAATAACCAGGGACTTTTTTTAGGCTAGTGGTAGGAAATAAAGGCCTGTCGCACTATGGTTGTGGGTTCGATTCCTGCAGCTTTGTCCGACGCGACGGGTTATGCCCCACCCTGCAGGTTGTCCTTTTCCTAAAAATATAGTGCTATACTATTCCAAAAATAATCTTCATAAATGTTTTAACTTTAAACAATACTATCCAAAGTTCAACTTAATCCATTCCAACCTTTATAGTTATCCAAAATACCTCTGTCCAAACTTTCTCTAAAAGGTCTCTAAATTCCAAAATCAATTGTAACATCAGATTCCCCAAACAAATTAATGTTTCTCTTTTGTCACATACTAAAAATATGATTACCTTCATCATATTAAAACCTTACTGAAATCAACAAGTAATGCAGTACAATCCTTATATATCACATTATTCTAATAACCAGAATATAATCCATGAGTCCAAAAGCACCGATACATTAATTATTCCGCTTCAACTGTAGTCACAGCATAAGATTGGCCTTGATCCCTTGGCCTTTTCTGAGGTATGTTTCCCTGACGCTTAGGACATTAATTTGCATAATGACTCATTTCTCTACAATTGTAGCATTAATATTTGATAGCCTCTTTCTTTCCCTTGCAATCACGAGCCTGGTGACCCTTTTATCCACATTTATAACAAACTCCCATTCCTTTTAGGCAAGTACCAGGGTGATTCTTCCCACAATTATCACATATTGGAAAATCCTTCTTTCCCTTTTTCCCTTTATCTGTCTCTTGTTCCACTGTTCTCTTCTTCTCTTGCTTTACTTTGTTGTCATAAGACTTAGAGAATTCCTTTTCTGTCTTGATAGCACATGAGACAATATCTTCGTATGTTGAGAAAGATTGTGATACTAAAGCTCGACGAAGAAATGGTTTTAACCCATCAAAGAAACGATCAGTCTTACTTCTTGGGTTACGTATGTAATCTGCAGCATACCACGCTATCCTTGTAAAGTTAGCCTCATACATTGCGACATTCTCATCCTCCTTCTGCCTCAGACTCAGAAATTGACTTTCCATATCCGCTCTATAGTCTCGAGGAAAGTATTTTTCTAAGAACAGCTCTTTGAACTCCTGCCATTCCATGTTTGTTAATTCATCATCTTCCTTTTTGTTTTGAATTAGTGACCACCAATGATCGGAATCTCCAGTGAGGCGGTAAACTGCCATGACAACTTTCTCCCTTTCACTACCCCCCATGGCATGGAATATTTTCTCTAAGGAATTTATCCATTGCTCAGCTACTATAGGATTTTTACTCCCATTGAAGGTTGGTGGTTGTTGCCTCATGAAATGGTCTAGCATTGATCCTCTACGTTGCGGATCAGGGTGCTCCATACGAGTAAGGTTATTATTCATAACCTGCGTGAGTTGTCCCAGTATGCTGAGAAGCTGATCAGCACCAGCTGTATCACTAGCTCCACCATAATTATCTTGAGCAGGAGGGAAATCCCTACACGGAGTGCGTGCATTGATACAGTTTCCATTCCTTCCACTAGGCTCCATTTCTATACAATGGCATAAACTAGATTAGTTTATGAATTAATATACATATTTCCATATTTGTAAAACACTTTACATAAATTGAACTATTTATGGATATAATCCATAATCATAAAAAGAAATGTTTTCTTTGATAAAGTATATACTCATAACCCTTCATAGTGGTTTGTAAAGAAAATGAGAATTATCCTAAGCATATCCCCCGGGAGTGTCGTAACCAAGAGTGCAGCAAGGCCCGTTGTCGTGCACCAGTTCCCGTTCGAGTCTAGCTCAAAGCGGTGTTTTCGGGATTTACCCCTAGGTACATCTGTGCCAGAGCCGCCTCTACCTACTCGTATCCAGATAGGGATGTATTGATCGGAAAACACACAACATCTCTACAATACCAAAATTCTAGGATGTTCTTCTATACTAATCCTCAAAGACTATCTTTGGGCTATGTTATCTAATCAGAGTTTATCTAAATATAGCTTCCAAGGTTAGTACTAAACTACCTCTGATACCAACTGTAACGCCCCGACCCCAGCTACCCAGAGCTGGTGCATTACTTCGTAACATTGGCATGATCACAAAATATCAAGTCTCGAAAGACCGATTAGTTTAGTAGCCTTGGAAACACTAGATACATTCATAAATGTTACATTACATCACAAAGTGAAAAACTATAATAACATAGTCTCCATAGTCCACACTTCTATCCTCTTCGGACTATCCCTACAGGTCATTCATAAAATACTTCTTCACATCCTGGAAAATATTAAAACATTGAAAGGGGTGAGCTCGGATGCTCAGTAAGGTTAACAATATAGCGAAAGATTTCATAAATAAACATTAACATTTAAGGCAATGTATAAGTAAAACAAAAGCCTTTTAAACATGAACTTCAACATAATATGGCAAAAGTAAAATGAGATAATTCCATTAACTTCTTCACATGGATATTCTACTGGTCGAATAATCACATGCAATATCAATAACCACTTTCATAATGATGGAATGCATAATGCCAGACTATCATAACCACGTAGTCAAGGCCTCATGCCAAGACCACAAATAACATTTTGTCAAGGCCTCGTGCCAAGACACTAGTTTGTCTCATGAGACCTACCGATGCATCAAGGAGCTATAGAGGGATCCACCCGTCACTTATTAAGTCCAATGCATTCCTCATATGAATAGGTTTAAACATATCATAAACAATAACATAATCGTATCACATAAAACATGCATAAAGGAAACATAACATTTCCAAATTTCAATCACAAGATATCAATACAACAAATTGATATAATAAAAATGCTTTCAAAACCATTTTAAATACCAAAATAAAAGAATGTTAAAACTTTGTATTTATTTTTCATTAAAAAAATGACGGCTTGTAGAGGAAGCCGGAACTCAAATAATGGTCACGGCGGCGGAGAAGTTGTTGTCGCCGCATAAGTACAGAAATAAAAACATTCCCTTTTTGTCGTTTAGTAAAACACTTCGTATAAAAAAGATTCCTTTTGAATAAACGTAAAAGTCAAAGGGGTTTATACCCCGTATAAAAGAAAGTTGTGTATAAAACCAAATAAGCCTTAATGAAAAGGGATTGATACGGAGTCCTTAAAAAGATCATTTTTAAAATAAAATAGATATATTATGTGTATTCACTATAGGCACACATAAAGAATACAAAATAAGACATAATAATATCATGACATAATTTGAAAGTAGGAGATTAACCCAAAGAATGAAAATTGGGTTAAGAAGTTCCTTTACCTTGCGTCCTGTCCTGACTCGACCGTTCTTTAACCTCCTGAATAATAAAATTGAGTTAATTCATATTTACTGAAGAACCTTTTTCATGTTCATTATTCCTTTTATATCCCTTATTACCATGTTATGAACATTATGTAATTATTTAAGTTAATAACGGTCGTTTTGTCGATCTTTGGTACTTGAGTCAAAAATAAACTTCCTATAATTTCATGTTGTTCATGTGGTGAAATATCCATTATATCCAGAATTATATTCATGATGTAGATATCATATATATGATATATATCCAGTATATACATTCATTCATAATGTCACGTAACATTTAGAGGTAAGAAATGAAATGCACCGTTCATGGAGACGGTAAGCCGTACGTACGCATGAACGCTACTTTCATTTCTATTTCGTATTTAATGGAACGGAATCATAATGATATAAATTTATAATATAATTACAGTATAATATAGTGTATAATACAATTTAATCCATCCTTTATACATCCCACATATCACATTAACGATTCAAATCACTTTGAGGGGGCGGTAGTCCACACTTCCTAAAATGAAATTTTCGTGTTTTACCCATAATGGAAATCATAAAGTATGCCATAAATGAGAAATACAGAAGAATAAGTAAAACATAAACACATTATATATAATTTATAAATATAGTGACATCTTAATGGCCACCTTTTAAGGTGTTATATGAGTGTTGAACAATCATCGTTTCGTGAGGCAGAAATTCGCCATCCACAGAAACCGTATGTTCTTTAACCATTAGATGTAGGTTTGTGAAAGTGTAGCTAGAATCCTTCTTATAACAACATCCTAGTATATTGAGGATACTGTTTTTGTTACAAAATAAATGAATAAAAAGAGTTTAGGGGGTTGGAGAAGAAAAATAAAACAAAACAACATTAGAGAAGACATTACCTCAAAATCGGGTAACTCTTTTTGATTTGAGCCAAAGTCTTCCTTGAGCAGAGTTCTGCCCAAAGTGAGGCTTCTAGGAGTAATAGGGGGATGTTGGGAGAGTATTTGGGCATAGTTTTGCCGAGTCAAATGGCTTTATGGTGTGAATAAGGTGGGAGAGGTGGGGGCCTTTTAAAGAGGAGAGGAGGGGCTCTTTTGGAAAGATTGAAATGTTACATTATTATACAATGATTTTAGGATTATAAAGGTCCCACACTTATATAATTCGAGGTTAAGGTGATAAGGGTTCTAAATATATTCATCCAATAGGCTTTGGATAAGTTTATGCCTTGGATTTTGCATTATCTTCTTATTTTATTTAAATCGTTAAATAATGAGGTCATCGCTGCATCATCATGATGTCATAAATAATTTAATTTACTTAATGTCTAAAAATTATAAAAAAATACTATGATGTAGGAAATCTTTTTATCTTTCTAATGAATATTTATAGTCAAAATTTGGACTTGTGTAACCCCACTTAGAAACTGTTTTAGTAGAACAACTCATGTTTGTGTCAATTTAATTTTAACATTAAATAAATATATATTAATGTCATTTTCCAACTAAATTGGATCCATGGGGTCCCCAAGTTGACCCATGGGTTGTCTTGGTCGTCCATGACTCATCCAATAGGAGTAGTACAAGTGTCAAGCTCATCTCATATTATTAAAACATTATTTTTATCTTAAACTACACTAATTACCTCTAATCGCGATTAAGAACTTAAAAGTTACTATTCACCAAAAAAATTATTTTAATCTCATTGAACCACATTTTACTTATTAATGACAACCATGTATGTCGGATTTTTGAAAATAAAATCACAGAAGTGGTATTATTTCATTTTAACGAAAAATCAGTTTTTAACTACCACTTAGTGGTTTTACTATTCATCAAAAATTGAAGTTTTTCAGAACAAAGCCAAAACTTCACCCTAAGCGATAATTTATATTCCGAATTCAAAAATGATGTCTATTTTACAAAATTCAAAACATATAAGTTTCATTAATTAATTTTATAATTAATTCCCTCTGTTACAAAAAAATGTGGTGTTTCTAAGAAACAATTTATATCAAAAGATTGGCAATTGTTTATGTCCGATTTCGATGTTAAATTAATTCTAATGACCACCATTGGATAAAATGGTAAAAATATATTCTAATACCTTAAAACCAATAAATAGTATAATTTATCACAATAAATTATTTTTATTAAAAAGTTGTTTTAAGTATTTTTCACTATTCATAAAAAATTTGAAGTTCTCAGAAAAATACCAAAAATTCAACATAGGCTAATTTCGATATTCCGAATCCAAAAATTAAGTCCATTTTGAAATATAAAATTTCTATAATTTTAAAAAGTGGTTATTACTATTCATAACGGCTACTTTGATTAGTCGCGGTGGTTTAGAACTCGAAGTTGCGTACAATGCAAGCTATTGCATTATTGAATGAGAAGCGTATCGTGGAAGCACGGTGTGTTACAGAATATTTTTTTACTACAACATAACTAAAACAAGACGGATATAAAGATGTGGATAGTGAAAAAGTGAAAAAAAATTACCCCTATTTTAGAATAGAGATCAAGGGTTTTTCAATGGAAAATATTAACCCATGAAAATAATATAAATCTTCATGGAATGATTTGAAACAAAACTTATCAATGAGATTATCAATATAGAAGAAAAATATCAATGAATATTTGAAATAAAAATGAAATCCAATAATTAATATATAATATTATTGAGATTAAATTTTTCGATTTTTTTGGGTGAGAAATGAAGTGGAAAAACTTTTTTAAGAACAAATATTGTTTCTAAAATCACGTTTAAATTTTTTATTTATGTGTCGAAATATTAAATGATTAATATTAGATAATGTTCACAATTTTAGGAGCCTATTTTTTAAAAAAAATTAAACATGATAATATTAAAAATATGGATTAATTTTATTAGAAAACACCATATTGTAAAATATTCATTAAAATTTCTGAAAAGAATTAATATAATGATCTAGAATAATTTATGAATGGAATTACACTAATTATTTCATTTATTTATTTTGCTAAAAATTATATAAAATGAGGTAAGTGGAATCAAGGATGCTAATATTAATCCAATGAGAGTAAAAATGGGTTGGTATATATATTTTATGATCATGAAATATAATGAAAACTATACAGGTTCAAATATAAATATGACTATTAATAATTTTTTATAAAAATAGATTTTCAATCAATGAATTGATCATATTTTAAAGGATAATATTGGTTTTTTATACGATGGAAAATAATATTTTAATTAGTCAAATATTAACATTTATAAATAAAAAATATTCCATGATATAAGGCAGTGCCAATTTTATTATAAGAGATTTCAACTTAGAAAACAACAAAGAGAGAGTGTGAAATTATATATTTATATTCATACATGAGAAGAAAATTTTATTATGTTTAAAGGACTTTTAGATACTATGAAAATGAGTCTCATCATACTAAATGAGTATTTCAAAAAATGGAAAACTGTAGATTTATCAAAAGGTGGATTATTGATTATTTTGAGTGGTGGTTTAGGTGCGATTTAGAGATTTGATAATTGAAACACAATGAAAAATAGATAATAATTTCTCATTTTACATGGATAGATAAAAATATATATAAGGAATGTATAGGTTGTTATTGGAGTGTTACCATAGTAGAAGATTATGTTTTAATAATATTTATTGGTTTTGAAATCATTATATTTTTTAATGCTTGATCAAATGATAGTTTCATTATTGATTGGTTGAGGTACAATAATTTGATTATTCTAAAAAAATTTACGATGGGATTAGTTTTTGTAGAATGGATATATAATTATGAGGATTAATGTTGGTAATGTGAATTTCCTTCATTTAATATCAATTTTATAATGAGTAAAACCCGTATTGTTACGCATGAAGAAATTATATAATCATTAAAATCAAAAAAAAATTCTATACGAGAGATGTTATCATTAAATGAATAGTTATATATAATTTCATGAAATATACCATAATATAGAATCAAGTAGGGATAAATTATTATTATGCATCATAATGTAATTTTTGTAACACCCCAGGTAAATAAACAATATGACATTTTCATATTTATCCATATTTGTGAATAAAATATTAATATTACTTTAAAGGGGACGCTATGCTCGATGGCGTACCCAATAAGCAACAATGAGTTTCTTGTGAATCATACGTTGCACTCTAATAACAACATAATATTATTTTAAATGGTAGTTAACGCCTAGCCGTTGTAATGGCGGGAATGAACAAAACTAACTAATAAATGATTATTTTTGTTTGTCAAATATTTTTACTTTTTACAATAAATGATAGAGGATTAAAAATGTGAATGAATCCAATTTTAAGCGTAAACATTCTAATATTCTTTAAAAGGTCGATTAACCGCCTTTTGATGGTGAACCTCTTTTAAATCTGCTTTTTGACAATTATATGTGTTATATTTGACAAAATAAAATTCTTCTTTAGAATCGGGACCTCAAAATTTACTTTGTGTAAATTTTTGGTATTTTTCCGATAAAGTTCATTTTTAGATGAATAGTTAAATTTTTTGTATTTTAATTCAAAACCACTTTTTAATCTATTTTATTTATATGATTAGATTATATTTTGAATTTTTATTAAAGTGAAATTAGAATATATTTTTACCATTCAATCCAATAGTGGTCATTGGAATTAATTTCACTTTGAAATTGGACTTAAACTTCTGTCAATATTTTAATAGATATTGTTACTTAAAAACATGCTATTTGTTTTGACAACGGAAATTAATTATTAAATTAATTAATGAAACCTATAAGTGTTAAATTTTGTAAAATATACATCATTTTTGAATTCATAATATCAAATACAGCTTAGGGTGAATATTTGGTATTTTTCGGAAAAACCTCAATTTCTGATGAATAGTGAAACAACTAAGTGGTAGTTTAAAAACTGATTTTTTTGTTTAAATGAAACTTCACCACTTCTGTGATTTGAATTTCAAAAATACAACATACATGTTTCTCATTATGATGTAAAATGTGGTTCAATTGGATTAAAATAATTTTTTGGTGAATAGGAACTTTTATGTTTTTAATCACGATTAGAGGTAATTAATGTAATTTAAGGTAAAAATAATTTTTTAATAATAATAAATGACCTAGACACATTTCCTAACCTCATTGGATTGTCATGGCCGACCATGAACATCCATGGGACAACTTGGTGACCCCATGTAGCCACTTTGGTAGGAAAATGACATAAATAACTATTTATTTAAAGTTAAAATAAAAATGTCATAAGCATGAGTTGTTTTACTAAAACAATTTTTAAATGGGGTTATACAAGTCATAATTTTGACTATAAATATTATTTAGAAATATAAAAATATTTCCTACATCATGATATTTGTTTTATAATTTTTAGGCAGTAAATAAATTAAATTATTTATGACATCATGATGATGCAACAATTACCTCATTAATAAAGGATTTAAATACAATTAAAAGATAATGTTAAAACTATAACATACATTTGTAAAAAATCTATTGGATGAGTATATTTCAAAACATTACCACCTTATCCTCGAAATACATCTATGTGGGACCTTTAAAATCCGAAAATCATTTGAAAATAAAGTAACATTTTGTAACATTCCCAGAGTGCCCTTCCTCTCCTCTTATAAAAGGCCCTCAACTCTACCACCTTACCCAGACCTCTCAAGCCTTTGGATTGGCCAAAACCTGCTCATTATGTCTCTCCACATACCAATATTACTACTATAAGTCTCACATTTGGCACAAGTCTTCCCCAGGAAGCCTTTGAGCTCATATCAAAGAGAGATACCTGATTTTCAGGTAACGTCTTCACCTGTGTTCTTTTGTTTTATTTTGCTTCTCCAACCCCATAAAAAATTTTTATTCATTTCTTTTGTAACACCTCCAGTATCTTCAATATACTATGATGTTGTTACAAGAAGTATTCAAGCTACACTTACACACACCTACATCTAATGGTTAAAGAACATATTCTTTATGTGGATGGTGAATTTCTGCCTCACGAAATAATGATTGTTCAATATTCTTTTAAAACCCCCAAAAGTGGAGATTAAGATGTCACAAGATTTATATATGATATATTATATGTTTATGTTTTACTTCAACTTCTGTATTTTTCATTTATGGCATACCTTTATGGTTTCCATTTTGGTTAAACACGATATCTTTATTTTAGGAAGTGCGGACTACCGCCCCCCTCAAAGTGATTTGATTCGTTAATACCATTTGTGGTACGTATAAAGGATAGATTTAATAATATTATATATGATACCATACTGTAATTATAATACTATTATGTATAATTATGTTTTAATTCCATTAAATAAGAAATAGAAATGGAAGTAGCATTCATGCGTACATACGGCTTACCGTCTCCATGAACGGTGCATTTCATTTCTTACCACTAAATGTTATGCAATATTATAAATGTATTTATATAATGGATATATATGATATATATGATATCTTAATAATTAATATAATTCTGTATATAATATATATTTTACCACATGAACAACTTGTAATTATAAAGAGTTTATTTTTGACTCAAGTAGCAAGGATCTACAAAACGACCATTATTAACTTAAATAATTACATAGTGTTCATAGAATGGTAGTACGTGATATAAAAGGACTAATTAAATTAAAAAAGGTTCTTTAGAAATTATAAATTAACTCGTGTTTATTATTAAGGAGGTTAAAGAATGATCGAGTCATGTCGGGCCTGAGGTAAGGGAACCAACCCCTCTCTTTCATTTTAAGTACACTCGTTTATGTCATTCATTTTAAGCACATAATTATTTTTATTGGGATGTTATTTTATATTCCTCTTTCTGTAAATTTTATGTTAATATGATGTCAGACCCTATTTGATCTCATCAATCCATTTTTTGGAAGTTTAAAGTGGCGCTGTTAGGCTGTCGAGTTTTTGTAAGGGATTTTTCACCTCACTTTTATTTCTGTGAGATTTATGCTACATTTTCCACCATTTCTGTTGAGTGGTATATATACTTCCCATTATTATACTATTTGTGTAATATAATTTTGTTTATCAGTATTTACATCAATGTTGTATTGTCCTTCTTTCATGGGTTGTATGTTTCAATAGATACCCAAGTCGGTAATGGAACCTTTCACCCTCCTCTTTATAAAAGACTTCTTTTGATGGGTCTTTTAATTTACATATTTTTATGTTGGGATATTTTCTTCTATATCCTTATTGATGTAAATTTTATTCCCAAATTATGATAAACCCTTTTTATCTCTCATCAACTCATTTTTAGAATTTTGGAGTGATGCCATTAGGCTATCGAATTTTTGCAAGGGAACTTCTTAACACAATTTTGATTCTTTGGGATAAACATGAACTCCTTGAATATTTCATTCTATGAATATATTTGAATAACATCTGATTCTTTTACGCTTAATATCTACATATATTTGGTGTATTCGTTTCTCGCTCATAATAATGTAATTGATTTATCCTTAATCCAAGGATATCGTCTTTGTATGGGACTTCGTCTCAATCTCCTTTCATTAAGGAATATTTTGTTTTATACACAACCTTTTTTATACGGTGTATAAACCCATTTGACTTTTTCATTTATCCAAAAGGAATCTTTTTATACGAAGAGTTTTACTAAATGACAAAAGAGAATGTTTTTGTCGTACGTATGCGGCGAAAATGACTTATCCGCCGCCGTGACCATTATTTGAGTTTCGACTTCCTCTACAAGCCATACATTTTTTTAAAAGAAAAACAAACACCATGTTTTACTTTTATTTTATTTTGGTATTGAAAATGGCTTTCATAATGTTTTTATATCAATGTGTTGTATGATATCATGTGATTGAAAAGTGGAAATGTTATGTTTCCTTTATGCATGTTTTATGTGATAACATTATGTTATGGTTCTTTGAAATTATTATGAAGATGGGTGGTTCTGTGATAAACTAAGTGCAGGTGAGCCCGATATAGCTCTCCAATTCATTGGGTAACGCGAAGTAGTTAAACGTTAAGGTTTCTCCGAAAAGTTTTAGGTAATATACTGTGATAGGTATTCCAAATGTAACCAAGATGGTTACTCCCTACGTAAGAAGGTTATGAATGCCTCAAGTTACATTTATGCCTTATGACTTCTATGATTTATTCATGATTTGATGAGGTATGTCAAAATTCTTATGTTTTATGAGTAAATTATGATTTCATACTTGGACTAATGTTTTCTTTTCGTACTTTTATATCCCTTACTGTGCTTTTTATGCTCATCCCATGTTTCTGAAATGTTTTTCACAGGTCAAGGGAATGGTGCATGTTATGATGATAGTGTTAAGGAAGTGTCAAGAAAGAATCCATGTTTTATTTTAAATATGTTTTCGTTGATTGGGAAAAACGAATACTATCTTATATGTAGCCACTTTGTTTAAATGTGGAATGTAATTCATGATTTATTATCTAATTATCTAAAACTCTATACCTGAAAATATACTCAATGTAATTTATTAATTTAATTCAATATTAAGTAAGGTTTAAGGCCGGGGCCTGATAGTTGGTATCAGAGGCCGGTTTAGATAACATTAGAGGTTAGAGTGTTGTTAAAGAAAAAGTGACATGTTGTGTATAACCACAATGTTTAGTATATTAGATGGAGTCATCCTTTTTTTTTGAAAGTTAGAATGATTTTGTGATAACTTGGATAAGTATATCATGATGTTTATCATCCTCTTTTTTTATTTGATGATTTTACTAATATACTCACACTGACCTTTTTGGTTTTAGTAAATGGATAGATCTAGCAGGAACCAAAGTAACAGTGGATTTGATGAAAACTGTGATGGTTTTATGAAAGAACAACTGAATGGTAAGGGGACTGCAATGAGAACTCTTTTGGTTATCCTCAACCAACTATCTAAAGTCATGACTGACCACCTGAACCTCAGTGATTTTTATAATGCATCGTGTATGCGAGAAACAAATCCCTACGGATGTTCAGGTAATAATCATAAAGGTAAGTATGTTCAAAAAACCTATGTGTCAAATATGTGGAAAGAAACACATAGGAAAATGTTTCAAAGGGACAGAAAGATGCTATAGATTTGGAAATGTAGGTCATAAAGCAAGAACCTTCCATGGAAAAGGGAAGAATCTAGTTGACTCTAGGAAAGGGAAAGAAGTTCTTTCTGAAGGATCCATTGAATGTTTTAAATGTGGTGTGCATGGTCATTATGCAAACACATGTCCTACGAAGATGTTTCGGGAATGGGGTCACCAAGATCCAACAAATATTCATTTACCAAAACCTAATTCCATTCCGGTTGAGGATGAATAAACTGACAATGAAGAATGAATGAAAAGAATTATTTCAGAATATGTTGAAAAGGAATGGATAATGTATCATGAAGAATGTTGAATGAGTAAGAAGTTATCATATAAGGGATTCAAGAGTTATGGTAGATTTTAGGATGGTGAAATTTTTAGATATATTATGTCTCTTTTGATGATGGGGTTACATTAGAAGACTTTTTATAGTAACCCTGATGTTTAATATATGAAAATTTTATTCAAGGAATAATTATCCTTTCTTGTGTGGATATACTTATAAAGAACCATTTGGGTTTATGTGATCCTTGAATTTGAGGCAATTTCTGGTTAATACATTTTGGGGTCCAAAATGGATGGTATCTGATAACCTTTGTGGTTAAAATATGTTATTGTTATTTTTAATGAATTTATCTCATTTTGAGGAATGTTATAAAATTATATAGTTTTTGAAAAGGGAAAAAATGCAGACAGTGTGACAACTCGTGGCGTCGGACGAAGATGCAGGAATCGAACCCACAACCAAAGTGGAACTTGTATTTATCACCTACCACTGGACTACGTGAAGTCCCTGGTTAGTATGAATGATTCTATTTATATATATGATTTTATTAATTAAGAGTAATTTTATTCTTGGTTATCAATGGAAATTATTAGCCTATCATGGAGGATATGTGATTAGGTTAATTACTTTTCAGTATGAGACTGTAAGAGTAACTGATGTTATTTTGGAGAAAAATGTTAAAATTTATCTTATGAGACTATGTGATTAAATCCTTCAGAGAATTGGGTTTCAATCATTGTTTGGTTTACTTTTTATAATTTTATTGATATATGTTTATTGAATGGACTTTGTTGAACTTTGGGTTTTTCTTGACAAATTTTGGAGATTAAGAATAGATTTTTTTATAAAGGATTATCCTTTTTGGGTATTATCTGATCTCATACTAACCTTTTTTGTTTTAGTTTTGGTTAAGGTTTAAAGACATGTGAATTATATAGTTCTTTTTTGTGGATTAGGTGATTCTCCAGAAGTTGATTATAGCTCTCTTAATGTGAACAAGTCATCCCAAATACTCGTCTTTTGGATAAAATATGAGTTCGTGTAAGAAATCTAGTAAAAGTTGAAAGTCCACATGAAAATTAAGTATGCTTCCTTATTTTTTAGTTAAGATCATAAATAAATTCCTCAATGAAATGTAACATAAAACAAAAATGTTGTCTGTTAATTTTTCCTACTGGGGAATCAAAAACCGTTTAACCCATCACAAGTTTGTGATTTTCTTGTTGTTAACATTCTCCTAGACTTGTTTACAATCACTCTCCATCAGAACATGACCCTTTGTTTTTCCTCTATATCTATATTTTCATACTTGGAATCATAGTATGGGTTAACTCGGGTGACATTTGTACTTCTCTCCCATTCATCTAAAGTGAATGTTTTACTGACTCTTGTTCCGATGTGGGATTTTCAATGAAGCTTCCAAGACCAATTTCAAAATTGCGAGGACGCAATTCCCAAAAGGGGGGAAGGATGTAACACCCCAGGTAAATAAATAATATTACATTTTCATATTTATCTATATTTGTGAATAAAATATTAATATTACATTAAAGGGGATGCTATGCTCGATGGCGTACCCAATACGCAACAACGAGTTTCATGGGAATCAAATATTGCACTCTAATAACAAAATAATTTAATTTTAAATGGTAGTTAATGCCTAGCCGTTGTAATGGAAGGAATGAAAAGAACGAACTACAAAATTATTATATATGTTTGTCAAATTTTTTTAATTTTTACAATAAATGTTGGATGATTAAAATTGCGAATGAATCAAATTTTAAGCGTAATCATTCTAATATTTTTTAAAAGGTTGATCAACCGCATTTTAATGGAGAACCTCTTTTAAATCCACTTTTTGACAATTTTATGTGTTATATTTGACAAAATAGAATTATTCTTTAGAATCGGGATCTCAAAATTTAATTTCTCTAATTTTTTGGTATTTTTCCGATAAAGTTCATTTTTTAATAAATAGTGAAAAATGTTGTATTTTAATTCAAAAATGTGTTTTAATCTAATTTATTTATATGATTAGATTATCTTTTGAATTGTTTTAAAAATAAAATTATAATATATTTTTACCATTCAATCCAATAGTAGTCATTGGAATTAATTTCACTTTGAAATTGGACTTAAACTAGTGTCAATCTTTTAATAGATATTGTTACATAAAAACACGCTATTTGTTTTGACAACGGGAATTAATTATTAAATTAATTAATTCAACCTATATGTTTTGAATTTTGTAAAATAGACATAATTTTTTAATTCAGAATCTCAAATATAGCTTAGGGTGAATTTTTGGTATTTTTCTAAAAAACATCAATTATTTATGAATAGTGAAACCACTAAGTGGTAGTTTAAAAACTGATTTTTTCGTTTAAATGAAACTTCACCACTTATGCGATTTTAATATCAAAAATCCAACATAAATGGTTGTCATTAAGATTTAAAATGTGGTTCAATGAGATTAAAATAATTTTTTGGTGAATAGTAACTTTTAAGTTTTGAATCACGATTAGAGGTAATTAATGTAGATTAAGGTAAAAATAATGTTTTAATAATATGAAATGACCTAGAAACATGTCCTAACTTCATTGGATGTGTCATGGCCGACCAAGATAATCCATGAGTCAACTTGGGGTCCCCATGGATCCACTTTGGTTGGAAAATGACATAAATAACTTTTTATTTAAAGTTAAAATAAAAATGTCACAAGCATGAGTTGTTTTACTAAAAAAAAATTTAAATGCAGTTATACAAGTAATAATGTTGACTATAAATATTCAATATAAATCTAAAACTATATACTACATCATGATAATTTTTTTATAATTTTTAGACACTAAATAAATTAAATTATTTATGACATCATGATGATGCAGCGATTACCTCATTAATAAAGGATTTAAATAAAATGAAAAGATATTGTTAAAACTACAACGTACACTTTTCAAAAACATATTGGATGAGTTTATTTCGAACCCTTACCACCTTATACTAGAAATACATCAATTTGGGACATTTAAAATCCGAAACTCATTTGAAAATAAAGTAACATTTTGTAACGTTCCAAGAGTTCACATCCTCTCCTCTTATAAAAGGCCCCCACCTCTACCACCTTACCTATATGGCCCCAGCCTTAAACAATACTTAATCATGATTTATTACAAGATTACACATTGAGGATCTATTCATGTTTATAGTTTTAGAAAATGAGATCATAAAACATGTATTACATTCAACATTTAAACATAGTGGTTATATAAAAGATAGTATTCATTTTTCCCATCAATGGAAACATATTTAAAAAAACATGGATTCTTTCTTGACACTTCCTTGACACAATAATCATATCTTGTACCCTTCCCTTGTCCTGTGAAAAACATTTCAAAAACATGGGATGAGAATAAAAAAGCTCAGTAAGGGTTATAAAAATATGGAAAGGAAACATCAGTACATGTATACACAAGAATAAATGAAATCATAATCTACTCATAAAACATAATCACATTAACATACCTTAAAAAATCATGAATAAATCATAGAAATCATAAGACATAAAGGTAACTTGAGGAATTCATAACATTCTTACATAGGGAGTAACCATATTGGTTACGTTTGGAACACCCATCACAGTATATTCCCAAAATCTCTTCGGAGAATCCTCAAAGTTTCACTCCTTCGCATTACCCAATGCATTAGAGAGCTATATCGGGCTCACCTGCCCTTAGTTTTTCACGGAACCACCCATCTTCATAATAATTCCCAAGAACTATAACATAATCGTATCACATAAAACATACATAAAGGAAACATAACATTTCCACATTTCAATAACAAGATATAAATAAACATATTGATATAATACAAATATTATGAAAACCATTTTCAATACCAAAATAAAAGAAAAGTAAAACAGGGTATTTATTTTTCTTTAAAAACGGTATGGCTTGTAGAGGAAGCCGAAACTCAAATAATGGTCATGGCGGCGAAGAAGTCGTTTTCCCCACATACGTACTACAAAAACATTCCCTTTTGTCGTCTAGTAAATTATTCATATAAAAAATATTCCTTTTGAATAAATGTAAAAGTCAAAGGGGTTTATACACCGTAGAAAAGACAGTTGTGTATAAAACAAAATATGCCTCAATGAAAGGAGATTGAGACGAAGTCCCATAACTCGGGTCCGACTTGACTCGATCATTATCTAAACTCCTGAATAATAAACATGAGTTAATTTATACTTTATTAAAAACCTTTTTAAAGTTAATTATTCCTTTTATATCACTTATTACCATGTCATGAACACTATGTAATTATTTAAGTTATTAACGGTCTTTTTAACGATCATTGGTACATGAGTCAAAAATAAACTCTTTATAATTACAAGTTGATGATGTATCCATTATATCCAGAGTTATACTCATGATGTATATATCATATATACCATATATATTCAGTATATACATGAATTAATAATATTACATAATGTTAAGAGTTAAGAAATGAAATGCACCGTTCATGGAGACGGTAAGCCATACGTACGCATGAAGGCTACATTCATTTCTATTTCGTATTTTATGAAATGGAATCATAATTATATAATGGTATATTATAATTACAATATAATATCATATATAAAATCATTAATTTAATCCTTTATACGTCCCACATATGGCATTAACGAATCAAATCACATTGAGGGGGCGGTAGTCCACACTTCCAAAAATAAAGATATCGCGTTTACCCATAATGAAAATCATAAAGGTATTACATAAATGAAAAATACAGAATCTTAAGTAATACATAAACATATTATATATCGTATATAAATATAGTGACATCTTAATGGCCACCTTTGAAAGTGTTATATGAGTGTTGAACAGTCATAGTTTCGTGAGGTAGAAATTCACCATCCACGGAAACAGTATGTTCTTTAGCCATTAGATGTATATGTGTGTAAGTGTAGCTCGAATATTTCATATAAAAACAACCTAATATATTGAATATACTGGATTTTTTACAAAATAAATGAATAAAAAGAGTTTATGGGGTTGGAGAAGAAAAATAAAACAAAAGGACTCAAGTGAAGACATTACCTTAAAATCGGGTAACTGCCTTTGGTTTGAGCTCAAAGGCTTGCTTGGGAAGACTTCATCCCAATGTAAGGCTTCTAGGAGTAATATAGGGATGTGGAGAGGAAAACTTAGAAGGGTTTGGACGAGCCAAAGGCTTGAGAGGTGTGGGTAAGGTGGTAGTGGTGGTGGACTTTAATAAGAGGATCGGAGGGGCACTCTTGGAAAGATACAAAACATTACTTTATTTTCAAATGCGTTTCTGATTTTAAATGTCCCAAATTGATGTGTTTAGAGTATAAGGTGGTAAGGGTTCAAAATATACTCATCCAATAGGTCTTTGACTTGTTTATGTTATAGTTTAAAATTATCTTTCATTTTATTTATATCCTTTTTTAAAGAGGTAATCGCTGCATCATCATGATGTCATAAATAATTAAATTTATTTAATGTCTAAAAATTATAAAAAAAATATCATGATGTAGGAAATCGTTTTATATTTCTAATGAATATTTATAGTCAAAAACATGTCTTGTATAACCCCACTTAAATATTGTTTTAGTGAAACATATCATGCTTGTGACATTTTTACTTTAACTTTAAATAAAAAGTTATTTATGTCATTTTCCAACCAAAGTGGCTCCATGGGGTCCCCATATTGACTCATGGATTTTCTTGTTCGGAAAGGACACATCCAATTAGGGTAGGACATGTGTCTAGGTCATTTCATATTATTAAAACATTATTTTTACCATAAATTACACTAATTACCTCTAATCGCGATTAAGAACTTAAAAGTTACTATTCACCAAAAAATAATTTTAATCTAATTGAACCACATTTTACATCCTAATGACAACCATGAATGTCAGATTTTTGAAATTCAAAACACAGAGGAGGTAAAATTTCATTTAAATGGAAAATTCGTTTTTATAAGTACCACTTAGTGGTTTCACTATTCATCAAAAAATTACGTTTTTCAGAAAAATACCAAAACATCACCCTAAGATATATTTGATATTTTGAATTCAAAAATGATGTCTATTATACAAAATTCAAATCATAAAAGTTACATTAATTAATTTAATAATTAAATCCCGCTGTCATGACAAATACCATGTTTTTATGAAACAATAAGTATCAAAATATTCACACTAGTTTAAGTCCAATTTCAAAGTGAAATTGATTCCAATGACCACCATTGGATTAAATGGTAAAAATATATTATAATTTTACTTTAAAACCAATTCAAAAGATAATCTAATCATATAAATAAATTATTTTAAAAAGAGGTTTTGAATTATAATTAAATATTTTTCACTATTCATTAAAAAAATGAACTTTTTCGGAAAAATACCAAAAATTCACACAAAGTAAATTTTGATGTCCCAGTCATAAAGAATAAGTTTATTTTGACAAACATAGCTTATAAAATTTTCAAAATATAGATTTAAAAATGGTTTTCCACCAAAAGGCAGTAATACAATTTTTTAAAAATACTAGTGTATTCTAGGCTTAAGATTGGATTTATTCTCGTTTAAGCCTCAAAAACACTATATAATTCATAAATAAATAAAGATAACTATATCTATTATTCATTACATACCTGGGATGTTACATCCTTCCCCCCTTTAAAAAATTCTGTCCCACAATTTATTTACTTATCGAATAAGTGGGGGTATTTAGCCCTCATTGCATTTTCAGATTCCCATGTTGCCTCTTCGACCATATGGGTTTTCCATAAAACCTTTACCTGGTGAATTACCTTATTCCGCAACACTTTCTCTCTATAGTCAAGTATCTGTATTGGTTGTTTTTCATAAGATAGATTCTCTTCCAACTGAACTACCTCTGGGCTCAAAACATGAGAGGGATCTGGCACATACTTTCTCAACATCGAAACATGAAAAACATTATGTACCTGAGATAAACTCGGAGGTAAATCCACTCATTAAGAAACGGATTAAACACTCTCTAGAATTTTATACTGTACAATGAACCTTGGAATCAACTTTCCTTTCTTACCAAATCACATCACACTTTTCCATGGTGATACTTTGAGAAAAACATGATCACCTACCTCAAAAGAGAGATCCTTCCTCCTATTGTCTGCATAACTCTTCTGCCTGCTCTGAGCTATTCTAATGTGCATTTGTATCAGCTGAACTTTTTCTACAAACTCTTCTACCAATTCTGGTCCCAAAAGCTTCCTTTCACCCACTTCATCCCAAAAATCTGGGTTTCGACATTGCTTCCCATATAATGCCTCAAATGGTGCCATCTGTATACTGGAATGAAAACTGTTATTATAAGAAAACTCAACCATAGAAAGATGTTGGTCCCAACATACCTGATAATCCATCAAACAAGAACGTAGAATATCCTCCATTATCTGAATTGTTCGTTCTGATGGTCCATCTAACTAAGGATGAAAAGATGTACTAAAAGTTATTTCAGTACCCAACAACTTCTGATGGCCTTTCTAAAAAGTTAGAAGTAAACCTGGGATCACAATCAGATACAATGGAGAGAGGAACTCCATGTAACCTGACTATCTCTTTATGATACAAACGGGAAAGTTGATCTAGGGAAAAAGTATCTGGTATAGCGAGGAAATGAGCAGATTTAGTCAAGCGATCAACAATAACCCAGATTGCATTATTACCTCGAGGTGTCTTCGGCAATTCCACAATGAAGTCCATGGATATATTTTCCCATTTCAATTCTGGTACTGGTAATGGCTGAATCATCTCTTTTGGTAACTGCCGCTCTGCTTTATCCTACTGACAAGTCAAACACTTCACAGTAATATTAGAAATATCCCTTTTTATTCCATCCCACCAGTAATACTCTCGAAGATCTCTATACATCTTAGTACTACGAGGATGAACTGAAAACGGAGAACTATGAGCTTCACATAACGAATCTCTTTTCAACTATGAATCCAAGGGCACACAAAACCTCTTCCCAAATCTCAAAACACAATCATTATCAATGTTGAATTCAGGAAACTTACCCTTCTGAACCAACTCTACCTTTTTCTGCAACTCGTTGTCTTTCTTCTGTGCTTTCTTAATTGTATCTGATAGAGATGATCTCACTGATACCTGAAACAAAATAGAAGGACATCCTGCACCAACAACTTCTATGCCAAAGTTCATAAAATCCTTAACCAAAGGATCATGTTCCAAATGCAACATTGTTAATGAAACATTACATTTTTGACTCAAAGCATCAGCCACTTTATTTTCTTTTCCCGGATGGTAATGAATTGTACAATCATAATACTTGATTAATTCTAGCCATCTCCTCTGTCTCATGTTCAATTTTTTCTAAGTGAATATATACTTCAATCTTTTGTGATCAGTATATATTTCACACTTTACTATATAAAAATGATGCCTCCAGATTTTTAGAGTAAAAACAACAGCAGCTAATTCCAAGTCATGTGTAGGGTAATTTATATCACGAGTTTTCAACTTACGTGAAGAATATGAAATTACCTAATAATTCTGAATTAAGATGCAACCAAGTCCTTTCAACGAAGAATCACTGTATATAACAAACTCACCATTCCTAGAAGGAAATGCCAAAACTGGAGCATTCACCAATCTTTTTTTCAACTCCTTCGGTAGTAACCTGAGTCAACTGAGCCATCACTGCAACAAACTGTTTAGTTTTGATTCTGACCATCTCTGGATATTGATTTCAAAGTTCATTTCCCTCTATATGCATTCCCAGAAAATATGTTCTATTTGATCTATGAAAAATCATTCTTAACCCAGAAATATCATAGGCGAAGCAACATGGTAATATTTAAATTCTATATCATTTCAATCATACCATAAATTAATTCATAATTTAACAATTTTATAACTCCTAAAGTTGTCTAAAACAACCTCAGATACCAACTATAAGGCCCCAGCCTTAAACATTACATAATCTTGAGTTATTACAAGATTACACATTGAGGATCTTTTTAGGTTTAGAGTTTTAGAGAATTAGATCATAAAACATGAATTACATTCCACATTTAAACAAAGTGGTTACATAAAAGATAGTATTCATTTTTCCCATCAACGAAAACATATTTAAAAAACATGGATTCTTTATTGACACATCCTTGAAACTGTCATCATATCATGTACCCTTCCCCTGACCTGTGAAAAAAATTTCAAAAACATGGGATGAGCATAAAAAAGCTCAGTAAGGGATATAAAAATATGGAAAGGAAACATGAGTACATGTATACACAAGAATCAATTAAATCATACTCTACTAATAAAACATAAACACTTTAACATACCTCAAAAAATCAGGAATAAATCATAGAAATCATAAGACATAAAGGTAACATGAGGCATTCATAACATTCTTACGTAGGGAGTAACCCTCTTGGTTATGTTTGTAAAACGCATCACAGTATATTACCTAAATCTCTTCGGAGAAACCTTAACATTTCACTCCTTAGCATTACCCAATGCATTGGAGAGATATATCGGGCTCACCCTCCCTTAGATTATGACGGAACCACCCGTCTTCATAATAATGAAGAAGAACCATAACATAATCGTATCACATAAAACATATATAAAGGAAACACAACATTTCCACATTTCAATCACAAGATATCAATAAACACATTGATATAATAAAAACATTATGAAAACCATTTTCAATACCAAAATAAAAGAAAATTAAAACAGGGTATTTATTTTTCTTTTAAAAAAACGGTATGGCTTGTAGAGGAAGCCTAAACTCAAATAAAGGTCACGGCAGTGGAGAAGTTGTTGTCGCCGCATACGTACGACAAAAACATTCCCCTTTTTCATTTAGTAAATTCTTCGTATAATAAATATTTATTTTGAATAAAATTAAAAGTCAATGTGGTTTATACACCGTATAAAAGAAGGTTGTGTATAAAAAAAATATGTCTCAATGAAAAGAGATTGAGACGAAGTCCCATACCTCAGGTCCGACTTGACTTGATCGTTCTTTAACCTCCTGAATAATAAACTTGAGTTAATTTATATTTTCTTAAAAACCTTTTTCAAGTTCATTATTATTTTTATATCACTTATTACCATGTCATGAACACTATGTAATTATTTAAGATATTAACGGTTGTTTTAACGATCATTGGTACTTGAGTCATAAATAAACTCTTTATTTTTACAATTTGTTCATGTATCCATTATATCCAGAGTTATACTCCGGATGTAGATATCATATATATCAATTATATCTTGTATATACATGAATTTATAACATTACATAACGTATAGTGGTAATAAATTAAATGCACCATTCATGGAGACGGTAAGTCGTACGTACGCATGAACGCTACTTTCATTTCTATTTCGTATTTTATGAAATGGATCCATAATGATATAATGGTATTTTATAATTCCAATATAATATCATATAAAAAATCATTAATTACATCCTTTATACGTCCCACTTATGGCATTAACGAATCAAATCACTTTGAGGGGGCGGTAGTCCACACTTCCTAAAATGAAGATATCGCATTTACCCATAATGGAAATAATAAAGGTGTTCCATAAATGAAAAATACAGAGGCTTAAGTAAAACATAACCATATTTTATATAATATATAAATATAGTGACATATTAATGGCCACCTTTGAAGGTGTTATATGAGTGTTGAACAATCATCGTTTCGCGAGGCAGAAATTCACCATCCATGAAAACAATATGTTCTTTAGCCATTAGATGTAGGTGTGTGTAAGTGTAGCACGAAAATTTCTTATAACAACATACTAGTATATTGAATATACTAGAGTTGTTACAAAAGAAATGAATAAAAAGAGTTTAGGGGGTTGGAGATGCAAAATAAAACAAAAGGACTCAAGTGAAGACATTACCTTAAAATTGGGTAACTGCCTTTAGTTTGAGCTCGAAGGCTTCCTTGGGAAGACTTTTGCCCAATGTATGGCTTCGAGGAGTAATATAGGGATGTGGAGAGGCAAAATGAGTAGGATTTGGCCGAGCCAAAGTCTTCAGAGATGTGGGTAAGGTGGTAGAGGTGGGGGCCTTTTATAAGAAGAGAGGACGGGCACTCTTGGAAAGTTACGAAATGTTACTTTATTTTCAAATGAGTTTCGGATTTTAAAGGTCCCACATTTATGTATATCGAGGATAAGGTGGTATGGGTTTGAAATATACTCATCCAATATGTCTTCTAAAAGTGTTAATTATAGTTTTAACATTATCATTTCTTTTTATTTAAATCCTTTATTGATGAGGTAATCATTGCATCCTCATGATGTCATAAATAATTTAATTTATTTAATGTCTGAAAATTATAAAAAAATATCATGATGTAGGAAATCCTTTTAGATTTCTAATGAATATTTATTGTCAAAAATATGACTTGTATAATTTCATTTAAAAGTTGTTTTAGTGAAACATCTCATGCTTGTGACATTTATACTTTAACTTTAAATAAATAGTTATTTATGACGTTTTCCAACCAAAGTGGCTCCATGGGCTCCCCAAGTTGACCCATGGATTTTATTGGTCGGCCATGACACATCCAATGAGGGTAGGACATGTGTCTTGGTCATTTCATATTATTAAAACATTATTTTTACCTTAAATTACACTAATTACCTCTAATCACGATTAAAAACTTAAAAGTTACTTTTCACCAATAAATTATTTTAATCTCATTTGACTAAATTTTACTTTTTAATGAAATCCATGTATGTCAAATAATTTAAATTCAAAACACAGAGGTGGTAAAATTTCATTTAAATGGAAAATCAGTTTTTATAAGTACAACTTAGTGGTTTCACTATTCATCAAAAAATGAAGTTTTTCAGAAAAATACCAAAACTTTACCCTAAGATATATTTGATATTCTGAATTAAAAAATGATTTCTATTTTACAAAATTCAAATCATATAAGTTACATTAATTAATTTAATAATTAATTACTACTATCATGACCAATAGCGTGTTTTTATGAAACAATAAGTGTCAAAATATTGACACTAGTTTATGTCCAATTTCAAAGTGAAATTGATTCCAATGACCACCATTGGATTAAATGGTAAAAATATATTATATTTTTACTTTAAAAACAATTAAAAAGATAATCTAATCATATAAATAAATTAGTTTAAAAAGAGGTTTTGAATTAAAATACAACATTTTTTACTATTCATTAATAAATGAACTTTATCAGAAAAATACCGAAAATTAACACAAAGTAAATTATGATGTCCCAATCATAAAGAATAAGTTTATTTTGACAAAAATAGCTTATAAAACTTTCAAAAGATAGATTTAAAAATGGTTTTCCACCAAAAGGTACTAAAAAAATCTTTTAAAAATACTAGTGTATTCCATGCATAAGATTGGATTTATTCTCGTTTTAAGCCTCTAAAACACTATCTAATTCATAAATAGATAAAGATAACTATATATATTATTCATTACTTACTTGGGATGTTACATTACCCACACCTCTCAAGCCTTTGGCTTGGCCAACCCCTACTCCTTTTTTCTCTCCACATCCCACTCTTACTCCTAGAAGTCTCACTTTGGGCAGAAGTCTTCCCAAGGAAGCCTTTGAGCTCAAATCAAAGAGAGATACCCGATTTTAAGGTAATGTCTTCACTTGTGTTCTTTTGTTTTATTTTTCTTCTCAAACAACTAAACTCTTTTTGTTCATTTATTTTGTATCAAATCCAATATCTTCAATATACTATGATATTGATACAAGAAGTATTCGAGCTACACTTACACACACCTACATCTAATGGTAAAATAACATACTGTTTCTGTGGATGGTGAATTTCTGCCTCACGAAACGATGATTGTTCAATATTCTTTTAACACCCTAAAAGGTGGCCATTAAGATTTCACTATATTTATATATGATATATAATATGTTTATGTTTTACTTAAGCTTCTGTATTTTTCATTTATGGAATGCATTTATGGTTTCCATTATGGTTAAACGAGATATCTTCAATTTAGAAAAGTGCGGACTACCGCCCCCTCAAAGTGATTTGATTCGTTAATACCATATGTGGTATGCATAAAGGATATATTTAATAATATTATATATGATACCATAATGGAATTATAATACTATTATGTATAATTATGTTTTAATTCCATTAAATATAAATATAAATGGAAGTAGCGTTCATGCGTACGTATGACTTACCGTCTCCATGAACGGTGCATTTCATTTCATACCTATAAATGTTATGTAATATTATATATTCATGTATATAATGGATATATATGATATATATGATATCTACATAATGAATATGATTCTGGATATAATATATATTTTACCACATGAACAACTTGTAATTATAAAGAATTTATTTTTGAATCAAGTAGCAATGATCTACAAAATGACCATTATTAACTTAAATAATTACATAGTTTTCATAGAATGGTAGTAAGTTATATAAAATGAATAATGAACTTGTAAAAGGTTCTTAAGAAAGTATAAATTAACTCAAGTTTATTATTCAGGAGGTTAAAGAATGATCGAGTCAAGTCGGACCCGAGATAAGGGAACCTACCCCTCTTTTACTTTTTAAGTACACTCTTTTATGTCATTCCTTTTAAGATCATATTTCTTATGAATGTGATGTTATTTTATATTACTCATGCTATAAATTTTATTTTAATATGATTAGAGACAATATTTGATCTCATAAATCCATTTTTGGAAGTTTTAAGTGGCATCGTTAGGCTGCCGAGTTTTCGTAAGATATTTTTCATCTCACTTTTATTCCCATGAGATTTATACTAAATTTTCCACCATTTCTGTTGAGTGGTATATATATTTCCCATTATTCTACTCTTTGTGTAATATAATCTAGTTTATTAGTATTTACATCAATGTTGTATTTTCCTTCTTTCATGGGGTGTATGTTTCGAAAGATACCCAAGTCGGTAATGGAACCATTCACCCTCCTCTTTTTAAAAGACTTCTTTTGTTTGGTCATTTAATTTACATATTGTTATGTTGGGATTTGTTATTCTATATCCTTATTGATGTAAATTTTAGGCCCATGTGATGAGAAACCCTTTTTATCTCTCATGAACTCATTTTCTGAATTTTAGTGTGACACCGTTAGGCTGTCGAATTTTTTCAAGGGAACTTCTTAACCCAATTTTGATTCTTTGGGATAAACTTTCACTCCTTGAATATGTCATTCTATGAATATGTTTGAATAACCTCTGATTTTTTTACACTTAATATCCACTTATATTTGGTGTATTCATTTTTCACACATAATTATAAAATTGATTTATCCTTAATCCAAGGATACCGTTTTTGTATGGGACTTCGTCTCAATCTCCTTTTATTGAGGCATATTTTGTTTTATACACAACCTTTTTTTATATGGTGTATAAACCACATTGACTTTTACGTTTATCCAAAATGAATCTTTTTATATGAAGCGTTTTACTAAACGACAAAAGGGAATGTTTTTGTCGTACATATGCGTCGACAACGACTTCTCCGCCACGGTGACCATTATTTGAGTTTCGGCTTCCTCTACAAGCCATACAATTTTTTAAAAGAAAAAAAAATACCATGTTTTACCTTTATTTTATTTTGGTATTGAAAATTGTTTTCATAATGTTTTTATATAAATGTGTTGTATTGATATCTTGTGATTGAAAAGTGGAAATGTTATGTTTCCATTATGCATGTTTTATGTGATATGATTATGTTATGGTTCTTGGGAATTATTATGAAGACAGGTGGTTCTGTGATAAACTAAGGGCGGGTGAGCCCGATATAGCTCTCCAATGCATTAGGTAATGCAAAGGAGTTAAACGTTAAGGTTACTCCGAAGAGATTTAGGGAATATACTGTGATGGGTATTCCAAACGTAACCAGGAGGGTTACTCCCTATGTATGAATGTTATGAATGCCTCAAGTTACCTTTATGCCTTATGACATATATTATTTATTCATGATTTGATGAGGTATGTCAAAATGATTATGTTTTATGAGAAAAGTTTGATTTCATACATGGATTAATGTTTTCTTTTCATACTTTTATATCCTTTACTGAGTTTTTTATGCTCATCCCACGATTTTGAAATGTTTTTCACAGGTCAAGGGAAAGGTTCATGTTATAATGATAGTGTCATGGAAGTGTCAAGAAAGAATCCATGTTTTATTTTAAATATGTTTTAGTTGATGGGGAAAAACGAATACTATCTTTTATGTAACCACTTTGTTTAAATGTGGAATGTAATTCATGATTTATGATCCAATTGTCTAAAAATCTAAACCTGAAAAGATCCTCAATGCGATTTATTCATTTAATTCAATATTAAGTAAGTTTTAAGGCCGGGGCCATAAAATATTGGTAACAAAAACAAAAATCTTTTGGATATAAAAACAAAAACTCACTTGAATTGACATAATAAGATATATGTGGACCAAAGAGATTTGGTTAAACAAGACATTATAACTACATAATTATGTATCCTAAAAAGTTTCCCATATATACTATTTATATTTCAAATGGATTAAATAATATTAATAATATAGGTTTATTAGATTTTATATATTTTAAAAAATTCAAACTATATGATTTATAAATAGTTAATTGTTTAACAATAGATGAAAATAAAATAATTAAATATTTTAGTGATACCTTATGAAACATGTGTTAAATAGTTAATATTTGGATCCACAAATTCATAAATAAAATAGTGTAACTAAATAAATTAACTAGTGTTTTTTAATTGAATAACTATATTATTTGAGAATGAAACATCAATTTTTACGATATAATACAAAAAATAATTTCTTATTTTTTCATTAAATTATTAATGTATAAAAATTTACAAAAAATATTATTATGTTATGTGTTTTATTAATACAAAAATTATAAGAAATTTTAAATTATTGAACAACCCATTTTATATAAAAATGAAATGATTTCATTTCAATAATATTATAAGAGAGTTGATAGAGGAATGTACTCAGATATATACTCTTTTGATGGAGTTGTTTTCACTACATCCAAAAAATGATAAAAATAAAAATACAAAATGATTTAGTAATATAAACGGTCAAAAATAAATTAATAAAATTAGTGGAGGATAATAATAATATTAAAGAGGCTTTGAGTCATTTATTTTACTGCACGAAATTGATTTTTTTATTATTGTACATTATTAGAATTCAAACAAAGATTCTAAAGATTCTAGTTGAAAAAATGGGTTCTAATAATGATATTCTAAAATCATAAGGTTATGAAATAATATAAAATCATAAAAACGTCAAATAGATAATAAAAATTGTTTTATAATATATTCATATCATATTAGTATGACTTTATGGGTTGATCCAAATACCATTAATGAAACCATACAATAGAACGATTATGCCCCAATAATTGAGATTTAATTAAATATTATAGTGAAGAATGAAAAATAATGATTTCATCACATGAAAAACTAAACAGTATGACTTTTAAGAAAGTCTATTTAAAATGTAATATAAATGGTAGTTAAAAATTTCATAAAACAATGTATTCTAATCTCTAAAGGGAACACTACATTTTATTTTATAAATTTCTATGATAAATTTTCATCAGTTTCAAGGATTGAAATAAATAATTCTCTTCATTTTTAAGGATGTAAATAGATATACAATGATATATTAATGGATATGATTCTTGTGTTTTTGAATAGAGAAATGATTTGGATATTTGAATCAGTAATCTATAAGGATTTATTCAATCTGTGATAGTATAAATATATATGTGATTAAGAAAACATTATATGCAATTAAAAAAATTTCATGAGTTTACTGTTTTAAATTATGCATGATATTGAACATTTAGAAAATTATTAAAGTAAAATTAGGTTTCCCCAAAAAAATATAATCCATAATATCTTGATTAACAATATCCTATGTCACACCTTAAATGGACCCAACTCTCCCACACACCTCATGTGTCATATATAACATAAATCAATGTTCACCTAAAACATCCCTCCATAATAATCCAAATTTCATCTATAACCTCATGAAAAAATCTATACACTCTATATGTACACATATAAATAATCACATTCCATGTATTCATTTTACTAGTGATCAAATATTCATAATACATCACCAATAAATACTTCTCCATTGGGGAAAATGTACTGTTAGAACCAACATATATGATTTTATCATTCCTATATGACTTTTTTGAATACAAAATACACATAGGGTTTTTATAAGTATAATTTCACAGAGAAGAAACATTGAAATACACTATATATTTTATTGGTGAAACATTCAATAACTATTTTTTTCATTTTCCTGGAACTAGTACAAGTGTAATAATAAAACTCAAGAGAATGATCATAAATTAATTAATCATATATCCTATCATACTAGAGTCTATATAGATTTTGAATATAAGGTAATTTATAGTTTTCATAATGTATTATCCCTTAAAAATATCAAACATGACATGTTAGTAGAAGAAACATATAATATGGTATATATGATTAAAATCCATTCAACAATTTATTATGTGAAACACTATATAATTTGTTTTCATACTATAATCATTTAATTCAAATATTACAAATGAATTCAACAACCCATAATTAAGTTATTAAAATTTTAATCCCATGTTATAATTAATAATAATGTTCATAGGGTTTTTTCCATGAGATCAATTACCAAAAACAATAAAATACATATTTGTAAAACAATAGAATGTCTTCCAAGGATAAATAATATAACCATTAAATATAAATTTAAGAATAGTAATCCCTTATCCATGGTAAAATGGTCATGTACCTGGACAATTGCATATGAAAATAAATAGAACAATAAAATTAGACTTATGATCTGCTTCCATCACTGATCTATAACTTATAATATCTCTAAATATGATCTGAGTTACCCATCATGAGCATGCTACATTTGGCATTTCCATAATCTGAACATCAGATCAGTGTTTATTTTCTCCAGTATTCAAGTTCCATAACTTGTTGATGATGGTCGTAGTTTATCTCAATAGGGCATCACCAATGTAATAATGTACATAAACTTATTTTTTAATATGACAAAAGATCATTGAGTACATCACAAAAAAATGATGTCCTATATTAGTACCCAAGACGAACATGTATTTGGTAATATAATAGAATCAATACCAACATTAAATTTATAGGAGTGATCCACAGCAAATCAAATAATATAATTAGAATGAAAAAAATATTACATAGGGGTACCCCATGTTTACTAATGAATCTGAATACATAACTTATTCTTAGATAATGTCCAAGGAAATCATAATGATATGATGGATGAATATTAAAATCCAAAGTATTATATATTAATCAAGCATAAAAATGAACCGTAGGAGGTAATAGAAAGTGATACAATTGTATTAGGATCTATGTTGATCCCATAGAGCCAATCTTCGTTAATAAAGACTTATAAGGATCCATGCTGATCCAAAAATGTTAATATTATGCAATTAATTACCCTTAGGATAGATATTGATTCCTATTAATTAATATTATATGATCATGTTGACCTAAATGTTGAATCCAATCACCACTAGTATTCTATATTTATAAAGAGTCATCATGTATTCCATGTATTTATTACTATTAATCCATCTATTTTAGGACAAAGTTTTAATTCCAAAGGGGTGACCCTAAGAATGAAAAATATTGTGTATAACAACCAAATCCATGGATTCTTTCTAGTTTGTTCATAGAATAATTATTTTGATATATGAATACTATATATGTACATTTGATTTAAATGACAAATATAATGTATAAAACATCCCCAATTTATTAACTTTTCAGAATTATAAAAAAAATATTTCATTAACATTTACCTAAACCTATCGCACGTAAATAGGTCCTCTATGTCAGAACTATGTACATGATAAAATAAATCATCATTTCCATACAAGGATCAAATCAATGATTCTAGGTTTTAGGTGACTAAAATATCATCATAACCAATAACTGCAAAATACCTCTCCCAACATAGTCATAATCCTATCATGGCCTCAATGGTAGAATAATAGTTGACACACTTGAAAACATTATGGATCTTGTAAAAATCCAATCTCATATCCCATGTCACCAGTAGATCTATACTCACACATTATAGCAACTGAAAAAAAATCCTAACAATGTAACCCCTACCCAATTTGCACATCAGAAGAGAGAATAAATATTCACCTAATTCCCTCCATATAATCCTAATGGATATATAGAATATTATTTTCATATATTGACATGTATGGGCCACTCATTACCATCCAAAACATATATCTAAAATGATGTTCAAAGATAGCTAGGTATTAATCTATTTATGTGAAATAAAACAATAAATTGTACACCACATTTTGATTATTAATATAAATACAATGATTGTAGTTACGTAATCGATAAAATTTTTTTGAGGAATCATTCAATTGAATAAAGTCCCTAGTGGGTTGTACAATTTCTCCAATTCATTCAAGTGAATTAAATTTCAATTAAATTTAGATATAATATAATGGGGTCGTTCACCTATAATGTAGACACCAGAAAAGTAACATTCAATATAAATTAAATTTATAATACCATAGTAGTATATTGATGGAAAACCCACAACATTTACAAATCCATGACATATTTTTAATGAACTCATCTATCTTAGACAAGACAATCTCATTATATATTGGCCACCAACCATCGTCAGATGGCCCCAACTATTTCTTTATCATCGAGAGACCCTTAATTATAATCAATTTATTACCAATTAATCAATTATAATTTATTTTATAAATAATTTACAAATTAGTATAGTTTTGATTAAAACCTATAAACAAATCAACCATAATGAAATTTAAAAATATAAAACAATTGGGATGTGGTCTTATCTTATTATACATATGACATAATCTATAAAAAAATTTATTTACATAAATATTTGGATAATTTTTTCCAATTTCACTAGAAACTCTAATTAAATTCATATAGGAGGTAACATGATAAACACCGCATGAAATGATGTGAATAAAATGTTTTTAATGTCTTTTTTTCAAGACATATGAAATCCCCATCATGCATTGTCAATTACACTATACCTAGATTGGATAAAAACAAAACCCTAAAATGAAATCCAATATTAGATACATAATATAACAATGTTGAAAAAAAAATATTTGGGGAAGAACTCACCTTAGTACAATAAATAAATATCATCAAAACACCTACCTTAAAAATATGCAATAAAGGTAAAATAACATTAGATTACCATGAATGCCATGTATGATAGAGGAGAAGTAGAATGTGGTATGAGATTAAAATTAAATGGGGGTAAATGTGAGAATTTGATATTTTAATGGAAAAAAATACCTCCAAAAATTTTAATGTTGAGAAATAGGAGGTTCATAGTTAGATTTTTTATTTATCAACACATATAGGGAATAAACCCATGGTTCAATGTGTGACCCCTATTATGAAGGTTATAAATAGATTCAATACCTAATATGTATCCCCATGACATATCAACCCTCTCTAACACAATTCAGAGTACATAAACCTCCAATAAAAACTTAAACCACATCTAAAAGTCGTGTATTAAGATGTCCAAAAACTCTTAATTGATATATAAAAATTTGTGCATAAAAACATTATCATTGTTCATAATATAATAATTTAATTCCAAAAATTCTTTTATTCAAAATCAATAATAATGACATATTTCTTTGTGTATAGAATTTTAGACAATTTACTACTATTTCAAAGAAGAATATAACAATCACGAGACACTAGAACATGACATGGGTATATTTCGAAACATAATAATATGGTTAAAACATAATAATAGAAATGAAATTATTTTTCATGGTTAATAATCAAACATTAAATTCATAGTTGGATATTCATACCCCTCAGACCTCATAACCTTTTAGACATGGGATAACCTTCCATTACCCAATAGGATTTAATGTGTTGTAAATCATTTCCCAATTAATTTGATGTATATAACGAACAAAACCATTATATAATGATAATCTAAAAATACGTATAAAAAAATAACATTGGATCATTATTAATTTCTTCAAATGTTAATATAAGCATGTAAAATAAATATCTCTCATTGATATTTCATTAAGACTTTTTGATAATCGATCTAGATAATGAATTTGTATGGTATTATCATGTTTTATCTGAAGTGTTTCATTATAAACATTAATTTATAATGATAAAACCCTTAATTTTATGGTCATGAAGAATTAAATTAACTGTTAATATGAAACATTTATTAAATTATTAATGAATATGATTTTAGAAGAAAATATTTTCTGAAAAAATTAAATAGAAATTACTTTGAATGAAAGGAAAACATGGAATTGTGTATATATAAAAACAAAAAACGTGGATGGTTAGAGGGTGAATTTATATAGATGATGTTAAAAATATTCCTACCATGAATTTAGAAGTAAATAAAAGGAAAATAGAAAATAACACTTGTAGAATATGATTAACAGTGTCTCCTTTAATTATTTTCAGTGAAATTAAAATAAAATATAAATTTAACTTATGAAATAATAGAATTATACACCTAATAATTGATAAAAATTTAAATAATATATACACACATGATAAATATTATCTACTTAAAAGAAGTGATAACGCTTTCTTCACTATGAAGATTCCAATTCTGTTGAATTATTATCTAAAGGGAGGTGATATAGAATGAAGCTGTGAAAAGTATATAACTAAAAATTGGATTAGAAAATTTATTTGGTATTAGTGAAAAATAACATAAAAATATCAAGTTGTTTATTTAATCCAGAACCAACCCAATTTGAAAGAGAGATTTTAATTGATCTCATATAATGTTGGTAATGTTTAGATACATACACACTGAATGATTGAATTATTTATATATTTTTATAAAAGTAATTATAATAAATCAATTAGGAAAAGAAATCATTATATTCCTAAAAACAAAAAAAAATAAACAAGTGGTGAATATAAATAATTTATCATTGAAAGAAAATTTAGATGAGATACTGATTCCTTAGTCATCAATGTGGTCAAATGTGATATGAATCGGAGTGTAATAAATTTAAGTTTATTTTTAATCTATATAAGAAGAATATTAATTTTAATATTACCTCTTATCTAAAATTTAATAATTTCGTATTACCCTTTTAGTTATCATTTATTATTATAATTTATATTTGGGTGTAAATCGACCATATTTTTATATGCTTGCTTCATTATAGTTGATACCATACCCAATAGGTGCTCAATTGATGGTCAAAATCCATTCCTCTAGTTGATGAGGTCGTGACGAAATACATGAATGAGGTTGATCGACGTGAACATCTTCAAGATGAGGAGTGAGATTATTGTAATTTCAAGGAGTTCTCTGAGATGGAGGACCTTTAGAAGGTGATGATTCTAACGATGGAACTTCTAGCTTGGGAGGGGGCTAAGATCAAATTTCTCAAAAAGGTAGATAGAAACAATTATTTCTTCCATGTATGTATTAAGGATAGTAGCAGATTAGTTAAGATGAATATAGAGCTACATGATGGGTCATTCACTAAAGAGAGGCATGTGGTGGGGGCTATGGAAAACTCCTGCTTCAAAGAGATTCTCGTAAGTCCAATTGATGAGTTGGCTAATGGGAACCCCTTGAGAGCACAACGTTTTTTGATGTGATTCCCAAACTTGTTTTGGACATGGAAACTGATTTTATAGGGCCATTCCTGGGTGATAAGGATATATTTTACCCTTTGTTACTTTAGATCCTGAAAAGCTCAGTTGGCTCGAAGAGTTTTTCACTGTGTTCTATTGGACTTCCAAGGATATTTGGAAAGAGGAGTTAATCGAATCCATCCCTGAAATCTTTCGGGGAGGTTACTTACCATGTGTTTCATGTGACACTATGCTTGTGATGCTTCCAAAATCTAAATATCCTAATATCTACATTGCATTATCACCCCTTGATCATGTGTAACGTCCCATATAATATTAAGGAATGTATCCTAAATTCATGTTAATACATTCATCTTATAATATGAGTCTCATTAGAATATCAAAGATTTATTAAAGGAAACCAATCGAGGAGGCTATCACCATGGCATAGGAAATAACAAGGGACATTATTTTTAAAACATGTGGTTCTAATGGGGTCATCAAGCTCAATATAAATAATGAATTTGTTCATGTTGAATTTTGTTTTATAAAAAATTTCTTGTTAGTTATGGGAATGAACTCTCAGAATGTTGATATCAATTTTCAGGGATTCAACTATACATGTCTCTTGGTGTGATTCATGTGGAAGAGCTTCGACATCTTCAAATCAATCTACGGACTATGATAGGTGGACCATATCTATAAGTGTCTCTTCATCCTTGTATAGGAGGTATTGAGAAGACTCAACCAATCCCTATTAGATATTGATTAAAATATTCTATAATCTAGAAGTTTTAGTAGATTTTTCTCTTCCTCTTATTTCATCAGTGAGGCGAGTCACTTCTTGGGCTCCCATTTTATTTTAACACCTATTCCTTGTATAATCATATGTTTCCATATTATGGGAATAATTCCATTGTTATTATCCAGTATCCATATGATTTATTTCTTTTTTAGTAGTTCTACTAACATGTCTAATTTTTTTCATGTTTGTTCCAATAGGATGACGACTTGTAGTGTCATAGCCATCTCTGGGAATGATTACAGGAGTGAATTTGGGAGAGGATTTCTCTCCATCACAATTTTAAGGATGAAATATATTTTTAATGATGGGATATTGTACCTTATTATAGTTATTATTTAGTTAAATTCTTCAGAGTCATAATATTACATTTCAATAGTAGAAAATTAATCCTTGTTTTCTTCAACGTAAAGGTTGACATTATTCTCTTTAGTGAAAAGTATTTCATAACAGTTAAAGTATTCATATTATTTCTTATAATATTTCCATAGGTCAGACACCACAATTTTTTCACCCATACTATATTTAAGTCACGATTTAGTAATCATATTGAATTCTTTAATAGTTGATAGAAATGGTATATCTAGGATAAATTTAATCTATTTTTATTCTTCCTTGTCCAATATGAGAAACCCATTAAAAAAGTTTATTTTACCTATTTTTGTTATGAAATCCTCGAAAATTCCTTGAAGATACATCACTAATAAGTTAGTTAACTCATGTTCCAGCCCGATTAAAATAAAATCACCAATTCTAAGAATAACGAATATAATCACAAGAATTATATTATTTATAGATTCAATGATTTTTAGGCCCCTTTTAATGTTTCATTCCCCAATGATTCTAGTATTTGGGGAACTTCCAAGGAATCACATCATTGGGAATTTTTTTATAGAAAAATGGTAGAACATTCTTCATTTAAGGAGATAAATCCTTGGTCTTACATATCCCTCTTGCTGGAGAGTAGTTATTTTAGGAATTTTCCGGGGAATAAATTTATGAAATTGCCTTATAAAATATAATTCTAAAAATTAATTGTCTAAATACTTATAAAAAATTCTAATTACATTACATTTTTTCATGAATTATTATTTTTTTGGGAGGTAGAGGAGGATTGTAGGATGATGGGGATATGTAAATGTCCTCTTAAGTTTTACAATATGTTGGATGTTTTTATAAATTATTTATTCAAAACAAATCTATTACTAAAAATATGGAATTATTACATTTTCATACATTATTATTATTGTCATGTTTATATCATATTTATCAATATACATTTCTTCTATTGTATATAGTTTATTAAATATATCAATTTTCATCTCCCAAAGGCCAGCTCATTGTATATTATCGTTGGTTATGTATCTTTATTTCAAGTTTTTGTGCATTGTAATATATTTGAAAATGTATTTAAGACTTTAACATATGGTGTTTTAAGATTTAGAGGACTTACCGATGACTGCCCTTTTTGTTCTCTTAGGTCTAATTTATAGACAGTGGCTATGAGGATATTTTCCAGATTTGATTATAGATGTGAGGGTAGTTGTATTTGTCTTTGCATAGCAATTTCAAATTTATGTAGGGATCTAGAAGGAAATTTTTATGGGGTACATGTTGCGGAAGTTGAGGAACCAAATTCATGGGTGGTTATATAGGCGGTCCTTTGTTACATAACTATTCTTGACATCTTCTCTATAGAAAGTATCATTTATTATTTTTTTGTGGATGTTGATCTAACCACTTTTAATAAAATTCAAGTTGTGTCTAGAATTTTTTTTTATTAATTATAAATAACATAAATAAATATTGCATTTTAGGATAATAAAATACAACCCTACCTTATGGTTTGTTGTGTTGTCCACCACACATATCAGAATATTGAATATTCATCCTAGGAGCAGGAGGGTGTGGTGGTGCATCATGTAGACGAAAGGATACCAACTTATTTAATGTGGATCCACATGTGTCTATATAATGGTGTTGTATTATATATGGATGATTGTATGCTGAGGTGCTCCGCAATATCTCTACCACATACTGTAATTATAAGAGAAATCATCTAGATGTTCTCATTCTACTTTGGGAATTTTTAGTATTACCGGCCATTTCTAAAATCATCAACCATTATGAATGAAGCAGGATGGAGGCTATTGTAAAATGTTTGTAGCTATAGCTATAAATAATTTCCATGATGTGGTAACATTAGAGTGAGACACTTGATATGATTACAGACAACCCAGGATGACGCTGATTTTCATGATTGATATTTGGAATTTAATTTCATAGTTAATAGGTTCAACCAAGGAGAAAAAATTATCCCAAAACCTTAGGGATATATTATCCTATGTCATGATCAAATCTTGATCATTAATTTTTATCAAATCTATCTCCCAATCATGCAAGGAAAATATGAAACCCCACAATATAATTTCCTCAGATGAATATCTCTATTTTTCAAAAGGTATCAAAAATTTATAAGAAATTAGAAAAATGTTGAAATTGTTCTTTTATTCGATGTCCTCTGAATTGGACCATATTCTAGATAGTGCTAATGAGTTCAAGATTGATTTCCAATGAATTTTCCGAGATCAGATCCCTCACAATACATGGTAGAGAGAAACATATAGTAACTAATTATTAACAAATTATAGAGTACTTCTATAGAAATTATGGATCTTGTAAATTTTTGGTCTAACATATATATTTTTAATAGGGTAGGGTCCTGTAGAACTAATGTGGTGAAGTATAATTAGATGATGATATTCCATGAGACATCTTTCAATTTTATGAACAAAAATGATAATTTAGTGAGCATATATGTTCCTTGAAATTGTAATGGGACCCTAATTCATGCGCTATAATGAAGATAAATAAGGATTTAATTTTTTCCAAAAGTTGGGAAAATGAAAATAAAAAAGTAGAAAGTGTGAGGTAATCCTAGGTTTGTGTTGATGGATTTTCTACGTGAGAAAATGTTAAAAATAGATCCCTAATAATAGTGCCAATGTTTTATGAACCTATACATTCTATTTTAAATCACATGGGTGGTGATCATATTATAAATTTATATTATCCCAATTTAATCATTCTACAATGGCATGGAAATGTAGTAGAGCTACGTCAATCACATTGGGAGAACGAGATAAAATGTGACTAGTGATTTCAAACCCTTCATGTAAGAGTACTGTAAAATTGATTTTGGTTTGGTATTCAATGAAATATACTAATATTAATTTTAATGATTCATTACATAGATAGGGATTAATGAAACGTTCATGTTTTGAGGTAAAATGGATAAACTCGGGCCAATCATGGGATGGTCCTAGGTAATAGGATGCGAAGTGGTGCATGGACCACTAATTGATTATAGACAAACCAATTATATATATCAAATATGAAAAAATTAATTTGTCAAAAATATATATAATAAACTAGATATATTAATATAACATTAAATGATATAATATGTCACATGATATTGGTCATGTCTTACTCAACTCCAGTCAGGGCAAGATTATTCATTTTAACTTGTATTGGTAAGGGTTGTAATTTTTCAAGAAAAAATTATTTCATAACTATATTAGAAGAAATATGGTAAAAACATTCAATTTTTAGGGTCATTATGTATGGAAATACCTTCACAACTATCCATTACCCTAATAAGTATAGCCACATATAATGGTATTAATCAATATAAAAGAAACAGTGGTAAACAATCTTTGGTGATTGATAAAATAATTTGAATTAATAATTTCACAATTTAAGTATTCATAATCAAGTAGTTTTCAATTAACAAAATTGATAAATCAATCAAACACTTAATTTATATGAAAAATAAACATATTTGTGGAACACACTGACGTCCAATAGAAACAGTAATAGAAAAATGTTTTCGAAATGGTAAGTGAAAAAAATGGAAAATAAGGGATGGAAGACAATAAATTATACTTTGATATAATGAAAAAAATAAATATAATGGATAAAACATCATTTGGAATGGATATAGAGGTATAAGTAATAAACAAAAAAGGAAAATTGCGGCTTCCTAGAATTAACTCTCTAAGCTAACCACATTATGCACATAAATAGATAGATAATTAAATCACTTCGGTCTCATGTCATGTATTCTCAGTCAAATGATATCTATTTGTATCTTGTATCAAGCATCTTTTATGAACCAACTACTAATTAAATGGAGACATTATATACGATTAGGACAATTAATGCACCCCTGACATTCCATATCTATAAAACCTAAAAATTTAGAGTGAAATGGAATTATAAATTTTTAAAAACAAATATTAGAGATCCAAATTGTGTATTCATTTAATTAAATGTAAATTATCTTGATATGTTACATCCACTTTTAGAGATGTTGTGCGTAGGTTTTTCATGATGTTTACAGTGTCTATTTTGCAATTTTTTATAGAGTTTATTTGATGTCCTGGATACCTTCTCACTAAAAAAAGGAACACAAACCATATGAATTTTGAAATAGAATATGATAAAAAAAAATTGATATATATAAATAAATATTATCAATAATACATTAATATGATTAATTTTAATAATACCCCTTATAGTTACAATTTTTATAATTTTTTAATCTTCTATTAGGATTAATAAATTTTAAATATGAATAAGAATCCACTAATACTTTATTCCTAGGACATTTCCACATATATTTTTTATTGGACAATTTTTCATCATATAACCACCTTGTGATTCACAGTATTATTACAGTTTCACTAATGAATCTTATCTTGATCCATATGAATTTCCATTCAAATTTATATATCAACAGAAATATCAAACTCTTATATGTTAACATGGTTATTAGATTCTTTTATAATTATAAATTTTCACAATGTACCGATATTATCTTATCAATTTGATATATATATATATATATAAAATTTAGTGTTTGGTCAAATAAAATCATCAATAACACTTATATCTTAATTATTAACAAATATAATGAGACAATGGATTACAGGAAGAGAGAAAGAAACTATTTATATTAATAATTCATATATTCTAAATTCATCATATAGGTTTTCTTTTATCATAATAATTAATAAAATACACATATAATCTTCATAATATTCATTCCACTTTGAATATATAAGAATATCATCTATAAATAAAAAGAATTATTGGCCAAGGTAATCTCAAAAAACATTATTCAAATAATCCATGATGGTAGTGGGAGAATTTATATGATCTAATGGAATAACAAGGTATTCATTGTTCCTTTATCATAAGAAAACGATTGTTAGGCTAAACACTCTCTTTGAATCATTAATTATTGAATCCCTAATGAAATTAAATCATATTAAAGTATTGATTCTTTAATTATTGATAAAAAATACCTTAGTTTATGGAATATAACAATTTTTTATATCAATCTTGTTAAATTCATGATAATAAATATAATGAAACATTGATCATTGATACTTCATAGAAATTTAGAATGTTGAAACACCTGGTGAATCACATTGGTTTATCATAAACATATCTAAATTCTCGTGGGGTTTCAAAATTATTTACTCAAACATAATATACGATTTTCTATACGATGTCTCTAATATAGACATTGAACACCGTATTAGTTATATATAAAATTAAACATCATGAGAAGATGGATAACAATTGTATTTTTCATAAAAAATATTAATGAATAAATTCATAATCATTATGTACTCAACATTGTGTCTCTCAAAAACAATTCCCATAGTGATTGAATATTGAATTCATTTAACTGATGTAATTTCATATAAAAATTCATAGTATTATTAGAAAAATATATTATAATATGTTGATTCAATATAAGACATGTAAATTATATATCCTAACATGTTATATACTATCAATATAGAGAGAGTTAACCCATCCACAAATGAAAAAATAACATTTAAATGGAGAATAATATTATTTGTTGTAATGTAATCATAATTTTACAAGTATTATTTATAGATAATTCAATATCTACTAATTAGAAATATAAATAAATAGTAATATATACTTTTAATTATTAATTTAAATCACATATCAATGATTAAATAATATGTTTCCGTTGTCGGGAATACCTATAACCAGACTAATATTATTATTTTATCATTCACCCCATAATAAAATAAATTTTTTTAAAATGAATATAATCCAAAATAAATCATAGTGACCATTCATATGATAAATAAATTCTGAATGAAAATGTCCCAAATTATTACACAATTATTTAAACAAATGTTATTTTATGTTTATCAAAATAAATTTTCGTTTATCATTTCTTTTTGATGGGGATATCCACTACTTCCTCATCTAAAAATCCCTGAAAAATATAAAACCACACTATGATACCTACTTGGACAAATAGATCATTAAATAATTATATGTTACATCAGTTTACAAGAATATTCATTATATGTCATAATAAAACACACATAAGAACATATAGGCTTACTCTCTTGGAGAGAATATATATAATGAAATAATTTCACCACAATTCATTAACATTTTCTAACGATATTTTTCACACATAATAATGTTTTATACATATCATAAATAATACTATTTAACATAACAAGGGTGAAATTATCCAGTATAAATAGTATGGGAAATTTAATAGTATTATTAATAATAAGATATGTCATTTAAATTAAATGGATTAGAATAAGATAAACTTATGTCTATTACAAAATAATCAATATACAAGACATAAAAATTAAGATGTATAAAACATTGTCTCCAATAATAAACCATGGAATATTAAATTGGGAATATTATATGACATGTGTCATTGGAGTGTGTGAACATGATTAAGAAAAAATAATTCATGTGTACCTGATATATGTTCGATCGATACTATTAGTGTTTCATATAGAGATTATATTTTAAATAATGAAATTTGTTATGGAAAATCTGAAAATGAATTAACATAATAATTGCCTAGGATGACAACTTTCCCATATTATAATGAATATGGTATATTCTTATCTGTGTGACAAGAACCTGAAATCATTGAAAATTACATTATAACTAAATTAACCAATGTGAAAGAAATAGGTTTCCAAAAATAATTCCTAAGAAATTTTAACATGAAATCAAGATAAATATTGTGGACAATATCATTATAACTTATCCCCTATAAATAATAATAATAATTAATGTATATAGACAATGATTGAAGACAAATATTTAGAATGAATAAAAATGGTATTTTCAAATAATAACATATAATCATTAAATATTTGATATAATTAACATTAAAGGATAATTATATATTAATTAAATTGTATAATTATTAATGTGGGAAGAAATAGATAATATGTATCTTAAATTAATATATTGTTTTTACATGAATATTAATTCATACAACATATATTAAAATGATTTTTTTGAATATTTTAAGGAATGATATTGACAATATAAAATAATCCATGGAGAAATTATTAAAATTATATTAAGTGAATTAATTATTAATAAAATAAAAAACCAAATGAAAACGATCCTTATAATTTATTTATGTATAGATATAGATAATAAAAAACCAAAATGATGAATGTTATCATGATAGAGATATATTCCTGAATGAAAAGGGGAGATATGCTTTGATATGTTTAATAGAATCCTTCTAGATGAATTATGTTCCAACTATTGTTGAAATAGTATTAATAAATTTCAATACATGAAATAAAAATTGGTGAAAATATATTATTATTAGATATTATAATATTATAATTTACCCGATATAGATTTATCAATAATTAACTATAATTTCAATGTGATATTATATCAAGTCACTTTTGGATATGCTATTATTATATCCAACCCCATTGAAAGTTTTCATCATATAACTATTTATAAACACCTTAAATTTTAGGAAATTATTATAAATTATATCCATCGATAATATATACACCACCAAAAATAATTAAAATATTTATTTAATGTAAATCTCAACGAAGAGAAATTTTTATAATAATCTAAAAATTTATAATTATTCTAGTTCCTATACACTACAACTCCCTATTTATTTCATAATGTTTAATTATTGATCAATATCATATTAATATTTTAATTTAGTCACTTTCATACTTTTAATTCATATTTTATTATTACCCTTGTAAGTGTACTTCTTTGTGTAATTTACTATTCATGTGTGAATTATATTCTTTGTTATGTGCAATCCATGAAAAAGTAATTCCATTAATTTATAAATTATTATGTATTCAACATATACATACTTTCTTTGAATATGTATTTAATGTGATAGTTGTTTTTATGGTATCCTATTGTCATTTTATGGAAAATATTTTGGTAGTCTGTAGGAAATGATGAAAAATATACTTTTTTGTGATTTTAAATTTAAAAAATACAAAAAATTTATTTTTGAATATACACATATATATTACCATAAATTAATTTATAATACCTAATAAAATTATAATTATTATAAAATATTAAACATAATTTTGTTATCAAAGTCATTTAGGATGTAATGATTTAATCATCATTCAATTAGATGTTAAAACTCACCCAAACAAGAACATTTAATAATGATTGGATGTGTAACAAATTTCACTTTCATAATAATATTACCAAATCTAAAAATATAAAAATATTAAAAAAACATCAAGGTCAACAATCATATTCCATAAATGCATGATAATGAAGATAAACAAAATTGTAAGAATTAAAATTACATTAAAATTTTTATTCTCCCATAGAGATACCCATATATATGAGGGATCTGTGAGTTTGATTTAATGATATGGGTATCCCAAAATTGATAGAGGATGGTGAGGGAGATAAATTTGGTTATGAATCATTATGTAAGTAATGTAACATTATTTTTGGAATTGGTTATTGGAGGTGTCATGTTAAAAATGATATTGAATGACATTTATTCAAATACTCAATTCCAAATGAATAAGGATCGTAATTCCAAACTAAATGTCAAAGAAGATTTATATGAAGAATTTTGAGAACATAATAGGGTTCCAATAAGGACCTTATATACCCATTTAATGGTATTTTTCCATATTTGTGGTTGTACCACTTAGTTAAACCATTTTACCTAAACTTTCCTTTACCTATATTATCTAATTGTATCCCCAAGTATCATAAATTTATTTGAAAAACAATTGACTCTATTACAAAAATTTTACAGTCGGACTAAAAAATTTACATTTATATAGTCTAATTCAATTTTTTAATATGAAAAATATATATTTTTTGTAAAAATTAAAAATATATTGAAATACTATTATTATAAATAAATTATTTTTTATTACTATAGGTGTTATAAATAGTATATCCTTACGAATACTAATTAATGAATTTTAAATCTATTGAAATATTATATTTCATTTTAATAAAATTTTTAAATGGATATATTAATTTAATTAATTTAAAAATACATATTTTTTTAAAAAAATCATTGAAATTTATTTCATTTTTAATATTTTATAATATGATTTATTATTAATATTCTCTCCAATAAATATAACTAATTAAATTTTTTATTATAATATATCCATTAAATTTAAATAGGTCCTATAATTTTGGTGTCGTACCCCACAAATTTAACATATATTCATTTTAGAATAAATTTTATTTTGTGGATAGCCTTCAAAGGAAGCAACAACGGGTTTAAAAAACCTCTATTTAGTTATGTTTTTTATAATAAATTAAATTCCAAAATTATATTGAATTTTTATATTTCTTTTCATGAAACCTATTTTTTATTTAGATTTTGGAAAATGATAATGCAGGTGAGGTGGTTTGGGTGTATTATGGTTTCCAATGGCGATTTTGAAATTTAAATTTATAATGGTGATTTTAGATAGTTTTTGAACCACCTATTTAGGGTTTTTGGTGTATTGGTTTTTGATTATCATGTGGTTCCCACTCAAACTCAATGTGGTGTTATTTGAAAATAAAATGAAATGGGTTTTTGTATTAAAAATATTAATGGTAAATCGGGTAATAATGGGTAAAAAAATATTATAAAATTACCGTAAAAAATGTATTTATTTTATTGGAAGTGGGAGTGTCAACCAAATTAATTAGTAGGCATATTTTAGTTCCTCTTTGTTTGAAATGGATGAATTTAATCAAATTATAGTGAATTATTCACTGAAAAGATAATTCTGTCATACTATTGTGTTTATCAAGGTAAATATTTTAATTACCATGCAATATAAAATATTTCTTCAACTATAAAAATTAATGGAAAATGTTAAATGTTTATCATCATCATGATAATTTATTTAAAATTTTTAGGAAAATAAAATTAATTAATTAAATTATTATACGATGATGATGTAGTAATTTTTTAGTTCATGGACATATCATATTAATGTTATTAAAAATATTAAAATAAATAATATTTTATAGAATTAATGTCCTCTGATAATTTTATAGTTTAATAGGATATTTTTTGTTTTTTAACGGTTTTTTAACTTTATATTTTGTATTTATATTTTTTTATAAAATATAATTAAATGAAGTGTAAAAATTGACATTAGTGGTAGTTTAAAATGTATAATACTTTATTAAATGAAATTAAAATAATAAAAAATATTATATTTAAAAAAAACTTATACGGTTTAAATGTTCATTCATGACTCATTTATAGTTCATTTGGCACCATATATATCTATATTTAGCTTTAAAAGGTAATGAATGAAGTTGTTGCCGTAAGAGATTAAGGGTTTAATGAAGGCATAAAGCCAAATGATAAGGGTAATAATGTTACCTAATATTTTCTAAAATATATTGGTCCAGATGATTTCAACCCTTCATAATATTATCTTTGAAAAAAATCCATTTTGATCCATTTTCAATGGAAAATAAATTTATATTATTTTAATATTGTGATTGTTTCCGATTTACCCCTCACGAAAATTATAGAAGGGAACCCTATTCCTCACATTTTTACACCACATAGAGCCATATAGCTTATCGAAAACATGACCAAATAATCACCAAACATCTCCATCACCATCATAGAATCCCTTCTTTGGGAATAAATCCAACCAAGTATGTATTTGGTAATAACTCAAAATGATTTATATGGAAACTAGGTAACAATCATCGACGACCAAATTTGTTTAATTTCACTATAAAACCATTCCCTTATTTTAATTCCATGATAGTATACTTACATAATTATTTTGAATATAATGAGATTATTTATGATACAATTTCTTCCTACAGTTTCAGACACAACATATAACAACTCTATCACAACAAAAGTAGTCAATAATTTTCTTTTGCGTAATTCTTAAAACCTTATAAGAAATTGACGCCTATAGATTATATAAATTTAGCACCTTTGGAATCATGAAAAAAATCATATAAATCATTTCATTATAATCAATGTGTCCCACATATATCATCCCATTATTATTTTTATTTAAAATATAACATCAAAACCTATGGAAAGGAAAAATAAGAACGGGGTGGGATAGAATGCACAATATGAGTATGCAATGGAAATGCATTACCATAACACGAACATAAGGGTGTGAGAACAAGATTGTACCCATAGAAGATCATACCATGCATATCGTGGAATGGAAACATTAATCCTAGAATAAATATTACCAGTTCATGATAATATGTTAATCAACAACAAAATCCATGAACCCATAACATATGATTAGGACAAGGAATTATGGCATAAAAATCAGTGTATAACATCATTAACATATATAAGTAAAAATAGGTACCCTAATTATGTTAAAGAAATAAATTTTGGCCCTCACACAATCTTATGGACAAGAAAATACTTTTGTGCATAACTCGTTGAACATGAAATTATGTTCAAGCATAACATTATGAACATTCATGTAGGTGCACACATAAACTTTTGAATATGAAACCATGTCCATTCATTAAATTGGTAACATATAACCAATTTAACACATAACATTATTAATATATAATATGGTTACATCCTAACAATTTTAACATTTAATAAGGATTACGCATAAGCATATGGTCATTAAAGGTGGTCCATGCATAACAGTGATATCATGTAATCTGGTTAACCCAAAGAATTTACACTCATTAATCATCCATTAGTACCCTAATGAATTGGAGAAATATATAAGTCCCACCCATCATGTTATAACTCATACAAAAATGTGGAAGAAGATAACAAAACATTAATTGTGTCATTTCCCATTAAAATAGATCGCATCATAACTCATGTAATGGGTATCAAAAACATTTAACAATATCATAATCTATAGAAAAAATTGTAGATTCATAATAATTTAATCATTTAATAACCCATGAAATGAAGCAAGATTCACACCCATTTTTCAGGTTATATCCCATTTAATATAAATTTTATTCTTTATTATATAACCCATGGAATACGAAGGAGTTTCATTGACATACAACTCATGATAGAGAAATAGTTCTCCATCAACTCCACACCATCAAAACATAAACCATTCATAAATAAAATACTAATTGAACCATTGTATCATTTACTATAATGACTTAGTAACATCAATTAATGTCGGATAAAATGGAAAATACTTTTGAGATATAATTTAAAAGAGATCTGGATAAAATAATCCTTCTTATTTTAAATAGTAAGATAAAAACATAAAACCTTTTGAAAACCATTTTCATTGAATATATAATGAAAACATAAAAACAAGTATTGAAATATTTATGGAAATCCCATTTTCATTAAATATTTGAAATTAATATTATAAACATTAAATAAAAATTTTCTTTTAAAAACAATTGAAATCATATAAATAATTCTTCAAATCATTTTGAAAACTATTTCATTGAAATTACTTTTAAAATTTATAAAAATTGTTTGAAAATCATTTAAATTAGTAAATAATTTTAAAAAATAAATTTTCATTATAATGAAATTTTAAAAAATATTTATCATAATATTAGAATATTATTAAAAATGTCTGTAATATCTTAAAGTAATCATTAATGGAATGACGATCATGGAAGTGAGTAAATCATTACATATCGAACATTCTATTTACATCGTAAAAATTTTAGAAATTTTCTTCAACCGAAAAATGACAAAAATATTCCTTTTAAGAATAATTATTTTTAAAATTTGAATAAATGGGTAAATTGGTTTTCTATATATCATTGAGTAAATGTATAATATTTTTGGGAATCTTTTTATAAAGCAAGGTTTTGTTGGAACAACAATTTTTGACTAAAGAGATATGTATATTTAGGATTTCATAAAAATTGTTTCTTTACAATATTATGAACCAATGATTAAAAAAATGGTACTTATAATTGAATATATGAGGAATAACTAATGGTTAATTAATTTATAATTTTTTCTTGAGATATGGATCAAACTATTTCATCTAAGTATGAAAATTAATGACTAATTTAAATACACAATGAGATTACTTCATTAAACAATTACTACTTGGTAACATTGAACCATACTACAAATTTAAGATAATAAAATTAAATGAAGTTTAATATATCATTAAAAGAACTAGATTAATGATATAACATATAAACGGATGTATATATACATCATGTGAGATTATAGGTTCATGAAACCACTTGTGTCTCAAAGAAAGAAAAATTGAGAAAAAAATATTATACAGATATGGTATGTATTGAAATGAAAAACAATGAAAAAAAATAAAGTAATGGATATTTAAATACCCATAAATTTAAGTATAGAAATAATATAAATCATCCTTTTTTATTATAAACTCTTCTTAATTTGAATGGTTTGTGAATAAAGCAAGTATCTCACTAAAATAAAATGTGAGAGGAAATTCCATTACATTGTATCTATAATATCATCACACTCATTAGAACCTCATTTATTATAAATTTAATTTTATGATAAATATTTTCATGAACCATATTATTATATATTTGAATTTTATGGTTTTATTATTACTTTGTGACAACCTCTTGTTAACAATTCCTTGTTATGATTACACTTTGGGTAATATTTTCTTTATTTTTCACTTGTGTCTTTATTTGTTATATCATTGGTCCTTATAAATATATAATGATTTAAAGATTATATAAAATGATATAAATAACATTAATATTAATTATATGTTTATTATAACAATAAATGCAATATACAAGTGTGAAATGGATGATATTGTTAATGGAGAGGGTAGGTTGTACGTATGCATGAGCATTGTTTCAGTTTTATTATCAAATAAAATGAATGATAGTAAATGAAATATATGTACATATTTATATAATATAATTATAGTAGAATTATTATGTCATATATTTGCTATAGTTTCAATAAATTAACCATAATACATTTCACATAGTGTGTGAATTAATCACATCCCTTCGAGGGGGAGTAGTCCACACTCCCTCAAACAAATTATCGTATTTAAACAAGATGAAATGTATAGGTGTTTTTTATAAATAAAAATTAAAAAAGAATAAATTTTTTATAAATGTCATTAATATCATATAAAAATATGGTATCTATAAAAATTTCCTCAATGATAGGTGGAATAGGAAAAATGATCAATCGGCATTTCTTGAGGTGGTATTCCACCGTATGCATAAACAATATGTATGTTACCCATTATATGGAATTTTTTTCTGTATATATATAAAAATGAAACAAATACTATAATTTTGGCGAATTTTTTTTACAGAAATTTATTTAATATGAGTACAACGAGTGGATAATGGAAATAAAATATTGGAGCTTGAAGGAGGGTGTTACATATTAATCATGTAACTTATTTTGGTTTACATCAAATGGACTCCATGAAAGTATTTATGCCCATAAATATGAATAAATTATAATGGTATAATTTTTAACATTTATGGGTAAATTTGTATCTAAACATAAGTGGTTTGATAGATGTGAAAAAGTGGGAGAGGTGAGGTCCATTAATTGGGAAGGGGTTAGATACACTTGATATTTTGGAAAACAATTTAGGTGTACCCACGTTTTTACCTATGAAATATCCAAAAAACCAAATAAAATATTATGTTTAAGGTTTATGGAAAATATATGTCCATAAAAAGGGTATTCTAAAAGTGGATAGGTCATTTGGGCCATTATGTATATGGTTTATTCCATTGTTAAGCTTTATTTTACAATAATAAATATAGTTAATTTTAATTGCATTCACAAATATTTTTGGTGAAAAAGTATGTTAATATTATTAATGGTCATAAATTATTATTATTAAAAAATTTGGATTAGTTTTTCCAAATTTAAATCACATACATCAAAGAAATTAATTTAAAATTAATCATGCAGATGGGAAGACACTATAATTTATTTAATGTAAAATTATCCAACTGTTTTCAATGTTTTTATATCCAATTTCAATTTGAAACTTATTCCAATGAAGAATACTGGATTAAATGATATAAATATTATAAAATTAACTATTTACTAAAATTTGATATATAATTTTTTATTATAAATAAATTAGATGAAAACAGAGTTTTGAATTAAAATTCAATATTTTTTACAATTCTTAAAAAATGAAGCCTTATAGAAAAATAAAAAAATATCATATCCTATAATTATGTATCCTTCTAAAATATTATGTTTAATTATTCATATTAAATCTAAAAAGGTTCCAAAAAATAGTATTTAAAATTTATTTTCTATTAAAATTATGTAAAACTACCTTTATAAAAATATAGATTTTTAAGAAAAAAATAGGGTTTGTTTTAGTATTATGTATATAAAATACACAGATTAGAAATAAAAAATATTTTATTGGACATATAACTTAAAAATTACATTAATATAACTCAATAATTTTAATTAAATTAATTTATTCAAAGAAGATACAGTTGGGGGAATAAAAATAAAAATGCATCCTCTATATAAAATTGGTTCCAATATTTTCATTTTTAAATAATCTGTAGAATATGAATTCATATTATATTGTTTAAACAATATATTTTTATAACATAGTTAATACTATTCATAACACCAAATTTGAAGACTATTTTATATCTTATTATATTAAATAATAATATATTATTTTTTGGTTAAACAAATTCTTGTGGGTTATGCATGCCAGGGAGGAATGCCATTATTCTGTGCAACACATTATATCCTTAGTGTTCCATAAATAGAAACATAACATTTATTATCCATGCAGTTGATGACTTAAAACAAGCCAAAAATATTGCATTCATATAAAATAAATTGTTTTTAGTGTTGTGGGAAATTTTAAATATTAAAATTATAAATTGATTCAAAAAAATAATTTACAAAATATCAGGGCGTTACATTATACCCTCTCAATATTAATTATTATCTTAAAATTATTCTCTATAATAAAATGTTTAATACTTTAATATTCCTTTCATATAAAACCACATAGTTAAAATAAATTCTAAATCATCCCTTAAAAAGGGATGGATTGAAACATAAGGGTTACCCAATATAACATAAAAATATGTTTAGATGTATGGAAACATATGTTGAAATTGAAAACATGGAAAAATAAATGAAATCTAACTATCATGTTCTAGAGGAGAGTGATACATAACATATTTAGGAGAATGTTAATGATAAAAAATCCATAAATCCATGACTATCTAACGAACCATTTTATTCATCAGAAAATAAGGTATTAGGATATCAATTTCAATTTCAAGATCCTCTCCCTAAAGGTAATGAATTTTCATGATTATTTATACATAATTCACATAAATCTCATTCATAAATAAAATCTCAACATTTTGTAATGACATTGACAATTTCCACTTTACCTCATTTTTAAGAAATAAAGGTGTTTTTTCATTAGTGATGACCTAATTGATCATGAGATCCATGAAAAGAAATCCAATATCTATTCAGATAACATCAACAAAAAATTTATAGAAACACTTATCCCATATGTTTAAATAATCATTATGTGAGATTACTCTTTAATATCACAAACATCGTCCAATGTTTAACATAAATGGTAGATAAATGGTTTTCCTTATAACACTTAAGAAAGATGAAAATCCAAGACATTAGAGTTAATAACTGTAAATCAGATTAAAAATGATCCACCATATATCAAAAAATATTTATTGTTCTTCACAATCCAATTATGTGAATACCCTCCATGTATATTGTTTTAAAGAATGGTAATAAAATTAATTAATATATATAATTTTCAAAAAATGAATGATTTCATATTACATGGATTATTGTATATATTCTCTACATCCAAGAAGTTTTAAACTTCACCTATGGTGAAATATAATGTTTTTTTTTCATAAAATCAGTAATATGATCTAGTGTAATCAGTTCAATAAAATTTATTTTATCCAAATTAATCATCTATTTTTCTATGATATACACCATTTTATCATATTCTTGATCATAATATGGATTAATATAAAGTAATATAAATATCACATTTATAGTTCTCCATCAGCATTCAACATATCCTTCTCAATCCATAATTTAAACTTAAATATAAACTATTTATATATTTTCTAATTAGTATAATATATTCTTTAATTCCAAAACATCAATATTTAAATTATCCAAAATTATTCTTAAACCACTACTCGGGCTTCACCATCACATTCTTTTGTACTTATATCATAGAAATTTAAATATAAATCATGTCTTAAGGCTCCCCAAACTCAATCTAATCGTTCTTTTTATGTGTAAATTTAACAATACTTTAATAACATATCATACCTTTTACATTTCATTGGAGGTCTCTTTTTCTTCAAAAGTGATTCCAATAATAATACCGCCATCCTTATTAGTAATATGATATTTTTACATAGGAAATTTATTTTCATAATTATAATACATTCAATATCTAATATATTCATTGTTAAACATCTTCTTTCTAGTTCTCTCCGTTGACCAAAATCAGAAAATACAGGATGAGAATCACATATCATAAATGAAATACCAATAATCATGAAAAATTACATATATTATATCTAAATAATGCCACCTAATTTTTAATATATGAAAACATAATTTTATCCTATATTTTTTCAGAGACATCTTCCATGAAAATATTTCATTATGTTATTTAATGATTTTATGAATTCCCAAAGCCTATCCCTTTGGAGGGTAAAATAAGGTTCGAAGTGAGGCTCATTGTTATGTACTCTGTTAAGTCGTGTTAGGACCTACACACATTGTGGGGGTTTTTACTCCTATATACATCTGATCCAGATCCATGTCTACTTGTACTATCTAGACAATGATTTATTTTAAGGAAACCACTCAATCTATCCTTTAACAGAATTCCATGATATTTTCTATAATGTTTACTCAACCTTACATGTATCCTTAGATATATCTCACAAAATATCTTTAGATATGTACCTATAGATCTTATTAATGTTTTTTTCATAATACATTCCAATGGTTAACAATACATTTTTAGTTATACCTACTATAACAACATGTTCTTAACATATACACATGTTACAACACTTTTTCATAATTATTAAAACATTAAAAAAATGCCATATACTATATTATTTTAGTTTCTCTGGAATCATGAAAAAAATCTAACTCAGTTAAATAAATTCAATGTGTCCCACAAATATCTTCGGATTAGTTATTATACATAAAAATATTCATTGATAACATTGGGAAAGAAACCTATGAAATGTGTGAGCTTAAATGACCGTTAATTGTAAATTAAGAAGACTCATATGAATAACATGAACAAAAGGTTATGAGAACATGATTGTACCCTAATAATATCATACACTGCATATAAAAGAAAGTAAAAATGAATCATGTCACAAATATTAGTAGTTATAGATTCATAGGATAATGAATAACATGTTCAATGAATATATAATGATTAAGACATGGAATCATGGCATAGAAACTCTCATATAACATCATGTACATGAATAAGTATAAATAAGTTTAATAATTTTGTTGATGACATGAAACCATTACCTATTATAATATTATGGACATGAAAAATTGTATATAATGAAATCTGTTAAAATTTAGTTGGGTTCATGAATGGAATTTTAAAAAATTAATCAAGATCACATGTAATATTATTAACATGAAATTAGGTTCATGCATAACATTGTGAAGAAGTAACTAGGTTCATTAATTACATTATGAACACATAATAAGGTTCACTTTTTATATTTTGAACATGTAATGATGTTAAATCATAAACATATGGACATGGCACAGGTCCCATTCATCAAATTTTGAAAATATTATCAGGTTCATGCATTAAATTTATATTAACGACCCATTCATCATTACTCAATGTATTTGAGGGAGATATAGGACTAACCCATAATGTAATAAATCAAACATACATGTTCCTAAAGATTAATAAACAATTATCATAACTTCCCTTAAAAATATGTCATATCATAACCCATATAATAGTTATCATAAAGAGTTAATCACATCACACTTCATGACAATCACCAAATAATAGTGTTGTCAAAATAATATACAATAATTTGGGTGTTGGCGCACAATACATGGAATTTATTTGAATTAGCAGTGGTTTCTTGTAACCATCATAGTGAATTCCTTTAGGGATTGTTGTTGTGTTTTTACAATTATTTTTTATAGGGAAAATGTCTTGATAACCCCCTAAACCACCATGAAAATGATAAATTAAAATTAGAATTATTTAGCGATAGTTCACACTATAAACGAAACCATTTTTTCAAAGTAACCACCCATAAATAAAAAAAATATTAATTATTCCATAATGTATTTTGTGGTGGATATAATAGATGTCGATAAAAATGTACTGAATTATAGTGGTAGTCTAAATAGTGGCTACATATGGCCCATTTTCATAATGACATATTAAACTACCGCTAACCGTAGATTTACATATAAAAGTGTTGTTGATTAAATAGCCCCAGTACCGGTACACTGAAAAAAATCATTACAATTTCCCTATTAACAACATAATTCTCTACTACTAGGAATGTAGCACCGCATCGCACAATAAAAAAAATAATCCAAAATTCACATTCTCACAAGCACCTTTTAAAAAACTACATGGGTGTTTATTCTCTTTGTGAAAAATTTTATTTCCCAAACCACATTGACCACATCTTTAACATGAAAAAACATATTACATCCAAAAGAATATAAGAAAACCAACATTATCATAAGGAAAATAAAATTTAAATCCATAGACACTAATTGAATTAGGAAACACATTTTCGTCAACTTTACAATTTGTAGATAACATTTATGAATCACCACAAGGATGCACACATGAAAAATGTTCAACAGAATTTTAAAATCCATATTTTTTCACATGCACACATCACAACATTTGGATATAAATATTCATAAATTAAATAGAATCCATAGAAAACATTCATGGAGAAAAAATATTATACAATAATCATTTAATTATCATTAATAAAGGAATAACCTACCTCAATCATGGAAGCATTCTGAATCTAGTGGAAAAAAACTGCATAACAATTGGAATATGTAATGGAATGATCAGACCATAGTGACAATGGTTATACCCAAGAAACCATTATTCAACCCAATTTAGGGAAACCAACATAGTGGATAAAATTGATCACAAGAACTAGGAATGAATAATAACTGAAGAATGATGAATTCTTAATATGAGGGGATTACATAATGATTATTGGAGATAAAAAATCTAATAATTTCATAAACCCTAATGTGTGAAACAACTAAAAGATATATAATTGATCCCTTAACTTATTCAAGGATTTTGGATTTTCTATTTAATGATAGAATATGAGGGATTCCACCATCAAGTACCTAAATTTAGGATATCACCTTGATCTCCACAAACATAATACCCCACAACATATTCTTACAAAAATATCAATAAAAAAATAGGCACCCCATGAAAGTAACCTTTTATGGAGAAAAAATAGGGATAAAATGGGATATGCATTGTGAGAGGGCTCACAAATAACCCCTAAATATAGATATCCTATGGATGGGGTTGAAATACATTGAGCACCCAAAACACAACACCGCACAACATATTATTTACAAAATATCATTAAAACAATGTGCTCCCCATGATAGTTACCTATTATGGAGAAATAATAAGGAGAAAAAGGGAGAATAAATGTTTGGGGATCACTTATAACCACTAAATATCAATCCCCCAAGGATGGAGATCAAATACACTAAAAGGGGGATGAAATATCGTCCTGAGATAAAAATTGATGGCTGATAATTGAGTATAAAGTTAAGAAAAAGAGGGGGTTTGAGGGGTTTTGGGGGGGTTTTGGGATTTATAGGTGGTCTATAAATCATAATGCAGAAATGTACCCACCATCACCATGCATCAGAACCAATAGAAAATGATTACTATGAAATAAATGGGAGGGAACATGAAAAAACCAGGATGGAGAAAGTTGTGTCGCACGAACACAATTATATTCACATATCAGATATGGTGAAATTATAGAAGGGACCACAATGCAGGGGGTGTATCACACCACAGAAACCATTCAACATGAAGAGGCTCGGCCAGGTCTGTACTCCATTGTGAAACTATTTAGGGAAATGTATATCTAATAGAAACCCCACCATTAGACCCTATATCGAATCCATTTTATCTTTTATAAACCTATGATGAATTTAGAAATAACACCAAAATCATAATCCAAAACCTCTACACAATAGATATAAAAACATATAAATTATTAAAAATGTTAATATGATTCCATATTATAAATTTATATTAATACATCATTAACATCCTAAATTCGCAGTGTCTTTGGAAGATTGTGTTCATTATACATAAAAGGAAACATGAGGAATCAAAAAAATGTTAGGACATGAAAATATCGAGTGACATCTCTGTGCCACACACGATACATATACGTAACGAATGTTACCATATATTTCTAACAGATAAATAATACTATTAATCACTATCTAAGGATAAACATAGGTCATCAACCTCTCCATATCCATATATACATCCCCCTACCAAAGGATGTATGAACATTATATTGATAATTAAATATTGTTGTATATTTTTAGTTAAATTTAAAACAAATAAATTTTTTCAGACTAAATGATTTTTAATTTTTTGATTAAGCTACTTACCAGCAGTCTATGCAATACCACTAAGGATAGATTCGGTCGTCTTCTAATAAAAATCAATCACTGCTTTTTGAAAAGTGGATTTTTGAGTCCCCTATTCATGAACTATGTTTTGTAGAGAAAAAATCTATATATGATCATTTGGGGGTATGGATTGAGGAAAACCAATATTTGATGAAGCTTCAACCCCCGATAGCATTCCAAAGACATCATATGGTACGTGGATCAAACCCATCCCATGCATTTGACCACGATTCTCCTTCCCAATGACTTTATAAATTAGGTCATCACTGGATACTGAGTAGGAATGTGTGAGATTAACATCCCATAGTTCATTAATTTTTATCTATAAATCAAATATTAGTCATATTAGAAATAATTTATATTATCTTAGTGAAAAATAATAATATGTTATTATAATTAACAACGAGTTCATACCCCAGCTTCTTTGGATGGATCATTAACAAAACATCCATCATATATTTTGTGAACATCCATCCACACTTATGTTTGGGATGTATGGTTCACTAAACACTGTTAATGCATTAGACAAACTTAAATTGGAAATTTAATATATTAAAAATATAATATTTTATTATAAAAATTTAATGTAATGAAGATATTACTAGAGTTGATGTACTTGTAGAGAAACTCTCTCATGCCACAGTGTGAGGAATGACTTTCATATCCCGACATGATGATTCTTCCCTAAAAGATACTAAAATAAAAAATTTAATTTAATAATAATGTATTCAATTTCATATCGCTTTCATATACATGATTTAAATATAAAATGAGATTAATATAATAATTTATATATAAATATCCTCTACTTCTCATCATGATTCTTGTTAACAAAACATTCCACTATTTTTTGGGTACACCATCAGTTAGTTGGTCATACATCAGTTCCGGGTTCAAAAAAGTATTTTTGGCATCTCTCCACAATCTTCATTTACATTTTTTCCATTTATTTATTATATTATTTATTCTCAACTTTTTTGCTTGTACATCAGCAATTGTAAAGTTTAAAAACATTTGTACACATAAATTCATTTTGAAAATATGATTATTTAATAACATAATGATATTAAATTTCAAAATAATATATTAAAATTACATATTTTTTGAATCAATAATATTATTTTACCACATTTATGTCATATGCCTCCAATTATCATACATAATAAGAAGTTAATACATCACCACAACTAGCCAGCCTAGAATCTGGCGATGTAATCATAAAACATCTTCTATAGTGACCCCATTGGAATTAAATGACACAAATATCTTTTATCTAGTCCAATTCAATACATATGATGTTTTCATATATTACACCATACATGCATTGATTCCATCATTTATGAACCAATGGTTAGTATAAAACGTGAAATAAGTTTATTAATATAAACATATGTACCTATAATTGTCACCCTCCATTATCCCACCTCTAAAATAGATGTGGTTCACCCGCTCCCTCACTATTGAGGCTCCTAAATAGGATGGTGATGGCTGAGCTGTTAAAGGGGAGCACATAGAGTGTGTTAGAGAGTATTCAAGGGGATATGGTGCAGGGTACAAGTGAATGATGTCTCAGTTGTTGTAGGGAGGGAGAAAATTTGATCTTCATCGATTGTCGTGGTCAATAAAATAGTGTAATGATTCCTCTAGGGAATTACTATAATTTAATCAAATAAAATTATGTTCATAACACATATTTTCAAAAAATATTTATGTATAAAATAATTAAAAAGTATAAAAGATTCAAAGTAATAACAATAAAAATATATATAACAATCCGTATCTTAATTGATTATATATTGAATTTATAGGTGGAATTTAGTTTTTGGTTATAAGATTCTTTTGTTTAATATTGAGTTTATCTGTTGAATTTAATTATTTGTATAAAATCCTATCAAAATTTCATTTGGTAAAAAGATTCTAAACAAGAATTCAGTTGCAAGGTAATGCATTTTTGTAGATGGGTTCTTTGATTTATATTTTGTAAATTTCAATTTTGAGCAAGTAGTTCATATTAAATTAATAAGATACTTATGTGTACATTCCTATGTTTTATAATAATATTATAATGTCAAAACAAGTATATAAATTCTATAGTGTGAGAAATTATTTTAAATTTTAAGCTCACCAATATGAAATTGGATGAATTTGTTTAAATTGATGTCTATGATTGGAAGGGGAGTCCTATATAATCATGGAAATGGGAAACTATGAAGAGATGGATTATTAAGTGGTCATAACTAATAGTTATTCCATGAATGTGAAAAAATCCTCCAGTTATCGAAACTATATAATACTCAAATCCATTACCTAATCCTCATGTTGTGGAACTCAAAAAAATATCAATATAGTATATCATAAGGTGTAATGCACATCATAACCATATTCATGGCTAAATCATAACCTAACTTGAGGTTTTCCCCTACAAAAGTATGCCAAGAAATATGCCTCGCAAAACATCATGAACACATCATGTTACCATACAATAACGATTTGAATTGAAACATGATTTTAATGAAAAAACTATAAAATTCATCATCAAACTATTCTAGCACAAGAATTCATCAATCACTAAATACACCTTAAATTATATTATATGACAAAAAAATTCATTTTATTAATACATGATCATTTTCCCTAATTTCCATGCATTTCCAGAATTGACATTTATATTAAATCCCCATTTATCTTAAGCTAGTATTATGGATTTTATTTAAATTATCCCATAAATAATTCTCATGTGATTCAATACTAATTTGATAGATATTATTCAAATTCCAATATAATATATGATCAATCGAAAATATTTGAGACACATAAAATACGGGAATTCCCCTAATATAGCCACTACACATTACTATTTATATATTATTTCAAACCTTGTTTTCAGATATGTATCCTCTATTGTTTTTGGATAGGCATGTTGATTTGGATTCTTATATGAGCAAGATAAATATAAAATATTCTAAAACCCCCATCAAATCCTTTCTAAATAGACCCAACTAATCAAATAAATACAAGATAAAATATCACTAAAATATAAAAAATATAATATACCATAACAAATTCAACCTAACCCAAATCTAACAGAAACAGTAGAAAAAAGAACTAAACTAAACTAACATAAAAAAGGAAAAATAAAATGAACTAAACAAAATCACATTAATATGAAATAAAATTGAAAATAACTAATCTAAATCTACCGAACATGATATATGCTTTATAAATTAATATAAAATAGAATATGTCATTTCCAATTCAAATATAATTAAATTGATCACAACAATGATGACCTGGAAGAAATAGTTTCAATATAATTGAGTTGAGATAAAAAAATGGAACCCAAAATTTCCATCATGAAAATATCTAAAATGTAATCAAATTAAAATAAAATATTAAAATAAAACCTGAATTGAATAAGGGGAACCATACTAATCAAACATATCCATACTAGAAATGATTATAAATATACATGATTAAAAATTAGTGCCATACTGAACTAACCTTAAGTAAATAAGAATGAAGTGAACGTGACCAATCCAATCTAATACCAAAAAAGACTAGACATAAAAAAACAAATTGAATTGAAATAAAAATAATATAAATCCTATAAACCAAAATTTATTATAAAAAATAGATGCAAATGAAATGAAACAAAACATAATCTATTAAAGCCTATTTAAACATAAAAAAAATAATGATCTTAAAATCTAAAAAAGTTCATGAAATTAGGGAATTGATTTTAACAGACTAGATCCAAATAAAATCAGCTGGCTAATGATGAGACAAACATATATATCCCAACATGAATTGAATAAACCCAAATCCAATGAACCAAAATTTAGATTACTAAATTGAGTTGAAATAACCTTACCTAACCCCAATAATTAAATTTATCATTTCTTAATCTAACCAACCTAATGTAACAAAAAAATAAATCCAATTTAAATTAAGTAAATTAAACTAAATAAAAATAATCCACACATAAATGAACGTAAATGAATTTTATAAATCTTACGGAAAATTTAGGGGTGGGTGGTGAGGGTCGGGTTTAGTGTAGAGGGGTGGAAAGGGTAGTGACTGACTTGGGGGGCAGTGAGGTGTAGTGTGGGAAACAAGTTTCGGGACAAGTTTCACAGGTGGAGAGGTCCGAGATTTCTAGGGTGTGTGGTTGGGGTGTCCATGGGGGTTGGGGGTGGGGTGCCAGGTAATGACCGGTGGTGAGGGGTGGCGTGGCGTGGCAAGGGGAAACAAGGGTCATAAAAGGTAGTGGAGAGCACTGGGAAAGGTAAGTATTTTGGGTTCGAGTGGGTCATAGAGGCTGTGGGTTTGGGGGTGGGGGTTGGGGGAGAAGTTTCAAGGCTTTGTGAAAATATTTATTTAGCAGCAATTTTTTATAATATTCTTCTAAATTCAATTAAAAAACAAAGTGGCGGTTTAACAATCCACCACCGCAAAACTGCTTGTAGAGCCTAATTATGTTGAAATTCATATCCTTGGGAAAATATAACGGGTTCGTAGTCATTACATATTATAATAAACCATGAATGGAAGTGTGTTTCATAATCACTTATCATGGTAGTTAACATTTAAAAAAATCAGGATTCATATTTATATAAATGTTGAATATGAATGAGTTTCATAATAATAGAACCTATGAAATAGAAACAGGTTTATATAAATTCCATTCCATCAAAACATAAACCATTTAGTGAACAAATATGAGTGGAACCTTTGGATCGTTTCTGGATAAGTTTTCAGAAACATCAATGAATATTATCTTATATGGAGAATAATTTTGAGATATAATTTAAAAATGTATCCTGAGAAAATATCCTTTCTTGTATGATTTTTTTAAAACATAAATCCTTTTGAAAAATATTTTCATTAAAAATACATTAAATACATATAATGAACACTTGAAATCATATTTACTTTTTTTTATTCGAAACATAAAAGATAAGATTAAAAAAATAATTAAATACATTTTTTTAAAAATACTTAAAAATGTATAATGATATATAGAAATAATTTTGAAACTCGTTTCAATGAAAATATATTGGAAATTTATAAAACATGATTTTAAAATCATTTAAAAAATAATGAATTGTTTTGAAAAAAAATAATTGATAAAAATATTAAACCAAAAAATTTACAGAATATTAGAAAAAACCATTTTTAAAAAATTAACATTGTTTTATTGTAATAGAATCATCATGGCAATGATAGTCATGATAGTGTGTAATGTTTTACATATTAAACAAACCTTTTACACTGTAAAAATATTAGAAATGTTACTCGAGAAGAAGATGACATATCATATTCAATTTCTAATAGCCCTTTTTTAATAAGTAATATAAAGTAAAAAATTTATTTAAATATCCTAGGATATTTGTAAAATATATTTGGAAACCATTTTTTAAAACATTGTTTTTAAGGTACTACGATTTCTATCTGAAGAGATAAGAAATGTTAGGATTTCTTAAAAACTATTTCTTAACTATTTCATGTTACACAGGGTAAAAAATAGTAAAAAAATTAATATATTATTAATAATCATAGGAGAATAAAATTAATATGCGTTATTGAGATATGGATCTGAATATTTTATCCAGGAATCATAATAAAAAACAATCTTGAAATGAAATGAGAATCTTTCAATATACTCTTACCACATGGTAAGTTTGAACCATAATCCCATTTATAAAAATTATATTACAAGGAAATTAATATATTATGAATAAATTTTAAAAATGGAATAACATTTCAATGGTATTATATACACCTCATAGAAGAATATATGTCCAAGACATGTAACTTATCTCAAAGATAGAAAAATTGAGAAAAGGGATTACTTTAACGATTTGATAACATCTAAAATGTAAACCCCATGAAAAAAAGTCCATTAAATATATATTTAAATACCCAAAAAAATATGAATAAGAATAATTTAATTAATTCATGTTATGTATACACATCACATAAAAGTAATGTGAAGTGAATAAAGAATGTATCTCATCAAGATAACAAGAGAGCCAAAAATCCCTTACATTGGGTCTTGAATTTCATTATACTCATTCAAACCACCTTTATAATAAGTTTATGTTTATTATAAATATGTTAGAGAACCATATTATTATATATAATTCCATAAAATGTTTTATTATGACTTTTTATTACCTTCATGTTATCAATTCCTTTTAAGTTTATATTTCAGGTAATATTCACATTGTTTTTTGAATGTGTCTTAATTTTTTTTTCATTGATCCATATAATTATATGATAATTTAAAGAATTTAAACCGAGATATAAATATAATTAGTATTCAGTATATAAATTTTATAATACTCTATATAATAAGGAATTATTAACTGGAATACATAGTTCTTGTAGATGGAAGGTCATACGTATTCGTGCATCCTATTTCCTTTTTATTGTCTTGTTGAAAGAAATAGAGTAAATGAATTATATTTACATAAGAATATAATATAATTATAGTCTAATTATTATGTAATATATATCATATAGTTTCACTGAACAATTCTTCTATAAATTATATGTAGTATTTGAAAATTGCTTCACTTTGAGGTTGTGGTAGTCCAAAGTTCCTCAAACAAAATTATCTTATTCACATAAGATGGAAATCATAAAGGTATGATCAAAATAAAAAATATATAAGTTTAAAGAAATTATTAATAACATATATATTATATACACATATATTTTCCATCATAATTTTAACCGTGAGATTAGGTAATGTAAAAATGAAAAATTTTCCTTCCGTGATTTAAGAGTTCACCATAAAAGTAAACAATATGTGTGTACCCATTTGATGAAAGTGTGTTCAAGTTTACTTTGAAATGATAGAATCAAAAAATAATACCAAATTAATGGTAATGTAAATGTTATAAAATAATTTAATAAAGATTATTTTAGGAAGTGTATAATATAAATTAATGAATGCAGTTTGAGGGAGGGTGAAACCTCTTAATCAGGTAAATATTTTTTGTTTGAACCAAAATAATTATTTGAATGTAATTATATAAAAAGGGTGGCTTCAATAATAAATGTTGGGCTTTTAGTAATTGGATCACTTAGATATTGGCCGAACCTATGTGGCTTGGTAGGATTGAGAATTGGGATTGGAGGTGTCCTTTTTTAAGGAAGGGAAAAGACATTGTTGGTATTAAAAAAACAAAAATATACCCATGTTTTTACCTAAAAATTTCATAAAAATAAATAATTTAAGGTGTATGAAATAAAAATTTCAATCAAATGCACTTTTTACTAGTGGATATGTCATTTGTCCCCTTATGATTATCTTTTATTCCCATGCTAATATTAACATTACCTTATCTACTATAATTAATTTTAGATGCATTCCGTAATATTGTTGTTCAAAAAATATGTTTATCTTATTTTTAATTATAATTTGTGCTGATTAAAAAATATTTAATACATTTTTCTAAATTCCAATCACAGAAGTGGCCGAAATTAATTTCAAATTGTTCCCACAGATAGGACGACACTATGGCTGTTATAAAGTAAAAAACTTCTAAACGTTTTCTATGTATTTATACCCAATTTCAATGTGAAATAGATTTCAATTTCAAAAATAGTATTAATAAATAAAAATATGATATAAATAACTTTTTAATTAAATTTAAAATATAATTTAAACTTATAAATAAAATATATGAAAATTTAGTTTTGAATTAATAATTGATATATAATTCAAAACTAATTTTTATGTTCCTTTTTCATAGATTAATTTTATATTTTCAAATTAAGTCTATAAATAACCCAAAAATATGATTTAATATGGGTTCCCCCTTAAAAGGTGTGAAAACAACCTTTATAAAAAAACTATATTTTCAGTATAAAATTGAATTTGTTATTATCTTATCCCTAAAAAATCTATTGGATGAATATAAAATATGATTTAATGAATATATAACTTATATATTACATTAATATCATTGACTAATTTTAATTAATTTAATTTTTTAAGATAATTCACCATTAGGGCATAAAATTAAAAATATATTCTTTATATTCAATTGGTTCTTATATTTTAATTTCTAATTAATTGGTATTCTATGAAATAATATTATATTTGATAAAACCAATTTTTTTAATAAGTTATTTACTACTAATAATAAACACTATTTTAAAAACTAGGATTTATCTAATTATATTAAATAATAATATATTATTGTTCGATAAAAGTCAATGTTGAATGTTGCGGATGCCATAAAGGGATGTCGTTGTTGAGTTTAAAGCAAGATTTCCTCAATATAACATGTTTTTAATTATACATTGTGATTTAAAATTCATTATTTTATGAGAGAACATTGTATATACCATTATAGAGACATATGTCCTGGAGGGATAAATGGAATAAAAAATTGTTGAAATTGTAGAGGATTCCCTACTAGGGAAACCAATACAGATGTAATTAGAATGGATAAAATTTTTATCTATACTAGGGTACCATAATTAGGTTATATAAAATAACCATTTTGGAATTGAGAATCCAATTCTATATAGAGAATTAGCTATTTTTGATCACATTATGTGATATAATACCCCATTGTTTTGGGGTAATAATAATCCTATTTTAGCTGACCAATGGATTAATTCTCTCGAGAATATATTTTTGGAAATATGATACAATTAAATGGAAAAGTGTGAACATGAGAACTATTATCTTAATGGTAACACTTATCAATATTGGTACCTAATCCATAATACTATGGAAGAAGATGAAATAGAAGTCTTGGAAAGTAGAACTTTTAAGGGGACATTATTTGATAAATACTTATCTCTTGAATAAAATATTGAGGTGATGAGAAATATCCTTAGATATAAATAATGAATAATGTAGGGTTGAATAATATGAAGAACCCATCATATTATTACCTAGTTATTCTACAGATTATATATGAAATACAGAATCCATGATTAATCACTTATTTGAGGTTATTTATCTTAATATCATAATAGAGATGGTTTGTTAGAGTTTTTTATCATATGAAAAACTAGTTTTATCTTATTATCTTGAATGAAAATTAATTTTATAGAATCAATATATTCAAGTGAAACAATGACAATAATAGGCAATCTAAGAACCATGGAAATAATAATTCTTCTAATAAAGTGACTAAATTTTATTGATTTACATTTTTTGAATGCTGCGGAACATACAACCATAGTCAATGTTTAATGGGATTAGGATTATTCTATATGATTTAGTATAGGGGTAACTAGGTTAATGAAAACATGGTGATGAAAAAAATCAATGATGTCCACTGTTACTATTGTAATGAGATGAGTCACTATACAAATAAATTCCCCAATCCTCAAGGGAATATACAAAGGAAGATGTCTAGTGGATATGGTAAAGCCTATGCTAACAATACAACTATGGTATTTGTTCCCAATGATATAGTTGTAGGTACACGAATCATATCATTAAATTTATCCATGATTAATTTGACTCTGTATCAATGAACATATTTATATCGACATAGTATTCATGAAAATTAGATATCTTTATTTTGATTTAAATATGGGTTTTTTAGTCAAAACTCCATAGAGAAGTCTCCGTATAGAAAATATGTGTTTTAATGTCCCAATTATGATACATTTACTTGATTTATTTTATTTCCTTATCATCATAATTGTGGTTGAATTTTATATAATCCTTTCTGTAGAATATTTTCTAAAATTGGATTAGAAAATTTATTTCAAGAAGAAATAAATTAAGATTTGTGAGGATGATATAATATTCCTTAAATTTAAAGCAGGAGCTTCCTCACTTAATTATTATTTATATCCACCCTCAGTAGCAATACCAAATGGAATTCATGTGGAAGAATGGAAAAAATATCTACACATTGATAAGGTATTATTCAAAAAGGATGTATATATTATACAATAATACATTTATGTATTTCTCAATGAATTACTTGAACATACCCTATAGGATGAAGTCCAATTTTACAGAGATTTAATATCCTAAAATTGAACAATTTTAATTACACCCAATATGATCGACTCTTTGGAATAAGTGGAGTTTAAGAAACAACAAGAATATTTGGGTACTAAGGGATTCATTCTCCCTAGAATTTCACAATGGAGATAAAATATTCATATTATTAAGAATAAAATTTGATATGTGAGGTTATTAATTGATAATATGGAATTCCGAGATATTATAACAAATAATAAGTATCTACAACCAAAAAATGGGGAATTATTTATTCAAATTCATGGAGCATGAAATTTTTCATTGATCGATACTCATTTAGTTAATCACCGCTTTCAAGTAAAGAAGGATAACATTCAAAATTCATAATTTTAGATGAGGTATGTACATTATGTGTTTAAAATAATGTTATTATGATTGAATAATTCGCCCGTTGTTTTTATAAATCTAATGAATTGTGTATTAAGGTAATATCTTGATGATTTTATTATGGTATTCATTGATGAAATTTTGTTTAATTCTAAAATCTATGAGGATCATGAGAATAAAATACATATCATTATTAAGACTGTTAGAATGGGAGAGTTCTATGATAAATTTATTATGTGAAATTTATAGGTTCATTAAGTTCATTATCAAGGCCATATCATATGAAAGGCTGGAATTTTCGTTGATCTTGAAAAAAAAAAATTCATTCAGATAATGGAATCTACCAATAAAAACATAATTGTGGTATGTAGATTCATTGGATTGGTGGGTTATTATACTAATGTTATCAGATTTTAATTAAAGAAAATAATAAATCACGAATAGAAATATCCAACCCATTATCTGGATCTAGCACCTATAATCATGCCTTTGAAAATATAGAGACATTATATCTATAGTGAAATATCTTTGATATGTATGGATTATAAATGATTAAAATACAACTTTTTATAGAAAGGGAAGAAAATTAGGTGAAGAAGATGTCTAGAGAAACTCATGGATTATGGTTTCACAATACATTACTATATAGGGAAATAAAATAATGTAGAATATATTTGTGTATGAAATAAATTGGAGTTGTAACAAAAATAAACATTTAGAAGAACCCTATTTTCATGTATATATGAACAATGGTTATGATATTTTATTGTAATGGGATATATCAATCATTTTTCACAATATTTCTAATCATTAATTATTAGATAGTATTAATATTTCTCAATATGATGATTAGAACCCTTAAAATAAAATTAAAGGTTTCATAAAAAGGAAAACTAGTTGACAATTGATTTTTAATATGGAGTTCTAAAATATAGAATGTGGATATGAGTTACATCTATACATAAGCAAAAAAGGTAATTGTTTTAAGATTCATGTAGCTAAAAATTTTCAATACTCCATGGTAGTATAATGATGTATAAGGACTCGAAGGAACATTTTTTGGGGGGATCACAAGAAGTAGTAAATTTCTGATAATGTGTCCACATGATTTTTCTATCATAAATATAAAGCTATGAGGAAACATCCTAATAAAATCCTAAAACCTATTCAATCCCTATGTGGAAATGAGGTGAAATTACAATGAAATTTTTGAAGGGACTACCAAGGACTCAAAGAAATAATGACATAAAATTGGTTATCATTGATCCCCTAAAAAAATATACATATTTACTTTTCATAATAGAAGGCTTAACAATTGAGTTCCTCTTAGGTCTCTATATAATGGAGGATATAAGACATCAAGTTTCACCTATATAAACCATTTTTTGAGATCCTTTTTTACCTCAAATTTCGAGAAGAGTATTTTCGAAGGATCTTAATAGTGAGCTTATTTTGAGCCCTTACTACCATTATAAAACTGATGAATATTATAAAAGAAGAATTAAAACAATGAAAAAAAGTTTTGGTCATTCTCACTCAACATTAATGGTATGTGGGATCAATACCTCCATTTGGTAGAGTTCTCTAATAATAACAGTTTCTGTTCAAGTATTCAAATGGCACCATATGAAGAATTATATGGGAAGAGGTTTCGTACTCCCAAATTTTAGGATAATGATGAAAATGGAAACATGTAGGCCCAGAACTACATGAAAAAACCAGGGAACATTATAAATTCTATTCTCGATAATATTAAAGGATTACAAAGTAGGAAAAAGTGTAATTTCAATAATCAGATGAATGATTTAGAGTTACATGTGGGATATCATGTTATCTAGAATGTATCTACATTTATGGTTATTATATTTTCAGTAGGAAAGGTAAATTGAGCCCATGTACTTCATACCATTTTATATTTTTTAAATGGGTTGACTTATTTCTAATCATTTGATAATGCCTCCAAATCTCTCAAAATTACATGATCGGTTTCATAAGTTTCTACTAATGAAGTACATGACCAACTCAAAACACATGATCAAATATGATGAAATATAGCTGGAACAAGACATTTAAGACTATGAAGAACCCATCTAGATTACTGATTCGACATATCATTTATTGGGGAATCAAATGACTGGTTTCGTGAATGTACTATGAAGAAATAAAAAAATATATGAAGCAACATATAAACCCCAGTTTTCTAAGAAAGATAACTACTAAATATTTTTTACAAGGTAACACAATAAAAATTTAAAATAATACATTTTTTATGTGGAATAATGTATCACCCCAAAAATTTACCATATTTTCAAATTTAGAATAAATGTAATTTTTTTGATAATATACAGTGAATACAACATTGAGTTTAAACAAAACATAATTTAGTCACGTGTTTCATTTCCAATGAAATTCTAACACTTATAGAGAAATTATATAGTGAATTTATATTTAACATATCAAAAAAATTTCATTTATCTAATATATATTATTGGAATAAGATAAGAACAAACACAATATTATGCACAAAATAATATATTGATCTAAAGATAGCTTTACAACCTTTTAACATAAAAAATCTTTGAAATAAAATTTTATACACATTTATATATTTTTTTGGAAAAGTAAAATTATTATATTAAATATGAATATAAAAATTTAGGCTGGTTTAATTTTTAGTTTTTTCTTATATGTTTCATGTTTTCTTGAATAGTCCTAAAATATTACATTTTAATTGAAAACATATTTTTGTCTAAATAAATAATATTGATATATTATCTTTTTAATTTTGTTTAAATAATTAGTAGATAAATTTGGAAGAATTTATTGTAAAATTTATCATTATATTAATTTTCAAATTGAATTTGGTTATAAAAACCACATGATATTTTGAACATTTTCACTTTAAAAGCATGTTTTATCATTCCATAAAAAGTTATAAATTTAAATTAACATTATCCATTTATGTTTATTTGAATTTTGATAAATTAATAATTTATCTGGATTCATAATTTTCAAATGTATTAATTATTTTAATATTAATGTTGGGAAAAATATGAATAGTAAACATTTTTTATTTTTATTACAATTAGTTAAAGGTAAACCAGATAATTAAGTGTGAAAATAATAATATAAAATTATAATAACACTTACAATAATTTTATGGTATGATTTATTTTTGACCTAATTGATACATGGGAATATTTTTGGGCCTCTTGTATCCAATTGGATGACTTTTTTCCATTAATAATATTTATTCAAAGAAAATAAAATTTAAACATACAATTTTTTTAAGTTAAATATTTTTAATATGGGGATATATAGGGTACCTATTAGACTATAAATATTAATTGGATGTATTTTTTTCATCTTCTTCATTATATTTTATTTATTTTCGATATATTAAATTCAATTAATGACATGATTAATAATGATCTAGTAATCGTTTTATTAATAGAATGTCAGATAAATGTTATTAGAAATATTGAAAATAATATAATTTTATATAATAAAAAAATAGAACCATAATGTTATATAAAACATATTATTTATGTATTAATTGTTTTGTATTGATTTTATCTTGTGTGTTGATTTTTTTTACGAAATTCAAGAAATGAATATTTGAAAAAATTGATATTGGTGAAATTTTAAAATAAATAAAATTTTATTAATTAATATATAATTCATAAAATTATAAAATTTCAAAAACATAGTTTTATAAAGTATAAAATTTTGAAACTAACTCATTTATTGTTTTTTGTCATGTTATTGTGAAAATATTAACCCTTATAGAGTAAAAATGCACGTTGCTATAGAAAAAGATAAAGTATTTAGTGATGGGTTAAAAGAAAACATTATTGTTGATAATGTGACCTTAACAAGTCATAAAATTAATTTTATGGGTATTTAATAAATTATTAATCTTATATCCAAGAATACTCTATAGGGATCCATTTTTAATTGAAAATTAATCTATATTAATTTAATATTTTGAGATTTTTCAAATATACAGATCACCTCAATTATAAAATGGAATATCACCCCTCACTTACATACTCTATATTGAGACATATAACTCATAAAAACTCTTCATAAATAATATATATGCTTCCATAAAATATTCCTAGAATCATTTAATAGTGAATAATTCCATCTAAGGATGTCTTTTGGTATAAACCAAAAAGAGTTAAATATCTTATATATAATTATTTGTTGTTTTTATAGGTGTTAAACCAACACTTTTAGAAACATCCATCAAATGGTATACAAAATCATCTTTCACGTGTAGAACAAACTATCACCTCGCGAACTGAGGTCGTTCAATCATCCATTTACCACCTTTCATAGTTGTAATAATGATATTTTTATTGTATATCTATGATATATATAGTATATTTAATGTATTCATTCTTTTATAATTTTTACATGACATATAAATTTATTCACTCTTTTTATTGGGATACGTTAACATCATTGTTGGAATTGTGTATTGCCGCCTCTTCAAAGAGATGTGCTACATTCACTCTATACATGGAGTATATTAAAAAAATATTTTAACTAAAAAATATGACATATATTAAATAGAAATGATACATTATATATAATATACATTTATATCATTAAAGTTTCGTTCTTTTAATATGATAGTGATATGGAAGTAACGCTCATGTGTACGTATGACCTACTGTTTCAATGAACGGCGTGCTTCATTTAAATATACATTTTTTTGATTATCCTAAATAAATATATAATTTATATATATGATATTTAAATCATGTTTTAATATTCAGAGTTTGTTAAATCATTATCTAATTGGTTGAAAATAAATGTAATAATTCATAACATACTCAAAAAACCCAGAACATAACACCAAAAATAATTAAATTAATGGATGATTGTTAACAAAAAAGTAATGAGATATTATAAAAAGTTAGTATATGATATTATAAATATTATTATGGTTATTTTTTAAATTAATAACATTCCTTAAAACATAAAACACGAGGTTATGGTAATTCACCCAAAATTAACGACACAGTTCGTTATTTTGTCTCAATTTCATTTCATTAAGGCATATTGTAATGTTATCCACCCAGTTTATTTTATATGGGGTATACAATACCTTTATTACATTTCATACCATTAATATACTTATTTTATTGATTTTATAAATTTCATATAATTTTATTCTATCATAGTAATTGTGTTTCAAATGATTCAAAGTACTTTGGGGCACTTTGGAATGTTGAATGATTATTTTGTTAAAGAATGTTTTTAGTGGTCTTTCAAGAGTAGTTTCATTCATAAATATAAAAACCATTACTATTAAATTTTCCCTCATTGGGGAATTATTTATCATTCATCATTATTTATCAAATACTTATATTTGATAAGGCTTAATATTTATTAATTAAATATATTAATATGTGTTATGAACACATTGGACTGGAAATGATGGGTGGGTATTATACTTTATATATCCCGTTAAATCATCTACATGTTCTCAAGAGAAAAAGTAATTTTTCCAAATAAAATGGATTTATACCTATGGTTTTAAAACCTCCTTTGAATGGTCTTGATTTTATAGGTTGTCATGTTATTTAGACATGATTTCCATTAATTAATCATTTATATCATAGATATTTTAGTTATAATTGTAGTTATCAATGAGATTTTCATATTATAAAATATATGGATGCATCAAATTGTTATTTTATTAATTGAAGGAAATATTTTAAGATATTTACCATTACATTTGGAGTATTCCTTATACAATTATTTAAATAACATGTGTTCTCAATTATTTTCGTTGTAATGTTTATTTATTATTATTTATTGATTAATGTTTTCACTTTAAGTACCCTTAAAGATCAATTGTGCTCACAAATATTATGTTTATTTTTCCAATATTATGAAGATAAATCCACTGAATGTGTTTCAAGGATGTTGAAATTTTACTCATGTAATAGTTTAAATTATTTTCCTAAGGAATTATGGTTGTCATGTATGTAATATGGTTTTCAAAAAATATTAAATAGTCAGTCCATTTGGATTCAATTCATTGTAATCATGCAAATATAAAAAAATAATTTACCAGATTTGAGCATCGTCAATTTATCTATTAAATTTTGAAAATTATATTTATAAATATAATAATATAATTTTTTTTGAATAACACATATCAAATAACTATTTTTATTCCATCTTAGGTTTTTATAATTAATTGTGATTTTAAAATATTAAATTCCATTTTAAATATTAACAAAATTATTGTACCATTTTTATTCAAGTCTATATGATAACCATAATTCAAATGGATGTTGGTCATACAAACAAATTTTCCATGACTATATATTTAATGGAAATACCTCATTCTAAGGTATAAATTTATAGGAATTTAATTGAATCACTCATCTAATTAATTTTTTTCATTTAAAAATATTCTATTGTGTATATAAATTTTTCCATAGGAAAATACCTATAATAAAATTTATTATATCCAATTAAAATCATATGGATATGAATTTCATAATACTGGAATTTTTATTTAATTATGAAATTTTTAATATAATAAATTTCTTAATAAATTTTCACATCTCATAATAATAATGCATTTATGTTAATCATATATTTTAATAAATTATCAAAATAAAATATATTTTAGATTTTTTTATTTTATTATTTTATATGAAAATGTGTATTCAATATTGTATTTACATGAATGTAAATACATATTAATATTTATTTATGTTATAATTTTATTGAGTACTAGATCATTATCATGGGGTTTTATTATCAGGTAATATATTACTATGTAAATCATAATCCATTATCACTATTTGATCTAATTTTGGTAGATATAATTAGAAATAAATTATTTCTATTTAAATTTTTTTTATATAGAATCAAAGGAACATAGGTATAAAATATTTATTTTGATTCAATAAAATTATATAGTTATTTTTTTAATTGTTTTGTAATGTATCCTACTTTGAGAAATTTTTTAGAGATAATATTATATATCTGATGTTTTATGCATTGGCAGTTTTTAATATTACTTATTATTTTATGTGATTTTAATATAGTGTTAAATTAGAGGATAAATGTAATTAATGTCAACAATCAATGTCAATGTAATATTTTTATGGATTATTCTTATAATTTTGTTGATTTTTGTATCTTATTATACTATACTATTGTAATTAACTCACGTTATGAAAACTAACCATTCTCTATATAGAATAAAATTCTGCATAAATTGTTTTCTCATGTTAACCTAATGTTTTTTGTAAATGACTCCATCATTTAGTAGGACAACTAATCAACGAGATTAATTAACTGGAAAATGTCTAAAGAGAAATTTTTTATGAGATTGATTATAAATGGGATATGAAGATTTATAAATATTTTGTATAACATTTTATTTATTCTAACTAATGGAGATGAATTTGGATAATTTAGATGAAATGAGTTGAATGTGCAATTTATTTGTTATTTAGTTGTAGTATATGGGATTAAAATATTGATAGCTCATGTGAATATTTACCCTATAAGGGTTTAGTGGTGTTAGCAAAGGCTGAAAATTGAATAACGGGAGTTAGTATGGGTTTAGGGTTTGAATTATATAGCAGGAAGAATATCATGTTATATTGAAAGTTATACACGTGGTAGAAGTGATGAACATATATTTACATTTTATCTAACAGATTCTATATTGAAAATGGATGGTGGTAAATTATTGGGATTTTGGTTAATTGAGGCTCACAACATGGTCATGTTGTTTCAAGGACTAAATGGTGTATATTGATGTCAAAAAATGTATAAGTACTAATATGTTTGGATTTAGTTTTTGAATGTTTTTTTGGAATTCATTATTAAGTTAAAGTATTCCACATTATTATTTATAAATTTCATCAAATGTATAACATTAAAATTTGAAAAAAAATTGTTTGTGATTTAAAAAAAATAACTGTTGAGGTAATTCAATGATAATACAAATTTTTTTCACATTATAAAAAAATTAATGATTATGGAGCCACTCTATGAGAAAAAGAGATAATACCATGATGTGACCCACAATAGTGTTGGTAGTTTTCAAGATAAAATCAATGGAGTTATGATACACCTTTATTGTCTTGGGGGTTACATGAGAGGATATATGACATCATGAACCAGATGGTTCAGACCATTACCTCAAATGTCATATTAAAAAAACAATAATATAGTTAGATAAATTAAATATAAATTTGGGTTTATTCACTAAGACAAATCTGTTTATGGGATGCCTATTTATTATTATTATTTCTTATTTTTAATCGTTTATTCCATCAAGTGAGAATACCATGAATTCATAGGAGAATGTTGATATGTATGTTTTAGGGTGTATAAAAAGGTATATATAATATTACCCTTGTGACTATAATTTTTTATACTCATTGTCTCCTAATTTTCAATTAGATATTCCCAAAATATTTTTTTTAGATTTAAAATTTTCTCCTAATTGGTTCTGTATTGGATAAAATAACATGTTTAATAGATTATTCAAAACTATTGGCGGATGGTTCCTATATTATTTATATGTTATAAATTTGAATATTGAATGTTTAATAAATACATGTGATTAGGGTCATGTGTGTGACACTGAATAAAATCACTTAAGGATTATATTGTTTATAAGTGATACATCAGGGTAATATCAAGTGAAAAATAATTATTTAAATAATGTTGAATGGATTTCATTGAGGCCTGGTTGGAGGGTTAAATGGTTATTATGTCAATTATTATAATGTTGTTACTAATTAGATGTTTTTCTTTAGTAATTAAATGGATGTTACATATTTGAATGTGGCTAATTTTAATCACCCTGAATAACATGAAAATTGTTTGTTAGAATGATTTGAGGATTATAAAGCACTAGATAAAGAGATGGTATTGTGAATAATATGGGTTTAATCAATTTCAACACATAAAATCATGGAATGGAAAGTTATAATGACTGGAATATTTAAATGGAGAATATATTCACATTAAATTTACAATTAATTTATAAAAAAGTATTCTATGCATGGAAATTTAATTCCCATTTATGAAAAAATGGGAAATATTTTTTAATGATATTTGTAATGATATATCAAATGAGGTATCAATTTAGTGTTATGTATATATGCTATATGTACCTCAGAATTTCTCAAATTGGACAGTATTTTAAAAAGAAGAGATACAAATTGTATTGAATCATTCACATTCAATCAATCCAAGAATCCCTTTGAGATTGACAGAATCCTATTAATTTTCATGACATTGTGATAAAGGAGGATGACCATCGCATTTCATTTTAAAAAATAGTAATAATAGAGATCTGTATAGTCTTGTGAAAATTCTTGAAAGATTTTTTCATTGTAGAAAAATAATGTAATGATATAAATAGTGTTATATTCTAAGAATAATAAAATTTATTATGTGAAATAAGTCATAAATTAATTATAAATTCAACAAAAACCCGATGTTAAATTTAAATAACAACAAAAAAATCATGTAATGCACAAAACCACGATTAATTAAATAGAATTTATTAATTTAGTATAAAATATTTATTAATTTGATATTATTAAAATGAATAATTAGAATCAGTTCCCTTAACATGGACCATCATTCCTTCATGGTAAATATTAGGCCTTTGTAAAAAAATGTTATCTAAATATAAAAATACCAACATTTTATTCATTTAATGTATAAATAATTTTTAAGTTTAATAACTAATGAATTAATATATATTTAGTATTCCAAACCAATTTTTTTCTAATTGAATTATCTAGTTAATGAATTTATAATATAAAAATAAATAGAAATTTTTTTATTCAAGTATCTTGATAATAAATGTTATGAAAAAGATAAATTAAAATATATTTTTACTATAATTATTTATAAATTTAGTGTGTGGAATCTGATGATTATTTATTAGTATAATTAATAGACCTTTTCAAAATTATATGATTATCATCTTGAAACAAATCATAACACCCATAGAGATAAATTTCAATTTCAAATTAAAAACAACTTCATATGACCACAAACTATTTATTATAACCCACATACCTCAATATTCCATAAAGAATGTTCCATAATTGTGTTATCAACCTATATATTTGAATATGATTCATCGACAATCTAAAATTAACTAGATGATATACGATTTCATTATACGATTAAATAAATTGTTCTATTTCATAAATTTAAAGAAATATCATCTTTATTACAAGGATAAAAGAATTCTTTCTTTCATTTATCTGGTTAATATAAGATCAATTATGACACAACAAAAATACCAATCTTACCCATCATCATATCTCATCATAGATTTTAATAACACATCAATGTACATGATTGATGAGATATATTTAAAAAAAATTAATGTTTAAGGGCGTATATACATATCTATATTTAACAACATCCATTTAAATAAATATCATATTGATTTTCTATTGGTGGTATATTCTACATACTCTAATATTTTTAAGATATGGTATTTTAAACATTATAGTAACAAACCACTTCTTCATATGATTAAATAATACCTGATTTCCAAAACATCATTCATTCCCTATTTGAAGCTAATGTCTATATCATTAGATATATGTTTTAGGCCAATATCATCGTTCTTGAAGGTTCCAATAATTTTTGGAAACAATTATATCATTGTGATTTTGCATATAATATATTCCCACTATCAAATTACTATTATATAAAATAAACTGATTCATACGATAATACATTACTAAATATATATGGATTTGGATATATAGTTAAATTAAATTTCAATGTATGTATGTTCTAGTACAACGACTCCAAAATATTCCGACATTCACTAGAGATTACTACTAAAAACCGGTTATGTTATTGATATCACATGATATTCATGCTTCTACTAATATAAGTCGGTAATACAAGGGTTTTCCAAGTTATATCCTATGGAAAAATTCTTACTTTTGGTTCACCCATTGTAAAAAATCACCCAAGAATATATATAATACTTATTTTATTTATCCACTCATGACAAATTTTCCTCTTAGTGAAGGAAAAATCTATAGTATCACCACAATTAATAGAAATATAATCATTTTTATTAAAAATACATTAATATCCTAAATGATTTTTTTCAAATATTCTTTTTTCTTTGCATCAGAAGACCTAATATACATTGATTATACAATGAAATCATTGAATTATATCTCTTTTAGGGTATTCCATCTCATTGTGCTTTCATTAAAGAAGATTAGATATACTTCAATGATATTAAATCATTTATTATTTATAGAATCTATAATTTTTATATCATAGGATTAGTAGTTCCTCATATCCCCCATAATCTTTTAAAAATTCTTTTTAACTACTTTGATATTTATGAATAGTCCTTGGAAAAGTATAATATTATTATCCATGTTATTCAAGATATCTTCCAAAAATTATAATGTAGTTTACAAAATTAATCATATAAAATTTCATGGATATAATTCATTGATTTTGAGGGAATAAATATCATCATCAATAAATCATTTTTTATTGACGGGAACATTATCTAAGAGAGATATATATCATGTGTCAATTGAATAATTTCCCTATAGAGATGTAATAGACAAAATCTATTATTTACCATTTAATAGATATAAAATTAAATATTCTAATAATACTCTTTGATCTATCAAAAAAATCGTGATCTATATAAGGACTGATGCACCACCTAACTATTACATTGAATAGTATTTATTTAACATTATATTTAAAATACATAGACCAGAATCTCAGTTCACCTCATTTATATATCATTAAAATATTTTACTAGGAAAATTATTTCACTCCAAATAAAAAACAACTACATACAAGGATTACATTATTTATTTATCAAACCAAATTATACTATGAATTTATCAAAATGAATAATCAATGATCTAAAAGATTAATACATCCCATAAATGAATGAGTAGAACAAAAATTAATTTTTGGAATTATATGGATTCATAATCTTTTAAATTTTTATAATGCTGAAATCATATCCATGGTTTTTAATAAAAAAAAATATTTTTACACTTTTTCCATATTTCATAATCAGGTTGTCTCGGTATGAAAAAATTAATTATAATGAATTTCTTCTTATTGGGATTTTAAAGGGAATCATCACAATCTATGACATGATGATTTATTAGACCTTTTATCAACCACTCATGTTTTATAGGTGCTAAATTAACTACCCATGTCATGTTTATTCATTAATTCCGATTTTTAGAATAAAATATTTACCATCATGGAAGGATTTATAAAAAACCAATCATTATTTTTGTATATGTGATATATTTTAAAATTTAGGGTTTCTTTATACCTTGCGTATTCAAATTTTCTTATTACTAATTTATGGGTCATATTTCGGTTATTATCTACTAATTATTTATCATAATCATTTATTCCTATGAAATAATATAGGTATAAATATTTGATAACTCCAGTTATCCTATGTTGTAATTTTGTCTCCATAAAAACCACGTTTGTGTGGATCATTGGATGTTGATAATATTTGATATAGTTTTTATTATCTATTTTGGAAATGTGAACCATTTAACATAACCATATTTAATTTTAACTATTATATTATTATGAGGGTATATATTAGTAAAATCATCTTCATTCTATGGGAGACTCTATGAAGATACACTTTTTAGCTCAATTATTTTTTTTTTAAAAAATGAGCCTTAAGATCTACTTGACTTTAACAATCATGTAAATTCTACAAAATAAATTACCTCCCACACCATAACTCACTTTTGATTCAACATGAGACAAATTTTAGTTTTTGATTTAGTTTTTGGGTAAGATATTTTACTTTATATCCCGAAAATAACACTATACAACTCTCTTTATACATTATTCATGTCACTATTTGTAATATAGCATGGCCACTCCATTCCCTAACACCATTCCACAATGGTGTATATGGTTTCAGTTGAGGTAGGATCTAAATAACTAATTGATTATAACTATAAGAAAATGTAACATCCTCTCTTCCTTGTTTTTAGAAGTCTTTATTTATCTTTTTCAACATTAATTATTCTCTACTTCATTCTTATATTTTGAAAATTTCTCAATGTAATTAGACTTATATTTCAATTTCAAGACAAATCCATATTAACTAACGACAACTAAAAAGTTGCAATGTAAGATTATCCCAATAAAAAATATGTATTCTTTGAATTAATCAATTATTGAAAAGATATTAAAGAGTTTTATTCGTTGAAAAATGATTTTGTATAGTTTTTTGTCAAAATGAAATAATCATTTTTTAAATCCAAATTAGATATTCAGATATTATATATTTTCATTTAAGAAAATTGGTTCCAAATAATATTATTTTAATTGAAAAAACTAATATAATTTCAATTTTCATCATTTCAAACAAATTTTATTAATATTTTTGTAAATTTTATAATAAAAATATTTATTTAATTCAATATTGAATATAAATTTATTTTTTGGAAAAATAAATTTTCTTTTTATGTATTTACGATGTAAAATAATTTTTTATAATTTTTTATAATTTATTTTGATTAAAAATAACAAATTATAGATATTGGAATGAATTATTAAATTAAATTTAATATATATATATTTTAATAAATAAAAGTAATTTTTTCTAAATAATATTTTTTTGTCACCTTTTGTATGTATAATATTAAATTTAATTATACCACCTATATATTTTTAGTACATAAAAATTGTTTCCATATACGGAATTATGGGATTAAAATTTTTTAAATAAGGGCCTTTTATTTTATTCAATATTATTAGTAAAATTAGTAATTTCTCATTGACATTAAAATATTAATTTGGTAATTATCATTAAAAATAAAAGAAATAAGCACTATAAAATATCCCTGACACATGATTGATTTTTTTGGAATAAAATATTTCATCCATAGTCTCCCAAAGTATGAATATATTGGTTTTTTATGCAATTATAAAATATATAATATTTTATTTAAAGAAATGTAAAAAATGCCACACACTTGTTGGTAATAATTAAAATATTTTCAACATTTGGATAACCAAAGGTTATCTTCCTATAAAAATAGCATCTTAAAATAAAAATAATATATAATCACAATTTTAATTTATTTTTAAATATAACATATTAATTAATTACCAAATATTCATACAAAATACTAACAAGATAAAATAATTATTTAAAGGAAAAAATTATATTAAAAATTTTCAACATATTATAATATGAATGAAATAATGTGTCACATGAACTTTCATTATAAAAATAATATAATTGGGATTTATTAAAATATTTTATTCGATTTTATTTAGTTTTCCTATTGAAATAAAAGTAAAAATAATTGCATTGTTCTCAAATTGAAATTATTGATATTTTATAGAGAAATTATTTAATTAAAAGATATAATATACAAAAACACTGTTGTTGGAAACTTTGTGAAATTGTGATTTTCATAATCACAATTAATTCCAATCTTCAAATTCTAGTGATTAATTCATTATGTTATAAATCCAGATATTCATGACAATGAATATTATTAACTGAATCAATTATGTCACATAATATAATAAATTTCAATAAGTCAATAAATTATGAATATTTATTCTTCATTATTATTAGAAGTGTATGTTTATATATATTTATTATTTTAACGGAATCTAGTAGTGTTTTGTGTAAGACAGATACTTTGTAAATTTTTCAGAGTCCCTGGCATCGATAGTTTATCATCAGTCACAAATGGAAAACTCATCGATGAACGAGTCACCGATGGATGACTCACAAATGATAGAGAAAACATTGAATGAATCGACGATGGGAAACACAACGATAGTTCCAAATGATTCAGTGATGATGACTGACCGATGCCTGATAGCACAATGGACTCACTGATGCATTGAGTCCCTAATACCAATGGAAAAGGACTCAACGATACCTGAAGTCACCGATGATGAATCCAAGATGCCTGGACAGACCAGTAGCATAAATGACTCGCCAATACACCAAGGCACCAATATCGATGGAAAGGAGTCACAGATACACGAAGTCACTTTTGTGGACATACAGATGGAAATGAGTCACTGATACATATGGCTCATCGATAGTGATAGATAGATGTTATAGCAGACCGATGCCAATGAGTCACAAATTCTTATCTCTCACTAATAGTGATGATTTTTTTAATTTACTAATTCAAATTTATATTAAACATTCATATTTAGACAAATTTATCTTTCTGACATTATTTAATGTTGTTTATTTGACTATCAGTAGACAATACTAGGTACATGAATTTGGGGGGATTTTCATGGCTACAGGACCATGATGTATAATATTATTGCAAATTTAATCATTTAAATATGCGAAGATAGTAGAAAAGTAAAAAAACAGAAGAACTAAAAACTACACCATCTCTCGAGATCAGTTTGAAATCCATAGAACTCAAGGCTAGAGAATACCAGGAGATCAATAAGACACGAAAAACCAACTCAGCTACAATAAACATCCTAACAGCATGGAGCTGAACCTTAAACACAAGGATGATATAGTATAGAGGCTACGATACTCTATTTTTTACACCAACATTAAGAAAAGTACTCAGTAATTATTTCCACTACATCACATTAATCAAGAGCATAAATGCATGACAAATAGAGACGTATAAACATCTATCTGCATCATAGCTATATTGTGTTTACTTTAATACATTTTTGAGTAGCGTGTGTATCTGTTTCTTACACACACTAACTCTTATGAACAATGGAAGGATACCTGATATCCTCCAACACAGTAACATTATTATATTTTTTATCCTGTGTAGAATAGTGTATGATATCAAGAGTGACATGTTTTTTGTTTTTCCCACAAATAACCGTGGTATAGGTCTATTGTGACCCGGATAGCCTTGTGTGTTGTTTCAAACCCCAATCCAGGATGTGGATAAAACAATTTATCAAACTAAACTGTTTGGTGTTAGGTGATCACGTAGTGTAGAGTAATATGTCTCAACTTGAAAATGAACCTCTTGTTTATATACGTTTTTCCTTTTCCTTTGATTTGTATGATGTGTTTATATATATTTACATAAAACTAAAATAAAATTCGATATTTCGTTTAGAAAGTGTTTATAACTATTTTGAACTAGTATGTCAGATTCAAAAGGTATATTAGTATTTTGATTTGTGTAGCTGGGACTAATCAATTATCAATGAAATTAATTGACCATTCAGGACTTTTATAAAGTAACAACAAACTGACATAGATTTTATTTTTACATGGGGGAAATTTGCAAAGATCCAATTTTAACATATATTTTTATAGATACTCAATTAACCCCCCCCCCTCCCCCGCAGTTAGGTAATCATCTCTGACAAACATTTTGTATAAAAAGACATTATAAATTATTCAGTTTTAAATTATTTTTAACTCTTTTAAAACTGTGATTGTATTTATATTATAATGGTCTTAAAATATATATTATTTATAAATTTTGTTTCTCTATAAAATGATTCCATTCATTATATCATGGAAAAAAGAATTGATGGAGATTCTACTATTAGAAACACAATTTTAATGGAAAAAACTATACATACTTGAAGTTTAAAATGAAAATACATCAAGAATGTATGTGATTCTAAATCAGAACTACTATTGAAAGTAAATTTTCAATTCCTTAAACAACAAAAAATCATGGGTTGATGTTAACTAGACTGAATATAAAAATATTTGGAAAGAAATGAATTCTTTATACCGTGCACTAGGAGATGATGAGATTAATCATGTTTTGATATGTAAAACCACCCATGATAGTTGGGACATTATGTCTGTTTATCATGAGGGAACATATAATGTGAAGGAAATAAGATTAAATGTATAAACTATTAAATATGTAAAATTTGGAATGAATCCTGATGAATCTATTTCAGTTATGAATCTCAGGTTCAATGAAATAGTAAGAACTATGATTTCGGTAGGAAGAGTTTTCACGACAATGGAACAAATAATGATAATTATATGATACTTACCAGAGAGATGGTGAGGGATATCAGTATCAAAACAAGAATCAACTGACATTGATAGGATTCCCGTGAATGAATTTATGGGAAATAAATGAATTCTGAAGATGAAATCAATGTAAATCATGAATAGGATGAACCGACATGAAAATTTGTGGCCTTCATTACTAATAATTCTTACTTTAATGACATATATAAAATTCAAGCTATTACTAATAGCCCAAGTAGTGAAGAATACGATTTTGAATGTGGTGAAGAATTTCCCTAGATATCTAGGAGATTCGTGAAATTTTCTAGAAAAATGTATTTTTTTTATAAAGCCCAGCTACATGCTATAGATGCTCATGATCCTAAAATCCCTAAGATATATATGAGGTTTAATTTTCATCTTCTCTAATTTGGTGGTACTACATTTCATCATAGGTCCTATCAATTCATTCCTTTCTATGGACTTAGTTTGGATATCTGAGAATCTAAATGAGCTTTTAGCTCATCCATTACAGTTGGATACTCCTACGAGAGGATATTCAGTGTTCATGCAATGGTGCTGATACTGTGATCTTAGTATCAGAGGAGATATTTTCCAATGGTATCTTCTAGTAGCAACATTGAATCCCTATGACGTCATTCCATGAATGGAATGTCTATTAGTAGTTCACAAAAAGACTAACTACATGAGACGTACAATGCAATGTACATGCAAATATGGAAGACATATTTCCGTTGTTGTTTAGAACGAAAAGAGTGAAGAACAATACATAAAAATTCTCAGGAGTGTTGATCCAATTACATATTAGCTATTTTCCATGTCCTTCGACACGGTGGATGAGGCGAGTCTATAGTTCCTAGCAGTGGTGGATGACTATGAAGAAGTGTTTCTAGAAGATTTACCAGGACTAACTCATTGTATAGAGGGAGAATTATACTTTCAATTGTTCCTAGGAACAACATTAATATATATACTATCATATCAGATAGTGACTTTGGAGATTTTAGAGCATACGGTACGGTTGGAGGACTTACAGAGGAAGGGATTCGTATGGACGAGTGTTTCTCAATGGGAATCTCCGATGATTATTGTAGAGAAGGCAGTCTGTATTTTAAGGCTATGAATGGAATTCTAGCACCTAAACTAGGTGACCGTGAGAAACAAGTATCCTCTTTTAAGGATTGATGTTCTTTTTGATTAGTTGGAAGGTGAGATGTGGTTCTCCATGATAGACCATAGATTAGGTTATCCCCAGCTTCGTGTGCGGGATGAGGACATCTTGAAGTCGAACATCAGATGTCGGTAAGGACATTACAAATTCCTAGTGATTCCATTCGGCGTGAAGAATTCCCATACACTGTTCACGGGTCTCCTAAACCTGATCTTCCGGACCTACATAGACAAGTTTTTAGTGGCCTTAATTGATGACATCTCAGTGTAATCATCATTAGAGGAAGGTCACCTTGTGCATATGAGTAGTGTTCTACACACTCTCTAATATCACTAGTTATATGGGACTCTCTCGAATCAGAGTTATTGATATAGAAGGTGAATAACTTGGTACATGTCATCTTAGAGGTTGGAGTTGTAGTGGATCTATTGTAGATCTAGGAATTATGTTCTTGGGAGCCACCTAGTAGTGTTACTGAGGTGTGGAGCATCCTTGGATTTTCCTGCTATTATCAAAGGTTTGTACCTGATTTCTCAATAGTAGCATAACCACAGAATTCCATTATGAATAAGGGGAAACCCTTCCAATTGTTAGAGTCCCGCTGGCAGAGATTTCAACAATTGTGGTAGATCATGACCAGCGTTCACATCCTAAATTTTTCAGAGGAGAGCAATGACTATGTGGTTTACTGTGATGCATCACAGACCAGATAAAGTTGCGTCCTAGTTCTAGATGACGCAGTGATTGCTTATGGCTCAAGATAGCTAAGTCCTAATGAGCAGAATAATACAACTCCCAACATGGAGTTGGAAGAAACAATCTTCTCACTAAAAATGTGACAACACTAATTGATGTGTGATTGGTTCATTATTTAATTAGAACAAAAGAGTCTTAGATAAATCATCACATAGAATGATTTGAATCTGATATAGTGACATTGGATAGAGTTCCTCTAGGAACATGACAATGAGATAGTATGTAATCCTGGAAGGTGAACGTAGTGGTTGATGTAGTTAACCAAAGACTAAGTTCGTAACTACTGAATGAGTCTTAAGAGTAGTTAGCTTCGCATTAGATACCATACGATTATAAAGATGAGATAGTGTACCTCTAGTTATTGGAAGTATCAACTCCACTCCATGTGAGAGTTTGGGAGGTTGCAACTCAGAGACATCAGCTAGGAGATTACAAGTGGTCAGATATCCTCATGACATGCACCAGATGGATATTCTTGATTTGGGGAGTGTGCTATCCATTTTGGAGGACATATAGTTATACTAGTGGGACTACGATAGGGGTGATGAGAGAGTTTCATACACCCCCTTAGATGAACATCCAGGCATGATGATACTTTATCAGGACCTCCAACATCAGTACTGGTATATATGGATGAAGAATGTTATGGTAATGTTTTTTTAGATATCTAACTTTTCCGCAAATGAACATCGATCACCAGGTACCTGTTGGCTTATCCCAACACCTCGAGATACCAGAGAGGAAGTAGGAAGGCATATTGATGGAATTCATGATAGGGTTACCAAATACATTAAAATGGAAAGATATCATCTGGGCGATCATTGACAGAATCACCAAGTCAGCCCAATTCGATTCTATTCGAGAGAGGGCCTCGTTAGAGAGCATGGGACATCTCAACGTTCAAGATATCTTGAGACATAATGGTGTGACTTCGATTATAGTATCAGGCCAGGACACATGGTTCAAATCCCGATTGTGGAATAGACTGTTGGAGGCTTTTGGAACTTAGATTCTCTTGAGCACAACTGTTTACCCATAGATAGATGGTCAAACTGAGCAAACCATCCTGACCATATAAAAAATTCTTCATGCATGTGTCCTATATATTTGTCACTGTTGGGAGGACTACCAACCTTTGGTGGAGTTAGTGTACAAAAATATCTATCACTCCATAATTAGTGTGGAACCTTTTGTGGAATTGTTTGGACGACTGTGATGATCTCCCTTGTGATGGATGAATCCATGAGACCCACCACTCGTGGGCCAAGAGATGGATGTCCCACCATTGAAAAGGTGTAGGTCATCGAAGAGTGGATTATTATTTCACATAGTTGAGAGAAGTCCTTTGGTGATAGGCGACTGAGACCATAAGAATTCCATGACAGGGAACATGTATTCTTGCGAGTCTCCCCCCGATAAGAACTATGACGATTTTTCCATGGCGGAAAACACTAACAAAAGTTTTTCATACCATTCAAGATATATAAGAGGATTATAGAGGTGGCGTAAAACTTGGAACTACCACTGACTTAGGAGATGGTGCACGATGTATTCCAAGTATCCCAACTGAGGACATACTTGCATGAACCATCTCACATCATAAACCATGGAGAGCTAGAGATTTAAGATGAGGTGACATTTTTGGATTACCCAGTGGATATAGAAGATTGACATGAGTAGATCCTTCATGAGCGGTCGATACCAATGATTCACATCCAACGGCGTCACGGGAATCACCATGAGAGCTAATTGGGGCCAGAGACTCATATGTGTTCCCAATTACCCTATTTGTTTGTGTAGCCTTGTTTGAAATTTGGGGACATACATCCACAAGGTGGGAAGGATGTGAAGACCTGAAAAATAAATTTAATTTCATTATAAATTTTTTTAGATTGTAACAAGTCTGAAAAATTGATGGCGCATGATTCTGAGACCCAGTGTACCCGGAATAAATTTATGAACTTTTTTTGGTGCATTCAGTAAATCTGAAGGATTTGTTTTATAACATTTGAACTGTTTCTTGGATTTAAAATCTTGTGGAACCATTGAATCCACAGTGATGAGATTCAATTAAGCAAATCCACACATCAAACGTAGTAGGTTGGGAGAAAAAGTATGTTATTGGACTTTTAATGAATGAATAAAGTAACATAAATTTTTATTTTACGTTATTTCTTTTTTCCTACCAACTATTGAGTTACAGTGGCTGGGACCATTGATTTGGTTAGACCATTAATTTTGTGGTGTTAATTGCACGATTATACTTTTGTGGTGTAACCATCCCTTACGTTAATTAATTTGAAAATTAATTACATCAACTAATGAGGAACATTGATTACATCAATTAATGAACCTCATTAATTCCTCAAAGAGTTGTTGATATTTACCCCTCTTATTTAAATGGTTCTCAGGGTGGGGTTATGGAATGACATCATCATGCAAGGAACCTCATATGAAGTGATGCTACAACTTCCACTAATAGAGAATGGTGGATTGACAACACCATTGTAGGGTCAATCTGATGGTCGACGAATGACAAACTCCAACCAATGTGAAATTTCCAAAGAATCTAGGTAGGGGGTTTATGTGCTTTAATAATCCCTATATTTTGTTCTTCAAAATATCATGAACACAGACCAACCGACTAATAGGTTGATCTATGTCTCATCAAATCATGTGGGTTTTTATTGCGGGATTTTAAACTTGAGGATTATTCTTCATTTTTCTTGTTATTAATTTTTACTGATTTTTAAAATGCTAATGTGGACTGTGTGGGCCAAATCTAATAAGGTTCGGATCCTCTGCTAAACGTTTCCTTGACGCGTTCTTTGTGGCGGATCAATGAACATGGAGGCAAGGTGTTTGTGGTCTGCAAAAAGATGGATGCAATACGATGGCCCACTGAAACAAACGATGGAATGATATACCAGCAGTGGATGGAGGAGACCAACTGAAGCTAGTCGTAGGAGACGAGAAGGCATGGTGACGTCGCGATCCGTGGTAGCTCATGTCGGCTAGCCAGAGCCGGCTGCATGGGGGATGAGCAGCTCCCATAGGTGTCTCCCGCGGAAGTAGCCACGCCTAGTGGGCCGCAATAGAAGGGAGTGTTACATACCTCGCATAGTGCTGTGTTACACCAAATGAATCCTTCCAACATATGTGGCGCCATCTGAGTGATGTTCTCCGCATTTAGGTGGATGTGGGACTACAAAATGGGTTGGACTTTCCCAGTAGGCCGGGACGGACCCACGACCCACCAGACCAGCGCGGGTGGGTAGAGCCCCACCCAGCGGGCCAGGACAACCATGGCCCATGCCGAAGAACTAATCTGGCCGACCCCAAAGAGCCAGACCTAATAAACTGGGCCATCCCATAATGGGCCAGACCCATGTGAGGTCAGGTAGACCATGATATTCGTTGCGTCAGGCTACCTGACTGTGTTGGACCGAGCCAAGACCCAACTGGCCCCCAAATAAAGAAACATCCATAACTGATTAACCGGTTGTCCATTTGACATGTCGTATGATGAGTTGGGGACCCTTTTGGGAAGAGTTAATTTTTACATATTCAAGAGGGCACGACCGATCTGGGATGGACAGAGGTGTGAACTCCCCCATTTCATAGAAATGGGTGTAGCTAACAGACCGTTTGTCCGATCGACGCAACGTGTGTGGAATAAGGGCACTTGTGACAAGGTGGTCCACTAGATATATTCTAAGTGAGTTTGATGGTGTTTGACATGCTACCTGGGAGTGATCATACATGAATCCCACCTGGCCCTTTTTACAAAAGTATACATATCACATTGACAATGTGTCTGATCGATGCGTTGTATGCGACGCCGGGACCCCTATGATGGGGCGGGTCCTTGGGTATGATTTATTTGAGAAATTGTATAGGTTTTAATATGAACGATGGGTTTAGGATCTGAATATTCTAGAGATCAGGCGCACATCATGAAGGATTTTAGTGGATGGTTGTGACATGATAAAGAAGAACGACCAATGCGGGTCGGCATTAGAAACTCAAGAGAGGGATTATCTAGCTATAAGACTAATCGTCCACACATCTATAGTAGTGAACAAGACCGGTAAGAACTAGGGACCAATAAGGGTTAGTACTTATGAAAAATATGGGTCAGTACAAGTATTCAATATAGGTGAGCACCAGTGATCAATATGTGTCAGCACCAGCGACCAATACGAGTCAGCATCGGTGACCAATACGGGTCAGCACCTGCGAGCAATATGGGTTAGAATCTAGCAAGACATACTACTCATCATATATTAATATATACATGTCATTTGTAGAGTAACTATGAATAATATGATCTATCTTTATGACTATTCATCCCCACATCAGTAACCAGGAAGTTATATCGTAAGATTGAGATGTATCTTTTTTATTGTGCTTCAATATTTAGATCGTGCATGTGATATTTCCATAGTTTTTATTTTCTTGTGATGTTTTACATAATAGATTCATGAGAGACATTTGGGGGTCTCGGGTTTCCCTACTAACTTGTTATACTCCCCCCCTTCACGGGCTCCACCGGCACATCTGTGTCTGCTGCCGACTACTGATGCTTTGAGGAAGACATGGGAGGATGAGGATATGTTATTGTTTGGTGCTATAATTCCCCAAAACTAGTTACCCAGAGTCAGTTCATTATTACATAAGATCGGAATGATTATAAGGAAATCATGTATTGAAATACCGATCAGTTTAGTATTATTGGAAACTAGACACATACAGAAGTTCAACATTACAAATTAAAAGAAAAAACAACACAGGTTTATTCAATTAGAGACATCCAAGCCTCCTAGATTATGCATAAACGTCACTCATAACTAACATCATCATATCCCCAGAAAATTAAACATAAGAAATAGGTGAGCTAAAATGCTCAGTATGGTTAAGAAATACTGTGGAAGAAAATATAAATATTAAGCACCGTGAATAATTGAAACCACATGACTTTACCAATAATTATCATGAATACTTTTATTGAAGGAATATGTGATGAGTATATAATTCCATAATAAAACACAATCATGGGTATTCTACTAGTCGAATGAACACATGGACAATCAATATTATTTTCATATTAAGGTAATGCATAATGCAAGACATTCTGAAACATTTTGTCAAGGCCTCGGCCAAGACGTCTAAAACTGATTAAGGACTCGACCAAAACAATATATCAAAATGGTGGAGGACTCAAAAAATTCCAGATCTAGTTGTATCGTGAGACCTACCGATGCATCGAAGATCTGCAGCAGGCTCCACCCATTACTTAATAAGTCCAATAAATTCCTCATATGAAATGTTTGAAAGATAACATAATCATTCGTATTTAAACTATCATACGAAATGTCAATTCTATAACTACAAACCATGAATGGTATAAAAATATCACATACATAGTCAAACATATCACAAAACCTTCAATACAATATGGATGTTTTTTTCATAATAAATAAACTTCAAATAAACATAAAATCCATGAAAGGATGTTGAAATAGATGAAATCAAAACCTTTTTTTAGAGAAATAACTCTTTCTATTTTGAAATTATTTAAGAGACATGTAATTGTAAGGAAAAAATTTATTTAGAAATTATTCAAACAAGCTTGTAAGGTAATTTAGACAATGTTTAACGTCATAAAATAGCCACACCCATAATATAAGTAAAAAAACATTCTTACCTTAAATTTGTCGAAATGGTCAGAAAGTACCTTGTTTGGAAAATGACAAAAAGATTACTTTCAAAACATATAGGGTCAAATAAGGGAATAAATGACTTTATCCAATTACCTATTAAATAGTAAAAATGGTTTGAAATAAAGTTTTATGAAACACAGATACAGATAATGAAGAGGCCCCAGTAGATAATTACGTAAAAACAACCACGGATAATTAGGAGATTGTGAAATTCACTCTTACCATGTACTTTTCCTTGGTGGAGGGAATGTTAACCTCATATATAATGGTGAAATAATTGTCATTAATTTATAAATTAATCATATACATTAATATCATATCATATATGATCATTTAATATTTATTTTCTAATAATATCTTCGTAATATTGTCATTTTAGTTGTTAACTGATTTTTTCCCTTTATATGCATTGTTAAATAAGTAATGTTTGTTATGGATAGGATGTATCATATTAATATTCATAATTATATTAAGCCTATAATAACTATTTTTAAACATATAAGGAATAATTTTCTTGAATGGATACGATGGAGAATGAATTTCATCGAGTTCATGGAGACGATAATCAGAATGTACACACAAGCGACAATATCATTATTTTTATATTAAGATAATATAGAATTGGATGTTTTATCATATATACAGAATCGTTATAATTTTATATTTATTATTTAAATCAGTTACACATAATATTTATACCAGAATAAATAATAATGTAATGAATAACAATTACACCACGACGTGGTGACGGTAATCCATACATACACACCTATGGTGACATTTCAGTCAAAGGATGGATAGAATAACGAATATGGTGGTACCATATTTATAATAACATCACATTATGTATAATATCCTACAGTTAATATTTTATAATGGAAACAACAAGGAAAGAGGAAGTGGATGAAAAAAGGAACTTGAAAGAGGTGATGAAATATTTACCTTTTCTTCGGGTTCTTCCTATTGATTTGATCAAAATGGATAATTAAGTTGGATTTTTTCTGAAATGAAGGCCTATAAGATTAAGGTAGGGTAGTTTAAAGGTTATTTTTTAAGGTGATGGATGAGCCAAATTTCATTTATGGTTTGAATTAGAGAGAAGTGGGAGTTCCCTTTTATAAGAGGGGTGAGGGGCACCTTAAGAAAAACTAGAAATATTATTTTATAATTTAATCATTTTTGGTTTAAAATTTCTCATAAATGAATTATTTAAAGGCTATGGTTGGGATGGGTATAAAATCACGCATCCAATAGGGTTTAGACAGGTTTGGGTGACTATATAAATCTTATCGCTTAGATTCGACTCTTAGTTAAATAGTTTGACAATTACCATGTCTCCTTGTATTTTTATATTATATTGTTAATAAACATACTATATACTTCAAAAAGAACCCCATGTGGTTAAATAATGTTGAGCCTATCATTATATATGTATTTTTACAGAACCATAGATATTTAGGAATATAATGTCAATTAATAATATAATATATTTTTTAAAAACACTTTAATGTCAATTTTGAAACTATTTGGTATTTTTCATTTTCTAAATTCATAACAGAATTATTACTTCAAACAAAATTCATCTAACCAACCCTAATATTTCATATTAACCTATAAATTTTTTGTAATTCCAAAAAATTCTCAAATAACATTTATTTTGATATTTATAATGTCAATTACGTTATTCATTCATAAATTTAGTAATTACTGCATCACCACTGTGTCATAAATAAATTAAATTATTAACTTATAAAAAAAAATATAAAATACAATTATGTTATAAATATTTTTAACTTTCTAATAAATATTTATAGTTGAATTTATCTTATTTGTAACCCTATATTAAAAATGTTTAGTTTTTAAACATTGATTTTAACTCTTTTGACTCTTCTTTGAATTAAATAATAATAAATGTTCTAATCTAATCAAAGTGGACCAAAAAGGTTCATATTTTATTCCTAATATTATTTTTGGTCAAATTATACATATCCAATAAAATTAAGACATGTTTTAATGTAACAATAATATCATTTTTACCCTTAATTTCCATAGTTACTTTTAACAGTGGAAAATAAAAGAAAAAATTTACTATGCACCAAAAATTATATTCATCTTAATTAACCACGTTTTAATTACTAATATGAACTGTGTCTTTATGATTTTTTATATTCAACACACAGAAGCGTTAAATTTATGTTTTATGTAAATTTACATCTACTCCTAAAAGGTGGGGAAAAGATGGAAAAACACAATAAATTTTTTATATATCTAAAATTATTATAAACTAACTCCAAGGAATTACATTGAACATATATAGGTATTATGTAAAAATTTTAACCAAAAATAAAACTCTATAAAATAAGTAATTATTTCAATAAAAATTTGACTTTAAACTATAACTCAGTATTTTTCACTATTCATCACGAATTGAAATATTACAAAAAATACCAAAAATTCACCCTAAGCTAATTTTAATATTCTGAATCCAAAATTGAAGTCCATTTTGAAAGATAAAATTAATACAATTAAAAAAAGTTGGTATTACTTTTCCTAATTACTAGTTTGATTGATTGTGGTGTGTGAGAACTAGAATTTGCGTACAACACACGCTATAGTATTATTCAAAGAGAAGTGTGTCGTGGAAGCCTATGACGTTACGTTCTCCCCTCCTTCAAATAATTTCATCCTCAAAATTTCTATAACATTACCGCATAATAATACATGGTCGGTTCTTTATCATAAGTTCCTCGGTTTCCCGTGTTGCATCTTCCATATTATGGTTTCTCCATATAACTTTTACCAGACGAGTTGTTCGGTATCTCCGCACTTGTTCTCTTGTATCAAGAACCTTGACTGGCTCTTATCAATATGACAGACCAGGTTCCAGCTATAATTACTCATAGGTGAATACATGTGTTGGGTCAGTCATGTATTTTCTCAACAGTGATTGATGGAACACACAGTGTACTTTGGAGAGACTTGGTAGTGTTCCCAACCGATAAGCTACAACCCCAATTGGTTTTGTAATTTCAAATGTTCTGATGTACCTGGGTCATATTTTTCACTTTTTATCGAACCTTATAATTCCATTCAATGGAGATACCATAAAAAACATGGACACCTACATGAAATTCAAAATCCTTCCTTCGGTAATTGGCATAGATCTTCTGCCTACTTTGAGATGCTTTGATGTGGGTTTGGATTACCTTTACCATTTCCATCGTTTCCTCCACATGTTCTAGGCCAACAGGTTTTATTTCGCCAAAATCATCTCAACAGGTTAGTGTGCGACAACTCTTTCCACATAACGCTTTATATGGTGCCATCTGAATGCATGAATGGAAGCTATGGTAATATGAAAATTCTACGAGAGGTAAATATTGATCCCACATACCTTGAATGTCTAGTGAGCCTGTTCTAAACATGTCTTCTAAAATTTGAATAGTCTGTTCTGATTGTCCATCAATTTGGGGGTGGTAGGCAGTTCTCAAACAATGTTCAGTATCTAGGGCATTCTGAAGAATTTCCAGAATCTTGATGTAAAATTTGGATCACAATCAGAAACAATCAATATGGGTACTCCATGAAATCTGAAAACTTTATCAATATATAGCCTTTATAATCTTTCAAGTGGTGAATCTTCTCTTATAGGAAGAAAATATGCTGACTTGGTAAGACGATCAACAACGACTCATATTTAATCATTCCTTCTAGGAGTTATTGGTTGTCCCATTACTATGTCCATTGTAATGTTATCCCATTTCCACTTAGGTATGGGTAGAGTTTTCATAACTTCTCCAGGATGTTGCTTTTGAGATTTCACTTGTTGAAATACCATACATCTTGACACAAAATCATCAATCTCCCTCTTCATGTTGTCCCACCAAAAATTTTCCATCAAATCTCTATACATTTTGGTTCTCCCAGGGTGTATAGAGAAATTGGAGATATGATAATCATCCAACAATTCCCTTTTTTGATCAGGTATATCTGGAACGCAAAGACTCTTCCCAAATTTCCAAATTCCTTCTTCATACAAAAAGACACTCAATCTCCCATCATTCCCAACAATAATCATCTTTTGAAACTCTTCATCCTTAGTCTGAGAACTCTGAATCCCTTCTAGTAATGATTCTTTGGATACCATTTGAAAAAAGTATTGATGTTTCACCATCCATGGTGATTCCCATATCCATATTTACTAGATCCATGTTTATAGGATCATTTTCAACTCTCATCTAATTGAAAACTCGATGGTCCATTCTGCTCAATGAATCATCCACATTATTTGTCGTCACCAGGTGGTGGTGTATCTTCTAATCATAATCCTTCAGTAGTTCAAGACATCTCATTTGCCTCATGTTGAGTTATTGCTGTGAGAAAATATACTTCAAACTCTGGTGATCTGTATAAATCTCACATTTTCACCATAGAGATAGTGTCTTCAAATATTAAATGAAAATATTACAGATTCTAACTAAAGATAATGAGTAGGATTTTTTTACTCATTAATTTTCAGCTCTCATGATTCATAGGAAATAACATTATCATTCTTCATATGGACACAACCAAGTCCATTCTTCAATGCATCACTATAAATAACAAACCCATCATTCCCCGATCATAGACTCAAGGTAGGAGCATTGACTAATCTTCTCTCCAATTCATGAAATAATTATTCACCATCTTTTTTCCAAACAAATATAAACCCTTTTCATTTGAGATTTGTTATTGGGTTAGCCAACCGGAAAAAATTCTAGATGAAATGTAGATAATTGTAATGACCCTTAAATTTAAAGGAAATTTTTTTCTTAATTTTCATTGAAATTTTAAAAGAGCGCAGTTTCTGACGGCACCTGATTCCGAGGCCCGGTGTGCCCGGAATCCTTTTCCGAAGTTTGGATTGGGTACGTTCAGTGAACGGACGAGCGAGTTTTTCTAAATTTTGAACCGGTGCTCGGAATAGAATTCATAGGGAACCGATGAAATAGAAGCGCCAGTACTTGCTTAGAAACGCATCTTCCAGAGTTACGTTTGCTCAGGTGTGATTTTTAATTTTCAGGCTTAAAGTTAAGAAATAAAATAATTGTACGACAAAATTTATTTTATTTCACTTAAGCCAATTGAAAGCAACTTGAAGCCACCTAATGCAGCTGAAGCTGAGTTGAAAAGGATAGGGTACTATCCAAAAATATCCTACCCTCTTTGTAGGATATTTGTGAGATGGGACCCGCACGAGCCCCACCGTTTCTTTTCCGCTAAGTAACGCACTCGAGAAAACCCATCATTATGAAAGTCAACTGACGCGTTTTCTTAATTTCTTAACGCCCCAATTAATTGGGCGGTTTTCTTCGTTGAATTATTTGGGCAGTTTATTTCGTTGAATTAATTCTAGGAATTAATGGTTCGTTACTTATTTCTTTTTTATTTCTTAACCGGTTTGAAATCTATTGGCGTAGTAATAAAATAAGACCAACGCCACATCTTGAGGATTACACATTGGGAGGTTTTTGACATAATTCTTGTGCCTTCACCCTTCTTCACGAAGAACGCGAAGAACGCGAAGAACGCCAGCCTCCGACGAAGAATGCCGAAACCGCAGAAATCGACGACGTGACGCCGTGTGCCGCGACGCCGACGCTTAATCTTCCACGATGTTCTTCTACGACGTTCCTTCATCCGCAACGAAATCATCGATCTTCTGTTTGAGGTAAGAGATTTTGCGTTTCTTTTAAAACTCCTTTGTGGTTTTTAACAACGTACAGATTTAATTATTAAAATTAAATCTGTTGTTCTTGAACATCGGAGTTCATTGACGCGACGCCCTTCCGCGACGACGCGATGCCCTTCCGCGACGGCGCGAAACCTTCCGCGACGCGACGATCGCCTCCTTCCGCGGCGATCAAATCCGCGAAGAACCCGCGTGTGATGACTTGAATAGGTAGGGGTTGTTGTGAATATTTTTTTTCCCGTGAACATTTCTTTTAAATTAAAGAACTGGTTTCATAAGAACAATTTTAAATTATTAGAATTGTTGTTTCATGTGTTGAATAAATTCTCCTGACTGTTATTATCTAATGCGGAGGGTGCGGGCCAAACGAACCCGGACCGACAACCCTCCGCCGTTCTTCGTGGTTGTGCGGATTTGGCAGGCGACGACAAAACGTGACGCAAGGGAGATTTGATGATCCTGCAGTGAAGAACGGAACCCAGGAGGAACAATGGCGTAGACGGGAAGGAAAACGGACCACCGGAGCAACTCCGGTGGCCCGCAGTAGCTACTGGTAGCGCGAGTCGCCGGTGCTGCGGTGCTGGCGGCCAACAGAGCCACGACCGCGCGGGTCCGGCTCGCACGCAGCGGACGCGGCAACATGCCACGTCTGTTGATCCATCGCGGCCCCGCGCGGGGCCTCGTCACCTCAAACCCGCGGGGGCAGCGCCCCGCGGCTTCCGCCCTGCTCGGCCGCGTAGCCGAGCCGAGCCGGACCAGCCGGCCGCGCCCTGGCCTAGCTGGACCGGGTCCGGTCGGGTTGGACCGGGTCGACCCGGTTCGGCCGACCCAGGGGGGGGGGGGGGGGGTCGGGCCTGGTCGGCCCGGGCCTAGACCCCCGTCTTCGGACCGTTTTCGGTCTTTTGCCCGTAACTTGAGCTACGAGCCTCCGAACGATGCTCCGTCAGCGGCAACGTGATCCTTGGATCCGGAAGGTCGTTTCAGTATATTGCACTCAAGGTTTCAGAATACTTTGGGTTCGGCCGGGTTGGTTCGTACAAGAAACCAATCGGGCCCTCGGAGCGGAAACACTCATATCTTGAGCTTCAGACGTCCGATTGACGTGCCGTCGACTTTGGTGGATTCCTCTAAGGGAGATGGATATTTTGGCTCACTCTGCCCAAGGTTTGGATGCAGGTGGAGTACAATTGGGTTGGTTTTGCCTTAAAAACCAACCGGGCCCCTCGGACGAAAAAGCCAATAACTCTCAGACCGGGCATCCGATTGACGCGTCGTCTGCGACGTTGAGTTCCTATTGACGATATGGAACTTTTGGATACCTCAACTTCGGGCTTCATGTCAGTTGATGTATCAGCCTCTCAGCTTGTGAAGCGCACCCTCCTGAATGAGCTTGCTGTGTGCGGGAACCCTAGAGCTGGTTGTGACTGCTACTTCGACAGCGACAACGGTGTAGAGATCCTCAGTGGACTGCGACGACGACTGTGCAGAGATCCTCAATGGACTGCGATGACTACTGCACTCAGCGATCCTACGTGGATCAGTGCTACAGATCATGTGTGGATCCGATCCTGTGTGGGTTAGCGCTCAGCGGTTCTGGGTGAGCCAGCGCCTACAGGTCCTGTGTGGGCCCGATCCTGTGTGGGTCTTTGCGGGTGTTAGTTACCTATCGATCCTGTGTGGGTCATTGCGGGGGTTAGTACCTATCGATCCTTTGTGGGTACGACAACTTAGATGGATCAATGATCATCTTTATCGTCATCCGAAGAAGTATACCTCTGTGAGCTGAATCTTGTGTTACTTTCCTTTGTGGATTATCCTGTATGGATTTACTGTTTAGTCTCCTTTGTGGATTGTGTTGAGCTATCCTATGTGGATTACCTTTCTCTCCTTCGTGGATCGTGTTGTGATATTCTGTGTGGGTATATGTTTTGTTTGCCTATGTGGACTGGGTTGTGCTAGGGCTCAGATGTTGGAGCCGAATGGGAATTGTTGACTTAGCTATATGTATGGGCATATACCTAAGCAGTGACGGTTGTTACTTTGTGATTGTTTCTTTCTTTTGTGGATTATCCTTTTTAGATTCTAGGAGACCTTCAAGGGTCTCTAGGTCCCTACTGAGTAGCTTATACTCACCCCTGCACGGGTTATGCCCTCACTTTGTTGTGTTGGTTGCAGACGACGGACAGCGCTGATCGTGGTGGAGGCGTGCGGAGCAGGATGGTACCTGGAGGTGGACCACTGGGCGGGACGTACTCGGAGCGGACAACTGGACCGAGGAGCTGCAGAGGCTATCTGTACCCACCCTTCAGGTGGGACATTCAGAGGATAGCTAGACACTGTGGCTTTTCTTTTCAGTTGTTGTTTTTCCCTTTCAGTTGTACTTTACAGTTGGGCTTGTATTTACGGCCCCTTTTACTTTCAGCACAGCTTGTTACAGTTTTTACTTAGTGTTTACTATTCCGTTTGCTTACTCTGTGGTGCTTGTTTACTTTTCAAAGGACATGCCTTCCCTTTTTCTGGAATTTACGCCTTGGTGCTAGTCGCCAGCCCCTGGCCTATGGAAGGCGGGCTTGGGGTAGTCATGGCACGGGCCCCGAGGACAGGTCGTGACAAATTGGTATCAAAGGGGTCAGTTCTACCACAGACTCTGATCTTTCTTCTATGAGAAGCTATAGTGATTAGCGTATTGAGTGTGGTTATCAGTCCAGGGAGTCCAGTGTTGATGCGGCGGCCGACGTATCCGTACACTCGGACCCTGACTTCTGATTTCCGACTTAATGCACGAAAACATTGATTGCATGTGTGTTTTCATGTTTTCTTCGTGATTACTTTGTATCAGCTCACCAGGTATAATGTTCTGACCGTGGCACACTTGTTTCCTTTTCAGGATGGCCCCACGACAGCAGCCATCTAGTGTTCCGAGAGTAGAGCATGACGAAAGCCCGTCGAGCGACGAGGCCTCGGTAGAGGGCCCGTTGACAGCAGAGGCACCATTGGTACCTTTACCTACCGAGCCGCCGATTCTTCCAGCACCGACTGCTGACGATGCACGTCGCCTCGGAGCTCTGCATGTGTTCCAGCGCCAGCGACCACCCAGGTTTTGTGGGGAGATGGACCCTCAGGCAGCCGAGGACAGGCTGGAGGCGGTCGTACGAGTTTTCAGGCTAGTGAGGACACCAGCAGACCTCATGGTGATCCTTGCAGCGATCCTACTGCACGCAGCAGCAGGACGATGGTGTAGCTTGATGCTCCTGGTGCACGATGATGTATCTCTTCTCTGGACGGACTTCGAGAGCCTCTTCCGCACAGAGTTCGTCCCGGACACCCTCTGTGCGGTGCGCATCCAGGAGCTTCTTCAGCTGCGGCATGGCAGCTTGACAGTCGCCCAGTACGTGGCGAGGTTTACCGACCTTTCTCGATACTCGACCGACATGGTACGAGACCCCTTCTTCTGGGCCCAGAACTTTGAGCAGGGTTTGAGACACGAGATCAGGGAATCACTGAACTCTCTCAGAATCCCGACCCAGGCAGGAGTGCTAAAGCAATCCCTTCTGATCAAGAGATTTTTGGCTAAGTGTACTTCAGCAGCGAGACCTACCGCAGGGCGACAGGTAGCAGAGTCTTCGGCAGAAGGTAGCCGACCGATGACTCATGGTTCCAGGAAGACCAGACCATCTCGTAGAAAACCTCAGGACACTAGATCAGCAGTGCGGGGCACACAGCGCGGAGCCAGTATTTCGAGAGTCAGGCAGTGCTACGCATGCGGCGGGCAGGGCCACATGGCTCGTGACTGCCCGACCCGCCGTGCCGAGGAGCAGCAGACGGTGGAGGGGCCACCCATGCAGAGGCACTGGGTCGACTGTGGCGGTCCGCAGGGAGGAGGAGGATGAGGAAGAGGAGCTGGCAAAGCAGTATGTGGTGGGCGACGCTTTGAGGCTCTTCCACCACCACCACCAGGAGGTCCGCCCTGACCACAGGGAGCTGGCGGGAAGAGACAGGCACATCTCCAGGCAGCGGAGGCCTATGACAACAGCGCGCTAGAGATGATTCGATGTACGATATGTATCTATTACACCCTTGATGCAGTTCTTATAGACACATGAGAGAGTCACTCTTTCATTGCCGCTGCCCTTGTTCAGAGCTCGGAGATTCCGACAGAGCCGTTGGCTCGATCCTTACGGCTAGAGACCACTACGGGAGCAGACTCGATGATTACACACTATTGCCGGTAGTGTGAGCGTACTCTAGGAGGCGAGAGCTTCGGCTGTGATCCCCTTGTAGCGGCGTCGAGTCCTTATGATGTCATCTTGGGCATGGATTGGTTATCTACAGTCCATGCTCAGATTGACTGTTTGAGACGCAAGGTGCGATGTGTGCGCACCGACGGGAACAGGTTCATCTTCACCAGCGAGAAGGTAGCCTTTGCAGCACAGGAGGGACTCTCGCAGAGGAGAGGGCAGCCCATCACTCATCAGTTGGCTAGCCTCATCCTTGGAGCAGTTGATGTGCGGAGTCCTAGCTTTCCTGCAGTGGTGGATCAGTATGCAGAAGTCTTCCCCGATGACGTTCCAGGACTACCTCCTCACAGAGAGGTAGACTTTTACATTGATATGTACCCCGAAGAAGCCCAGATATCCACTCCAGCATATCGGATGGCCCCCGCCGAGCTTCGGGAGCTACGGGTACAGTTGGAGGACTAGCATGCCAAGGGGTTCATCCGACCTAGTGTTTCACCTTGGGCTTCCCCGATTTTGTTCGCCAAGAAGGCGGACGAGAGCTTGCGACTATGTGTCGACTATCGTCGGCTGAACCAGGTGACAGTGAGGAACAAGTATCCGCTACCGAGGATTGATGTCCTCTTCGATCATCTCAAGGGAGCGCGGTGGTTCTCGAAGGTAGACCTGAGGTTAGGCTATCATCAGCTCAGAGTTCGAGATGAGGACGTGCAGAAGACGACCTTCAGGTGTCAGTATGGCCACTATGAGTTCTCGGTTATGCCATTCGGCGTAACCAATGGTCCAGTAGTGTTCATGAGCCTCATGAAAAGGATCATCCAGCCATACCTCGATCGATTTGTCGTGGTCTTCATCGACGACATTTTGGTGTACTCGACCACGGAGGAGGAGCACGCCTACCACTTGCGGGTTTTACTAGACACACTCTGAGACCAACATCTTTATGGAAAGCTCTCAAAGTTCCAGTTCTGGTTATGTGAGTTCCACTTCTTGGGGAACTTCATTTCTGAGGCGGGAGTTGCAGTGGATCCCGCGAAGATCGAGGTAGTGCTAGCTTGGGAGCCACCCAGGAGCGTGACAGAGGTGCGAAGTTTCTTGGGTCTAGCCGGATACTATCGAAGGTTTGTGACGTACTTCTCTAGAGTTGCAGCGCCACTCTCAGATTTGACGAAGAAGGGGAAACACTTTGTGTGGTCAGAGAGATGTCAGCAGAGCTTTCAGGAGCTGAGACTGAGATTGACCAGCACACCTATCTTGAGGTTGCCTGGGGAGGGATTTGGATACGTAGTCTACTGCGATGCATCAGGGACTGGACTCGGATGTTTCCTGATGCAGGAGAGGGCCGTGATTGCCTATGGATCACGTCAGTTGAGGCCGCATGAGCAGAACTACACTACCCATGACCTGGAGTTAGCAGTAGTGGTCTTCGCTCTGAAGACATGCCAGAACTATCTGATGGGCGAGCACTATACAGTCTTTTCTAACCACCAGAGTCTCAGGTACATCTTCTCGCAGAAGGAACTGAACCTGAGATTGTAGATATGGATTGAGTTCCTCTAGGACTATGACTTTGATATAGTCTATACTGCTGGGAAGGGGAACGTATTAGCCGATGCCCTCAGTAGGAGGACGGGCATTCAACTACTTGAGGAGGCGACAGAGCAGCTAGCCTCCTTGCATATATCCTTCGTGGATAGGGACGGAGTAGCCTTCCTTCAGTCTCTCACAGTCTCTCCTCCACTTCTACAGCGGGTCAGAGAGGCACAAAGTGGGGACGCTGACTATGACACACGACATGCACAGATATCCTCAGGACATGCACCTGATGGTTTCTCCCTTGGAGCAGAGCACGACGTCCTTTTCAGAGGACGTACCTTGGTACCGATCGCTTTACGAGATGAGGTGCTGAGAGAGTTTTACATTTCTCCTTTGGCGGTACATCCTGGAGTGGCGAAGATGTACCAGGATCTCAGACGACAACACTGGTGGCAGGGCATGAAGAAGGTTGTGGCAGAGTTCGTTTCACGGTGCCTCACCTGCCACCAGGTGATGGCAGAGCATCAGGTACCGGCAGGCTTGGTACAGCCCTTGGAGGTCCCAGAGTGGAAGTGGGACAGGATATCTATGGACTTCGTGACTGGACATCCACGCACTTCCAGAGGTCACAACTCCATCTGGGTGATCGTCGATCGACTCACCAATTCGTCTCACTTCTTGCCCATCAGAGAGCAGGGCTCAGGGGAGAACTTGGGTCGTCTCTACGTTCAGGAGATTTTACGGCTTCACGGTGTGCCATCATCTATCGTCTCCAATAAGGACACTCGTTTTACTTCCCGGATTTGGAAGGGGTTGCAGGAGGCATTTGGGACGCGACTAGATCTGAGCACCGCCTTTCACCCTCAGACGGATGGTCAGAAGGAGAGGACCATTCAGACGTTCGAGGAAATGCTCCGCGCTTGTGTCCTCAACTTTGGTCACAGCTGGGAGGATCATATACCTTTGGTGGAGTTCGCGTACAACAATAGCTACCACTCCTCCATCGGGATGGCACCATACGAGGTGTTGTACGACAGACCATGCAGATCTCATTTGTGCTGGACAGACCCTGGGGAGTCAGCACTTGTAAGACCAGAGATGGTCCGGGTCACGATAGAGAAGGTCCAGGTCATCCAGCAGAAGATGAGGACAGCTTAGAGCCGGCATAAGTCTTATGCTGACAGGAGGCGGAGTCCACTAGAGTTCAAGGATGGCGACCACGTCTTCTTGCGTTTCTCACCTCGACGTGGAGTACAGAAATTTGGCTGAGGGGGCAAGTTGTCTCCACGCTTCATTGGACCTTTCCAGGTCCTCAGCAGGATTGGCGAGGTGGCGTATCACCTTGCTCTACCACCTCAGTTGCACTGGGTGCACGACGTCTTCCACGTACCTCAGCTAAGGAGATATGTGCACGACCCGACGCAAATCATTGACCATGGGGAGCTAGACGTGGATGATGGAGAGACTTTTGTTGAGTTTCCAGTGGATATCGAGGATTGAAAGGAGTATGTCCTACGTGGACGATCGATTTCTCTAGTGCGCATCAGATGGCAGCACGAGAACCTCCAAGAGAGCACTTGGGAGCGGGAGGCTCATATGCGTGCTCAGTACCCACATTTATTTCCCTAGTTTATGATGTATCTTTATGGGGACGTAAAGCCCTGAGGTGGGAGTAATTTAAATACCTGTAAATTTCAAGGAAATTTTTTTCTTAATTTTTTGGGAATTTTACAAGAGCGCAGTTTCTGACGGCACCTGATTCCGAGGCCCAGTGTGCCCGGAATCATTTTCCGAAGTTTGGCTCGGGTAAGTTCAGTGAACGGACGAGCGGGTTTTTATAACATTTAAACCGATGTACGGAATCGAATTATGAGGGCACCGATGGAATCGCAGTGCCGGTATTTTCTTAGAAACGCCTCTTCCGGAGTTGCATTTACTCAGGTGTGGTTTTTAATTTTCGGGCTTAAAGATAAGAAATAAAATAATTGTACGACAAACTTTATTATATTTCACTTAAGCCACTTGGAAGCCACTTGAAGCCACTTAAAGTGTCTTAAGCTGAGTTGAAACGGATAGGGTACTATCCAAAAATATCCTACCCTCGTGGTAGGATATTTTTGAGGTGGGACCCGCACGAGCCCCACCGTTTCTTTTCAGCTAAGTAACGAACCCGTGAAAACCTGTCATTATGAAAGTCAACTGAAGAATTTTCTTAATTTCTTACCGCATCAATTAATTGGGCGGTTTTCTTCATTGAAATAATTGGGCATTTTATATCATTGAATTAATTCTACGAATTAATGGGTCGTTACTTATTTCTTTTTCGTTTCTTAACCGGTTTGAAATCCGTTGGCGTAGTAATAAAATAAGACAAATGCCACATCTTGAGGATTACACGTTGGGAGGATTTTGACAGAATTCTTGTGCCTTCACCCTTCATCCCAAAGAACGCGAAGAACGCCGGCCTCCGACGAAGAACGCCGAAACCGTGGAAATCGACGACGCGGCGTCGTGTTCCGCGACGCCGACGTTTCATCTTCCGCGACGTTATTCTGCGATGTTCCTTCGTCCGAAACGAAATCTTTGATCCTCTGTTTGAGGTAATAGATTTCAGGTTTCTTTTAAAACTCCTTTGTGGTTTTTAACAACGCACGGATTTAATTATTAAAATTAAATCTATTGTTCTTGAACCTCGGAGTTCGTCGACGTGACGCCCTTCCGTGACGATGTGACGTCCTTCCGCGACGACGCGACACCTTACGCGACGCGATGATCGCCTCCTTCCGCAGCGATCAAATCTGCGAAGAACCCACGTGCGACGACTTGACGAGGTAGGGGTTGTTGTGAATATTTAATTTTTTTCCCATGAACGGTTCTTTTAAATTAAAGAACCGGTTTCATAAGAACAATTTTAATTTATTAAAATTGTTGTTTCCTGTGTTGAATAAATTCTCCCGACTGATATTATCTAACGCGGAGGGTGCGGGCCAAAAGAACACAGCCCAACAACCCTCCGCCGTTCTTCGTGGTTGTGCGGATTTGGCGGGCGACGACAAAACGTGACACAAGGGTGATTTGATGATCCCGCAGTGAAGAACGGAACTCGGGAGGAACAACGGCACATCCGGGAAGGAAAATGGACCACCAGAGAAACTACGGTAGCCCGCGGAAGCTACCGGCAGCGCGGGCTGCCGGCGCGGCAGCGCCGGGGGCCAACGGACCCGCGGCCGCGGGGGTCTGGCTCGCACGGACGGGACGTGGCGACAGGTCGTGTCCGTTGATCCATCGCGGCCCCGCGCGGGGCCGCGACACCTCCAACCCGCGGGGGCAGCGCCCGGCGACTTCCGCCCTGCTCGGCCGCTCGGCCAAACCGAGACGGACCGGCCGGCCGAGCCGAGCCGATCCCTGGCTGGGCCGGACCGGGTCCGACCAGGTTGGACCGGGTTGGGTCGACCCGGTTCAGCCGACCCAAGGGGGGTCGGGCCGGGTCGGCACGGGCCCAGACCCCCGTCTTCAGACCGTTTTCGGTCTTTTGCCCGTAACATGAGCTACGAGCCTCCGAACGATACGCCGTCACCGGCAACATGATCCTTGGATCGAGACAGGTGTTTCGGTATATAGCTATCAAAGTTTCAGAATACTTTGGGTTCGGCCGGGTTGGTTCGTACACGAAACCAACCGGGCTCTCGGAGCGGAAACGCTCATATCTTGAGCTTCGGACGTCCGATTGGCATGCCATCGACTTTGGTGGATTCCTCTAAGTGAGACGGATCTTTTGGCTCACTCCTCCCTAGGTTTGGACGCAGGTGGAGTACGGTCAGGTTGGTTTTGTCTTAAAAACCAACCGGGCCCCTGGGACGAAAAAGCCAATAACTCTCAGACCGGGAGTCTAATTGACGCGTCGTCTGCGACGTTGAGTTACTGTTGACGATACGGAACTTTTGGATACATCAACTTCGGACTTTGTGTCAGTTGGTGTATAAGCCTCTCAGCTCGTGAAGCGAACCCTCCTGAACGAGCTTGTTGTGTGCGAGAACCCTAGAGCTAGCTGCGACTGCTACTTCGACAGTGACGACGGTGCAGAGATCCTCAGTGGACTGTGACGACGACTGTGCAGAGATCCTCAGTGGACTGCGATGACTATTGCACTCAGCGATCCTATGTGGATCAGTGCTACAGATCCTGTGTGGATCTGATCCTGTGTGGGTCAGCGCTCAGCGGTTCTGTGTGAGCCAGCGCCTACAGGTCCTTTGTGGGCCCGATCCTGTGTGGGTCTTTGCGGGGTTTAGTTTACCTATCAATCCTGTGTGGGTCATTGCGGGGGTTAGTACCTATCGATCCTTTGTGGGTCTGACGACTTAGATGGATCATTGATCATCTTTATCGTTATCCGAAGAAGTATACCTGTGTGAGCTGAATCTTGTGTTACTTTCCTTTGTGGATTATCCTGTGTGGATTTACTGTTTACTCTCTTTTGTGGATTGTGTTGAGCTATCCTATGTGGATTACCTTGCTCTCCATTGTGGATTGTGTTGAGCTATCATATGTGTTTAACCAGATCACAATACAATCTTCATTTCATGATATTATAACAATTGAAAGTAAAACAAATTATTATAAACATCTCAACATATCATCATAGAATTACAAATGGAAATGAAACTATATTCATAATGGTATTAATATTATTTTTATTTCCCAGGTGAAGAAAATAGGATCCAATATTTATCCTTAAATATAATTCATCCTAATCCATTGAGGAAATGAAAATTTATGGTATGATACAATCATACACAGTGTGAATCATTAAAATAAAAAAAATAATACTGATATGTATGAATAATAAATTTAACATATCATTTAAACCATTCATTGAAAACATGATAAAATATCATATTCATTTGATAAAAATTAGTCCAGAAATTTTCATAATGTTAATAAAATTGTTTTAATTTCAAAATTTATATGGAATCTTATAGTAGATGATTTCATGGAAATAAAAATCATGAATGTAGGAAAATCCATTCCATTCATTAATGTTAAAATTAAACACTTCTATATTTATTATATAAAAAAATTAAAATTATATAATGATCAAAAATAAATTATAATGATTCATGTAGTAAGAAAATAAAAATACACTAAAAATTCCCAATATAAAAAATTTCATGTATATGAATGAATTTTTATTAAATAATTTGAAAATTGTATGTTTATAGAAGGAAAACATAATCGATGGATGATGAAAAAAAATCATCATTTCTATAGAAATATTTTCTTAATAACATTTTGGAAAAATGATTATGAAGTTGTATTATTTCATTAAAATTGTTGAAATAACTATAGGATAAAATAATTTATTAAAAATAATGGAAATATATCAATATAATCTACCACATTAAAAATTCTATAGTAAAACTATTAATTAAAATTGGATTGAAACATTATTCCATTACCTCAGGATTTATGTGTCATTACACTTATTCAGATATCATGTTCATTACAATTCGTCTATTTCTATAGACCGTAAACATTTAAGGGATGAGATTATGATAAATATAATATCTATACGACATGGGGATGGATTTTGGTATACAGATAGTATATTTATTTTCTAATATCTATGTATCGTGTAATGTGATATATAGGGGGGAGATATAATCTTTTAGTAATGGTGGGAGAGGACAAAAATGTAATTTTTAGAAGAATATATATAATAATGTATTACTTAAGAAAAGTTGCTAAAAACCGAAGCATTGTATAATAGATGTTAGTGGTCAAAATTTCATAATAAAATAAAATTAAATAATTTGTATAGTGACATTTATACATATCTCTTAGGGTAACCCCAACATAGGAAACCCATTTTTACCATAAACGGGATAACACATTTTTTTCAATTTTTTTAATCATTAAAATATAATAATATGCAAGCCATATAATTTTTTTTAAAAAAATTTATCGTTTCTCTAAATGTTTAATACATTTCAATAGATTCTATATCTATAGTTGGATTATCTATATTTTTGACGTAGTACACAAAACACATGAAATTCTTTTTCAGTAAAATGAATTTTTTAGTTTATAATTTAGTTTGACGTCATTATGTGACATACAAAAATTATTAGATGAATTTTTAAATAGTTGATTGAATAAATTTTATAATCATTAAATTTAAATTAATAATAAAAAAGAGAATAATATAACTTATTATTGTAACCAAACATCATGCACATTTTTTTTAAAAAAATACATTTCTTTCTTTCTTTAATTTTATTTATTTTAATTTCACTCCAATTTAAAAAATAAAAATTGAATTTATAAATATGGAAAAAATTAAAATTTATTTATTTTTTGTAATACATGGAAAAACAATAGCTATTATATTAGTTTCACGTAAATAATAGTATTTTAATAATATATAATACTTTTTATAAAGTTGTTATTTGGTGTAAACCAATATATCAATGATATAAAATTTATTCAGGGAGAAATATATTATGAAATATTGGGTTTTTAAGGTATAACCACTAATTAGAATTATGAATTTGAAATTCTGTCTCTATGAAAAAATAATATTTGGATACTTCTACATCATCAGATCATTCTGGTTCCCACGTATCATCCTTAAATGAATACATCATCCCATAGTTATAGTCCACATGACTTGTTCAATTTCAAATAACTATATCTAATTGATCTAAAATATAAAATAGTTTTTCCTCATACGATATATCATGAAATATTGTTATAATATCTGTGTTTTGTACATATAAAGGATCAGAAATGATTTACCTCAAGAGAGATACCTACAACAAATTTTGAACATGGGAGAGATTCAGGTGTTGTTTTTTGCAATAAGAATATGTCCCAAAAATAAATAATTCCAATGGAATGATATTTTAATGAAGTTATATTCCATTCATTAAAAATATCTAATCTTCTTCCATGTATATATTTTTGGGAATTATTTCTCTCTAATATTTTATTTCAGATTAAACCAACAATTATCAGTATAAATCGTCAATTTTCATTAAGTATTACTAATTTTCTATGTAATATATATAATATTTTCTAAATTTTCCCCATCTAAGAAAGGTCCAAATTTATTTCATTATCCAAAAGAATCCAATATATCCTGATTCTTACAATTCCTCGTATATATGGATTAAAAAGGATCCATATGAATAATTGAGTGAAGTCCATTGTTATAAGAATATGCCACTACTATAAGTTGTTGATCCCAAAAAAACGTAGAAATAAATAGAAAACCCACTGAACAAGAAATTTTGAGAGTGAATGTTCTTATTAAAATATACATATTCTTGAGGGTGATGTTATTTATTAAAACTCAAATCATTATTTGTATACTAATGATGACATCTCATAAACTATGAGGTAAACATTAGATACCAATTAGATATAGTATAATAATGTTCTCCTAGAAACATCACCACATGATTAATTTTTATCATGCTATGTTGACGAAGTGTATATTTATCTCTTATGGGAATTAAATGTGATGATTTACTATGGATATAAATTAGATCCCAGATAACATAATTTAATTTATACTTCCTATGTAGGAAGATACAAATATCTATGATAATGTATTCCCATTTCCATTATGGTAATATTAATGGTTGTGATTCCCCTTTACAATTATGTCACTTTTCCTTAAATGAAGAATTAACAGGCATTTAGATACATACTCTAAAATAAAAATTTTTATGTTTTCAAAAATGATACAATGTTTTCATACATAAATATATCATATTTTGATATAAATATTCAATACATTTTAGAAATACACCATCGAAGAACATAATGGTGTAGTTTTTTTGGAGACTACATACACAAAATTATAATATGATGAATGATATTAAATATCTTCTATAATGATTTTATCCATTTGTACTCACATTAACATATCTTCCTTAAAATAATACATCATATTCGAGGAAAAGAAATATAATAAAGGGTGAGCTTATATTATTACTAAGGGATAGCATGGAAGATATCGTTATGTGACTATATTAAAGCATAAGATAATAATAAATGTATAAAATCATGAAAATTATAAAGATCCAAATTTTCAATGTAATTTTTTTAGATTATATTGAATTTTACAAGACAATGAAAATTGACGTCGCGTGATTTTGAGTACCGGAGTGCCTGAAATAAAATTCTAAACATTGTTTCAGTACGTTCAGTAAACGAGGGATCGTGTTTTTGAAAATTTTGAACCGGTGCATATAATTGAAATATGATGATACTGTTGAACATGCTGCACTTATATTCCCTTAAGGAGACTTTCAAAAAGATTAAAGTTGGTCCAGGGTGAATGTTAGTTTTCCTGTTTTATGTGGAATAAAAATAAAATATATAATAACTTCTATTTTATTTTTATCCTCCCAATTGAATACTCGATGGTGGGTATCACCTTAGCTAGAAAACCCCAATTTAAATCCATGGTTGTGGGGAAACCTCGAACCCCTCTTAATGGGGTAAAGCCACTCTAATTCCCATTAATTTATTCCTCCAGTTTAATTGGTCCATATAATATAGATAATTAATTATGCCAACTTCATTTGTGCTAACAAATGATATTTTACATTGGAACCTCTTTTTATTGAGAGGTTTGGTTGGAAAAGAAGAAGGGGATAACATGTGGAAGATCACCTCCAATGAATTACTCATCTCCAACGAAGAACGCTTCTCCAATGAAGAATATTGACACTATCCAATGACTTCATCTTCATTCTCGTGACATCCTCCAACGCGGGACATCTTCATCAATGACAAACTGACGACCGTCATTCCCTCCTCACTGACGTCAAGAATCAATCGATCTAGGGTTTGATGATTTAATACCCCCATACCCATACTAGATGTTCTTTGTGATTCAAAAATTGTTGAACCTTTTACTACTGCTATAATGCGGATGGTGTGTTCCAAACGAACATGGCCATACCACTCTACAAAACCTTATGGTTTTTGATGCAATCTTAGCAACGGAGGAAGACGACAATAGGGGCTAGCTAATGGAACCAGTGGGGTTCGGGAACGGAGGCCGACACCACAGCCATTGCGAAGATGATGGCGGTGCAGCCACACCGCTGGGGAAGGTCTGGGGCCCGTAGGCCGTGGAAAAGCAAGGGTGGCGGTGCACGTCCACACTACCCTGCTAGCGAGGGTCTCTTTTCGTGTCGCGTTGGCGAAGAAAGGGTGGCCGTCATTCAACCGGTCGATGAGGGGAGGTGCACGATGCACCGCCGAGAAGAGAAAAAGGGCCGACTGTTTTAGCCAGTTGAGCTAGATAGAGAGAGACCCGCAGCGGGTCACACGTGCTGCTGGAAACTGAACGACATTGGCTATTTCGTGAGTGGAAGTGGTGGGCGCGTGACTTCTGCCCGCATGTAGCTAGGTCGGGCCACCTAGTCGGACCGCCAGACCGGGCCGCCCAGAGTTTGCAAGGCAAGAAATAGTTGTCTAGACTAGACACTATAGGGCATGGAAAACGCGAACCAGGTCGGTTTGGCCCATGTCGGGTCGGTCTGGGTCGGTCCCACCAGATCGGACCGGCCCCAGACCAGTTTTGACCATAATCATTCCTTCAACAATATCTTGAGCTATGTGTGCCCGTTTGATGAACCTTATACAACACCAAAAACCTTGGAGCAAGGCGGTACTTTTGGTATACCCCCCTTGACATTTGGATAATGTTGGGGTATGGTCTAGTTGGAATGAGAACGAATCCAACTGGTCCTTCAAGACTAAAAGGCTAATAACATACCTCTCGGGCAACTTTTTGATGCACCATCTATTGCATTGATATCCCTTTCACATGGTGGTACATTGGGATCCTACATTGTGGGACATTGAGGCATTTGTAGTGTCGACCTATGGCTTGAGGAGCGTACCCTCCCAGAGAAAAGTGATCATAATGCGGGAACCCTGTAGCTGGCTGTGATGATATACTATGAACCTTTGTGGGTAAAACGATGTACTAGGATCCTATTTGGGTCTAACGATGTACTGTTATCCTATATGGGGTTGTGATTAAGGATCCTTCATGGGTGTGCCTCTTAACATAGTAGGATGATTCAGTAGTTACATTTAATCTTCTATACTACTATATTTAAGATATACTAGGTTTTAGTTGAGTCTATACATGTGTGGTACATTCATTCGTGGTAGTACCAAGGTGGTACCAACTTTTGTGTCATCACTATGAGGTACTTCGCATAGGGGTATTCCTTCCTTTGTGGAATTGTTGAGCTTTGGTATTTTGTGTTAGGCCATCTATTTCCTTAAGATTGAGATGGGTTTACTAGATAACTTATGTATATGTAAGGTCATATAAATAAGTTGGACTGTTAGTTTTTTTCATGATTTTTGGTTTATCCTTTGTATATTTTGTGAAACATTGAAGGTCTCGAGGTTCTAACTGAGTATCGTTCTACTCCCCCATTCACAGGCGATGACTGCTCCTAGTTGTGTTTGGTGAAAACGATGGACAACGCTGACTGAGGACGAGAGTTCCAGGACTGGAGTTAGCTCGATGGTGGACATTAGACAAGGCATTCCATATACAAGGCTATTTGAGATCTATATAAACCTTTTAGGTAGGATCCTTGGCGGGTATTCACAAGATATGTTTCAGTTTACTTATACCCTTTAGTTTTCCTATAAATTCCAATAGGGCTTGTATCCTTTCACCTTTTTCATACTGTACTAACTGTTTTTACTTTTTAGTTTACTCGTGTTTGTCTCTTTCTATATTCTTTGTTGCATGTGTTTATAGGATATAAAGGCAATGCCTTCCCATTTTTTTGGAATACACCTTTCGATTCTTTTCACCAGCACCTAGCCTATGGAAGGCTGGTTTGTTTTAGTCATGGCGCTAGCCCTGGGAGACGGGTCGGGACAAATTGGTATCCTAAGAATTCATTCTACCATAGAACATAGAAATTTGATATTCTTAACGGCAATAATGTTAACTGAATTTAGTGTGGTTATCAGTTTATGGAGTCCAGTGTTGCTATGGCGGCCGATGTATCCATACTCCATGACCCTGACCTATGATTTCTAACTCAGTGGACCAAAAAACTGGTTGCGTGAGTGTTTTCAAGAGTATTATTTTTGATCTATTTGAGTCAGCTCACCAGGTATAACTTATTTTCCGTGGTGCAACTGTTTTTTTTCAGGATTCCTCCACTCCGACAACCAACTAGGGTTCTTGGTTGAGTACGTGATGATAGCCCAATGAGCGACAAGGCCAAGGTGTAGGGTACTCGTACAGTAGAGTCACCAACAGAGGCATCAACTGTATGATTACCCATTGGGCCACTAATTCTCCCATCCCTAGTAGTAGAGGGTTCATGAAACTTGAGCGTGTTTCAGAAGTTCTAGCGCCAGTGTTCACCCATGCTTATGGGAGAGACGGACCCACATACAATTGAAGATTTTCTGGAGGCTGTGGTAAGATTCTTCCAACTAGTAAGGACACCACCAGAACACTTGGTGAACCTTTCTATCAATCTCCTATAGCCAGCAGAAAGACGATGGCGGAGGTTGATGCTCCATGTTCACGATGAGGTGACAGTTCTGTGGGAAAACTTCAAGAGCTTGTTTTGAGCAGATTTTGTCCAGCGACTCTTCACACTGTGCAAATACATGATCTTCTTCATTTGCAGTAGGGAAACATGACTGTGGATTAGTCCTGAGCAAGGTTCAATGACATCTCACACAACTCCACTAATATGGTGAGAGGCCCATTTTTTAGGGTGCAGACCATTGAGCAGGGACTCAGGTCGTAGATAGGGGTTTGATTATTTCACATAGAATCCCGACACAGGCGGGGGTGCTAGAGTGAGTCCTATTAGTGGAGAGTTTTATTTCTTAGTAGTCACCTGCAACGAGACCCACCACCCGTCGCAACGTAGTGGAGTCTTCTGCAACTGGAAATAAATAGATGACACAGAGGTCCTAGTGGATCAGACATACATGTGCATAACCGCTTGACTACGGATCAGTTGTGGAGGGCACAAAAGACACATTCAAGCATGAGAGGAGTAGGAAATGATTCACATGAGCTGGGTAGGGTCACATGGCTTAGGACTGTCCAATCTCTCATATGGATGATTAGCAGATGGTTAAATGACCGCCTAGGAAGAGATAGAGGTTTGACCATGGAGTTCCACAGAGAGCAGGAGGACATGGAAGTGGATCTGGCGATGAATCTTTCGATGTGAAACGATTCATGTTGTTACCACCACCACCACCAGGCGGTCTACCCCGACCACAAGATGTAAGTGAACATGGGAAAGCTCAATTCCTGAAAACTGAGTCCTATGTCCATGTCACTCTAGAGGTGAAATGAGGTATGATATGTGTTGACTCCACCTTTTCTACAATACTTATTGAAAAAGGTTCTAGTCATTCTTTTATTTCCACTTCTCTCATTCAGAGCTCAGAGATTCTGATCGAGATGTTGGCTCGATCCTTACAGGTAGAGATTCTTACGGGAGAAGTTTCAATGATTACGTACTGGTGCTGGTAGTCTGGTCTTACTCTAGGATGAAAGATCATATGCTAGGATCTCCAAGTAGCTGCATCTAGGCCTTGCGATATAATCTTGGGTATGGACTGTTTATCTATAGTCCATGCTGAGATTTACTGTATTATGCACAATGTGCAGTGTGTTCGCATGAATGGGGTCGGGATTACCATCACCAGTGAGAAGGGAGACATTACAACACATGATGGACTTACCCAGAGGAGAGTGCAGCTGATCACTCATCAGTTGGCTAGCCTTACACTCTGAGTAGTTGATGTGGAGAGTACGAGTTATCCTATAGTTGTGGATCAATACTCGTATGTCCTTCATGATGGTGTTATAGGTCTACCTCCACACATAGAGGTGTAATTTTATATTGACTTGTACCCAGGTACGACACCGATATCTACACTAGCATATCAGATGGCTCCCGCAGAGCCTCGTGAGGAACGGGTACAGCTGGAGGACATTCAAGGTAAGAGGTTCATCTGGCCTAGTGTTTCCCCTTGGGAAGCCCTGATTTTTTCAACAAGAATGTGGATGGGAGATTGAGACTTTGTTTTGACTATTGGTGCCTCAACCATGTGATCGTAAAGAACAAGTACCGACTATCTAAAATTGACGACCTCTTTGATTAGCTAAATAGAGCATGGTGGTTCTCGATGATAGCCCTCAGATTAGGCTATCACCAACTCAAAGTGTGAGACGAGGATGTGAAGATGATCGATTTCGGTTGATGGTATGTCCATTAAGAGTTTTTGGTCATGACGTTCAGTGTAACCAATGCTCTAGCTGTGTTCGTGGGAATCAGGAACAGGATCTTTCAGCCATACCATGATCGCTTTATAGTAGTCTTCATCAATGACATTCTGATATAATTATCTACAAAAGGGGAGCATGCCTATCATTTGTATATAGATCTAGAGACACTCCGAGAGCACCATCTTTATGGTGATCTCTCGAAGTGCTAGTTCTAGATCCAGGAGGTTCACTTTCTATGACTGGTCATCTCAGAGGTTGGGGTTGCGGTGGATCCAGCGAATATTGAGGCGATAGTTGCTTGGGAGCTACCCCGGAGTGTGGAGGAGGTATGATGATTCCTGGGTTTGGACAAATTATACCATATATTTGTGCTAGATTTCTTCTTAGTTACAGAACCTTTATCAGCGTTGATGAAAAATGGACAACCCTTCATGTGGTCGGAGAGATTCTAGAGGATTTTTCAGGAGATGAGACAGAGGATGACTATTGTACCCATCTCGAGGCTACTAGAGGATTATGTAGGGTACATAGTCTACTATGAATCATAAGGTAATGGGATCATATGTGTCTTGTGCAAGAGAAAGTAGTGATCACATATGGTTCACGATAGTTGAGACAACACGAGATGAACTACGCTATCCATGACTTGGATTTAGTTGTAGATGTCATAGTCTTGATGATGTGGTGATATTACCTGATAGTCTAGCATTTAAAATTCTACTTAGATCACAAGTGTCTCTGGTATTTCTTCTCTCAGAAAGACATGATTCTGAGATAGCAACATTGGCTTTAGTTCATCCAGGACTTTGACTTTGAAAGTGTCTACACTCATGGGAAGATGGATCATTGTTGCAGCTGCACTCAGTAGGAGATATAGTATATAACTACTAGGTGAGGTGACAGAGTTGTTGGAAACTTTGCAGATATACTTTTTGGTATGATATGGAGTATATTTTCTTTAGTCACTTACATTCACTCCCCCACTTATTTATAAAGTTAGGTAGGTTCAGTGTGGGGACACATAATGTAAGGCTCGACGTTCTCAGATATCCACAGGATTTTTCAGCACGTAAGGGATGTGAAGTGTGGGAGCACTGACTGTGAGGCTTGACGTTCTAAAATATCCACAGGACATGCACCTGATGGATTTGCTGATGGAGGGGAGCATGACATCCTTTTTAGAGGATGTTCCATCGTACCAGTGTCTCTTCGGGAGGAAGTATTGAGAGAGTTCCATACAACCCCTCTATCGGTACATCCACAACTGGAAAAGATGATACAAGATCTCCGACAATAGCAATAGTGGACAAAAATAAAGAATGCAGTATTAGAGTTTGTCTCTTGGTGCCTCACTTGTCAACAAGTGAGGGAAGAGCATCTGGCACCAGTAGGATTAGTTCATCCATTAGAGGTCCTATAGTGGATGTGGGATGGGATATCCATGGACTTCGTGATAGGACTTCCACGTACATCTAGAGGGCCCGAATATCTCTTGGTGGTCGTCTACTAACTCACCAAGTCTTCCCAATTCATTCCAATTAGAGAGAAGGGTTCGCTAGAGTGCTTTGGACGCCTCTATGTGTAGGAGATTGTGCGGCTACATGGGGTACCATCGATGATTGTTTCTGATCATGATACATTTTTGACTTCCTGACTATGGGAGGGGTTTCAGTAGGAATTCGGGATACAACATCATTTGAGCAGTGCCTTCCATCCACAAACGGATGGTCAGACTAAGCTAACCACTCATACCCTCGAAGACATGATACATGGTTACATCATCGAATTCGGTTGTAGCTAGAAGGATCACTTTATTTTGGGAGTGTTTTCATAAACCAACAAATATCACTACACCATTGGGATGGAAACTTTTGAGGTGATGTACATGCGACCTTGAAGATCAACATTGTGCTGCACTGACCCAGGAGAGTCAGCACTAGTAATACCAGAGATGGTTCAGGCTACCGTAGAAAAACTGCTGATCATATAAGAGTGGATTAAGAACGCACTGAGTGGGCAGAAGTCTAATCCTGACAGGAGACATAGACCTCTAGAGTTCGAGGATGGCCACCATGCCTTTCTATGGGTCTCACCCCTTCAAGGTTTGCAGGGATTTGTCCATGGTGGTAAGTTATCTCTAAGGATCATTGGACCCTTCTAGGTCTTCAACAGAGTTGGAAAGGGGGATTACCACTTATCACTTCTCACTTAGTTGCACTAGGATCACGACGTCTTCCTCGTATCCCAGCTGAGGAGATACGTGAATGTTCCTACTCACATCATATACCATAGTGACCAGGGCATCAACGATGGGGAAACATTTACATATGTTACATTAGATATTGAGGATCGATAAGATTGGGTCCTTTGTTGGTGGTTGATACCTCTAGTGTGTGTTTTCTGGCAGCATGTGAACCTCCATGAGATCACGTAGGAGTGGGTGGCCAAGATAAGATCTTAGTACCCCGACATGTTCCTTTTGATTGTGTTGTCGACTTCAGGGATGAAAAGCCCTATGGTGTGGACAATGAAATGACCTAAATATTCCAGGTAAATTATTATTTTTAATTATATGGAATTTTATGAGGCCACTAAAATTGATGGAATGTGATTTAGAGGCCCAGAGTGGCCGACATGAAATTATGATCTTGTTTCAGGTTATTTTTGTATATGAGCGTGCATGTTTTTTTAACTATTGTACCAGTGCACAGAATTAAAATTTGAGGACACCGATGAACTCGAAGTGCTGATATTCTCTTAAGAAGACTTTCACCTCAACGGCAGTTGGTCGAGGGTGAATGTTAGTTTTGTGTTTTTTGTGGAATAAAACTAAAATAATGAATATCTTCTATTTTATTTTTACCCTCCTAATTGAATGCTCTGTTGTGGGGACAACCCGAGGAAGAAAACCCCCAATTCAAATCGATTGTGGTGGGGACCACCCGAAAACCTCTTAATGGGGAAAAACCTCTCCATATCCCATTAATTTATTCCTCCAATTTAATTGGTCCATTTAATAGAGGCAATTAATTATGCCAACTCCATTTGTGCCAACTAAGGAGATTTTATATTGGAAAATATTTTCATTGAGAGGATTGGTTGGAAAATATGAATGGGATAACTTGTGGATGATCCTATCCAATGAAGAATGCTTCTCCAATGTTGAACTCTTCTCCAACATAGAACACCAATGTTCTCCATCTACTTCGTCTTCATCCTCATGAAATCCTCTAATGTGGGACGTCTTCATCAATGACAAACCAACAGCCGTCCTTCTGTCCTCACCAACGTCAAAAAACCATCGCGGTAGGGTTTGATGTTTTAAATACACTCTTACCCATTATTGATGTTATTTAGGATTCAAAAAATGTTGAACCGATTGCAACTGCTCTAATAGGGAGGGTGGGGGCCAAAAAAACCAGTCCAGACCTCCCATAATCCCATTATGTTTTTTGATGCAATCTTTGTGAGGGACGATGATGGAAACTGGTGCCAACTATTGGAAATGGTGGGGATCGGGAATAGCAGTTGACACCACGGCTGGACGTAAAGATGGAGACAGCGCAACAATGATGCCAGAGATGGATTGGGACCCGGCAACTGCAGTGGAGCAAGGGGAGCGGCACACGTCTGTGCCACCTGGTGAGAAAGGGCTGCAGTTTGTTTCGCGGCTGAAAAGGAAGGGTGACTGACATTCGGCTAGCCGTAAAGGGGAAACGCATGTCACACTGCCGGGTGGAGAAAATGGTCCATCTGTTTCGGCCAGCCGAGCTAGACCAATCGGAACCCGCGGCGTGTCTCGCGTGCTTCATGAAACTGAACAGCTTCAGTCGTTCTTTAATTGAATGTGGGGGGCATGCGACTTCCCCCCTACATGCAGCTAAGATGAGCTTCCAGGCCAGACCGCCAGGACGGGATGCCCAGCGCGGGCCAGACCGGATCCTGTGGGCCGGGCCAAACCAAGCAGGGTCGGGTCGGACTGGACATGGACCAGGATTGACCCTAAATATTCATTAGACCATAACATGAGCTACATGTTTCCATTAGACAAACTGTCAATGGTTCTAAAAAACATGAATCGAGATTGTCAATTTGGAATACCCCACATGAGAATTGGATAATGGTGGGGTACGATCCGGTTGAAATGTGCATGAATCCAACCAGGACCTGGGGACTAAAAGGCTAAAAACATACAGACCGGGAATCCGATTGATGCACCGTCTGTTGTGTTGAGACCACTTTTATGTAGTGGTACTTTGAGATACTTCTTCGTGGGACTTCGTGGTAGTTTTAGTGTCGTCATAGGGCTTGTGGAGTGGAGCCTTCGAGAGACAAGCGATCTTACTGTGAGAACCCTATAGCTAGTTATGACGATGCAATTGGATCCTGTGTGGGTCAGACTATGTACTAAGATCCTATGTGGGTCTGACGATGTACTAGTATCATGTGTGGGTCTGACGATGAACAAGGATCCTGTGTGGGTCTGACGATGTACATGGATCCAGTGTGGGTCCAACGATGTACTATGATCTGATGTGGGTATGATAATATACTAGAATCGTGTGTGGGTCTGATGAAGTTCTAGGATCCTGTGCGGGTCTAATGAAGTACTAGGATTATGTGCGGGTCTGATGATGTTCTTGGATACTGTGTGGGTCTATGATTTAGGATCCTTTGTGGGTCTTCCTCTTAATAGCGTACGATGATTCCGTAGTTACATCTAATCATTTCTATGAATGTATCTATGATATACCTGGTGTGAGATGAGTATGAACGTGTTTGGTACTTTTCATTATGGTAATACGTTCGTGGTATCCTTCTGTGTGGCATACCTATGAGGTACATAGATTTTGGGTACTACTTCCTTTGTGTAATAATTGAGCTTTGGGATTTTTAGTAGGACCATATGTTTCCTCATGATTAAGATGGGTCCAATTGATAACTTAGTTATATGAATGGTAATACACCTAACATGGGTTGTAAGTTGTTTTATTTCTTTTTGGTTTATCCTTTGTGGGTTTGGTGAGACCATGAGAGTCTCTGGGTCCTTACTGAGTATCGTTATAGTCACCCATATACAAGCTATGCCCACACGTTGTTGTGTTTTGTGCAGACGACGGATAATGCTAACTGAGGATGAGAGTACCAGGATTAGAGGTAGCTCGGAGGTGGAAATTAGACAAGGTGTACCACCGAGACGACTGTTCGAGAGCTGTACCTACCCTTCAGGTAGGATCCATGGCAGGTGTTCACAGGAGCTATTTTATTTTACTTGTACATTCTAGTATGGCTTTTATTCTGGCCCCTTTTACTTAATGTAATCACTCTTTTTAATTTTCAGTTTACTTGTGTTCGTATCATGTTGTGTTCTTTGATGAATTTGTTTAGAGGATATATTGAAAATACCTTCCCGATTTTAGGAAATGCACCTATCGTTGGTAGTCTTCAGCCCCTGGCCTATGGAAGGCGTGCATGGGGTAGCCACGGCATGGGCTATAGGGGATGGTTCGTGACAATAATTACATATATCATTCTTAACCAACATGTCATAATTCCTAAACATCAGTTAGTTCATAAAGAATTATCATTCTTAAAGACCTGATTCTTAATATTTTGAAATCATCACAATTCTTGATTCATTATCTAATGTAATAATGGTTTCAATAAATATTCATTGAAACAATTTCATTTATAATATTTAACGTATAAAACCATCAAACATAGTGGATCTTTCTATATAAATGTTTTTAAATTATGGATCAACCCCATTAATATTTTTCTAATTGTGCATCAAGACCATAAACTTTTTTCCCACTTTTATATTATGAGATATAAATACATTGCGAATTACTTGGAGGGAGATATAGTTACTTCCCATAAAATAATGGGAGGCATATATATGTGTTCAACATGATCCTGAAATAGTCATCATATAATAATGATGAAATGTATTAGTCTTATAGACAATTCAATACATATTAACCTACGTATTTGGAAACAATTTCAATAATATTTAATTATTATAATAATTAATAATTCATTGAAATAATAACAATGGTATCATTGAATTATATATCAAGTAAATAATGTGTACCATCAGAGGATGTAATCTTTTTTGGAATGTGATTTTTAAATTTAACATTGAATTATTCTTGAGGAAAATAACCTTCCCACTTTGAAAATCATATTTTCAAATGAAAAGATATAAATTTTTTGAAAAATAATATTATATCCATATAATCTTGGAAACTTATAATAAACACTTTAAATCATTAATCGCTAAAATGGTAGTGTATTGGATTCATAGAAAACATGTTTTAAAAAATTATTTCACTCTCATTTTGGGTAAAATGTAAAAAGAACTCGTCCCAAAATTAAGAAGAATAATCATATTATTTTTCTAATGTAAAACATGGGTAAAATTAATTTTTGAAATTAATTATAAAATTTTAACAATATTATTTAAATTATATTGAGAAATCATGGGCTTGGAAGAGTAAAAAATTTCTTCGAATAGAGAAATAATGTTGATTTTTCCTTAAAGACATATTATTTGATATCGTGAGTACATAAGGAGAAAAATAATAATTTATAACATGTATTATCAAGATATTACCATAGTATAATAAAAAACATGAATTTATATAGATATTTTTCATTATTTATCATCATCAAAAACATAATCATAAAAAAAGAAGTTAAAAATTATGATAATCTAATAGAATCACTAATACTTTTTTAACATTTCAATCATAATACCAATGAATGAAAAAATTATATAACCAATATATATCATGAAAATCATGATATATATTTTATAACATGTTATATGGGAATCATATACAACACATAAAATATGATTGTTTCATATCAAAACTTATGTATCAAAGTATGTAATTTAAGACAAATAACCCTTACCCCATGTGTCAAATCTTATCATACACATTCAAACCACCAATATATTAAATATAATTTTATAATATATATATATTCCATAAAAATACTCACATATATAATACAATACATATATATACATATATGTATCTTTTTTCCCATTTTTATCAACAATTCATTGCCGAAATCACTATTTAAGGTATTTGCTGTTATGTTTCTATTGTGTGACACAATTTGGTATTTTCAATTTTTTTAATTTGATCATAGTTCCATATAGTCTAAAATTTAAACCTTGATGTAAATTATATATATATTATTTATATATGTATTTACTGTAATCCAGTACATTTAGATATAGAAAATGAATAACATTATACATTTTGATGGTAGGTCATACATATGAAAGAATGTTGTTTCCATTTTATTAATAGAATGAATGAAATAATGTTTAGTAATATATATAATCTCTATATTCATTATCCTGAAAAACGTATCTCATGTATTAATTCAACATAACCATGTTATATTCCATGTAAATAATATGTGAAAAATGAATCACACCACTTCATGAGGCGATGCTCTTCAAGACAAAGATGAGATGTTAATGTATTCCGAAAAAATTGACTGTAAGATATTTTATGGGATATTATAATTATGAAGTTATAATAATTCTATAAGAGCAATATTATTATGATAAAAAAAATATTATATATAGGTGTGAGTGGTGGTGATGGATAACAAATTATATCGGTTCACAACTCAATAGTCCCCCGTATAACTGATCAAATATTTTTTTTCAAATTGTTGGAAGAGGATATGTATATGGTTTACTAAACATTAATAATAAATTATCATTATATAGAGATATTTGTGTGACTATATCATCATATTCAAAAAATATTTGATTGATGTCAAAGAAGAAGTAAAAGCAAAATGTAATGTTTATAAATTTTCTTCTTCATCCAGAACCTTTTTATATTTATACATAAATCATTTATAGTATGTAATACTAAAAACATAATTCTTATGACACGTAGGTAGATAATTTAGGATTGTTTTTTTATGTTATTGGATTAACCGATGGGTTTTGGAAGTGTTAAGAGGAGTGTAGAGTGAATTCCCTTTTTTATATGGAAAAATTAAAACATATGAAAACTACTTGGAAATTACCTAAAAGAATCTAAAATTATAAATACATTATTATGTAAAATTGTTCTTGATAACCATATAATAAATATGTTTATATAATATTTATTAATTAAATCTTTATAATTTTCTTTATACATGTTTTGTTGGAAAATATACACTAATTTTTAATTTAACCCTTCAGTAAACCAAATTTATACATAATTGATGTAATTAATTTTTTCTATTTTTTCTATTCATTTTTTCAAAAACATGTTTCTAAATTATTATATAAAAAATTTATAATTATAGATAACATTGAATCTATATTCTATAATTCCATTCACATTTGATGACAATTTTAATTTAGAATCATACTCGAAGATGCAACGGAGAAACAATTTTCCTAAGATACAAATCTCATGTGATTTAATGATATTGTTATTAAATATGAATATTATATTTATTCCAATGAACTAAAATATATTAACTATAATATAATGTAACTAATTATTCATCTAAAAGAAAATTTGAATAATTTATACGTAATAAATTTCATAGTGTGAATAATTTTTTTTAAAAAATAATATATTTCAATTTTTATTGAAATTTTTATCATTTTATAAAATAATAAAAAAGTAACACTAAAAAAATTTTTAAATGTTTATTGTAAAAAATATTCTCATTATATAAAATAATATTTAATAAATAGGAAATTTTTAATTTTAAAAAATTTTTACACAATGGGAAATTTTTTTATAGAAAGGTACAGTTAAGAATTGTGATATCATATTTATTCTTATATCATATCTTGAAAACAAATAAGATTAATATTAAAAAAATCATTAATTTATAATTTATAAATGTATTTATAATAATTCCAAGATTATTTGTATTGAAAATGTTGAGAAAAAAATTATTTTTTTGCATAAGAATACCATTCGATATAACGAATTTATTTATTTTCAAATGGTTTTTATATTCATTTATAATTAATAGGTAGAAAACAAAATTCAATGTATATATATATATATACACATTTATTTTTAGAATTTTCTTTATCATATTCATACTTGCGATTTTAAAATCATGGAGCAATCTACCATAATAATTAACAAAATTTTAATAGTATATGATGTTTTTTAACTCGTTGTTGCATTTAATGAAAGATAATGTTAGAAACATTTTTATTTGAAAATAAAAATTTCAAAAATATAGAGGTGTCATATTTTAATCCATTCATAAAATAATTCACCTCTTAAATTACACCACTCTATATAAAAACTAAGGATACTTTTATCTCATTATATCTGGAGGATCCCTTGGGCATTCCAAAAGATGGTGGTTTCATCATAAAACATTGACAATGTGAATGGTCAAGTTTTTTAGAATTATATCACAATGTTCTATGTTATCTACAATATATTCATCATAATAATTATAATCATATAGTTTTATAACCTCTATGTTCAATATATGTTACGATTTGGTATGTACTTCCTCAAGGAAGATACATGAATGAAATCATGCTCTGGATAAAGGATTGGTAGAAGAACCAAATAAATAGAAACTAGACCCAATCAATAAAGAATATAAAAATGTAAAATATAACTATGGATTATATTTCATTTCTTCATGATTGTTTTAACCTTATTCCATGGGGAAATTCATAGAAATACATTGTCATCACCAGATAATTCTTTATGATAGTGAAAATTTTCAACATAACATTATTGTAAACATTATATAACCATTAAATTTAATTATAAGGATATATACTTATAATAATGTCAATTATGTTTCCCAGGTCCCAATATCATTCAATATATAAAATAAATAACATATAATTTTTCTCTACAGTTATTCCTATTGAGTGATTTATGAGGATCCATCTAAATTTTTGAATAAATTTTATTTTTTAAGAAAATCGAGCTAGGTAAATGTGTTGATCCAAACTACCTTTGAAATATATACACAAATATCTATGAATATATTATAGGGTTTTAATTTTTCACAAACAATAACTATTTATCTGAGGATGATATACAGTTCTAAAAATCAACTATGTAAGAAGGGATTCCATAATAATTCACCGGAACATGAATGTAAAACTCTAATAATGATTTGATACAATATAATGTTGAAATAAATTAAACCATAACACTTCATTAAGGAATATCCTATATAGTAGGTATAGAGGAACGAATTTTCAAATTGTATGTAATTGTTTCACATTTTTATTGGTATCCACTACAACCTATAATGAATTTTTCTCTTTAGATGTTATGTGGAGTCGCCTGAAAGAATCCATCGTGTTATTTTCCAAATTTCATTTTGTTATGAATATTGATTTTAACATACCCTTTTACTTTTCCTATCATCCATTAATTTTTAACATAACATGAATTAAATTACTAACTATAAAATATATCACTTCATTCTATACCAACACGTATTCATTTAGATCCTAATAAATGGTTATACTTCTAAAATAAATGGATAATGATGAACTAAGTGATTACATTAATATAATTTAATTAAAATGTGTAATTTTAGAACACACACATTGTTCTTTAACCTTATAATTCCATCATGAAAATTGTTAAACAAAAACAATTTTCAAACATTATTTTATAGGTTTACACAATCCCCTTTTATATCATTTATCCACTCATGGATTGATCATTGAATAAAAAATTTAGAAAATTTGTGATTCATTTACATAATTTAATGTATTAATATCTATAATATTAAAATGAATAAATTTAATATCATGACTAAAATCATTGATTTGACATTATGATACAATTAACTCAAATAATTGTCCACCTTGTTCAATTATCTAGGGTGTTAATGTATTATCAAGTCATGAAGTTAAATTGGCCATAACTATCTACTATAGATCCTATTTAACTCAACGAATAAAATTATATAATTTACCACCTTTTGAGATTGGTATATATATATAACAATTTTATCCATAAATATAATACCTCTATATCATTAATCGAAAAATTTATTTTAAAAACTCCAAATCATGAGTTGGGTAATTGTTCTTGTGAAATTTAAATAGTTACGAGCGATAAGCTATAATCATGTAATTATTCATTAGAAAAAAATCACATTGCATTATTTAGTATATCAATATATACTACAGAACCTTCAATACTTTGATGTGTAATAAGAATATTTGGACAGACTATATGTTTATACAGTTCAGTAAAATTATCCTCACATTCATCTGTCAAATTTTACATGTCACCCTTCTTTCTTACGATGGTTAGTGTATTTGAAATTAAAGTTAAATTACCCACCTAAATTTGACAATATCTATCAAAACAATAAAAACTATAGATTCTAGTCATAGTGGTTATTCTCAGCTAATTTTTTGCAGTAACGATATTTTATAGATCCAAGTATATTTAATGTATTAAATTATGTGGCCAAATAATGAAACAATTTATATTTTAAATTCAAACATTGTAATTTTTTCATATAGATTCTCTTTACTTATATTATGTAGTACAATTATCAATGGACCTTCATTCTTTTCATTTATCATTGAATAAATGACAACACAAAATATTTAGATTGACAAAAAATGTCCATAGTAGCCTATAATGAATATCTTCATTCAATACATGATAATAGATGCGAAAATTGGTGAGATTTAATGTCATTAATATATAATCATAAATTCAGTTAGTGATACCCCATGATAAGTTTAATCTTTTAAAATTATTAAACATCACGTATTTTATCAAAAAATTCACCCAAATGGGGTAGACAATACTTATTCTTGATTTTGATCATGTTCATCTTTTATTAATAAATGATGAGTCACAAAGATTCCACATTATTCTAAAGAAAATGTATATGTGAAACCCAAGGTGACACAATTGATGTAATTAATCCCTCATAAAGGTTATCTTATATATAAATCTTTAATTCCTTCAACTCAATCAAGAACATTCTACATGGAGTAAATAAAATATGTGTGGAAACAAATATGTGTTATATTAAAAACATAACATCATGATTTGAGGGAATACTGAGAATCTTTAGTAAAAATTAATAAAATGCTCTCAAAAAATAATAATGTAGAAACCATAACTCATGAAATCAAAATATTGTGTCTTATATTATTACATTTCATTATGATACAAGGAATCACACCGTGACATTAAAAGTAGTTTAATAATTTTGGAATAATATATAAATAACTTTATATAAGATTATATTTCATTACAAAATCAAAATTATTATTATTATTAGAATAAAATTATTACCACAGGTATATCCTATCATATCAATTATAATACACATCATTGATTTTTATGGAAGGAAACTAAATATTGGTGATTTAAAATTCAGAGAAAGGATTAGGTATAATTTTATCTATCCAGAATCAATAAGAATAATGGATATGTCATGGTAAATAACAAATCACACATTCTTTTTTTATTTATGGATGGATATTCATGCAAAAAATATATTATGTATCATGATATGATAAGTAATACTAATTATGAAAATCTATATAATTAAAAAACATTCCATTAAACCAGTTAAATAATAATGAAATACATCCATATATAATATCATTATGAAAATATCATGTATAATATGATAAGTCATAATCTACTTGGAAATCTATATATCTGACTAGACCTGGAATTTAATCAAATAACTGAGACTAAATTATATCCAAATATATTATTATTATTCAAAAAATTATATTTATAATAATAGATAAATTTTTAATAAAGGAAATTAATAATTATTGGACATAATTTTCTCATGAACATGATACCTATACATTAATTAAATTTCATAAGACTATAAAAAAGTAGGAACATGTTTTTTATATATTACTAATTCACATCAAGAGACTACCAATTCATTGATGGGATACATAATTATGGGAACCAACAATCATTGAATTTCCAATACATTCCAAATATATCAAATAATAAGTTTAATTCATTGCTAATGTTCATTATCATCAAATATTTTCATTGAATAATGAATATTTATTTATCCATATTTACCTAATTAATAAAATATATTTCAATGTAGAAAAGTTTTATTTAGGAACTATATATAGGTTAAGAAATAATAATACTATGATAAATAATATGCATATTTAGGTGATATTGAATGTCCAATGATCTGACGATTTTGTATATTTCTGGGTAAATATAATTTATAAAAAATTAAAACAAGAATGTAAATTTCAAAACTTCTTATATTCAAAATGATCATTAAAAATCCAAAAAATTATAGATATGGAATCAATATAATACATTATTATAAGTATTTAAATAAAATAATGGGTTATTTTCTTTGAATAGTAAAAACAATTATAAAGATCATTTAAAACACTATGAGGATTATAAGAGTTTCAATATGAAAATAATAGCTGAAAAAATGGATCATAAAAAATTAAGATAACATTTTATATAGAAAATATATTTAATAATATTAAAAATATTAATATGATTTAATCTTTATGATATATGGAAATTTATTCCTTCTATTCTTGTTGAAAAAATAATCATTTCACTGGTTTAGTAAAATCTACACAGATCATGTTTGGATAATCGCAGGATGAATGCCATAAAAATATTTTTTTAAATTTCTAAATGTTTTAAAATATTATATAATATATCTCATAAAAAGTTTTAAAACACTTTTTAAAAACTATTACAAGAAATGGATTTTTATGGGAAATAATTATCAAAATAATGAGTGATATAATATAAGTTTTTTATAACATGTTATCATATTATTTTAACTGGAATAGAGTGGGAAAATAGAACTATTACATCGAACCAAAATGAATGAATTGATTTAAATAAAATTAATGAGGATTATTATATAGTTATCAAATATCATCCATAAATATAAATTCAATTATAATTAATCCTCATTAAATTGAGTTTGTGAAATAAAACCGCCAAAAGATATAAACATGAAGATGAAGTTAAGAAATGAATCATTTATGTTTATAAAATGTAATTACACATAATAATAGTTAAAATATAATATAATATAATGAAAAGTATTCACACACTTAAGATTAAAATGTAAATGAAAATGAAGATGTGATATAACCTTATGAAAACAAATTGTGTTATGAAATTATTTTCCACTTGGTTATATTTGATATAAAATCTATTTGAATAAAATAATTCAAATTTATATTTATAATATCAATAATTATTATTTAATTATTATATTTCATGTTAAATGATAATCATATACACCATATAATCAATATTTTGTTCCTTACATTACAATCTGCCTTAGTAAAATGAAATTGAGATGGAATCCCTTACCATTAATTTCAAGATTCACATATATTCTATATCATCAAAAATAATAAACTTATGGTTTTTATTTACATTATCAAAATAATTTTTTCATGTTTTTTATCCCTAATTTTTTACTTATTATAATGTAATATTCAATTACATAATTTTTTTTTATCAGGGGTGTTTGGATGTTATTTCACTTTTGTAACAAAAACGAATCTCATTGGTAGACTATTGGTTAAAGTGATAATTATTTCATCATCTAAAAATTAAAGATAATTAAATAATTATGATATTTAAAAATTAATTACTATTTTATGATCAATAAATATTAGTGGTTTTGAGAATGGATAAGTGTAACTATCATTTAAAAGGTTGGATACATGTACACTTGATTAACACAACAATTTTTTAACAACCATTAGGGAAAGTTGATAACTAAAAAAATTTCATTATTGATTGATAATAATATAATTAATAAACGATTATTTATTTAAATATAATTTTATATTATTTTTGTGGTATAATGATTAAATGTGAGTAACATCGCTTCATTAGAGGGTAATCATCATTTATTGATTTTAATGGGAAGGAATAAAATGATATATTATCCTTAAAAAATATTTCATCAATATTATCATTATGTCATTAATATCACATATATTCATTAACATTATCCTTAATAAATTCCTTGTAAATAATTAGAGAAATAAAAATCACATTGGTTCGCTTTGAGGTATTCCATCAAACATACTATCAATGCTATTATATCGCATAATGAATATAAATTTGATAAGAATAAAATATATAATGACTCCATGTATATAAATATGTTATAAAAATAAAATATACACTTCACATACACCATCATGCTGAAGCACGATAGCTGCTGATAGAAAAGGTTTCACATCGGTTTGTGAGGCCGTAGTCTACCATGCATCTGAGTAATGCTATAATTTTATATTTGAGAGATGCTGAGATGGATATAGGTCATTAAATTATAATAAAAAATAGTAGTGTATAATAGATACTAGTGATATCATATTATAGTAAATGAATAATATTTTATAGATATCTAAGATGAAATAAAAAAACATATTTTTAAGAAATTTACCTCTTCTCATACCACATCATTATTATTATAACTAAACTATTCAAAGAATTGATTTCTAACTAGTGAATGGATTACTATATTATTTATTGAAATATTCTAATTCACTGGCCATGTCATGGACAAACCATATGGTTTTGAGGGTGTTAAAAAGGTAGAATAGATAGTTACCTTTTATAAGTGACTTTATTGTCACACTAGTAAATTTTTAAAAGTAAGTAGTTTACCAATGGTATTCACGTTCCAAAAGTGTCTAATATTATTTAATATTGTTCTTTAAAAATTATATGATTGAAATATTTACATAATGTATATTTTAAAAATAATAATTAATTATTTTATTCATTATATTTCTAGTTTAACCCCCGGTAAATCAATTTTTTCTAAATTGTGGAAATTAAATTTCATAGTATCACAAGTCATTATTGAAAAACATTATGATAAATATATTATAAAATAAAATCTTTCTATTTCAAAATATTAAATCAATATTTCAATATTCAATTCTAGTTTTTATTTTAATATTAGACTCATAGAACTGACAAAATAGTCCGTATTCAATGAGAAAATTATGATTAGCATAAGTGGTTTTAATTTTAAAAATTTATATTTAACTGAGTCTAATGGAATACATTTTATTTATTATAAAATTATATAACTTATTTTACTATAAAAAAAATTAAAATTTTGTTTTATTGTGGTAAATAAATTAAATGAAAATGGATATTTCAAATAATAATCTGTATTTTTGACTATTTCACAAAAAATGAAATATGAATTAAAAAATCCAAAAATAACACCATAAGAAAAAATTTATATTATGAATTCCAAAAATAATAAATTTATCATATAAAATTTCTAAATGTTTTAAAAATTAGTTTTACCCTAACTGTGCAAGAAGTGATAAATCTATTTTCTTTAAAATTAATAATTTCATAAAATATATATATTATGCGATTCATGTTTAATTAATATGAATATATTACCATTTAATTTAATCTATAGACATATAATATATATAATTTTAATGTTTTCGATATAAATATTCATAACCTACAATATAATGGTTGGGTTTAATCCATGTGTTTAATGATTCATACTATATCAAATAAATGTTATTTTCATATAGTTTTTGGATATTACATTCACCCGAGATTAAATAAATTGTATCCTCACGGTTTGATCTATTTCGCTGAATGTAGTGGTTTGATATATAAAAAAACATTTTTGAAAACCCATTTAATAATAGATAATGGGAATTATAAATTTCATGTTGAATAATCCTTAATTATGTTTATATATATGAAACAATTGGTGTAAGGTGAAGATATAGACAAAGAAGAAAATTAAATATAATTTTAGAGAATGATATAGGACATTGATCAAGAAAATGTTATTGGTTAATAAAAATATAAGGACCACAAAACCATTAATATTGGATTATTTAAAAGTCCAATTTATTAATATGATATGAATTTAATCAGATAAAATGTTTTCTTCAACATCTTTTTCCAAATGTTGAGGAATAATTTAAACTCATATTCATATAAATAATGATAAATAATTTATATATTTCAATATCATAAAAACCATTTCACCCATTTAATTTTCATTTATTATTTTCTAATTCATCACATAATCTATGAAATTTATATCATGAAATTAATTTCATATTTTTGATATTCTAAAATTCACTTTTAATGGATCTTATTATTTATAAGAGAGTGGCTACCCTTTCCATGTGAATATATCTATTTTACAAAACCAATATGGTTAGCACACATTATTTAATATAACACATTAAGATATAAACCTAAATAGTAACGTCACTACCACACCATCAATTTTTAAAAAGCAAATATTGTATACCAAAAAATGGAATACAAACTATAACATCACGTAGGCCAATGGTTGGCATTAAATCCATAACATCCTTATATTGTGACTTCCATCCATATGGACTTCGCATGATGCACCAATTTTTATGTTATCCAAACCATATTAACATAATTCCAATAAAATTACACAATTTTCATGAACCATAATTACTAAAAAAAATAAAACATTAGATAAATCATAAAGGTTACCAATTCCATTAATATTAATCCCATAATGTAAAATAATTCCTCCTCAAATGAATATTTCATATACAATGATGCCCTATTATTTTAAATCTGGAACATAATGTTCGATAGTATATATGGAACGAAACACACGGATTATAATATAATTTAATAATTTAAATATTTATGTTATATTTATTTGTAATTATAATAAATCTTTCTTATAGAATTAAATGTATTAAAAACCACTATTAAATGATAAAAAATAACTTTAAAAATATTAATATTTAAATAAGACCATTATAACATAATTTATATGTTAGATGGATTTAATATTAAAATCATAATTATAGAAGCTATATTGTTTACTCCTGTAAAAAAAATTAAAAAAATTTAAATATATTATAAATGAAACCATAATCATTTGAAATAAAAAATAAATGATTTCATAATACTATTATTTTTCTAAAATAGGACGTAGTTTAGAAATGTGTAAATAATTTATAATTTATTTTTTAAAAAATTTGAAAAATTATTTATATAATATTAATGAAATAAAATCACCATATAATTGTATGCTAAGAGTTAATTTTTTTATATTTTTTGGAATGTTTAATTCATTGATGAGTTAAGAAACTTTTGAAGTTTTAATTTAAAATTATGTTTTCATTTAAATTAGTTATTAAAAAGATGTTTTAAATATGTTTTAAATTTAAATTTGATCAATTACATATATATATATATGTGAATCCAAATTATCTAATTTTTTAATCATTTTTATATATGATTTATGCGTAAAAGTTTTGTATACTTTTTATCATTTTCTAAATGAAAATCAACACTTTCATCGTGTGTGTGAGATTAATTTAAAACTAAATTTTAGAAATTTGTGATTGGAATTAAAGAAAATGTGTTATATATTTTGAATATTAATATTTTATATTTATATAATAAATAAAACAAATATTAGGATCATAATTAATAAACATTAAAACAAAAATTAATTACCATATTTATGTTGAAAATAGGATTACTAAGAGGTTAAACTAAAAATATAAGTATTTAAAATGACACAAATAATTTAAAAAAATTAGTAGGATTTTTTTGAAAATATAATGTATTAGAATCATGGATAATACATTTTTATACCTTTTTAAACATTTATAATTTGGGTAATCCTTTTTCTATTAATAAATTAGACATATTAAACTATCCACACTTATGAAAGGCCACTCCACTCTTATTTTCTTCACAACTTTAAACCCTTTTTCCAAGAAAATACAAACAAAAATTACTTCATAACCATTATACAATGATCCTATAAAAAATTTTCCCCGAAAACCAATATTGTAATACATTCTGTATAATCATAATTAGGTGGTTTAAAAATATGTAAAAATATTAACTATTTATATTAATTTTTTTATTCTTCCACCTATATAAATTATTATTAATTTACAATTATATATAAAAATTAATTTATAAAATATAATGAGATTTTATTATGTTATTTTAATGGCCTAAAAGAATTACCGCTTCAAATAAATGGTTTATGAAATAGTCATTCATGTGTATGACAACGTACTGACTCTCTAAGCAATGATATCAGTTTCTTATCACAAAATTTAATGGACATATTTAATGTCATATTTAAAAAATTAATATTATTTTTTATATAATAATTATTATTAAATAATACTATCACATACATCTTCTTTATTCTTATATAGGTATGTGTACGATAATTTCGATTATGTATATGGTGGACATCCCATATGCGAAGAGATGTGGTATGTTTTTCCATTAAGCATTACTTGGACGGTAGTAAGGGTACAATTTGATAAATATATGAGATATTTAGGATATAAAAATACTTGTGGAAGTATTATATAACATATAACATATTACATTGCAATCCATTTGAAAAATAATAATCGTTCTTCTGTTTATATTTTTCACTGCCACCTCAATGTAGCAATGCGAAATGTTTTTCATTTTATATTCACATGGTGTGTAATAACGATGGTTTTTTTTAATATCATATATATAGATAATTTTATAATTTATCTATAATGTTTTATTTATATTTATATTCCTTTCAACCAATCTTTTGAGATAAATTGGAATAGTGTTAACGCATATACACCAAAAACTATCTGAATGAATAATGGAATCCATTTTCTACGTCTAGATTTTATATATTACTATAAATAAATATAAAATGAAAATATATGATATTTATATCATGGTTTAAATTATGGATACTTTTTATCCATTACCAAATTAAAATTAGAAAAATTATATTATCAAACCATATGCAAAAAACAAATCATATATCACCAGAAATAATGATTTCGACAATGAATTGCTAATAAAATTGTTATAAATGACTAAAAGAAAATAAAATATTGTATGATATATATGAGTATGGTTCTTAAATGGATTTTGGATAAAAAAATATTTCCTGTTATTGATTTTTGGATATATATTGATCGAACAAAATAAGTTCTCAGGGATTCTAATCTCACTTTTACTTATATAAGGAAAACACTATATTTAATAGTTATTACTTTTTTGGATATAAACCACCCATTTTGATATTTTATATCATGAATCTATTTCTCAAAATGATATTTAAGGATTAATTTTAAGTAATTTATATCATGGGGATTAAGATTCAAATGTTACCATTGTAGTAAGGTCTTATTTCTCAATCTCAATATTATTCCTGATAATTATTTAAGTATGACTATGAGGAATTTCTTGATATTTCCAAAAAAACAATATATTTTCTTCTCATGAGGTTATTCATGAAATAATTCATGAAATATTATTATATATCCTCTCTCTAGATCTAAAATTTTTAAGAAATATTTACTAAGAAAATCCATAATATTTTGTCTCTTATGTTGAAAAATAAATTTCTTTCCAAAACCATGTTTTTCAAAAAAAAATATCAATTTTTTATTGTCATTTTAAAAGTTCTTTATTCATGATATATTTTCCCTTGTGTTAAAATTTAAAAAATCATTCAAATGAAATATTCCGATCATTTTTTGTATGAGGTAATTTTATAATCTTTTTGAAATGAAAATTTAATGTTCTTTTTAAATTATATGACATGTATAGATGTTCTTGTAATCATGAATATCATTGCATTAAATAATAATTTTCATTTTTAGATAGATCTTTTTATATAAATATATTTTCATAATATTCCTATTATTATTAGTTCTTAATTTTTTTAATGCAATGGATTTTGAAATATATTTTTTAAAAAAATTAGTTTTAAAATAAATGGGATATTTTAATGAAAGGTTATTTTCCTCCATAAATGTTCTATGAAATAATTAAAAATAACTTCGATGTGTTATTTAATCATTTGATGTAAATATTTGCTTAATGGGGGTATATTTTATTAAAACCATCCTTATTATTTTTTTATATGGACAATGTTTAGTTTCACTCAGGATATACATTATCGATTCAATTCATTTTACTCGGGAGGGTTTATGATTATTTTATTTATAGGGAAAGTTCATAAATTTTAGATTATAGTATTAATAAGACTGTTTATGGGGATTTCATTTCACCCCATTCATATGATCATTTAATGGGATGCAATAATTGATGTGTGGTTCCCGTTATAGCCCCTAGATCCTTTTGTATGTCTCATTATATAATCTAGATTAAGGTTTTGTTATGGAATTACCCATTTATTTATATATATTAGAAAAATTAATGTATTATATTTTTCTACTGTTATGAATTATTCCCTGCATAATTATGTATTATGTTATTGATATTTCATTTGACTATTTGGTAGTGTAGTAGGTGGAACTATTCATCCGATTTGGGCCATCGGGCCACAGGTTTGGGCCTACAAGTCATAGGGCCTTCAGACAACCAACAGTCTTTGGGACACATGGAATTTGAGAAAACATTGGACTTCAGTCCATAGAGATTTTGGGCCATAAAAAAGACCAATCAGGCAGACCACATAAGATCAGAACCATATTATTATTTATAGCAATGAATAACAACCAATAGAGCAGAGATAATCATATTGGAAGAATGAGAGGGTATGACCACTGCCATTCAGACCATGCACCGTGCATCTGAGCATGGTTTAGTGCTAGATGAGAATCAATGTGAGGCGGGGAGCTAATAAACATTAATATACAAATTCTAGGGAAGGGTTGTTACAATTGTGTTAGCTCATGGGCCATTGAGGTCATGTATTAGGTCGTGTATAGGCCTTGTTCATATGTGTCATGTTAGGGTTCCCCTTCAACCGATAAATGGGGAATTTTCCAAAAATAAATAAAAATAAGCCCTTTGGGCCATTTGGCTATGTGACTATTAATTTAGTAATAGAATCTATTATTTGGTTTTCATGTGAAGGTTATTGTTTATATTCAATTATAAGACCATCATTTATTAAATCCATATAAATCTCAGGATATTGATTAAATGTGTTCTCTTTCTATTATTTACTATGTTGTATTTATTATTCATTATTTATTAACATCTTTCGTGGTACACTTACCCTTACAGAGCATTTCGCCTCACCCATTTAATATATTATAATTATCCTTACGATACTTGGATATGCTTTATGATTATCCTATCAAGATAATATATGAGGATAATTATCATTACTAAATAATATAGTTTATCTATGTAATGATATCAATTGAAATACTAATTTTCGGAATTTACCCAATTATACAAGAAAAAGAAACTATTTAAACCATATATTTTAGATTCATTGCATCTTATTCGAAAATAATAAGGTAGAAACCATCTTTGGGATCCTAGGGTAGGGGTCAATATAGTTGGTCTCATAAGAAATCTTGTTGAAAATATGGGAACTATATTTCAGAATACATAGATTATGAAAGATAAAATAATGATGAAAATTAGGGATATGTATTGAAGAACATATTTATTGTTTTGTAAGGATGATAATATGTGGGGTTCATAATAAAATACATGATTTTTTGTATACTATGAGTGTACGAGGTTATAGATCAAACGTGATGTGAGGTAATAACTCTGAAATAGATTTATTCGGATAAACAAAATCAACACCTAGTATGATACAATGTATGATAATAATCACCTAGATATAAACTCCATATGTATATTCATAGGATAAATCAAATTTTCATTACCAACCATTATAATGGACTTCAAGATAAATATATCCCCAATGAAACCATGTTGATGATAATAATATTTTCTGTGTATGAAAATTTTAATTAATGTTAAATGTTTCACTAATATAGTGTTTATAAATTATTCTCTATAATTTAATTTATAATATAGTATACTCCTTGAGATAATGAACTTTTAATTAATAATTTTATTTCTATACATATAAAAATTCATTTTGAGTATTCATTTAATGGAGTAAGATATAATGTATAAATCAGTCAAAACACATCAAAAGGATGTAATTGATTCTATAAAAATATATAATGTCACTATATTTTCTTATGAAATCAGTTGTTATAGTGAATGAATTAATAATCTATAGTGAAGTGATCTTAAAAGAATATTCTTATCTTAATACCTTCATTTTTTGAGGAATCAATTGGTCCATTTAATGTTCATTGATTTTTGTATTTTTTGTCATTAACATTCTCTATATTATCCACATTATTTTTCTCATTGATATCTATAACTGTAAATTCTACATTAGGTGTTATTATTTTATTTCATGTCTATATCATAACTTTTAAACTACGTTCTGATACATTGAAGACTAGATATATTATTATTATTGGAGAAATTAAAACATACAACTATATCTTATGAAGATAATATTTTTGAATTTTTCTCATGATGTAGGATTTCATGAATAGTATTTCAAAAATTCCAAACCATGTTTACTGAAATCGATATTAAATTAGATTTGTACAATTTATTTAATGCGGGTAAAATGTTAAACCCCGTGATTTTTAATGAATATCATCACATTAGATAGTATATATGGAACACAACATCATGATTATAATAGAATTCAATTCATTGAGTATTTAAAAAAAACTTATTTCCAAAAAAATCAATCACATTGATAGCATCCAATAGACACAAAACTGAGGTTAACCAAAACATGATACACTATTAAAGTATTATTATTTAATCATGTCCATTAAAACATAGAAGTTAAGTTGGTGGGATTAAATATTAATATGTAATTAATTTAAACCATATGATTTCAACATAGATAAATTAAATTCAATTATTATATATTGAATATAAAAAAAATTACAATCATTTGAATGAAAAAAAAAATTTCTGGGAAACTGAACATTCTAATAGGAGGTGTATCTGTGTTTTACGAAAATAGTATAAAATTAATTTTTAAAACATTTAAAAATATATATTTTAAAATAAAATAATATTTTGGATCATCTAATATCAAAATTATATTAGTTTTATTTTATATTAATTTTCTTAAAATAATATTTGATTGTTGAAATTTTAAATAAATTTATTTTTAATTCAAAATTGAATAATTAGTTATATTAATTTTAAAAAATTATATTTTTATTATTTTTTATGTAAATTTGGTTATTCTATATTTCTATTACTCTGATTATATTCATTGTATTCATTTTTATATTAAATTTTGATATACATACTTTGTAAACATTTTAACATTCCCACATTGAAAAAATCCCATCTCATTGTACCTGTGGAAGTAATTTCAAATTAAAAATTACTACTTATTAAAATGGAATTTGGAAAAATTATTTGAAATTTTGGAATCATAATATTTTATATTATGTAACATGTACAATATAATTTTTTTCCCAATAAAAAGTTAAAAACTGTAAAATTATTTTTCACGGTCAATATGATAATTTGTTTACCGATGTGTTAAACTAAAATAATATGGGTTAAAATTGACATTAAATCTCCAAAACCCATTGTATGGAATTATATGAAATTTATATTGTCTAAAAAACTATATTAAACCATTATGGACAATATTTTATCATGAAAAAAGTGGGTACACCTCTTTATTTTCAAATGTTAATCTTGTAGAACATACCTCGCTATTAAATGACCAACCATAACATCTATTATTAACACGGGAATAACTTTTAAATAGTCTAATACCTACTCATATAACATCCAAAATTTCATCCCCTCGTATTTTATTACGCGGTTCAGCCATAAATCCATTCAGGGAATACATTAGGTAAAATACAAAAGAGGTTGTCTAAGAAGAGGTAAAACCCCTCACTACAAAATTTTATTTTATTTCATACTCCAAATACTTAAAATTTTTATAATTTATGGTTATATAAATACACAAATACAAAATATATACTTATATTTTTTTTATTATAATGAATTTCAACCATATCAACATCAATCAAATGGGTTAAATATCATTATTCAGGTCCAAGGCGGGCTACTGACATGCAAATAGATGTCATTATTTTCCCATCATCAATAATTATGAATCATAATAATGATTTATTTAACATTTTTATCAGTTATTTATGAAACTGTTATATTTAACATTTCCACTTTCTCACAAAAAATAAGGTAATAATGACAAAATATTTTGAAAATATGTAATATTTATGATATTAAAATAATTTCAGAGAGATAAAATCACTTCTAACTTCTTACCTCAACACCCATTTGAAATTAATAATTCCTCTCGTGCATATGTGTGTTCTACCGACTCCGTATTGGGATGGGAAATATTTTTCATATTTTTTTATATTGATGGAAAAATGAATAATTTTACTACTATAAAAAATATATATAATTTAATAATTATTCATTAATGGTTATTTTATAATTATATTCATTTTCCCATCTATTGTGAAAAATGGAAATAATATTCATTTGTACGTCTATCTAACATCTCCACGAAGGATGTAATAAATTATCATTATATAAATATTATATATTTGTAAAAAAATAAATATAATACTTACATATTTTATATAATTAAATATAACATTCATTTATGATCGTAATTAAATTTCCAAATTTACTCAATCAAAATTGATGTGAAAAATGATGTAATTATCGCCCAAAATAGTGATTTTATCGAAGACTTGCTTTTAAGAAAGTGATAAAAGTCAATAATTTATGAATATGTTTTATGAGATATATGATTATTACTATTTAATTTATGTTTAATTAATATTTTTTATTATATAGGTGGTTAATACATATGCTGAGGAATTCAAACAAGTGGTAAGAGTTTCTCATCCCACATTTACTTTCATGAGACATACGCCACATTCACCACTAATGAAATTTTATGGATTATATAATTCCAAATGTGATGAATCGTTTAATTATTTTATTTATATTCCTGGCTTTTAAATGATTCATTTGATGTTTTTTCATTCATGGGGTTTAAAATTCAAAATATACCAAATTGGAGAGGTTTTATATCAAAATATCATCCTCATTTTAGATTATTTATGATTATGTATACCATGGGGGAGTTATTTGATATTTATATCTTAAACTGATTATATTTTGTTATCATATTTCCATTAATGAACTATTTAATGTTATAATACAATTTTAATATATTTATCACATAAAATGATTAATCATTTTTTTAATCCAACAATAAATCTCACATTGGTCGAAAATAATTTTTCATCGAACAAAATGTTTTCTCAATTTTATCAAATAAGGATTTAAAATTATCCAAATGATTAATTGATGTTATTTTTAACATCTTTTTTGTCTTTATAAAACAATTTTAATGTAGTATTCATGATGTTTTCTGAACAATAAACTTTTCTAACCATTATTAAGATCATTAGTTATGTACTTTATATGTTATTTCAACTATATATAATTAAAAAATATCTTCATTATATTCTCATTAAATTGTTATATTCATTTTTACAATATTAATTTTAATTATTTTTCCCTAATATTATAGAAGTTCATTATTTTTAAAATTAATTTTCAACTAAAATTATATCAATAATATTTTGATAAATTTATAGTTTTAAAATAATAATAATAGTTTTAAATAAATGTTTATTTTCTTTAGGATATATTCCAAGTGATATTTTAAAATCATTTTACCATTTATAAAGTCACCCGTTGACATAACTTTTCCATTAATGGGGATATAGTTAAATGATACCATCCTAATTTTTCACTAGATGGTTCATAATAAATATGACTAGGGATATAATATGTTGATTCAATTCATTTTACTCTGTATTATTTATTATTATGTGTATCTATTGGGAAATAATTGAAATTTATTATTCTAATTTTAAAATAATAATGTTAATATCGATTATGATTCTCTCCAATCAATTGAGGAATGCATTGGGATTTTTAAGTAATTAGTAGGACAGGATATATCCCCTCAATTAACCAATAGGTCTAATGAGATAATATATATTGGGGTTCAGTCAAGAAGTTACCCGTTTATTTTAGATTTGTTAGTACAATGATTCGAATGTATGTTTTATATGCCAAAAATTATGAATACCAATATTTAGAATTCAGTTTTTATATTCAATGTGAATAAATTATTAATTAGAACATCAATTGTTGTCATTTAAATCTCATGTGATTATTTATGTGTCATTTTTTCATCATCATTTATTCCTATCATATTATGCTATTATTATTGATTAAAAATTACGTGTTTGATTTATTTACCCAACCATATTCAACATAATTTATTTTTTGATTAAATAAGCTATATGTATTCCCATTATAATCATCTAACATCCCCCATTCATTTTTTTAATTTTTTGTATAATATAAATTAGTCTTATATGATTGATATAAAGTAATATTATATAAGGAATAATGGAATTTTCAATTAAAATACTTTTTTGTATTATATTTTCAATTATAAAAATAATATGAAGTATTTATATCGACATATAAGAATACTAATCTTCTATTTATTTTTATATGTTATTCATTTTATCAAATTATTTTATAATAAAATAGACAGCAACTCTTGGATACTTGGGTTAGGGTCACTAAATAGATTAAACCAATGGGTTTTATTCCTGCAACTATTTACCTAGAACTTACCTAATCATGTCTGACTCTCATGACATAAAACATAAAAAGGTTTCTTTAATGTGTTGAACAAAAAATAAATCATAAACTTATGACCTATTATTATATAAATTACTTTAACCCTAATGATAAAAGTTATGATTTGAATGTTTTAAAAAATTTCAAATTTTTTATTATTCATATAAAAAACCATTGGTCAAGATACATCTAAAATCTAATTCTAGAATCCCAATAAATAGAAATTCATCCATTTCATTTGAACATTGGTCATTCCTTAGTCTAGGTGATAACCTTTAAAATAGGGAATTGAAATCGATAATTCCAAATTTCCCCATATTTAATACAATTTATTATAAATGAATCCCAATGATGAAATTTATTTCATCCAATCACACTCTTCATTTTTTAATAAAAATTCAATAATTTAAGATTTTATTTTTGACACATAATTTTAATTCTTCCCTTAAGGAATATTATTTTAAGTATATTACACCTCATGTTTATGTTTTTTTATTCATTATCATTATCTATTCGAATTGAATATAATTGTTTCTAAATAAATCTTGAATAATACTATGAATAATTCTTGGGAGTGTAAAGAGGGGTGGGTATTATTCATGCAGTCATGTTTCTGGTAATTATTGATTGAATACTGACGAAAATTATTCAAATATGTTACCCAAAATTCTATTTTTTTCTAGAACCAAGTTCTCATATATTATGTATATAGGATTTTATATTTATAAAAAACTATAAATAGTTACATTTAAAAATATTAGTATGATCTGTTATACATATCCTCGACTTCTATCATTTAGTTATGATTCCTATTATATTTATTCCTTAATACAATTTCATAGGTTTATAATAAATATCCTATGATACCAACTATAAATTCCTCATCTATAGTGACCTTGATCTAGTGTCAAACGTTATTACGTTGACATAAGATAGATGTAATCACATCCCAAATGACTATATAAATTAGTAGTCTAGGTAAACTCAATATATAAATGATTCAAAAATTATATTTTAATACACAAATTAAAAGATATTTTTTTCCTAGATTAACATCCTTACATATAGGGTAACATTTCATATCATTCATAGTACACGTTAGGGCTTCCTAGGGAGGTGAAAAATTATGGGTGACCTGAAATTATCAACAAGCGTTAAGTATAGTGGTTTCTATCATGAATCAATAAGAATAATTAATTTTGAAATGTAATTAATTAAACAAAAATAAAAATTAAATAACATTATTATCATATTATGATAATTAATAATATATATGGAATGGTAAATAACTAAAAACACATTCCATTTAATCAATAATCTATTATTGAAATAAACCAGGGAAAATGTCCTTTGAAAAATATCACGTATAATAAGATTATTAATAACAAATATTGAAAGGTAAAAATCTAAGAACACATTTCGTTTAATAAATAAGATAATAATTAAATTCACCCCAAGATAACATCATTATGAAAATATCATGTATAATAATAGATGAATTATCATGTAAATAAATTCACAATTATTGATTTTCATTGTTTCCCATGGAATTCAGTCTCCCAACAACTGATTTCAGGGGTTGTAATTTCATAAAATCATCAATACTGGAATCACTATATATGAATGTATTCCAATGTGTTTTTTCAGTGTACCAGAAACTAATAATAGTTTTATATCCTTGAGGGACCATCATTATAAAGACATTTGATAATTTAGAATACATGACTAGTTATCATTAAGAACCCACACGGGTTGAGAGAATGGGAGGTCGAACTCATCACACCATTTTGGTGGGAGTTATTTTTCTACTATATGAATCTCTCGTATATTTAAGACATGTTCATAAATACTTTACCAATTCTCCAAAATGATATGGTTCTCTCAATCTCATGTTTATAGTTTTTAATTAGCTATATGAAAATAGGGTTATACATTAAAGGATATATCAATATGTATATAAGGATCAATAGAAATGTAATCATACTTTACAATTATTATAGATTATTAGTTCACTATGATGCAACTTGTTTTTTAGCCATGTTATGGGGAACTATGGAGGGTAATGTTATCTAGGAGATGGAAGTTTAATTATTATTCGAATCAAACCCATGTAATGGGATTCATATTTTTCCTTATGGAATGAATTAGAACCCATGTTTTTTGGTGACACTTAATGGGTAACATTATACATTTTATGGTTATGTGATAAGTACATAACAAAAAATTTAATATCATGTGTCATGGATGTCCAAGAAAAGGTTCATAAACAATGTTTGATGTGGGACTTATTCTAATGACTCTTGTGGAACTGGGATGGAATGATAATTTCTTGGTAAAATAAGACCCTACTAGGAATGCGGACCAGTGAGAATTGGGTTTATTTGAAGTGTTGGGTTTGGACCATTGGGACAATTCCTATGAATCCTATTTGGAGGGTAATAAATGTCAACATAGTTTAATTGTGAGGATCCACACCTATATATATCCCTTTCAGAATATTAAATTGTAATTTACTACTAATGATGAATCTTTATAAAATGCATTATGAATGATATCTCAACTCATGGTGACATGGGGGATTTTTTCATGGATTACTCTTGAGGAGGTTTCCTAGATTAACAAGATTATGATTAGGGAGTTATCTTATGGAGGATGTCCATTAATCTCATGACCTAACATGGTGTCGTACATATCATGGATATGTTAGGAATCCAATTTCTCATAGTTCAATAATTTGGTATTACACACAGATGTTGCCATTTTAAATGTGGTGACAATTGGGGCTTACTCTTGATGATGATAACCAAAAGGATTGGGACCATTTTAATATCATTGAAACTATAAACCTTTAATCCAACATGATTCACTCTTGATTTGATAATCCGATTGAAACATAAGATCATGGAAGTCACATGATACAATCATTAGTGAGATATATACTTATCTATGAGGAATCGCTCCTATGGAAGTATTTTCAAGCGAGTTGAGACAAATATTCAACAAATTATTCTTTTCTAATCCAACTAGGCAGGATCCTTGATATTGTATATACCCCATATCCAAATGAGTTGGGATGAGTCATGATTGAATGTGATGGACAATATGAAGTCCATGATATTTAAAAGCAAACACTTCTCCTCCTACACTAGTGGAGAGGATGGGGCGATGATAGAGAGAGAATGTTACTCCAGTTCCTAACCCATTATTGATCCAGTTTCATCGATGATAATATGATTAGGGGTGAAAACTCATATCATAAGGGATAGATAATTATTATAATAAGGATTCACTAATTTTGGGAATTATGATTGGGTATTACTACTAAGGAGGATGAACATGTATTTTAGGCCTTAGGAGGGAGTTCTATGTATCTTGATCTTTGTAGGAATACGAGTTCTCATAGTTTAATAGTTAGGGCTTACACATTGAAATTGTCCTGAAATTGGTTGGATGGGGAATACAACTGGGGTGAATACATAAATTTTTTTAAAGAGGGCCAGGATAGTGGCTCACAAAGGTCCTGGTATAATGTCCTCAGATCAAGTCCTTAGCATAGGTACTTAGCACATGTCCTTATTATAGGTCCAAGGTTCATGTCCTCATCTCAAGTCCTTACAACACATTATACGTTTAGGTCCATTATTCTGGTCCTTTTTCCACGTTCTTTACTCAGGTGCTTGGCCCAAATCCATGGATCATGTTCCTGGATAATGTCTTTTGTTCAGGTCTTTAGCACATGTTCTTGACTCAGTTTTTTGGATTAGGTTCTTATATATGGTCCTTAGCATAGGTCCATGGTCCATGTCCTTGGCACAACTTCATAGATTATGTCCTAGGATCATGTCCTTACGTTATAGACAATGATGGGACTATCATCCCACTTATCGATTTAATTATCCATTTTCTCAGGAATTATACATTTTCATGAGAGATATATTGAGAACAATGTGAAGAGGTTGTTCAGATGAGGTTTGGGGATTCTTCTTGTTTTCACATCAATAAATTTAATGTCCCAATGGTAATATTAATAGGAAAAAATTTCATCGGTGTAGTTCCTTAGTGTAGGTCAATGGCATAGGTCTTTGTCACAAGTCTTTGTTGCATGTTATTGGCTCAGGTTCTTGCATAGTTCCATATCAGTGGTCGATTGTATGGATCCTCCACCCATTTCATTGGATAAGTTACTTGGATTACATATATAGAGATGTTACTTGGTACAGGTCCTTGACATGCGTCCATGGAACCTGACCTTGGTACATGTGATGAAAATCCATTTTTAAATGCTTTTCCGTCATTTGAGATCTATAAATTTTGAATTTTATATCTTCTTTGGCTCTCCAAATAGTAAAATAAATCCTATTAGGGAGATATAGAATCCATATAGTGATTATAAAAATTTCTATTGTAAAAAATGTATACATTTTATTTAATTTTTAAACATATATTTTATCTTTGATCTTCTAAATCCACCTCATACTCATAGAGGGGAGTAAATTAAACATATAACTCATTATAGTGTAGTATTATGGAACAAAAAATTCCAACCTTCATTTTTTTATGAATAATGCACACATATCACCTCTAACATGAAAATTATTTTATAATTTAGGGTCATGTAATTAATTCATTAGAAATATGAATGTAACAAATTTTTTGGTGTCATCAAAATCCCACCGTATAATTAGATTCCTTCATAAATAATGAAAAAAATTAGTTCGAAGATTACTATAGGAAACATTGATGCATTCCACTATATTATTTTAGGTTTTAGGGCTATTTAATGTATTAAAGGATGCTTAAATGTTTATAGATGTTTTGGTTCCTATTGAGAATAATTCCTCGGTTGATATGATCATATGGGAAATATTAAAATCATTATTTTTTAGATCATTATCCTATATTCTTAAGGATATCATCATGAATGAGACGTTACATGAATGTTATAGCATTTTCTTAGGCTTCCCTTTGCTGTTTTTAAGAGTAGCATGTTTTTTTCCTTTATCTTATCATTGAAAATTTCTTACCTAAACCATACATACTCTATGTCTAGTAAGATGAGACCATATTTTTGTTCAGAGTTCCTTTTATAGTATTTTAATATGATGATAATTGTGTATCTTTGTTTAGGGAATTTTGATTTCATGAAGGATGCACTAAGGAAAACTATAATTTAGGTCCAATGTATTTCTCAATAGATATTGAAATAATGTCCCAAAGAGGGCTTCTGGGATGAGAATGATCTAACATTCTACAGATTGATGATGGAATATCATAATCCTAAATTTTTTTTATCCCAAATAAAAAAAATTCAATATTATAGGATATCTCTCTTAAGGATGACGTTACCATTGTTCGACAAACACATTTTGTGCTCTTCTTTGTGAAAGGCCACTAGGGCACGTACTACATAGCCAAATGATGGAATCCATTTTATATCAGTCCCAAATAGTTATGATCATATTATTAAAAACCAACTAGGGCATATTATAACATATCTAGTAAAATAATTTCCCTGGAATTCGAACATTATATTATGGATGTTAAAATGGAGTTTAGTTTGATTAATATTTTCCAAAACTATAATGGATTTATCTACCAGTGGACGGTGTTTGAGAATGAATGGAATAAAATTATTGACACTTGACATGAGTTGGAAACTTCTTCTATAATAATTAATCTCAAGGGACGTAGGGTATATTTCATGATATGGAACATGTCCAGGAGAGGCCCCGTTATGCCAATGGTTAATGTATCATGTAGTTTAATGTAATGTGATGATGATATTTTCCATTTATATGATCCTCCCACGATTAGTTTCTTTTTTATTTAGTTTAGTATTTTAAATATAGGACATTAGGGGGTTATAATTTAATGTCTTTTGATTAGTCGAAAATAATGATGAGCCTCCCACATACAGTAATCCGTTTGGAAATATATTTCCATATTCAGATGTGGGAGGATAATGTTGTAAGATTTTATTTATGGATCCCTAGATCTAAATACTATTATGATAAAAATGGAACATGATTTTTTGTTGGTTTCACCAGAGGATGATGTTACCGGGGATTGAAAAAACAACTTTTTGGGTTGTTACACTTATTGAAAACTAGGTTTCATTCCATCTAGTGAAATTATACAATCCCTAGATGGAGGTAAATGAAATATATGAGAAACACATAAAAATTTTATTACATAATAGTAATGTGTAGTCATATAAAAAAATTCTCAAGAATCCCATGATTATACCACTAATGTCCAATGGATTATTGTGGATATTTGGGAATTCCTCGGGAAAGAGTTTGGTTTATTGGAGGAAATTACCTAATTATAGAAATGGAATTTCAATTAAAAAATTCCCAGGAATTGGGGGAATAGTTTATCTACCTAGGTATAGACCCATAAAAGAGATAAATTTACTATTGTTAGGTCATATGATTTGGAATATAACATTATAGAAATGAAATATAATATATGTCGTATTGATCCATGTTAGTTATTTCATTATTCGGACATGAATGAAATATATGTAAACTACAGTATTTGGGATTCTTAAATTATGAGAATGAATATGGGACATATATGATGGATAATTGTATAATATTTCATATAATAGGTTTCAACATATTTTCTTCAATGCACATAAGGACATGAGTGTATTCTAACAAGGGAAAAGTTGCCATGATTTCTGAAACCCATTTTAATGGATTTTTTGTAAATTCCCAACTAGGGTGTTTGAATAGTCAAATAGTGGAATCCATTGACTAATAGGCCCAAGATGAGGATCGTTTTAGGAAGGTACAATTATGAAATGTAATTCAAATGTAGGCAATATTGCCTTTATGTATCATACATTCTATCACTAAATGTTGAAGAATGAATATAAATCTATGAAATTGTAAAAGATTAGGAGTATGAATTGTTGAAGATTAATTTCTTAGTAAAAATTAATATTTTAAACTGATTTTGGCAATGATTTTGGATTCCAATGCATTTATTTGACTCATAAGTGGAAGGGGTCACTTCTATTTCATTGGAGGTCTAAATGAAGAAGGGATCCAAATTAAAAGATCATGTACATATCATTGTTTGTATTAAGAAAAAGTATATTTTTATTTTCCTCATGCTTGGAATAAAGAATTAAGGATTGGGTCACTATGTATACCAATAGTATGAGAATAAATCCACACATTGTTAATGAGGTACCATGAAATTTATAGTCATGATGATTAATGTCACGAGATAAGGAAGAATTTGTCTTGACATGAAGATTAATGATATATTATAGTTGGACAAGGGTCTAGGGAATGAATGTACATAATTATTTATTTAGACAAGAATCAAGACACAAATAGATTATAATGGAATAATGGAGTTTATTGACATCTGATGAGGGCATTTGTGTTATTTATAGGGTCTTGTAGCCAATAACAAGAAAACCCTGATATGAAGTGACATTTCATAAAGATATGGGGAACCCTTTAACAAAAATTATAGTCTCACATGAGCTATACTAGATTTGAGAAACAATGATTGAATTTTTCTTCATCTTCCATATAAGGAAAATAAAATGTAAGGTTAGGGGAATTTATAATTTTGTGGTGTATGGGATGGAGGATATGATCTAAGACTCACTACATATATTATTAGGATAAGAACCAAGCCATAAATAGTTCTTGAAATCCCAATCTGTTTGACATCATTCTATGAGGATGAAGATAAACTAACATGAAAGGATGAAAATGTTGTAGTTTTCTACAAGGAATGAAATATGTGAATTACTACATATCTCATGGGAATTACAATCAAACTAGACATAGTTATATGAAGTTTCCATGTGTAGGATTGACCCTTACACACATAGTGGTGGATATTTTTTATTGCAGCTCGACCTGAGATTGATGACCCGAGTGTCCCTATGCATCTTGTTAGAATGAGAATCATGCCACACATAGTTATTGAATATATTTTTCTACACCAATTAGTATATCATGTTGTGAAACAGATTTTATATCTTCCAGAATGATGGTTATTCCTAATATGGGTGATCTAGGAGTGAGTACACATCCAAATGTAATGAGAATCAAAACATAATTTTTTAGAAAGTTTCCTTGTGAGGATTTGGTTCACACAAAAGGAAAAGGTATATTTTTATTTATAGTAGATTTTGGTCACAAGATTAGATATCTAAGAATCAAAATGTATCACATTAAAATGATAATCATGTGAAACATTGTTCTTAGGTAGATTCTGTAGTTCACCATCATGTGATGAGGACGTTGGCAATGCATTTTACTATCATGCAGAATGAATGTAATAATTATGGTTCCTATACCAATAATAGGTGATAAAATTCCATTATTATGTTGCAATGATGTGAGTGGGAGTTACACATGGGATCCAAAAATATTTTATTCATAATATATGGCCACGATGGCTAATCGGTCCACTGAGGGGTCATGGGGATGCAATTGGGTCCTGCACCAGATACCGAGTCCAATTTTTGAGGTATTATGAGGAGTATCATGGACCATGATATTGTTGGGGTTCTTAATGTGAAATGAGGGAGACATTAACCGGATATTTTTATTTCATGTGCTAAAAAAACCGGTGTGTTGTAGTTTCAAGTAATATGACTATGATCTCATATAATGAAGTTTGATTTCATGAAAGAGTGAATATAATTCCATGTATATTATCTTCATGAATCACAAATGTTATTCAATGCATTTTAAATTTGTGAAACAAACTCCAACTATGTATTTTAGCATCTGAATATTGGGACACGTATGATGATACATAGTTTAAGGTCCGATATCAAGGATAATATTTTGTGATATTTCATAATATACTTTTAAAAAAAGCGTACATTAAATAGAGTCATAATGATTTTTCCATCCATTTAGATAAATGAATAATCTCCCTTATAGTAGATTGTGTGTAATGAGTAAGGCACCTCACCCATTTATTTAATCTTTTTAGTATTCCTTCCTTGTATCAGTAGAGTTCTGAGGACAAACACATGTTCACATTAGAGGAAGGAGTAGAGGATGATCTTCTTGTTTAAAGCATGTGTTATCTCATTGTGGTATACATCCATGTGATTCAACGCATGTCATATTTTTTATCTAGTCATTCCAAATATTCCAATCATAATTGGGATCACACATATGTGGGTAGATGATCACATATTGAATCATGATGTGATTTAAACTGAATATCAATTGCAATGAATTATTCTATTCCCTATAGCATTATATATGTGGTCACCCATGTTGTAGTATGAGTTATAGTTTTGTAAAACCATAAGGAATTAAATACCTGTTAAGTCCAAGAATTATTATCATATTCAACCATTTTCTACAGTATATTTTACAAGGACAAGATTAAGGCCCCTATATAACCATTGTCCACTACATGATAGTGGGAATAATGGGTGGATTGGATATCACATTCATGAAATAAATTTTCCTTATCATAGAATAGAACATGGTTCAATTTTCGATCAATATTATATGTAGCACACAAAATCTATAAATTATATTTCATTTCATGATTTTGGAATGGATTTTGGCCCTGAATTCATTTAGAGGTATTACCTCGGTTTAGTTGGAGATGAAATTAGTAGCAGTAATGATGTATTTGAACTGCTTGGTCGTAACTAGAGGGTATCACCCCAGAACATAAATTCCAAATTTAGTGAATTTACATGAGTATGTTTTTCATATGTAGAAGCTATGGTGGATAATTAATTTATTTTTAATGAACATAATAAAAATTAAATTTCATGCTGAATTATCTGCATTATATGTTATCATGCACAAGTAATAATCAATACGCTGAATTGGTGGAAAATGATGTATCCATACTGATGGGAACCATAGGACATAGTGTTATGTTCATCTATAAAGGTTGAGGTCTTTACTCTATCTATATATCTGATAAGGAATCCACCAAAGACTTATTTATATAAGACTTTTGATGATTTGGTCTATCATAAACAATGAAGATGGTTTCTACCCATCAAATCTGTTCATTCCCTCTTCTATACATTGGTATTACTTTATTCTAGATGTAATCCATGAGGGGCTTCATCCATCTAGTGGTAGGACCACATTATTAAGGTATACATATGATATATTAATCTCTTACATTGATTTCAATTAAAGGTGAAACCATTCGGTGATTGGCGAGGTCGATGACCATTTCATACAAGTTTAGATGTTCTAATGATGTAGCTACAATTTTCAATACATCTACATGGGAATCCTCAGATTTTATGTGAGTCAATGATGGTTCAGAGGGGAAATTTATAATAAACCTTTTGTTACAGTCCTGTAGGAGGATTAAATCATCGTTTATGATAGAGTGATACCCATTGATAATCCTAATTATTATATATAAATCATATTTCCCCTTAATATGGTCTACTCGTATTTAGAGCATCAATTCCAGAGCATCAATTCCAGAGCTATAATGAGGGATTGGTATTCTTCCTCATTGTGTGTAATGAATTTTTATAGAATTACTGATTATGTTTAAGATTCATTAAAAAACGAAATTTTCATGATCCCTAACACATATTTCTAAGGCATATGGCCACCCATTGTCCTCTTCATTATGATCTTGGAAGCTCCATCAACAAACATTTCCCATTCTTAGGGACCTTTATTAATAGAGAATATCTACTCATATGATAATTCATTATTTTATATATTTTTTCTATGATAGGTTGTTCTACAGGAAAACATGCCTAGGTCTCGACATTAATTGATTTCTGAGGAAAAAAGTTTATATCAAATTGTTTCAGAACAATATCCATCATGCAAGATGCCTTATCAACATAAGAAAAATGGAGATCAATATTAGAGGGATATTATGAAGGACCATGTTGAAATTGTGTACATGTAGATAGTGTATCAATTTATAAATCAGGAATATTAAATCCAAATAACCCTTCTCAATATGGGAATAATGTGTCTCATCATCCAGTATGTTTTGTATTAGATAAGAAATGCTTAATTATTTCTTAGTATCATTATTTTCAGCAAGGAAGGATCGTGGTTATTATTCTAGTGCCTTAACATACAAAATGAGTGGATTTACCTAAATAATTCAAATCAACACTAGTGGGCTCAAGAGTATGTCCAAAGGATTAATTATTCTTCCTAAAATTCATGGGTCCGCTAATATGTGACCCCCTCCTAAAATTCATGGGTCCGCTAATATGTGACCCCCTTTTACATCATTTTGTAAAGGGGAAACACTTTCTTATAATATTTTTTATGGAGTTTCCGATTTTGGAAATGATTCCATGACGTCCTCTAACAACTTTGAGGTTTAGAGGGTGCGACATGATAAGGAAATATATTTTTGTGGAGACCAACATCAATGTCTCAATGTCATACAAATAATTTGAGAATATTCCCCGAGGATACCCCAAATATTCATTAGAAGGGTTCCATCTTCAAACTATGATGTCATTGCTTGTTTAATATGGTTTCCAGACCAACTAAGAGGAAATAATGTTTCCATACCATGACCAAAATATCCTCAATGTAGAATTTGAAATACCTCCCTATGAAGTGTTTGAATATGTTCTTAATGGCTTGGTGGTATGTTGTTCTACATTTCATTAAATCAAATTTTATTACTTGAGAGAATAATACGCCCTATGTGACCCTAAAGGTGTTGACTTCATTATCTTCCAAAATTGTCATAATAGAGTTTAAAAATATATATATTATTATTTGATATTCTATTCCTAAAAATATAAGCTTTGGCCAAAATAATTATATAATGATATGTGTATCTTTAAGGAAAAAGGTGGGGTTCCCTTGGAAGTATATATAGTATGTTTATTAACCATATAATATAAAAATTTTAAGAGACATGGTAAATGTTAAACTATTTAACTTAGAGTAAAATGTAAAAGATTAGGTTAATATAGTGACCCATACATGTCTGAAACCTACTTGATGAGTGGTATCGACCCATCCCACCTAATATTTTAATTATTACATTTTTTATCCATTAGAAACCGAAATTGTTTTTATTAAAAAATAATATTTCTATCTTTTCCTAAGGTGTACCTCACCCTTCTTATAAAAGGGAACTCCCCCTTCCCTCAAATTATCACCTTCAAAGTCTTTTGTCTCAGCCATACTCTGCCCAAATACCATCTCAAATCTCCTCACTTCATCTTAGAGGCCATACTTTAGTCATAAATCGATCATAAGGAGTTCTTTTGATCAAATCAAAAGGAAGAACCTGAAGAAGAGATAAATATTTCATAACCTCTTTCAAGGTCCTTTCTTCTTCTACTTCCTATTTATTTTTTGTTTCCATTCTAATTTAATAACTCCAGTATCTTATATATACTATGATGTTATTATATATATGGTACAACCATATTTATTATTCTATCATCCCTTTAATTACATGTCACCATACGCGCGTATGTAAGTCTTACCATCTCCACGTCGTGGTGTAATTGTTATTAAATAAATTATTATTTGGATGGGAATAACAATGATTTGTAATTGAGGTAAATAAAAAAGAAACATGATAATTATTATATATATATTATCCACCATCCAATTATATATTATTTTAATATCTAAATAATGATAATGTTGCTCGGGCGGTTGTACGGATTACTGTCTCCACGAAGGCGATGAGATTCATTCCCCAACAAAATCCATTCAAGACTAATTTTCATTATATGATTAAAAATAATGTTTAAATAATTAATAACATTATGAATATTAAAGATATACTTCCTATTTAAAACAAAAGCTACTTTTGAAATATACAATATAAATGAAAACAAATCAGTTAATTCCAGAAATGACGATAATACTTAAATATTATCAACAAAGCAATATTGAAAGATCATATAAGATACCATATTAATGTATATTATTCTTGTATAATTTAATAAAAATTATTCCTCCATTATACCAGAGGTTATCCTACCCTCAACCAAGGAAAAGTACAATGTAAGGGCTTTCTTATCTCACTTTTAACTTTGTGAGATTTCCATTGTTCGTCACATAATTATTAAATGTGGTGTATTGTGTAATGTGTTTTGATATATATATATCATGAATATATTTATATTCATTTTATTATGTGATTCATTTGGTTGTTATTAACTTTTGGTCATACGACTTGATTGATTACAATGAAGGGTTTTCATCTCACTTTATATTTCCGTGAGATTCATACCATACTATCACTATTGCATTTTATGTGGTGTGTGTACTTCCAAATGATTGTATTATTTGTGTAATATTAATTAATTTATGAGTAATAAAATCTTCATTTTATTATCCGTATTTGTTGGGATTATGTTTTTGTATGTTACCAAATTGTTAAGTGAATTTCAAATTTTAACTTCCACACATTCAGCTTTACACATACATCATTGATTATTTTACTCATTGATAATGTGTGGTATCACTATTTATTATTTGTGTAGTAATTTATGCTCCCATTTCTTGGGATATACTTTTTACACACATAATAACTCCATTGACAAATTCTATAGTCATCGATATGAACTTTATAACAGTTATTTTAACACAAACTCCATTTATTGAGTTACAAATCCAATTCATTGGTGTTCTTTTTACAAGAATATGTGTGAATTTCCTTTCATTAATTTACTATAAATATCAAATAATATTGAGTTTATTTATATTTTTATCAAATAATTATGTTTTTGATCTACCCTTAACCAAAGGATACTGTCTTTATAAAAGATTTCATCTGAATTTACATTCCATTTGAGACATCTTTGTTGTTATACACCAATTCTCTTTTTATGGTGTATATAATGTACTTTTACATAGTATATCAGGAATACCATTATTCTCATGATATTTTATTGTTTTTATTACCTCAATTATTTTTATTCAAGTGTCTCTCTTTTGGTTATGAACTCTTACTAAAATATCATTTTAATGTGTTTTAAATATTTATTATTATAAACCTTTCTCAATAAGTTCCATGTTTTAAAAATGTTTTTAAGGATTAATTTATTTGAAAATTAACTTTTTAAATTTTAAATTCCATTTAAAATTTTTAAAGTGTTAAGGGACACTTTGATTCAAAAAACAATTTTAAAAGGCTTCATGAAAAATAGTGACACTTTTAAATGTTTTCATGAAAAACGGGGATTTTTATCTCAAATATTTTTTATTATAATTTCTATCTATGTAAATATCATTCATTATTATTTATATAGGTTTATATATTATAATAAAATCATCTATATCATATTTAATGGGTTATATTTGACTTAATATGTGCTATTTTTATACCATTCATGGTTTGTGGTTTAAATTTTGACATTTCGTATGCTAGTTTTAATAAAAATGATCAAATTATATTTCAACCTTCTCATATGAGTAATTAATTGGACTTAGTAAATGATAGGTGGAGACCACTATAGCTCCTCGAGGCATCTCTATTTCTCATGAGTCAAACTATTGTCTTGGCACAAGGCCTTGACAAAATCATTCATGTAGTCTAGGAACAAGTCTTTAACTATGGGGGTACGAATGTCCAACATTATTCATTCCATCATTAAGAAAGTTGATATTGATATTGCATCCGATTATTCAACTAGTAGAATATCAATGTGAATAATTAAATAGAATTATTTGATTTTAAATTTTGAATATTATACTGAAGTTCAATTTTTAAAGGCTTTTGTTTTATTATTATACATTGCCTTAAAATTTTGTTCTTTTTTATGAATGTTTCCGCTATATTGTTATCCTTACTAAGCATCTGAGATCACCCCCTTCTATGTTATATTATTCCAAGATGGGAAGAGGTATATTATGACTAACATGCAGGGATAGTCTATGGGATCTCAGTGTTGTCTATAGAAAACAATGTTGTTGTAGTTTTCCATTTTATGATGTAATGTAAACCTTATGAATGTATCTAGTACATCCATTTCTAAAAAACTAATTGGTCTTTCGATACATTATCCTTAGTGATCTAGCCAATGATACATAATAATGCATTGGCTCTGGGCTTCTGGGGTCGGTGTGTTACAGTTGGTATCAGAGGATGTTTAGTACAAACCATGGAAACTATATATAGATAATATCTTATTAGTGAACATATCCCTAAGATAGAATTTGAAGATTAGTATAGAAGAACATCCTAAAATTTTGGTATTCTAGAGATTTTGTGGGTCTTCAAAGCAATACATCCCTGTCTAGATACGAGCAGGTAGAGGTGGATCTGGCATAGATGTACCAAGGGGAAAACCCCGAAGACACCACTTTGAGCTAGAATCGAATGGGAACATGTACACAACAATAGCCCTTACTGCACTTTTGGTTACGACACTCCCAGAGGATAGGCATAGAATAATTTACATTTTTTTTTAAAAACTGATTGGAAGGATTTTAATATAAGATAAGAATAAATTCCCTTGGTTTATTCTATGGTGTTTCAAATTGAAAATATGTTGTCATGATATTCCTTAAATGATTTTATGAATACTGTTACTCACAAAATTATTTTTGGTCTTAGTAAATGGATGGATTCCAAGGAAGTCATAGTAACATTGAGCATGATGTACAAGGTGGGAACAGTGGTGTAAATGAGAATAAAAATGAAATTTTAATAGGTGTAAAATATATCATGTTCATGAAAATTATGTTTTCCAAAAATATGATCAATAATATATATATTAACCAAATCCCGGACTAAATAATGAAGAGTTAGGCGATGAATGATAAGATCTCTAGCAGTGGGTACCATGGAGAAAAGAATCATCAATATCCATCATGCATGAAATGTGGAAATAGACACCCAGGAAAGTGTCTCAATGGAACAGATAAATGATTTACGTTTGGGAAATAATGATATAAAGTAAAGAATTGATGAGGAGAAATGAAGAGTACTATGTAAAAAACTAAAAACGGTCCCAAGAATCCATTTACAGTCATTTGTAGTAAATGTAAGGGGCCTGGCCATTACCTGAGTAAATTCCCTATTCTATAGGATATTTTCTTAGTCAAAGAAGAATCTATGTGGAAATAAATAGTTGGAGAAATGTTTAAAAGTATTACTTGTCCTCGTTGATGGGATTACATTGGAAGAATTTTATCTTGTATTTGTAAGCCTTCATTTTGTTATTTAGAAATGATATTTGAGGAATAATTATCTTTTCTCTTGTAAATATTGTTATAAATAACAATTTGTTTTGATATGATCGTTGGGTTTTATGTAATTACATGTTACTATATTTTGGGATAAAATTTCAAGGTACGAGATAACATTTGTGGATAAAATATGATATGGTTATTTTGAAGAATTTATCTAATTTTTATAATGTAATAAAATATAGTTTTTGAAAAATGACAACACACAGACCGTGTGACAACCCGTCCCGTCATATAAAGCTTTGGGAATCGAACCCATAATAAGAGAGTGATTGAGATATATCGCCTAACATTGGACAACGTGAAGTCACTGGTTAGTGTGGCTTATTATTTTTTACTTAAATTATTTTATTAATAAATATTAAGTGTATTTGGGATCTTATGTCTTATCAAAAGGAATAACCTTATAATACGAACATGATTTAGTGATTAAGTGATAAATGTTATTTTGGAAGACGTTCACCCTGTTGGGAACACTATATGCCTTAGGAAAAGAGAATACAATGGGAATTTATTTGGGGATTAATGGTGGATTTTTATATACGTTTTCCTTGTAAATTTATATTGATTTAGGTTATTTATGGAAAAGATTGACCTATAATAGAAAATAAGTGATGAGGTTAATTATTTTTAAGAATGAGACATTAAGAGTAGTCTATGTCATTTGGAGATAGAATACAATGTGGATGACTGCTTAACAAAATTATTCTAATTTTTGGGATTTAATATTAGTTTGGTTCATACTGAATGATTTTAAGGAAAAGTTTTTATTGAATGGTATTTATATTGATTTGGGGTATTGTTGGATTAATTTTAGAAATTAAGATTATTGATTCTTTCATTAATGAAATATCTTTATTGGGATCATCTGATCTTGAACTAACCGTTTTGGTTTTGATTAATCACTAAAGACAATATTAATATATAGTTTATCCTTTGTGGATTATGTGATTCTCCAGAATGTGATTCTAGCTCTTCTGGTATGACCAAGTCATCTGGAATACCCATCGTTTGAAAAACAATGAGTTAGTGGTAGAAATTTATTAATGAATGAAACTCTTCTTAAAAAGTAATATTATATCATTATTTTCATAATCAATATCATATATAAATTCCTCAACTTTATGAAATGTAATTTCAATCAAACAAAATCATTCTACGTTTACTTTTCATACTATGAAACTAATCAACATTTGTCCCATCACATGTTTGTGGTTTTATTGTTGTTATATATATCATGATCATGTTTTCTATCCCTCTTCATCAGATCTTCACACTTAGTTTATCTTCCATATGCATGTTTTCCTACATGGAATCCTAATATGGGTTATCTCGGGTTACCTTTGTACTTCTCTTTCTTTCATTTAATGTGATAGTTTTATTAACTCTTTTTCCGAGGTGAGACTTTCAATAATGTTCCCAAGGAAAATTTTTAAAATTGAGAAGATGTAATTTCCAAAAAGGGGGATCAATGTAACACCCTATGATTCCACGCTACGTTTCCCTTTGAATAAGTTAATAGCTTGCATTGTACGCAACTTCGAGATTCTAACACAGCCTGACCAATCAAACTAGATGTTATGAATAATAATACCCATTTTTTGAAATTTTCTAAATTTTATCATTAACATTTGACTTCATTTTTGGATTTGGAATATAGAAATTAGCTTAGGGTTAATTTTTGGTATTTTCTGAAAAATTTCAATTTTTGATGAATAAATAAAAAAACTGAGTTTTAGTTAAAAACCTAATTTTTATTTAAATAATTATTTAATTTATTTTAATTTATATTAGGTCCAAATAGATACATAATTCCTATATATGTTCAATGTAATTCATTGGAGTCAATTAATAATAATTTTAGATATATAAAATTGTTATTGAACTTTTTAACAGTATTTTACCGATATACTATGAGCATTTGAAAATTTGAATAAAATATAATTTTACCACTTTTGTGAACTGAATTTTAAATATCTAAGAGACATTGTTTATATCAGTATGTAAAATGTGGTTCAATAAGATAAAAATAATTTTTGGTGAATAGTAACTTTTGACTCTTATTTACCACGGTTAAAAATAAATAGGGTAATAACGGGTAAAAATGATATTATTATTACCATAAAACATGTCTTAATTATATTTGATATGTGTAATTCGTCCGAAAACAACCTTTGGAATAAAATATGATCCTTTAGGTCCACCTGGATTAGATTGGGACATTTATTATTATTTAATTAAAAGAAGAGTTAAAAGTGTTAAATTCCAAGATTAATAACTAAAACATTTTTAGTATAGGGCTATAAACAAGATAAATTAGATTATAACTACTAATTAGAAAGATAAATATTTTTAATAAATAATTGTATTTTATTTATTTTATTTAGACATTATAAAATTTAATTTATTTAGGACACAATGATGATGCAGTAATTACCTAATTAATGAAATATTAAAATATATAATATTATAGATATCCAAAAAATGTAATTTGAGACTTTTTATGATTTAAACTAATTTTATAGGTTATAATGACATTTTAGGGTCGGTTATATGAATTTTTTATGATGTAATAATACTTTTATAAATTTAGCAAAAAAAAACAAATGGTGTCAAAATTGACATAAAAGTGTTTTTAAAACAAATATTAGAATATTAATTGATATTTTATTATTAAAAATATATGTTTCATAAAAAATACATATATAATGATAGGTGTATCATTAATGAACCAATTTTGTTTCTCTTGCATGTATATAGTATGTTTATTAACCATATAATATAAAAATACAAAGTCACATGGTAAATGTAAAACTTTTTAACTAAGAGTTAAATCTTAATGATATGGTTAATATAATGCCCAAAACCTGTCTAAAACATATTTTTTGAGTGGTTTTAGACCCCTAAATACCTTATCTTTTAAATAATTTTTTTTGGAGTCATTAGAAAATGAAAATTTTTTTATTATAAAATAATATTTCTAGCTTTTCCTAAGGCGACCATCACCCCTCTTATAAAAGGGAACTCCCCCTTCCCTCAAATTCACACCTTTAAATCCTTTTTTCTTGGCCAAACTCTGCCAAAATACCCTCTCAACTCACCTCTCTTCATCTTAGAGGCCTTACTTTAGTCAGAAATCCATCTTAAGGATCCCTTTGGATCAAATCAATAGGAAGAAGCTGAAGAAGAGGAAAACATTTCCTCACCTCTTTCAAGTTCCTTTCTTCATCAACATCATCATTATTTTTTGTTTCCATTATAAAATAATAACGAAATTATCTTCTATATACTATTATGTTATTATAAATATGTTACAACCATATTCATTATTTTATCCATACTTTGAATTACATGTCACTATACGTGTGTACGTATGACTTAACGTCTCCACGTCGTGGTGTAATAGTTATTCAATACATTATTTTTTGGATGGGTATAATAATGATAGGTATTTGATGTAAATAAAAAATATAACATTATAATAATTCGGTATATATGATATACCATGCAATTATTTACTATTTTAATATCAAAATAATGATATTGTCGCTCGAGCATACATACTGATTATCGTCTAAACGATCGCAATGAGATTCATTACCAATCATAATCCATTCAAGACTAATTTTCATTAGATGATTAAAAAAATGTTTAAAGACATAAAATTATTATTAGTTTTAATATGATACAACCTATTAATAACAATCACCACTTACGAAACAAAGAATATAAAGGAAAACGAATCACTTAACACCCGAAATGACGATAATACTAAAATATTATTAACAAATAAATATTAAAAGATCATATATGATATCATATTAATGTATATTATTATTTTAAAATTTAATAACAATTATTTCACCATTATACAAGAGGTTATCCTACCCTCAAACAAGGAAAATTATAAAGTAAAGGGTTCTTTATCTCAATTTTAAATCTGTGAGATTTCCATTGTTTGCCACATATTTATTAAATGTAGTGTATTGTGAAATAACATTTGATATATATATATATTACCATTATTATCATTATATTAATATTATTATTTGATTAATTTTGTTTTTATTAACTTGGGACCATACAACTCGATTGATTAAAATGATGTAATTTTTTTCATCTCACTTCCTATTTCCATGAGATTCAGGCCATACTGCCACTATTACATTTTGTGTGGTGTATTTCCTACCCAATTATTTTATTCATCGTGTAATATAAATTAACTTTTCAGTAATTACTTCTTTATTTTATGAACCATATTTCATGGGATATATGTTTTGTAAGTTACCAAATTGGTACGGGAATTTCAAATTTGAATTTACACTCATTAGGCTTTACGCATACATCATATATTATTTTACTCCAGTATTATGTGTTGAATCACTATTTATTATTTTTTTAGTAAATTCCACCACCCCTTATATGGATATAATTTTGATATAAATAATCACTTCATTGATAAATTCTCTAGTTATCGATATGAACTTGATAACAGTAATTTTAACTCAATCTCCATTTATTGGGTTAAAAATCCAATTCATTAGTGTTTGTTTCGCAATAATATGTGCGAATATCCATTGATTGATTTACTCTGAATATCCAATAATATTCTGTGTATTTATATTTGTTACACAAAATTATGTCGTCGATTTATCCTTATCCTAATGATGCTGTCTTTATAAGAGATTTCATCTCAATTTACATTCCATTGAAACTTCTTTGTTGTTATATGCCAATTCTATTTTATATGGTGTATATAATGTACATTGACATAGTATATCATGAGTAAATTTATTCCCATGATATTATGATGTTTCTATTACCTCAATTATTTTTATTCATGTGTCTCTCTTTTGGTTAGGATCTGTAACTAAAATATAATTTTAAAATTTTTTAATGATTTATTTTTCAAAATCATTCTCATTAATGTCCATGTTTTAAAAATGTTTTCATGGATTTATTTATATGAAAATTAATGTTTAAAATATAATATTATGTTTAGAAGTTTCAATTTTGTATGGGACACTTTGATTTAAAAATCTATTTTAAATGGCTTCTTAATAAATAGTGAGACTATTAAATGTTTTCATGAAAATGGGGGATATTTCTCCCAAATAGTTTTGATGATTATTTTAATATATATCAATATCATTCATTATTATCTATTGATGTTGATCTAATATAATACAATCTTCCATATTGTATTGAATGGGTTATGTTTGACAGTTGATGTGATATTTTTATACCATTCATCATTTGTGGAAAAAATATTGACATTTCATATGCTAGTTTTAATATGAATGTTCAGATTATGTTTCACCCTTTTCATATGAGTAACACATTGGACTTAGTAAGTGATTGGTGGAGCCCACTATTTCTCCTCGATGAATTAGTATATCTCATGAGAAAAACTAGTGTCTTGGCACAAGGCCTTGACAAAATCTTATTTTTAGTTTTGGAACAAGGCCTTGACTATGTTCTTATGAAAGTCTGGCATTATGCATTCCGTCATTATGAAAGTGGGTATTGATATTGCACGTGATTATTTGACTAGTAGAATATCTATGTGAATATGTAAATGGAATTATTTGATTTTATCTTTCCCATATTATGTTGAAGTTAAAGTTTAAAAGGCTTTTGTTTTAATTTTATACATTTCCTTAAATGTTTATTCTTATTTGTGAAAGTATCTGTTATATTGTTATCCACACTAAGCATCTGAGCTCACCCCTTTCTATGTTTTATTATTCCAAGGATGCAAAAAAGTATATTATGACTGACCTGCATGGATATTCTATGGGATCTCCTTGTTGTATATGGAAATATTGTTGTCGTAAATTTCCATTTTATGAGGTTATGTAAACATTATGAATGTATCTAATAATTCAAAGGCCACTAAACTAATCAATCTTTCGAGACATGATCCGTTTTGATCAAGCCAATGATACTTAATAATGCATCGAGTCTATGATTTTGGGGTCGGGGCGTTACACATGAGGCCTTTTTGGATCTCCAAAATGGAAATTGGGAACTAATGACCAGTATAAAAAATAACCCATTTAGAGGTGACTATTTTTTTGTTTATAAGGGGTTATAACCCATATAAATACATTAGTGGTGGTTATATAGAACTTCTGATATTGTTTCAGACTAAAACTATTAAATTCAATTTTGAGAAATCATTGGTAATGTTGTGGGAAAATTAACTGTGGATAGATTAGAGGTGGTTAAAATATCTTTTTATGTCATCATGGAATGTTATATTAGAAGGTGGTTTATCTACCTCTAATTTATCTATCAAATTAGTAGTGGATAAAAACTGCTGCTAATTTAGCTATATGTGCCATATTAGAATTTGTTCTATAAACCACATTTAATAACTTATTTCATTAAAATACCAAGCCTCCATTCCCACTAACCCACAAACATCTCAGTCGTACTACCCCTATCCAGTTCACGTGTCACCTAATGAACTCTCATTGATATTTTTGCCCCCTCATGTTAATGTTTACCCCCTCCTCCTATTACCTCATATGTGGCACACCCTCTGTGGCCATGTCACCCGCCAATCGCTCATTGAGGTGTCGTGCCCCTCCCATGTTACCCTGTCAATGTGACACCAACCGTCATGTCCCCCTTCCACCCCATCCCTACCATTATAAAATTGTTCTACATTGATACACATTTATATATTATGTTCATGATTATTTATATAATAGATATAATTATTTATTTAATATATTTATATAATTCCTAGAAAAATAAATTAATATAATTTATTACAATACATATATTTATTGTCATGTACATTAATATATATTTGTTTGTAAACTTAGTAAAATATTATATATACTTAACAAACAATTAATATTATATGAAATACATTTTATAAAAATATTATATATGAAATAAAATTTAGACAAATATTAATATAATGTTATATTAAATACAATTCATAAAAATGTATAATTAATAATATATTAAATAAAATTTGTACAAATATTTATATAATTTATTTCGATATGTATATTTATTATTATGTATGTGAATCTATATTTCTATAAATAATTTTGTTTATCATACTGTGTATATTGATAAATATTTGTTCCAATAAAAAAATTGTATATTATTGGGTGCATTAATATATATTTATTTGTATAAATTAAATATTATATAATATTAATTATATATAATATAAAATCATAAAAATATTATTTAATAATATATCTACTATTTTTATAATATAATTTATTTAAACTACAAGATTCGGTATTGATAAGATATATAAACTAAAATCTAGTGTATTTATGTGACATATTTTTTAACTAAATTCAATTTAAGCAAAAAAAATTATAATATATTTACGATTTCCTATTATAAATATATAATATTATATGAAAAACTATTCATTAAAATAAATATATATAAATGTACCAAAAAATATATAATTATATTCATGTATACATATAAGTACAATTAAATAAATTCATATAATTGGGAATATATTATATATTTAAATGATATATATATATATATACAAAATGAATTTATAATTAACACTATATTCTAATATATATATAAATATAATAATTTTATAATATAAATCAATTTATATATAATAAATTATTTTTAATATATATATTTATATATATATTTATATTTGTATTCAATTCTCTATATATTTTATTTAGTTGTATACATAATATATTATAATTGTATTTATATAAAAATATATAGTAAATATGTATGTAATATAATAAATGTATAATATAAATCATGATATAAATGTATTTTATTTACAAAACCATATATAAATTTTATATATTTGAATAATCATATTTATAATTACATTTATATTATGTATACCTATACTTATATATGTATGCAATTTTTTATGTATGAGTATTTAATTAATGTATATATATAATTTATATAATTTGTATATATATGTTTATAATGCATTTAAATGATTTTCTAAAATGTTTTTATGTAATATATATTTGTACAAACACATCTGATAACTCCCATATATATTATAAAATATGAATGTCTATAAAATTTATCTTAAAAAAGAAAGAAAATTAGGGGGTTAAAAACACCTATAATCAAATGGATTTGGGGCAGTTCATAAACCCCCCCTAATGTCATAAATAATATTGGGTTCAAAACCCCCTCTAATGTCTTATTTTAGAGGGGGATCAAACCCCCCTCAAATATCATAAATTATAAGGGGTTCAAAACGAACTCCTTATAGTGGGTTCCGCATAACCCCTTTTAAAAAAGCACTGATAATATGATATTTTCTGTATTTTATGGGAATTTCTATATATTCCCACTAACATGAAAATATATTCCATCTTATTTGATGAAAAAGTAATTAGTTTATTCTTGGGACATGAAAATAAAAAAATTTAACGAGGAATTCTTTGCATCATAGATTGTTGACAACTTCTCTTGTGATATGGGGTTAGTTTTCACCACTATAGATATATATGTGTCTAACTGAGTTATTGAGTTTCATCACACACCTTTTATTTGATTAATGAGTATCACACACTATTTACAAGGATTTTTGAAAGGTTCAACTGTGACCATATCCAAACCATTTGGGTCATTTATCCAAGTAAAATTATAAACCTTTGTCTATTTCCCATCCTTATGGTAGAATCACACATCATTGTATTGTGACTCATTGGATTTTAATGGGGTTATGTAACAAACCAATTTCCTAATTTTTCCTTTGATAAAATATTTCTAACATTGGTGGTATGAAGAAGGAATGGTAGCATGCTAATGTAGCCAGTGTCATCCCAGTTGAACATTATAGGATATATAATGAGAATAAACCATGAATTATGAGTCATGCACCAAATATCTGAACACAGTTCTATATGTGGTCTCACCAAGAGGATCATATTCATTCTATCCATAAACCAATAACAATAGAGTGGAGTCGGATAAGTGATATTCATTCAGACCTTGTTGGTGATGATTCTGGTCTGAAATATGGTAGACTCCTATGAATTTTTTTGTTAAGGATAATCAAAAATCATTGTCATTTATCCATCCAGGTATATACAATGGCATATCCTGTCGTTGTATGACATAATCTGCGTCCTGTTCTATGAAATATATAACTGAATGGAATTATGGGAAATCATTATTTACACAGAATACTTTAGTAGAATCTACTTATAAAAACTCTTGGGGTTCCAACGCGACCCGTATGAGTGCTTCCCTAAGTCCTTTAGACATACTCAAAGAATCCAGGATTGGTATATTGGCAATAACTAGGGTGTGTTGATTTAGAACATCAAAATTATGATTCAAGTATCTGCACTTCATGGTATGGTGATGTTATTTCATATGTTCTTGTTGAGTTGGTATTCTTGATCTTTATGGATAATTACATAGAATATAATTTCAATGTTCTTCCACTCCTGGTGCATTAGGTCAACTGGTTTGTCCTACATTCTGTGGTTGGAAAGTTAGTAGTGTACCCTATAGTCAATATTCAAGGATTATTATGTCATGGAACGACCTGTCATGCATGGGTGAATTACCTTATTCCCATTGTTCTCCTTGGGGGGATGTCCCATGAATTTTGGCTGTATAAAAGGATCGAGTGGGAGTATCCAATATGTGGTTACATCAAGAAGGACCACATATTACACTATAACCTAAACTTTTATGACCTCTTCCCCCAATTCCTAATTAAAAATATATAATTTATGTTCATAATAATAATGAAAATATTATAAGGGATATATTAAGAAAATAAAATTATGGATCCTAATGTAAAATCATCTTATGATTGAGATTCCATGTGATGGGTCAACCATTGGTGGATAGTCTAGAAGGGTGGTGCCCAAATATTTTAGAATGTAGGCATGAAATCTATTAATGTTATTGGAATCATAATATTTGGTCTAGGATAATCTTCCTATGTGTACATTTTATCAGCCCTACCATGTCTCTTTTTTGGAAGCCTAGCCTTAGAATGACTAATTTTTTGATGAGGATTAATGTATTATAGTAGATATAGCGGATGAAATATTTTCGTATTTAAATATTGTTCAGAAAATAGCCAGAGTATGGTGGATAATTTTACTAACCATACTATCACCAAACAATTTTTGACACCTTATCTTAACTTCTTACCAAAAATTTTCCTTAAATTGATTAGTGGCAATGACATACGCAACCTGAGATGGTAAATTTTTCATCCTCTCCTTCCTGGATTCCACAATCTTTTATAGAAGGGCATTGAAAACAAAGAAATCATGGATGTGGTGCCCTATATACTGATTTTAGGGTGCATAATTGTGGAGATATTTTTCATCTTCATTTCATGTACTTTATTATTTATAAACATGAAAAAGTTATTTTCCATTTCCAAGACAAATTATCTAGGGAATAGGTCATTTCAAAAAGAATATACATTGTCATTCATCTCCTCAAACCATTTCCTACTTTTATCCCTGAAATCATCCAGATGAGTTTGACATTATTTCTTAGACATATTATTTGGAACCACATGATGTGGTTTTGGAATATATGTGTGAGTTGGTATAATGTATTCATTATGTGTTTGTATATCTGTCTCTTCATTCCGTACTATCTTTACATGAGTTGTTTGAATTAATCAGACCCTAGATTTTGCTGTTGTGATGGATTCTTCAACCTATTGAGCAATTTCAGTACAATCCAGAAAACCTCTTTTTTATTTCATATGAATAAGTGGATTGAACAACTAATTTAAAAAATTATAAATAAAGATATGAAATATAATATTCATGATGTTTTGTTAGGATCAATAAGTATATCATTAATTTTAATAGATAAAGGAAATATAAGACTATTTAATTCTCTCATTGGTTATAATTTCTGAGGAAGAAGACTATTTTATTCTATTGTGTTAAAATATTCTAGAAGATAATCTTTGGATGTCAGTCTTCCTACCCCAAAATTGACTTAGCTTCTAGACTTGTATACAACAATGGAATGTAATTTTAGAAATTTAATGAAGAACCTGAGTTTCACTACCTTATGTTGTTCACGGATACCAATCATGGGATCAAATTGACAGAAAAAATGCATCAAGATGTACTTCCAGTCCCCCAAGCCCCTAAATATTAGAAATAGAGGATTCTCAATATTTTGGAGGAGGAAGAGTAAGAACTACATGTTCATGATAAGGTTTATTTTTGTTGTTCTATTGGCATACATTATTATTCTATGGATTCCAATAGAGATGTTGGTGACTCAATAGTGTTCATAGTAATTCACGGACTATCTTGCAGGGATGGAACCTGAATAGGTATAGTAGCTTGTATAGATAATAGTGTAATTATTTCTCATATATTCAATCGGTCACCTATAGGGGAAGTACAATAAGGATGTTTCTATCCTTGCCCTTCTTGTGCACCCAATGAGGGGGATACCTCAATATGTAACTGCAGGATCCAAGTATATTAGTGGATGGAATCCCACATTGAGATGATGTTATAGATATTATTTAGTTGTAAGGGAAAACACTCATTATTGAGGTGTGATGTCTGGGAGTTCAAGTTGAGTATCTTCATGTACAGTATATCCATATACAAGGATGCCTCAATGTTGTTATACAATTAGTTTCATCAATTCATTTATTTCATCATCTTACTGATCCAAACATTCTTATAGAGAAAGGGACATATCTTATCCGAGGGGGTAGGACAGATACAATTTGATCTATAACATATTCCGAATTAGATTAATTTTGGGGAGGAAATGATGGATTGTTCAATGGAAATCCCAAACTCAATAATATCTATGGTTCATAGTATTAACACCTACTTCAATTGTTTATTTTTGGACCACATTAAGAACTAAAAAATTTTATTTTGGATTCTCTAAATTCGGATGATTTTTGGTATACAATTCCATATGTGTATTGATGACATTCGCTAAGGTGATATTCATTGAAGGCATTATATTAGTTTCTTTGAATGAATACATTCCTTTATACTCCACATGGGTTATACTACTACACATTACAAATTCAATAATAACCATTTGGACAATGGTAATTAGATGTTAATCTTTATATAGGTTAGTCATGCGTGTCCTTAATGAGGGTACTAGATTATGGGATGGGATGAACTAGGAGGATCAAAGGTGAATATATTTTCCCAATCAAGAGAAGAATGAATCCCCATGAGGAGGGTATTGATGATTTGAAAAAACCATCGTCCCTAAGGGTTGGGTCTATTATTATTATTCTATTACAGAGTCTCGGGTCTGATTTCCAAGAATCATTGTTTGGGATAAAAAATCCCCCAACATTATGGGATGGGGTTTGTCAAGAACTTCCCTGGAGGCTATTATTGTGGCTTCTATTTTGATATTTTAGAGTTTTGTCTATTCATGGGTTAGTTTCATGCATCCGTATGCACATTTATCAACCATTTCCAAAGATAATTGTGATATATATGTAATTTACACCATCAAATGGATGAAATCCTCTAAGTGTGAGGCTCACTCAATATTCTAAAATTCATTATTCAAGGGTCACTCAACATATTTCTCTCTTCTGATCTGGTGTCAGTGAGAGTTTTTCAGGGTTTAATTTTTTGAGAATATATTTGGTCATATATATTATCTATTTGTTAGAATTATCCTAAGTCAATGACATTGAATGATATAATTTTTTTGCATGATTTTACGATTAGTGAGTATAGTGAAATGAAATGTTCATTGTGAACCATATCCTTTAATTTTAACACATGATAGGCTATTGGAGATTAGCTGTGAGAACTACATTATTGAATCAAGGAATTGATGTAAATGGTATCCTTACTAATTTACACCCTTTGGATGTCGTGAATCTAGGAGATATTCCAAATCAATTTGTAATTTCACTCATCGGATCAAATTGACCTGACATTGATACTTTTCATCTGGTAATACATCCACGTTCATGTGAAAAAAGTGTTTTCCATAATTTTTGGTGGATGTTGTGCATACAATTTTTTGATAGATCCTCTATAATGATGTATTGAGGTGTGGAAAAAGGCATGAACATGGATGGTATATAATAAATTTCCATTTCTTTCCTAATGTTCAGTTTGTCTTTTCCATTATTCTTCATAGACTCTTCTACAGGTCCTAACCACAGTGGAATCATCCCAATATCATTATCATAAGAAGTGAGATTTTTTGGGATTTCCACTAAATTTTTGGAATAAGGTGTTCCAATGGAGGTTCAATGAATGACCATCACCATGGAACGAATTCTAATTTATAAAGTATTTATCCATCTAATGAAAATTCACAACTGATGTATGTACTTGTTTTCTAAATTTCCTCATGATAACACGGAATTGTCATCAATAAATTATCAAATAAAAATTTATCTTGAAAATAAGAAATAATATTTCCAATGGATTTTTTGAAGTGGACACCATAATGGGGGACCACCACAGAATATTATAATAATCAAAGTCTTTATTTCTCCTGGATCTTCTATCCCTGTATAAGGCTTTAATGGATATCATCATGAGATGGGCTCTCAAGATACATTGGATTGTAGTCAATAATCAATACATCATTGTCATGTTTTTGGAGAGGACCTTTGGAATTACTTATACTGCTCCAATAATCTGGTAACCATAGAGTAGGATCTTGATCTGTGATAAATAAGCATCTGACAGCCTCATAAAATCCAGTGTTATGTATAGAAAGATCATATATCAAATATATGTTTTCTAGTAGTCTCTAGTGATGATTCTTCTAGGATTCATTGTTGAGAGTGTCTGATTCCACCAATGGGGGGAAGTGGTTTTTATGGATTGGTGTTTTTTTCTACCATGGACTGGATATTGAGATTGGATGAATAAATCCTATTGGATCATTTTATGTTAATTATTCAATTTTCCTTATATTATGGATAATTCTTTCCCATGGCCCTCCAAGACAAAAACAGTGGTGTATATCTACTCCAGTGGACACATGTTGAATTGGAACCCCATTTTTGGAGATAGAACTATGTGTTATTCCCATGACACTACTGTTATCACTGTTTTGATATCTTTGAATGTTTGTAGTACATGGTGGGTATTTTCCTCTTCCCATTCAACATTGAAAGGATATTCATGGTGACATTAGTGACTGGAATGGGGATATACGACAATTATATATCTAGAGTCTGTTTATGTTCATGGTAATTTCCACCATTTCATGCTAGTGAATATCAGACGTACTAATGTGCGGGGGAAGATAATTGGGTCTTTTCCTACTTATCATTGGTACATTCTGAATGCCTTCTCTATGTGTCTGCAGATGATGTTGTTAGCAGGATTGGTGAATATAGGTAGGTGTGTACACATATCTGTTGGTTTCATCCATATTTGGTTAAATAGATTATTTGATAGATTGTAAATGATTCTTCTAAAAGGATGAGGGTTATAGGAAGGGGTATGATCCATCTCATAGTATGTCTCTGAATTAAAAAACCGGTCTTCATAGGGTTTCTCTGTGAGTGTCTAGATAATGGTTGAATAAATTGAATGGGTGTATATTCCCACTCTATATTGGAACAAAAATTGGATTTTTGTTCATATTCATAAGGGAGAAGGGTGTGGCCCATGTCCCGTGTGAAAGGTTTCTCCCCCTAGGTAGGACCTATTTTAGGACACCCTCAACATGTGGATGAAATATTACCGTGCGGCATTGGTGGAAAGGATGATTGGAAGAACCCCTTTTGAAGGAACCCATTATTTTAATGATGATTCCTTATGTGGACTCTTGATCCAACTCCTTGAAATATTGGGTGAACTAGTCATTAGGTTATGAGGATAAGATCCCGAAACAGTTAAATTCAACATTCTGTTTAGTCTACATCAAGACCACCAATCATCACTAAATGAATGTTTGGTGGGGCTTCACGTGAAGGAGGGCTTGTTGGAAAGCCTCTAGGGTTGGGATTGTTCCTTTTTAATGGTATCCCCAGAAAAATTATTATGAGACCCCGTGATGAATTCTTTGTATTGGTGACATGATCCTACATGTAGATGATGAAAATTTCTAAGAAGTTCCATGACATGGATTTGATAAAATTGTAAGGATGTAATTATATTTAATGGAGTACATTGAATGATGTTCCTAGATAAATGACAAATGAAAATCAGAAAACCCATTCAAGGACACATCTTGTTTTATTGAAAAAAATGAATGATTGATTGTCTTGTTTATACCACATTAATTTTAAGAGTGATAGGGGCATAACCTATGGGCGACTGTGTTATATTTTTCATGTATTCACATTGGTTTCACCATTTTTTGTTTTAATGGAATTGGTCCCCCAAAAGTTGATTATAGGGGGTTGAATTTCATGTAATCATCCATGTTGGTATCACAATTTCTAAACAGTTTCCAACATATTTTTTTCATGGAACCTGGTTCCCCAAATAGTTCTATATCCTCAAGGGGCCTTCCTTCTAAAGGAAGGTTTTCATCAGGATTTCATGGACAAAGATTCATAAAAACTCACGTTGGTAGATAGGATTGGAGGTCGAGCTCATCAAACCAATTTGTGGGTAATTATTTTTTAATCTGATACTCCCATATAGATTTAAGACATGTTAATGAATCCTTTATTAATTACAAATTATGATGTGTGTCGCCCTTGAATTAACAACCAATTATTAGATTTTGTAGAGTCTAGATTCATCTATTTGTATCAATGATTCTTCATTAATGGTGATATCAGTATGTATCAAAGGTTTTCCATAAATGGTATAGTACTTTATAATTATAAAATATTGTTTGGCCATTATGAGGAATTTGATTTTCTTTCAATAGTGTGGGGTACACTAGAGTTCATCTTCATCCAGGTATATATGTTTTTTTTATGTTGGGATAGAACCCATATCATGTGATTTCAACAAATCCCCATGAAAGGAATTAGAGCCCATAGAGTTTGGTTCCAATTAATAGGAAGCACCATACCATTAATTCCATTTCATAAGAACATAAATGTATAGTTTAATTTCATGTGATAAGGACGTCAGGAAGAAAGGTATCTAGTCAATTATTGGTTTGAGACTTATACCATGACAGCCCATGGAACCAAGAAGAAATACGAATTTTCCCATTTAATAAAACACATATGGGAATTCTTCCAAAATATAATAGGTATGATTTATAGTGTTTGGATTTTACCTCATGGAGGACACATACATATACTGTTTCGAGTGGAATGAAAGACCACATATTTTTTTGTGAGGATCAGCACCTATGAAGGGCCTTCAGTTTGCCACACAACGGAGTATGGCACTTTGAGAACATTATATATGGGATTAATCCTGAAGTGTATTCTCTTTAAGAGTGACCATAATGTATTTCTCAACTCATAATAATTTGAGAGATTTTTTGGGCTTAATCTAATGTAATATGGACAAATTTAAAAAATGATTGGGGATTTCACTTGAGGAGGAATCACATTGATCATTTTTCATAGGTTAGAGTACTATATAACCTGGATGAGATAGGAATAATAGTTCATGAAGTTCAATAATTGAGGACTATACACTATTTATTCCCTCGTAAATGGGGTGAGAATTTTGGATAACCCTATAGGAGGATTCCCACAAGGTTTCAAATCTTATGGATGTCACAACCAGCATCAACTTATTATCTCACATGAGTCATTCATGTTTTGAGAAAAAATATGAAACAAAAGTTATAGGGAATAAAACTACTTATTTTTTTGATTGAGTTGTATAAGTGACCATGAGGGAAAACACCTAAGTAAAATGAAGTCGTGAGAGAATATTATAAAAATGATAAAACTCTGCTGAAACATCCATCCAATCATTTGTGGGCCCTGATTTTGGTTATCCCCTATATCAAAATGAGTTAGGATGAGTTATTCGTTAATGTTATGGACAAGTGGATGTAAATGATTTATAAAACCTCACAATTCTCTTCTTCCATTGGTGGAGGAGGCTTGGGGATACATTTGAGAGAATAGTGGAATCTGATGCCCATCCCATCACTTATCCTTTGGCCTAGATCAAAAGAGGATAAAGAGAGAAACCTCTTACAATAATGGATATGGTATTACACCATGAGGGATTCATGGATTGTTGTAATTTTTATTGGGTCATACTCATGATGATGATTCCAATTGGGCTTGGTCCCTAGCTAGGCATCTTATGTATCTTGATTATAGCTGAAATCAGAGTTATCATAGTTTAATAGGAGGTTCTTATGCATTGATAATACCAAAAAACTGGTTGGATGGGGAATAATACTAAAGAGGATTGCTATGGATAGATTTCAATAGGGCTTAGACAGTGGCTCACCTAGGGAGTGGGATCAGGTCCTTGAATCAGGTCCTTAGAGAATGTACATGGAACATGTCCTTAATATAGGTCCATAGCTCAGGTACAGGGACCAGGTTCGTGGATTAAGTTATTGTATTAGTTCAATGTATCAGATTCTTTGTTGATGCACGTAGATCAAGTCCTAGGTTCAGGTACATCGACCATGTCATTGGTGTATGTCCTTTGGTCAGATCCCTGGCTGAGGCCCTTGAATCTGGTCCTTGGCATATGTCATTCTCTTTGGTTCATGGCGCCGGTCCATAGAAAATGTTCATGTCTTCTGTCTTTCGCATAGTTCCTTGTCTAATAGACAATGAGTGGACTTTTATTAAACATATCCCCTTTAATTTTTTCTTCTATCGGGTTTTGGGGAGCCACCATTGATAAATATAGTGAATTGGGTGAAGGGACTGCGCGACCCGAGCTTGTGGATTCTTCTGATTTTCCGACCATACAAATTTGGATCTTAGTGGTTTTATTAATTGGAATATACAATCCATGGTATAGTTCCTTGGTGTAGGAACGTAGTTAATTATCTTAGATCAGATCCTATGTGATGGTTCTTTGGTCAGGTCTATAGTACATGTCCTTAGCATAAGTTCCTTTCTATTGTCGTTGGATCAAATCCTTGGTGAATGTCTTTGGAATAGGACATTGTCACATGTCCTTAGAAAAGGTCCTTGGCATGGGTGTGGGGAATCCAATAATTTTGTTTAGCTGTCTTATATGTGTCATAAATTTTGATTCGTAAGTCCGTTTGGTCTCCATAACCCGTTACATCTATGATATATAAGAGATCCTTGCTAGATTATAAATTGAATACATATAATTTTACCTAATGAATTGTTAAAAAAATCATTTTAATGCATCAAACTATTTTTATAATCAAACTCAAAATTCCACATCCTACTCATGGAGGGGGTCATTAAATTTATCCTAGGTTGTGGAGTAGTCTTGGGGTGCATGTAATCCAACAAAAATCATCTTTTGGTAAGGATAAAATTAACTTCTCAAACTATATAATTAATGTTTATGTTATTTTCATATCATGAATTTTGTTGAAATGTGTATAGAACTCAATTTTCGATATCAAAAGTCATTTTATCAAGAACATTTTTATTTTACCATCATGAACATTCATTAGAGGGATTAAATCCAAAATATGATTCAAATTTAATTACAGATTTCAGACTCACCCGAAGATATTAACGATGAATTATGGGGATATATAATTCTAGTCCACAACCATTACTTCATGCCCAAATAATTCCACTTATATCTAATTATATTTTATATTAATGAATAATGTGTCTTACCATCAAATATCAATATTGTGTAATGAATACTGATTCATTGTTATTTACAAATGTATGAAAATAAAATACAATGTAAATGACCATGTATTGAATTGATATCTATTTTAACAAATAAACATATGAATTACTGATAATAATGATATTTTTGGAAAATGAAATTCCCAAATATCATATAAAAGTGAAAAAATCATATTATGTATAATGAATATAATAATAAATCATTAACGTATATTTCAATACATTCCATGGAAAAAATGATAAAATAAATTCCAAATAAAGAATAAGGATGGTATCTATCAAGAATATTCACCGTTGAGTATTAGTAAGAAAAAATTTTCTTAGTAGAACAATAAAAATATTATTATAATATCATTAGAATCATTCTTGAGTAAAATACGATTGTCACGTTGAAAATATAATTTGAAAACTAAATTTTCAGAATTTTTTTAGCATATTCTTATTTCCAAAGAGCATATTGTTATTATAAAATAATAATTAAAAATTTGAGTGGTTATGATTGAAGGAAACTGAATTCAAATATCAAACATTAAAATAAATAATAATTTTAATTTTTTTAGTAAAATTCAAATAGTCATTTTTGTAAAATAATATTAATATTCAATTCATAAAATTTTGAGCAAAATAAAAAATGAGTAATGTTTTATTTAATAAATAATTTTTAATACTTTCGATAACATATTTAGAAAAAAAGGATTTTTCTGAAAATGGATGTTTAATTGTTGATTGAAATGAAGACTAATTTTAATAAAAAAATTATAACTCATTTAAATTATACATGATTGAAAAATGGTACTATTACATGAAAAAATCATTATTATATATTTTTGAAAATAATTAAAGTGATTTATTATGACATTTTCAAATAATTTCATTCAATTTATATTCATATGTAATAATCCAGATTAAAATGAGAATGTGGAATAAACCATTAAAACGCCTATAACAGTAAAGTGATAATTAAAGAAAGAATAAATTCAATTTACTAAAATTAAATCCATATAGAAAAATTTAAACTATTTTTATGATATTTAAAATACTTTACACACATAATCATTTAGTTTCAATGATAAAAAATGTAATATAGCCCAATGAAAGAAATTTTGAGTTATGAGATTCCATACCATTTGGTAAAATTTTAGTCTAAATAACATAGGAAAAAATAATTTATATTGTAAAATAAAAAACATGAATTATTAATGAATCATGTTATTATATGTAAAAAAGTATGTATATAAACAGTATAGATGAAAATATGAGCATAACATTACCATAAGCCTTAATGAAATGAAATTGAGTTGAAATTACATACCTTTAGTCTATCTCATCACATATATTCTTTTTCATGTTAAATAATAAAATCATTTTAATTATTTACATGACTACTAACATTTTCATGTTTATTATTCTGTTTATTTCACTTATTTCCATCTTATATAAAATTATATAATCGATTATGTTTACGTCAGGTGTTCCAATGATATTTCACATATGTGTGAAAAAAATATTTTTGTGGGATTTCTGTTGGTCTATGAGGTCATTATAAAAACATATATAAAATAATAATAAATACATTTTAATAATATCTAGAAATAAATTATTCTTTTTGGATCAATCCTGAAATATGTATCTGAGAAATAAATTATGTTATGATCAAAGATATAGTAGGTCATATGTACCCATGAGTAGTAGTTCCATTTTCAATAATCATTGTAGAATGTAAGTGAGTGATATTTTCTATTTAAAAATTAGAATAATATATTAAAAAATATATAATTTCAATCAATATTCATATAAATATCATCCATGTGGTATGGTGAAAAATAGAGAGTCACATCACATCATTAATGCATTAGTGTACACCTACATGAATGAAATAATCATGTTTCAATGAGTTAAATAGAAGAAATAAATTGATATATTATATTTTAGGATTGATAATTATTTAATTAATATAATAATTATTTAATTTATTGATATTATTTTAGTTAAAAAAAATCTGTTTACCTTTATTTTCAATGGATAGTGAAAAACGATTCACATTGGTTTGTGAGGCAGCGGTCCACCATACACACAAGTGATGTCAGTGTATCCCCACAAGAATATAATGTAAAAAGATACATAATATATAATAAATCCATAGGTATAATAATGTAATAAATATCTTATATATATAATCATAATTAAAATATTTAATGATATTTAACTGTGGGAGTTTCTGATGGATAATATGTCTCATCATTTCACGAAGTGGTAGTTCTTCATACACACAAGGGATGTTATCGATTTAAATTTGAAGGAAGGGGATATAGATATAGGTAATTTTCAAAAATTAAAAACAAATAAATAATTTATATTTTTTATATTATATATTCATTAATGATTAATATCTGAATGAGGTAGATTAATAAATATTAAAAAAACTTATTCTAGGGAATTTTACCACTTCACGGACAATTACTATTAGATTATAGTTAATTTATTAATAAAATTTTTTTGTTAAAGAAAAAATTCATATATGATTAGGGGATGGATGTCGTTATGTTATTTGTTAATTTATATTCTGAACTAATTGTGTTTGATGGTGTGAATGTGATTGTTTAGGGGTGGCCTTTAATAGTTGAAGTGAGTGAATATCTTGTAATACATGGAAGGAAATAGATGTACCATCAATTTTTACATTAAAAAACGATAAAAAATAAATTATTTTCCATAATGAGTAATTAATTGCCCAAATAATTTTATAAAAAGAAGATTTTATATTAGTTTATATTTAATTTAAACCCTTATCTTTTTAGATGTAATCCTAGTAAACACAATTTTACCGTGACTATTGTAATTAATTATTTTTGTTGTCTTTATTCATTATTCTAAAAAGATATGTTTGTAGAAATTTAAAATATAAATTATTATGATTTAAAATATGGAATCCAAATTTAAAAATTTAATTAAAATATATTTTATAATTCAAATTAAAATTATTTTAGTTGACACGACAAAAAAACCAGTTTCCAATGAAAAAATTAACCAATGTATAGAGCGTTTATGTAATGAAATTAGATATAAAATTGATTGAGAAGAACAAAATATATATTTATTTAAATAAAATTGAACATATTTTATATTAAATATAATTTAAAATATATTTTATGTTTGATAATAATTTAAAAGAAAAGTAATTTTGATATAAAAATAAATATTAATCACTATTCATAAAAAATTCATACATTTTGAAAAATACTGAAAAATAAACTAATAATTATATTATTATTATGATGTGAAAAATAAATTTCATTTTTTCAAATAAAATTTATACAATTTAAAAACAAAGTATCATAAGTGATAATGAAGCAATGTAACTATTTTCTTTAAAAAATATTTCTTTCAGATATCATTTCATTCTCTCTCAAATTATTATTATTTTAAATCTAATCAATATATATACATTATCATAATTTCATAAATGTATATGAAATGTAAATTAATTAATTTAATTAATACTATTCATACCCTTTGATTAAAAAACTATGTTATAATGGAATAATATATTGTGGTTCATTTAAACTCATGGATGTGTGTCAACAAGCTAATAAGAAATTAAATATAACGAAATATAATTCATGGGTTGATTAATTTTTTTTAGAGTTTCTCATATTAAAAGAAATAAAATTTAATTGATTTTTAATATTTGGTATTTCAATGATATTTCATCAATATTGGATTTCTCCCCAACAATTGTGGATAATCTCACCTTTTCAATATGTATAAAGAACCACACAATAGATTTGATTTCCATCATATTTTCATATATATCATCAAGATGATAGAGGATTGTATTTCAGTATGTACTATCAATCATTAATTATCTTCCTTAAAAATATATGTTTGATTTGTAAAAAATGTCAATAAATACCTATGATGTCATAATATTCAATCAGAGGAAGAATAATGTGACTTTTTGTAATATCATTCCCAAAAAACTGAAATTATAGATGAATCATATACAATCGATTTTTTATTTATAAAATATTTAATTTTAATGATAAATTAAAATCTAATTGATCTGGATACAAATTACAATTCCAAAATACTTTTCGGGATTTAAATGTACTCATGTGTATAATATTAAACACGGTACCTCAATATTTTGTCAAACGTTTTACCTCATAACCTCTATAATTATACCCCAAAATGATTGTTCAGATAAAAATGGTTATCCTAACAATCAATAATATTTGATCTGTATAATTATTCATGAAATATCTATCATAGTATTTATAAATTATGACATTGTCTTTTCAATCTATGGATCATTATATTTAACCTAGGTTAAAGTAGTTAAGTATCCATTAAAATATGTTAAGATAGTTCATAAAGAGTTTGTGAATTTCCAAAAAATCTACAATAGAAGTGCATTTTTGGGTGTGAAGTGATGATCTTTTTTAGAAACAAGGGGATGATCTATTCAAACATTATAATCCAATTAATGAGTTATTACCACTATGTACAAATTTTCCATATCCACATCCAAATGTAGTATCTAGATAATGATTTAATAACTTTTTAACCACTATCTCTATCCTTAAATGAAATTACAAGGTATTACCATATAATTAATTGTATAATTAGACATATCCAAAAACATAAAAAAAAGAAATTTCTATAGGGACCTCAGTAATGATTTTTCATCGTAATTTCTTATGTTTTAACAAAACCTTAAAATAATACCAATAATAATGACCCAGTATTCTCATACAAAAATATTGAATCTATTTATATGGACACTACCTACATATCTCAAATACATGAAGAATGATAATAATGAGTTAGTGCATGTTGATAATTTTTTTACAAAATAATCTTATATACTGGGAAATCATCAAAATCACTATTAAAAATAATTTATTTTTTTAATATTGTTAATAATTCCTTTAATAATATATTTCATGATAACCTATTGAAAGGTAGTATAATAAATTTTGTGCACTGATTCCAAATATGGGTAAAAATAAGAGAAATCACTATGTAATTATATAAAAGAATCATATAAACATAATTGTATGAGACCATGAAGATAAATTAAAATTCAAATACAAACCTATTATATATAATAAGCATGATTACTAATAAAAATTAGTATCATTCAAAAAGACAAGAACCATAAGAATTTTATATCATTATAACTAATGAACCATAAACTCCTGTCATATATTTTTGCAAAAAATATAGGTATAGAAATACTATCATTTTTCAGTTTTGAATACTAATAGGGTCAAATATAGTGGACTAGGACTCATAACATATTTATCATTGTGGAAGAACCACATTAACTTTATTTCCATTATTGTTCTAGCCGATTATTATTTTTTATTTTAAACTCATGATAAATGATTCATTAAAAATTCATTTTTGTGAGATACAACTTCTTCCAATCAAAAAATGAAAATAAAACATATGTTTTCCAAAATTTAATAAAACATTGTTTATATCATATCCCATAAAATATATATGTTTTATAAACATTAATTATATCATAAACCATAGAAAAGTAATGAGTTTCAATAAAATATCATTACAATATTGATAATCAATTAAAATAAAATGTTATAATGTCATTATTTTCAATTATACCAAGAAAATCGTGTGTAAAATGAATGGATATCATATTATATGAAAAATGATTATGAAAGATCACATGGATAATTTCTAGGAGAGAATAAACTTTCCATCTTGAATGTCTCATTTTTCTAAAATAAATTTATATATAATTTTCAATATAACGTTATTTTAAATGAATCATTGAATCATCTAAATTTATATTTCAAATATATATCATTCATGAGATTGTAAAATTATATTCATATAATACATGAATAAAAAAGTATTACATTCACATTTTTAGTAAAATGATAATATAAACACATCTAGAAATAAAAAATAAGCGTAATCTAAACAATTTTTAAAATTAAAAAATAATAGGAAAAAATGAAACAATAATCTAAAAATAATGAATTCTATCGTTAAAATTATTTTAGAATACCACGACCTAGAATAAAAATCATTTTTCAGTAAGGATAAAAATAACGATAATTTTTAATGAAATAATATTTCTATTCACTTTGTTGAATAAATAATGGAAAATTAATGAAAATTATAGATTTTTACAAAACAACACGGGAACAAAAAATAGCATGGCTTTCCTGGGAGATAGTTACTAAGATATAATTATCAGGAACATCAGCATGAAAAATAATGACAAACAATAATTTTTTTTACATAAAATCACTACCACTTTTGTAAGACATTATTCGTTATCCCCATGAAAAAATAAAATTAAGAAAATTAGGTTCCAAAAATTCATTTCCTCGTGTGTCAAATATCATTGTACACAATAATACCTCCATTTTATTAATTATATATTTATTATAAATTAACTCAAAAAAATATTTATAGATATAATAATATGTATGAATTATAAACATTTATCACTTTATGATTAAAATTAACTTGTTAAAATATTTGTGGGTAATAACAATTTTGGTTTCCCTTGAATGTTATCATTTGTAATTTTCTGTCATTTTATGTTGATCATGGTTCAATGACATCATTAATGATAAAAATTATATAAAAATTATATAAATTAATTATATTTTTATTTACATTATTCCATTAATATTTGATATGGAATATGTATTACATAATTTATAGAGATAATAAGTCTAACAAACACATGAACATTGATTCCATGTCCTTAACAAATGGAAAAATAATGATAAAAAATGTATAAAAATTATGGAGTCATTATTGTTTCATATATGACACATAATGTAATTAAATTTACACTTATTACCTTACATGTAATGAAATAGTGTAAAACGTTTCACATGGTTTCATGTGGCGGTAGTTCGTCGTACACACAAGAGACTTTATCATGTTCCCATAGAGTTGAACGTAATAATGTACATGTTATATTATAATTAAATTAATATAATTATACAATTAATATCATATAAATATTATAAAGACAACATTATATCATTTAATGATAAGAGGTTATGGAAAATGAAATAAATCATTTTGCGAGCCAGTAGTCTGATACACACATGATTAGAGAAATATTTTTCCATTTGATGGAGTAGATAATTGATATTGTTTGTTACATTTCCATAATTGGAACATCCTGGGTATTTATAGAACAATAAATTTTCATACATATTAATATTTATGAATAATTTAATAATTTTACGATAAATAAGACATTTTTTCTAATAGTGTTTCCAACGCACAACAACGGATTTCCCCAAATTCTTATGTTGCACTCAACATTCAGTAATACTCCAAATTATATAATAATATTATTATTATTCTAAATTTTAGATAAATACATGTTGATTTATTTAATTCAATTAATACAAATAACAATGATATGATTACACACATTTGATAAATGTTTTTAAATTTATCTGTGAAATTTTAGAAGCTTAAAATGAGAATGAATACAATTTAAAGCTTAAAATAATCTAATATTTTTAAATGTTCATTTACATCTTTTCATGGAGATCCTTTTATTAATAAAAATTCACATTTATATTTTTTATTTGATAAAATAAAATCCAGATTTGGAATCTGGTCATTGAAATTTACTTTCGTTAAAATTTTGGTATTTTTCTTATATAATCTATATTTTTATGAATTGTGAACATTACTGCATTTTAATTCCAAAAATACTTTTGAGATAATTTATTTACAATTTTATATTTTCCGTTTAATTGGGTTTAAATTATAATTGGATTATGTTTTTATCATTTAATATAATTAGGATCAATAGAAGTAATTTAACATTTTAATTCTAAATAATCACATGTTAATCTTTAAATAGTTTTTACTTCTAAAAATGGTCTTTCATGATTTGACAATGAGTATTAATTTTAAAATAATCACTACAACTTCTGTGTTTTGAATTCGAAAAAATGGAAACCTTATTTGGAATTAAAAGGTCCATTTAATGTTAATAGCTACATTTTATTTTTTTTGACATTATGGATAATATCATTGGTAATTTTTATTTACTACAGCTAAAGGTATATCAGGAAAATTTGTGTAACAAACAATATGAAGATTATAATAAAATTAACCTAGCACCATTAAAAACACTATTTTATGAAAAAAATGTAATCCCATGTAACCTAATGGTCAGAATTGTTTCAATTAATTGAATTTGTACCATGAAAGTGATGTAATTATTAGTAAAAAATAAAATGACAACATGTCACAATCTTATATCTAATACGTATAATAATATCAATTTATAGATAAAATAGATGAATCATTGAAAATAATATGTTCATTGAAATATAAATAAATTCTATATAGAATGGTAATTTATTTTTAATTATTTGGAGATTTAATAGTTACCATAAATAATGACACAATAGTGATACCATAATTATTTTATCAAGAGAAATATCAAATTAATGATACTATAAATATTGAAATAAACAATATATGAAATAATTCATTTCATCCAGAAATTATTTTTGGATGAATATGAAATCATAGGAATGATTTAATGTATTTGGTTACATGTAATTAGGTTGATATTATTTTTTTGAAGGAATCAAATATGGATGGTGTCAAAATTGGAATAATTCATTACTAAAAATATAAAATTTTGCATTAAATGTTTTAAAATTAATAAAATATAATATTCTAAAAAAATGGTTTTGATACATCCATATCTGACATATATAGTACATTTTGTACTTTTGAAATTTTATTTTAGTTAAATTAGCCCATAATGTGTAAAAAATAAAAATATCATGTTTATATTATAAATGTTAAAATAAAGGTTTATCCATAAAATATAATGACAAAAACATATAAAAAAATTGTCAAATTTTAATTGGATGATGGGGATACAACCCAAAAATTATCTTAACATTGAAAGAAACATGCTTGGGTCTATTATAAACCGAAAATAAATTTATAATATAATTATATTTCAAAACCTTCATAAAGTGCCACTCCCCCCTCTTCTTAAATGCCACCACCTATACACAACTACTCACACAACTGAATCCCCTTGTCTCCCAAAGTTCTACTCAAATTATCTACCATCATTCCACAGTTACTATTAAAATCCAAAAATTGGTCATAAGACAATTCAAAAATTCCTTTTGACACAAGTTAAAATAAGTTACCCAATTTAGAGGTATCGTCTTCTCTCAATTTTGGTTCCATTATTTTCCTTCTATACTTTGTATGATCATATTATGCTTTGACTTTATTACAATAATAGTATCAAAAATATAAAATGATGTTTTTATGAGATGTAGCTGATCTAAAACTACAGCCATCTACATCAAATTGATACAAACATTCTATTTCCATGTACCATGAACTGTTGTTTCATGAAACAATGATTGGTCAAATTTCACCAAACACCTATCATGTTGACTGTTATTATTGAACTGAACTTATATATGATATATATATATATGATATTAATATTTTCTCTATGCTTCTGTAAATTTTTTAAAACAAAAATTTATGCCTTCCAACTTGTGTAAATATGATAATTTCATTTGAGGACGTGCGAACAATCGTCCCCTCAAAGTGATATGACTTATTCATTCCAAATATCATTTTAGATATGATATACTTATTAATACATTGAAAATTTACATCAAAACAATTTCATTTATTACTAATGTAATGGATATCGACCAAACCACCGATATTAAATTATATAATTATGAAATTATTATACCATGGTAATAAGTGATATAGTTGGAGTATTAATCATGAAAAACCTTCCCAGAAAACCTATAAATTAATATAATTTTATTATTCAAAAAGAATAAAGAACATTCCTAATGATTTTTACTCAAAATAAAGGACATTATATCAATCTCATTTTATAATTGATTATTTTGATAATATACACATACTTATTTTATATGTATTATAATCAAACCTTTGAATTTTAAAGTGAATGTTTTTTCAAATAAGATTTTTACTAAATGATGAAAATGAATTTATATTAATGTATGATGAAAAGATGACTCCTCTGCCTCTATAACAATTATTTGATATTTGGATTCCTCTATAATACATAATACTTTTAAATAGAAATGAAATCCCTTATTCCATTTTGGGTGATTTTCAATTTAAAATGTCATTGAATGTAAATTTATTATTTCATACTAGTGAAAGGACATCCTTTGATTGAAAAAGAAATTTTATGTGGGAATTTGATAATTTTAATATTTTATGTGTTATGATTATATAATGGTACTAGGACATTTGACAGGGTTTACAGGATAAACAAAATATTGCTGGTTACATGATAAACAACATGATGGGTGGTTCCATAAATAACCATGGATTATTGGTTACGTTATAATCTATGATTCATTGGGTATGGAAGTCGTCTATATGGATATTCCATTTATTTATATCTTTGGAAGTTGACCGTATGGTAATTCTATTTATGTATGATTATGTACCAAGTTTAGTGTATATATTATACATTTATTTTTATGGTTCTATGTTAATAAATTGGTTATAAAATGGGCCATCAATGGGATTATTTTTGGTGAAGGATATTAACTACTAATTAAAGTTAAAATTATTACTTTTTTGATTAAGTATTCATGGTTTTCATGTTTTCCCAAGACTAACAGTTTTCCTTTTTTGTGTTTCCCTTGCTGATATTTTTAAGATTATCCCATGTTATGAAATGTTTTTCATAGGAAATAAAGAATTATTGTGTCATGGATGGGATCAAGTAAATTTTATTTAGTCAAAACATGAAACTATTCCATATTTATTTTTAATGATTCTTTGTTTTTTGAAAAAATAGGATAAATAGTTGATGTGGCTTCTTGTAATATTTCAATTATTGTGTATTTGTTATGATATTATTCTCTAATGATCTAAACTATAAGAGATCCTCAAAGTGAATCGATGTCCAATTTTTGACTTATCCCTAGATTATTTAATGATTAAGGATGTGGACTTCTAGTTGGTATCAGTGGTCAGCTTAGATAACATTATCGGTTTGGGTAATATTGAGGAATAATAAAAATATTTTATATAACCGAAATGGTTAGCATATTAGAAATATTCATTGTTATCTCAGTCAAAATGCGCGAGTTTAATATAATATGAATAATTATATATTTTTGTTTAACCTCCTAATAATATAGTATATGATGATTTTACCAATGTACCAACGCTGCCATTTTTAGTTTTAGTAAATGGATGGATATAGCAGACACCAAAGTAACAATGGATAAGAAAGAAACTGTGGTGGTTCTCAAAATAAGAAACTGAATGAAATGAGACATTCAATTATAACTCATGTGGTTATTCTAAAAATTTCAGGAGTCTTGATTGACCACTTGAACCTTGGTGATTTTTTTAAGCTATCATATATGCGAGGGGAGAATTCATACAAATGTTCAGGTAATAATCATAAAGGTTCATATATTCAACAACCAATGTGTTATGTATATGAAAAAAATCCAAGGTGAAAATGTTTCAATGGGATAAAAACATGTTATAGATGTGGTAATGATGCTCATAATGCAATAACATGCCATTAAAATAAGAAAGATTTCAGTTTACTACATGAAATGGAATGATGTTCTTTTTGAGGGTTAATTGAATGTTTTAAATGGGGTGTGCATGATCATTACAAAAATTGATGTCCAACGAAGAAGGTTTGGGAATGGAATTAGTAGAACTGTATAAATATATGTTTACACATACCTAAATCTATTCCAATTTAAGATGATGAAATAGAAAATTTCATATGAAAGTTATGGATTATTTATTTTCCCAACTTTTGAAATTATTGAATTTTAGGACATGACTCATCATGTTTTTTTTCACAAATAAGTATTACAAAATAATATTGAAATACATGGTTATGGGAACATGAATAATGATGGATGATTAAGATGTATCCATTTTATTAATTTTAGTCTTATATTAGATCTATGGGTGATAAAATTTTTAAAAGTATTATTGATATTTTTATGGGAATTCTTTAGAATAATTTTCTTTAGTAAATATAACCTTTAATCTAGTTATGTAAAAATCTATTTTAGGAACCATTATCTTTAATTTTATAGATATAGTTGTAAAGAACCTTCAGGGTTTATATAATCCTTGAATTTGAGGCAATAATGAGATATTACATTTTGGTATGTATAATGAAATGAATGAGATAAACATGAGGTTAAATTATGTTGTGGTTATTTTTATGATTTTATATTTCATGGGAATGCTATAATAAGTATATAGTTTTAGAAAATTATAACCCATATGATGGGTGGCATCATTTCATGTCATGCTAGGCCATGAGAATCAAACCCACGGCCGAAGGGAGAAAACGGTGCATCAACAACCTTTGGCCTTCATGATGTCCTTGGATTGTATGAATTATAATTTTTTGTTAAATAATTTTATTGATCAAGAAAAAGTTTATTTTGGAAACTTTTGTTTTATCAAATTGATATTCTTGTATAGGAAAATGATTTTGTGATAATGTGATAATGTTTTTGGAAAATGTTTTCTCTTTTTCGAATAGTATATGATAATGTGTAATAGAATACTATGGGATTTCAATTAAAGAGTAATGGTTGAATTTTATTTTTGGAAAAATATATGGTTTTATTGTGTTCATATGATGATTTGGGTTATTTATGGGAATGATGAAGCTATCATGGAGAATATGGGATTCAGTTAATTACTTTTAATTTTGATACATTAAGTATAGTCAAAGTTAGTTGGAGATAAATTTTAAGATGTGTCGTTGAAGGAAAAATGATCAAATCCTTCAGAATTTTGGGTTTCAATCATAGATTGGATTACATTGAAGAATTCTAAGTAAAATTTATTATTGAATTCTCTTTGTTGAACATTTGGTATTATTTTTTGAATTTTGGAGTGTTGGGAAAAAATCAATCAAGGTGTACTCATAGTATGTTTTGGGTGTGATAAAATTTCATGACAAGGCCAGATGACCTTAGCTGAGTATGGTTGGTGTTTGGAGATGATATGTTCTTATGGTTGTGATGTTTCCTAGTGTTTTTTAAAATTTCGGGCCTCAAATTTTGACTTTTATATAATGAAAATGATTTTTTTCATCATAGGAGAAAATGGTATGAAACACTGCGATAAAGATTTGAAAAATAAGGGAATTTAATACCCTAGAACATGATCCTCATACTATATCTAGAAATTATTTTTGTAGTATAATAGTATGGAGGAATGGTACATGGAAGTAGTTTTCTCTTGGAAGCTTGAAAATTCATCAAATTAGTCTGCAAAAGTATTTTCTGCTACATAGTAGTAACCAAGAAGATTCATTTTATCTACAGGTGAAAAATGAAATCAACAAAGAATCTACATATTATTGAGGATACATAAAGTCATGAAAAATAAGGGACCTTCATGCCTATAATCATTGTTTGACACACACGTCAATAAAAAGTGAGTGGATTCCTTTCCAAGAGTAGTGAGCAACGGAAGAGGAAGACAATTTCCATTTACAGCAGTAGTGATCCATAAAAAGATGAATATGGAGAGACACATGAAAATACAGTGATAAATCACTAAATATTTTAAAGGAGGCTTGTTAGGGGATATAATATCTATCCCAAACATTGTACTACTTATTTGCAGGGATCCATAGTGAATTTTATACATCATAATATCATTGTTGGATGCTTCATATACATATACTAGTGTTGGTTATCTAAGCTTAAATTAGTGTGTCATGTGAATCATTTCATATGTTTTCATATATTGATATGGTATGAAGAGAGAATTTTGTTTTTAAAAATGAAACAACATCTTAATGGGTATAAGTTTTAATATTTTATATCATGACCCCCCTCTATTAAGGATATTTGACCTTATGGACCATACATGGATATTAACAGTAGTTTTTATTTTTTATAACGGATTATATTTTTTAGGGATTATATGATCTTTTTCATTCCATGTTTGTTTTGGTAAATGATTAAAGACTTGATTAATAGATAAATAATCAATTTAGGATTATGTGTTTCTCTAAAAATTGATTCTAATACTTTAGGTATAATTCCCCAGCCTTAAACATTAAATAATATAGAGATTAGCCAATAATTTGACATTAATTCGTATGAATTATCATTTTATTTTTAGAGATTTATAGAATTATGTTATAACATATAAATAACATCTTTAATATTACAATTAGACACATCTACTCACTATGCTTTTTTAATAAAACAAAAACTCTTTAAAATGAAATATGGAATCATTTCATGTTTTAATAGCTTCACTTTTTCTTGATCTCATCCTTGACTCTATACTTCATAATGTAATGTGAATTAAAATTCAAAACATGGGATGAGCATAAAAAGATAAGTAATGGATACATTATGAAAAAAGATATATCTTAAAAAACATGTAGACAATGAGTATTTGATCATAATATAATAATTTTCATCTTTAATAAATATAAAAAACACATCACTGAAAATAAGCTCATTTTTTACCATTTTATAACCAAACGATTACCATAAATCTCATAAAATGAAACATATAGAATATAATATTAACTTTGTAAATAAACATATTAAATGGAAGAACAATTTGGTATACTTCCACAAATTTCACTAAATAGAATATCCATACATCTAATTTCCACATCCAATGCATTAGAGGATATAACGTAAGCACTAATCCTTGGTTTATAACCAAACCACCCATCATTTGGTTTATCACCTAACTACCCATCGTTGGTTTATAACATAACAACCATTAATATTTTCAAGTACCATTATATTATCTTGACACATAAAATATTGAAAATATCAACATTTCACTAATAAGATTTCATTTTCCATCACAAGGAATCATTTCACAAAATTGATATATTGAATCCATTTCAAAAAACATCAAAAACATTTAACAAAGATAGTTTTTTCATAAAAGTTTCCCATACCACTTTGAAAAATATAAAAGGAATTTACATTTTAAAACAGTAATGTACTTATAAAAAAATCAATAGTATCCATTTTGAAAACATTGACATGAAATATAATTTTATAAATGAATAATTATTTAAAATATTAAAACATAGTTTTTAGTTAAATATACGTTTTCCACATGAAAAAAATTTTAATATAAATTACCAAGGATTAACATTTATAAAACCTTTAAATATAATGAGTTTGATATAATGTTTCAAATGGCTGTATATAACCATTATTGGATAATAAAGGTGAATAACATCATGATAAGCCTTTATGTATAATCATTGAGACGAAGTTCATTGCAAGGATCATATAAGGAGATTAATGATAAATTGATTAAATAATTATATTTTTCAAATATAAATACACCCAATATAAATTATTATTAAGTTTAAATAAATCATATTTCACTCACACATATTATTTCCAAAAAAACCAATGATGTAGATATTTAACTCAATGAAATGAAATTGAGTAACAATTTCAATTACAAAGATCATTTTATTAATAAAATAGATTAATTATTTGTATTAACTATAAATAAAGATAAATAAAGTATAAATAAAACATTGTATATCAAAATTCATTTCTCACATAGTCATAGAACTACATAATTAGGATTTATCAGATCAACCCAATGAATATAAATTGGGATAAGAACGTCCCTTACCTTGCATCTGACTCATCACTTATATTCTTTATTATTCTAGAATAATAAAATTTAGTTAATTTATACTTGAATAATTAAATTTTCTAAGCTTATTATTACTTATATATCAATAGTTATAATGTTATATGAAATTCATAATTATATAAGTTAATATCAATCATTTTGTCAATATTTTGTACTTGAGTCAAAAAAGAACATGTTATAATTACCAATTGCACACGTGGTCAAATTTAAAATATCTCCAGAATGATACTCATTATTTATATATCATATATATCATATATATCATATATATAAATTATATATGTATTTATAATTGTCCCTATCATTTGGCGATAAGAAATTAAATGCATAGTTCCAGGAGATGGTAAGCCGTACGTATTGATGAACACTAATTTCATTTATTTTTCATATTTAATGGAATGAAAAATAAATGATACATAGGTAAATTATAATTAAATTATATTATCATATTTTTTATAAATTACATAAGTTCTTTAACAACATCTTTTATATGTTCCTTTATGGAATGAATGGGTCATATCGGTTTGAGGGAGAGGTAGTCCGTACTTCCTCAAATGAAATTATCTTATTTACACATTGTGGAAATTATATAAGTTCACTATAAATAAAAAAATCATAGGTAAAATATAAATATAATATATATCATATATAAATATATTTCCATCATAATTTCAACCATGAGAGGTGGAAGGGGAAAATCAAATAATCATCGTTTTGTGAGGTAGTAGTTTCCGTCCCCAGAAACAGTAAGTTCATATTCCATTAGATAAGGGTTTGTGTGATTTTATGTTGAAAACATGGAATAAAAACATCTATGTTTATTTAATATAATGTATTTTTTTAAAATAATTTAATACATATAGTTTAAGGGGATGTAGAATGGAAAATAAATGAAAGATGCTTCAGAGAAGACATTATCACAAATCGGGTAACTACTTTTAATTTATGATAAAATTCCTTCTTGTTTTTCATTATTCCCACGTTAAGGATTCTAAAATGAAGATATAGATTTTGGCAGATTATTTAGATATAGGTTGGATGATAAAAGGTTCTTGGGAGGAGAGATTTAATGGGTTGTATGTGATTCCCTTTTTTAATAGGGAGGAGGGACAGTTTCGAAAGGTGTTGAAATATTATTTAATTATAAAATGATTTCCAGTTTAGAATTGTCCAAAATTAATTTATTTAAAAGATAATATGACATTGGTTCTAAATCCTCTCAATAAAGTTCGTTTTAGAAAATTATAGGTCCTAAATGTAATTCATATCATTTATCAATAACCCATGGCTATCTAATTTTACTCTTATCATGTCTTCTTGTATACTCATACTATATCGTTAATATAGTCTCTATAAAATGATAATAGAACCTAACATTGTTAATTAATTCTATTTTCAACATTATTTAAGTCATTTTTCAATGTATCAGTGTTTTTGGACAATTATATTATTTAGTAAAATAATATTATTTTAAAAAACATTATTGTCAATTTTTATACTTTTAAAATCATGAATACAAAAAGCCATAAAAAATTGATTATTTAAATAAAACATATAAAATTCAAATATATAAATTCATTCTCACCCATTAAATTCGTTTATGAAATAAAATTTTATAATATAAATTTATTTTAATATTTATAATCTCATTTATTTAAATCATTCATTAATCAGGTAATCGATAAATCATAATTATGTCATAGATTTATTTATTTATTTTGTGACTAACCATTATAAATAAAATAAGATGATGTGGGAAATATCATTACCATTTTAATGACCATTTATAGTCTAATTGATCACTTATATTACCCCATATAGAAATTATAATAATAAAAGAACCAAGATTGTGTCATATTTCTATTTACGTTAATTAATTAATATAACATTAATTCATCACTCTCAGGTAGATCAATGGGGTCCCAAAATAAAACAAGGATGATTATAGTTGGACATATCTCATCCAATATGTTTATTATATGTGTAAGTGTAGTTTTATATTAATATAATATTATTATCTAACCGTTATTTACCAGATTTACCCTTTTACCATGGAAAATAAAATAATAACAGAAGTTACTGTTCATAATGTAAACAAATAAAAGATATATATTTACAAAATTAGACCTCATAATTGAAAATATGAAATATGTTTTTCCAAATTCAAAACATATAATTTGGAGAAATTAATTTTATATTTATTCATGTCAGCAAGACCAAAATGTGTATTTTTTGAAGTAAAACTACCAAAATATTTACATATGTTTATGTAAAATTTTGATGTGAAATTACATCCAATGACAAAAAATGGATTAAATGATAAAAATATAATTCAATTAAAATTTAATACCATTGAATAAAACAATAAACCTATATAAATAAATTGTATTAAAAGGATTTTTTAAATTAAAATGTCACATTTTTCACTAATTATAAAAAATTTACATGAATAGAATAATAAAAAAATTTCATTAAAAGTAAATTATAATGTCCTACATCTAAAAAATTATTTTATATTTTATAATATATGGCATATAAAAGTGAAAAAACTATATTTTGAAAGGGTTATCTATCAAAAGGTGGTTAAACGTCCTTTTAAGGTACATTAGAGTATTTTATGCTGAAAATCAGATTCATTATTATTTTATCCCTATAAAATTTATTGGGTAAATTTAGAGAGATTTAAAAATTAATAATAATATGATTTTTAGTTTTATTTATTTCTTCGAATACAACAAGTATGTGTTAACTACAATTTAAAACAATAATAATACTATATCTCCTTCAGTGTAACTCAATGTTGTTTCCAATATAAGATTTCGGAGAAAACCATTGTTAATTTTGAACATCCCAGATCAAGATGACACTAAACTAGTTCCATGTACCCAGTTGACCATATGGGCTCAATCATATTTCTGAAAATACTAGAGGCTGTTGACTAGTATCAAGGGCCTAAGGTGTGATAGTAGAGAAACAATACCCTCATTGGAAGAGTGTAACATAGAAGAATAAATAATAAAAAATAGCAGAAGAAATAATCTGAAATAAACTGAAGTAAACAACTTAATAATGTAGATGATGTTAAGAAATGACATATTATACAATATGATGCAGCATGTCCTGTGTTCTGTGAAAATAATGAAAAACAAGATACTTCAATCATGTACAGTACAATACCATGTTAAGGTAAAAACAAAATGAAACTGAACAGCATCGCAAGACACAACATGGTCCCATTCTATCATACTCCTAATTAGTAATTATGTACCTATGTACATATTCTTTCTCCAATTGTCACATGTATAAATATAGTCTTTTTGGGCCCAAAAGAACGACCCAAACAGGTTGAGATAAATTAATACCTTTAGGAAACCACCATAGGTATGTTCCAATCTGTCAGTGAGTATATGTATTTATTTTATATAGTAATGAAATATAGGAAACTAGTAGGCACTCAGAAGTCAACAATCATACAACTAATAGTATTCCTTTATAGAGTTTAGTATGTTCATTAGTGGTTTATTTAAATAAATTTTTGTGTCCCATAATTCGGCCTAAGCCCAACATTCAAATGTATTCGAAGACATTTTAAGAAGTTAAGTATAAATCCATGTTTTTTCATTGCATTGGTAGATGTGTCACAATTCTTTTCACATCATAATTTATGTATAACCTCAGTCCGTCATTGAGATTCCTAAATTTGAATTCAATTATCACTGTATTTTTATTCTTACCAACATCATACAAGTCTATTCTCAACCATCCTAATAGGGATCCCCGTGTATCACTCACGATGTTCGTATATGTTCAAGAGAGTCCATACCTAGTGGTCCTACTAGGGAGCCCCAAGGTATCACTCTATGTGTACTATATGATTGTGTCAATTTAGTCCCGACCTCATTTTCCCACTATGGTTCCCAAGTTCCACTAACGACATATAAATCAAAACCATCTCAAGTCCATCCGTAGTGTACTAAACTAATCCAATGTATCACCCAATGTGCATAGTGAAATAGGAATGTGAGTTTTTTTAACATTCTAAGCTGAAACCATTTATCACCCAAATATAATAAGAATTAACAAATAAAAATTCAATAAAACATCCCAACCTCTTAAAACAAGGAAAACATTGCAAGGAATGGTGGAAACACAATCCACAATTCATAATCAATAATCATCAAAATTCTACACAATTAGAATTCCAGGTTATAATAATGATCAATATAAACCACCCTAAAAGGTACAATTAAATCATTCCCACTGACATCCTAGTAAAAAACCAATTATCTAAAGGAAACACACCCGTAGGGTGGCCCTTACTAAAATTATGACTCTAAAAAAGATTTAATTCATTGAATTAATTACCTATAAAATATTTAATAATAACATGGATCAATTTCCATTGAAATAAAAACCCTAATCACAGGTTCATGGAAGAATGGCACATATAAGAACCTAATGAAATAACAAGATACACAAAACCACCTTCATCATTGTAGAATGTATATTATCATCCAACCATGACATCCAATTCAAGGAAGAATGATATAGATCTACAAAACATGGATAATCACTAAACATTAAATAAATTCATTCTAAACCCAAATTATAAATAATATATCTTAAATAATAATGATCATATTGATTTTACTCAAATGATACGGATGGCGAAAGGAACACAATCTATAAAAAAATGTTAGAGGGTAAAAAACTCTCGATGCTCCTTGATCTTCACCTGGAGACTCCTCTGTCCAGAAGAAGAATGAAGAAGGCTAGAACTCATTTGATGTTGAAAAATAGAATTAGAAGGCCTGTATGTCCTTGTTCATGGCATTTATATTATATTATTATTCAAAACAACGTTTATAGACTTTATGCATCCCACATCGACCTGCTAACATGAGTACCCGGTGTGTAGGGGCTTTATATTCAATCTCATGACAACATGCTCACACGCCGTGTATCCCTATCCTACATGGCCCTACTAGATGTCATGTATATATTATTACACCATTTGTAACCATAAACCCATTTTTTTAGTTTCCCCTTGAATTCTCAAAAAAAAATTAGTCAGGGAAAATTAAAAGATGAAAATTGTACCTCATAGTAAGAACTGTGTTCTTACAAACATCCTCTTAAAACAATTGGTCCCAAAATTTCACATCCAACGGTGGTGAAGGAATACCTAAGAATAAATCATGCAACTAAGCATGTACGTTGGACTCCCCCTACCAGGTCTCATACTATACGTGGTCATGCTTTCATAGAATCCGTACTAGTGGAACAGACCAGCCTCCGAGAACCATCATTATCCAGTCAAATAAAATAATTATATGATCTTCAAAGGATGCATCAAAATTAATCTCAACTTACATGGGATAAAAAACGTGATAAAATTTTAATCATAGGGGCGCGTCTATGATATGTGGAAGACACCATGCATGGATCAGTACCTCTGAGGCAATTATAACTGATAGACAACCAAAGAGACTCTTTCTAGAATCTCAAAAGGACTGACATATCTTAGCAAAATCATACCACGTTTCTTGTTTCTCTTGTGTCCCAATATAGGTGTGAACTTAAGAAAACTTGATCCCCTACCTCTAACACCAAATGTAATCAACGGTAATCAACATAACATTTTTTGCAAGACTGTGCAGTGGATATCCATCACTGAATCAAGTGAACCTACTAAGTAGTCTATTAGAGAAGATAGGGTACCAGTATAGCTACCTCTCCTACCTCCCTCCAACACAGTATTGATCAACATTTCCTCCCTTAAAAATCATCATATGGAGGCATATGAATTGTAGCATGAAGAATATTATTATAGGAAAACTCATCAATGTGTATATTAATCATCCAATATCCCCCATAATCTAAAACACATTCACACAATAGTTCCATTAGAATTTTTATCATACTCTCTTATTATCTATTAATATGAGGGTGGTATGTTGTTCCTAGGATCTCATGTGTACCAAGCGCAGTCTGAAAACGCTGCCTAAAATGAGACATAATGTGGACATCCCAATCTGAAATGATAGAATGACGGACCCTAGGAAGATGTACCACCCCTCATATATAAAAATTTCCAAACTCAACAACAATGAATGTCTTCATGATCGTCATGAAATGAGAAAACATTATAATTCATTTAACTGAAACCCACACATCATTGTTTTGTCTAGGATACCATGGATACCCCATCACCAAATCAATCACGGAATCATCCAATTTCCACTCAATAATAGGAAATTGATTTAGAAGTCATGTTTTCCACTTATGTTCCGCCTTCAACGATTGACAAGTGGAACAACTCATAAAAAACAAGATACCTCTCACTTCATACATGGGCACCTATACTGATGGCACAATTCACTGTACATCTTGGTTACTCTAAGATTAACTGACCAATATGATGCATGAAAACATCACATCAGATCCTCTTTAATTCCCATTGTAAACCACACACATCCATAGAGGCATAGAATTTCATCATCTCCCATCGTCCATCCAGGAGGAGGGTCCTCACCTGCCACATTCTACCAAAGAAGTAGGCCTTTAGAATCTAATATCTTCTTCATCCTCACAATGTCCATTAGTGTAGAGGTAGCAACCAAAGATGAAAGATAAATCCTTACATGACTATTTTGTTCCTCTAAATTTAATTCAGAGAACAAAACCATTATTTTCCATTCATCACTAGCCTCCTACACTGTATTAATCTATGATCTCCTTCTCAATGCATCTGCTAATGAAGATCCTTTTCAAGTTGTATATACAAGCTCAAAATCAGACGACTAAAAGTATGACACCCACCATAACTGTATTAGATTTAAAGCACGATTGGTAATTATGTATTTTAGACATTTGTAGACTGTGTACACCACAAAATGCTCTACCAATTAATAATGTCTCCAAGAGCGCAAGTCATGAACAACTACAGCCAAATTCACATCATGTGTTGGGTAATTTATCTTATGTGGCCTCAAAATCTGAGACCAATACGCAACAACTCAATCCCCTTGCATAAGAACTTCTCCTTTCCCAATACCTAATGCATCACAGTACAAAAATTAACTATTTCTTGGCTCTGGATGTATTTGTATTGGGGCTGAATCAAACATCCCATCAACTTCTAAAAGGATGACTCATAAGAGTATTACCAGTCAAAATTCACCCCTTTCTTACTCAATCATTTAATCTATGTTTCTATGCATGGGAAGCCCTATATAAGGAATTTGTAATAACCAGCTAGCCCTATGAAGCATTGTACCTCAAAAACAGTCATGGGTTTCTCCAAGGTCATTATAGATCTCACCATCTCTAGGTCCACTGAAACTCCAGTATCTGAGATTAGGTGACCCAGGAAGTGATTATCATCAATCGAGAAGTGGAATTTTGAGAGCTTAGCATATAACTAGTTCAATCTATATGTATTAAAAATTTTCTCATGGTGTTTGGTATGGTCATGTCAATTGTGATAATACATCTAGTTATTCTCCACAAATACTACCACCAAAAATCTAGCAAAGTATGGAAAACAAGGATCATTAGCGCCATGAAAACTGCTTGCCCATTTGTTACAACAACCAGCATAACCAGATACTCATATAGACCATACCTACTGAGAAAAGTGGTGTATGGAATGTCCACTTTTCAAACATGTACCTGGTGATATCATGAGCATAATTCTATCATCTAGAACTGTCGGGCTCCTCGAAGTTTATCAAACATGTCATTTATCTATGGAAAGTGATATCATGGTTTAACCGTAAAATTGTTTAGTTTCTGATATTCCACGCATAGCCTAAGATTACCATCCTCCATTTCGTGAAAATGACCGATGAACCACAAGGAGAAGTGATGGGGTTGATAAAACCCTTAATATCCAAATCTTTCCACTACCTTTTCAGCTCTTGCAACTCTATCATTGCCATCATTTATGGAGGAATGGATACCGTTGCAGCTCTTGGAATATGCCCGATAGTGAAATCCAACTCTCTGAATGGAGGTAATCCTAAGAAGTCACATTGGAAAACTCCCCTAAAATGAAGAACCACTGGAGAGAAATCTATCAAACATGTTCCCTGATCATTCAGATATAAACTCTCAATCTAGGTTTCATCCCATATAGCCCATAATGCTCGGGTCCATCTCGACTCAACTAAACATCCCATTCACCCAAGTGTAGAAACACTCCACCCTCTGGTGATGTGGAACTCACCATGCAGGGATAGAAATTAATAATTACTCTAGATGAATCTAGACATTCCATTCCTTGAATGACATAAAAGACTGTCATCTCTAATACATAGAGGTTCCAATGAAAGTGACACCCACCAATCTTAAGGGGGGACACAGTTCACTCATGCACACATACTGTTATAATCCCCAAAATATTTTCTAGCATTATAACATCAAGAGAATTAAATATACAAAGACCAGGGATATCCATAATAGTTACATATATAAAACTTTTTGATGCACCTATATCAAAAGGTGCAGAATATAAAACTGGGGAGACTATAATAGTTACAAAGAAAATAGAAGGTCTGTTATCCTTCTCTTGATGGATATGTTTTACTACACATATATAAATTCTATCTCTTCCCTAAGACACTACTTGGATACCCCGATCTAACCTTCCCTACTATCGATGGGATTAGGGGGATTGGCTACAAAGACCACGCCCACTGCCTTACCCTGAACTCCATGAAATATTCTAGTTTCAATGCTGGTGAGAAGTTATTGACCCTTCTCTTACATCTGGACTCTATACAGAACATCTCTCACTAGCCAATTGTTGAATTTTCTTGCATAAGTTTTATAAGTGGCCCATATTTCTGCAATTTCGACATTCAATTGGGTCCTTCGGGAAATGGGGCATAGTATACCCCGACCGACCACAATGGTAGAATCTCACCAAGCTACATGAAGAATGGTTATGACTTCTCATGTCCCATTGAGAAATATCTATATGACACTTATTTATTTCGGTCGGGACAATAAAAGATCTCAATGATGAATAGTCTCAGCTCACACCTCCAACTCCCCAAACTTTACCCCTGATAATCAGTTACAAATTCACAATATCATAGAACTAAGGCCACCTGAATATATTAACTTGGGATTAGATGTCAAACCTGATTCCATCGTCGAATCATCTAGATTTTGACACACCATCTCACATCATAATAGTTTGAATAGCTGAAGCACAATAAACATGGTAAAATAGTCCATAATAGATTGTGTTCTCTTCTCCGGGTGCATGAACTCCTAGGCTTAGTCATCCCTCAAAATTTCATGAAAATAATAATCATATAGGGATGATTTAATTTCATCCCATGTCATATCTTGATGATTCCCAACCTGAGTGATAACTTCCCACCATCTCTAGGTAGAATCATGCAGAATATTGGTTGCGATATTGAACCTCCATTTAGATCCATTTCTAGATGCTCAAATATAGTTAGCACTAATTATATCAATGATTCATAGCTTATGAACTACCATCCCCTGAAAAAGTCGGCAGATGATGCTGGTCGAAAAATAGTTTCAGCTCTTCCATAGATGTGGATGGTTGTTGTTCTCCCTGGATAGTCTGCATGAACTTCAAAAAACCTTCTCAGAACATTGTGAATGGACCCACGTATTGTATAATGTCTTCTGCCATAGCCGGAACAAATAAAATATCAATTAGTATCAATGGTCCTACCATTTATGAAGTATGATCATCAAATCTCTCATGGCATATTTTTCGTTGTCATCATGGTCGCATAACTCTACAAGGTCAAGAACATTCCTCAGTACTAGATTAACCTAAAAGAAAACTATTAGTTAGAAGTGAATAATAGAATAGGTAAAGGAAATCATGAATGTTTTCCAAAATATGGTTACAGAACGTGTATAACCACATACATGGTGTGTTATCCTAGGCCATTACATGGGTGTCTATCTCTTCAAAACATGGCTTCACAACACACCGCACCTGCCGAACATTCCCTCTGAGGAATTACGTGTTCATGAATTTTTCTCCCTACACAGATACTTCTCCATATATTGAACTACAAGGTACTGTTGGTATAAGACTACATGGTGTGTTCACCCTTGACACGACCTGTACAACTATGTTTTCATCCAACCATGCCATTAGACATGTGGTCGGATACACAGTCAAATTCCATACAGTGTGTACTCCAATTACATAGTGTGTCCTACTCAAATCAAAATACCTTGTGTACCATATCATCTGATAGGTTACACGATCAAGGGTTACACGACATGTACATAAGTCACAAGGCATGTACATTAAATATTTTATTCTCCTCCCAAATAGAAGTACACAAGGTGTGTGTTCATAGAACCACACATTGTATTTTTTGGGTTTACAAATTATAATCCATAAAAACATCCCCAGTACCCATATTGATTTAAATATTAAGCAATGATGTGCAATATTCTAATATATTGGAGCACATAATCCCCATTATCCAATGAATGGAACTCACATATAGAAAATAAATCCACATTATATAACACATGGCCAAAACATGATCTAGAAAAATATGATTTAAGGGGGCTCATATTCCTAATGTAATAGTGTTTAGATTCCATCTAATTAAACCAAAACACATGCCAATAAACCTATCACAATATCAGGAATATCTATCACAACACCTTTCACAAAAACATGAAATCATTATTCTATTAAATTGCATGCAAAAATATACCTGGAATATGATTCTAACAAGTGCCTATATGATTCATGAGATGGAATAACCTCATCTCATTGGGTTTAAACTAAAATATGAATCGAAATTTCCTCAATAATAACAGATTAAATCAATGGTTTCACCCAATGATGAAATCGAATCAACTTTATTAACTCCAATTCGAATGTTCACCAGTCAAATCGAGGAAATTTTGATTTTCTGTGTATGCGAGGTAGCTAATCCTAGGAACGAATAATTACCACATATATATTCATTCATATCATGTATATTTTCTCCAAATAATAATTCAAAGAAGAATAGAAACCTCTTATAACAAATTGTAGCATCCCAGATATAGATTCCACTCAACTGGGGCCCTATACCCTATAGGCCACATGGTTTGAAGCGCATTTCCCAAAATTCTAGAGGCCTCTAACTAGTAATGAGGTCCTAGTGTGTGATTGTGGGGAAACTATTACCTCATTGGAAAAGTGTAGCACATTATAATAAATAATAACAATCTGTGGATGCAATAAATAAAATGAAACTGAAGTAAAAAAACTAAATATTGTATATGTTGTTAACTAGAGGCATATAAATTCAAATGATGCTTCATGTCACATGTCCTAAGAGAAAATGAAAAAAATGGATATTGAAATGAAGTAAAATACAATACCAAGGTATACCAAAAACAAAATGAATCTTAGTATCATCACAAGCCTTAACATGGTCCCATTCTCTCCATCTCTTAAGCAGCTATAAATTATTTTTGTAGGGATGGATCCCCTATTGACACATGTAGCAATATAATAATTTTGGGTCCAAAACCATGACCCAAAAATGGTGTGGTAAATTAATCCTAGTAGTAAACCGCTAAAGGACATTTCTAATCGGTCAGTGGATATATGATTCAGTTGAATATAGTAATTAAATAAAGAAAACTAGTTATCACACAGAAATAAACAATCCTACATGTAGTGGTATTCATTTATAGAGTTTACTGTGTTAATTAGTAGTTCATTTACATGAAGTATTTTTGACTCATTATTCGTCTTAAACTTGAATTTCAGAAGTCTTAGAAGTCTTTGTAAAAATTATGTAATGTTTGAATCCAATCATGTGCTTTTTCTTGGCAGGCGTGTCACAATTCATTCCATTACATCATTTATGTATAACCTAACCATATATTTGAAATGACGAATTTGTAATTCAATTATCAAAACATGTGTATTCCAACCAACATCCTATGTTTCTATTATCATCGGCCCAAATAAGGATCCTCGAGTATCACTCCTCACATTGGTGTAACTTCAGGAGTGTTTTTCCTCAGTGGACCTACTAGGGAGCCCCGATGTATCACTCTATATGTATTATAATATTATGTCAATTTATTTTGTCCTTGGCAGCCCTACTAGCGAGCCCCAGTGTCACTAATGACATAAAAATCTAAAGCCCCTCAATTCCATCCATGGTATTCTAAACTGAACCTAGGTATCACCCAAGGTGCAAAGTGCAATAGTCAGGTGAGTTTGTTCACAATGTTCTAAGATGAGCCCATGTATCACCAAATTCCATTTACCATTTACTCATTATAATTCAATTTACCATCCCAACCTAATTAAATAATAAAAACACTTCATTGAATGGGGGAATCAAAATAAAAAATCCACAATCAAAGAACTTAAAAATAATACACAATTTCAATTATAGGTGTTAATCATGTCAAATTATAACAAACCTAAAAGTTAAAATGACGGAATGCCCATAGAGTTCATAGGGAGAAATGTACAGATAGATTATCCCTGGTAAACACACCAACAGGGTGGCCCTTTACCAGAAAATTTTTCTAAACATTCTTTAATTCATTGAATTCATTACCAAGACAACATTTATTAACAATAAGTATCAATTTTATTTCAAGAAAACACCCTAAACATGGGTTCATGTCACAGTGGAACAGATAAACAACACAAAAATTAATGAGTGGCATGATACCACCTACCTCATCATAGTATGAGTCTCCTTGTCCATCCTTAACTTCGATTTAATGTTAGAACAGTATATATTTATGAAACAAGGATAATAAATCATCTAAAGATAACATCATTATGAAAGAAAATTAGAAAGAATGGATCAAGAAGAATTAATCTCTTAATGAAAGGATATAAATGAGTCCGAAGACAAAAGGATTAGAGGCCATATGATAAAGTTATAAGGGAAACAACACTTGATGATCTTTGTTCTTCAATCGGATTTTTCTCTGTCTAGAAGATGACGTAATAAGGCTAAAACCCTTTTTAAGCTGAAAATTATAATTACATGGCATGTAAGTAAATGTACATGACGTGTATATAATTTCACTCTTCATAACAATGCCAAATTCGTTTACGCGTCCAACACTGAACTACCACCATGACTATAAGACGCATATCAGGAAGTACCCATTATTTAGTGTATTTTTATTCTATCCCATGCTAACATTCTTAAAAAACATGTATCCATATCCTACATGGAAATAAAAAATGGAATGTATATTGGATTACACAGTGTCTACCCCAATGACCACCAGTTTCTAATTTTCCCCTGATATTCCAAAAGCAATAACTCAAGGAAAAAGAATAAAAGAAAATTGTACTTCAAAGTAAGAATTGGGTTCTTATATTTTTATTAGGTACGCCGTCGAAGATATCATCCCCATTACGGTAAAACCACTATATAATTCATATGTATTAATCGATATGAAAATGTATTGTTTTATATTTACCTAGTATGTTAGATCATTCCCCCCATTTGGAAATTGTGTCCTTGATATTTGAAATTGGGCTCAGTAATTACAATGAAATACAACAATAGAAATATAGTCAATTAAAATAACATTTTAAAAGAATGAAAAAAAAGGTAAACTGTTTCCATAGATAACACATACTAGGATTCCATGTTGGACATGGAAGGAAAACTAAGTGTCAAATTCTTGATGGAGAGTAATAAAAATCATGATCAATAGAATGTTAACTACTAGGAAACAATAAACATGTGATATGTTAAATGGTCTTTGATTCCCCAGGTGGAAAAAATAACGAAGAATATTTTTCTATTTTGTTGCTTTTTATTAAATTGATTAATCTATTTATGTTGTGTACTATGAACATAAAGAAATATTCTTACTTTTCATGTAGTGTTTCATCCATTAGTAAATTTCGCCCACAAACACATCTTTTCTCCAAATGATTTGTATTCGTGATGAAATTATCACACCTGAAGCACTAGAATAAACTCTTAAGGAATAAAAAAATCCAAAAAAGATGAACAATATGTTTCGCCTATATTTATACATTATCCAATACAAAAATGGCTAGTAAGATGTTATATAATCCACAAATAGAATAACCTTTTAAAAATATAAATACTAGTCTTAATCACCAAAATCAATCAAAGTATACCATAAGTTCAACAAAAAATATTCAATAAATAATTTTCATTAAATTTATTCAATGTAATCCAAACTATGATTGAATCCCAAAACATAGAAGAATTTGATCTATTATTAATTCATGATAAATCATAGAATTAAACACAAAATAGCATCGGCTACACATAATTTATCATACTTTAAAGTAAATATACTAATAACATATTCCCAGATATATGTTAATGACTTCGATAAATAACCCAATATTTTTATCTCCAAAATAAAAAAATATATTCATCCCAAAAAAAATTTCAACCATAACTCCTTAAATGAAAACCAAAATTATTATATGTTCCATAGGCATATAGTTTCCCGAAATAGAAAATGTATTCCTAAATATCTTTTATCACTTAATTATCAAGTCATATTCTTTTACTAATGATTTCCATTTAATAAAAAACTATTTCGCAATATAAACGTATTCTTGATCCATAAAATTCTTTAATTAAAAATTATAAGTCATTATAACTAGGAATATCATGTGGACAAGTAGTAGGTGATTCCCCCTTGTCACCCATTAGTTGTGGCTTTGATTCACATAGCCTTTCTGGACACAAAATTTTTTCACCCATATTATGTGTAGTTCATTCTATAAAACCGAAAAATAACCCTAACATGATTCAACATAATTTTTTTTCTTATTACTATCATTTTCATCCCAACTAATTAATACCTCAACATCAAAATTAATTATGTATTATATATATAGAAATTTATTTATTTTTCCACTATATGATAAATTAAAACTATTCCCAACAGAAATCACATCATATGTTGATCATGGTGTCCACATTTTTTTATCATCATCTTCTTCACATTGGTAGAAGGTCTATACATTACAATAATGATTTAGAGATCCGTAAATATCATTTTATTTTTCCTTATAAATACGAATTGTACAGCTTGAGTCATATGGGTGTCAACACAAAAATATTTTTGCAAAATAATGAGGTATGACATATAATTTCAAAACATCTGATAAAAATTTGTTTTTATAAAACAGTCAGACTGAGTTTGAGTTGAAACATTCAATCAATGTTCCATTTAAAATACCATGTGTATGTGATGAGAGATGTTTTTTTAAAAGGAATTGTATATTGGTTGTTCTTTTGTATCATTCTTGAACACCTTTTTAAAAATCATAATATGCTTTAAAATCGTATGAATCAGTAAAAAATTTGAAAAATCCATGATAATATTTACGTTTAATGAAAAAAGAGTATATTGAAAAAATATGATTTGATTAAATACTACCCATGATCCATGATGGTATCAATGTAAAAGGGAGGGGTTTTGTGACTCAAAAACTATTTTCAAGTGAGTTGTATGATATAAAATGTTTCAAAATCATCTAATCATGAATTTGGAATAATTATTTCAATCATTTCATCAAGAAGATATATGAATGTTGTTTAAGAACCTCCTCCTACCATTTGTAAAAAAAATATCCATGAATTAAAAAAGTTCTAAAAACAATTTAATTGAATGAATAGACATAATGAATAACCGTTTGTGTAAAAAAAATGTTTAATCCTTAATGTCTTCTAAACCATTCCTATAATACCAAGTATATGACCCATATTTAAAAGTAACTTAATCTAGAGATACGTCGATAATTTGACCTTAATTCCCATGAATGATATTTTAAGGCTTAGAGATTTAGATAATTATGTCATAAAATATACATAACATCTTGAATATTACATGTAGAATCTTCTAATCAATGTCGATTTTTAATTATACTATATCTTTTTTAAAAAATAGTACATCATTTAATATTTTAAGAGCATATTTTTTCTTTGATCCCATGCTTCACTCTATTCTTAATTATGTCATGTGAAAAAAAATTCAGAAAATGTTTTTAGAAAATATTGATAAGTAAGGGATACATAATAAAATAAAAATATTAGTCTTAAAAAACACGTAAATCAATTAAAAGTATTATAAAGTAATACTTTTCACCTTTATGAATAGAAAAAACACATAACTATATATAAGATCATTGCATTCACTTTTGTATCCCAAATATTACCATAAATGCCATAGAAACAATCAAATATAATATAAAGGTATCTTGGGACATAAACATACTTAAATGGAATGACCACGTATTATACTTCAACACATATCACTAAATGGTATATCCAAATGACAGAATTATATACCCAATAAAATTTAGGTTAAAATGTAACTACTAGTCCTTTGTTTATCACGGAACCCCCTTCCATTTGGTTTATCATGTAACCACCAGTCATTGGATTATCACATAACCACATGAAAAATTCCCATGTTCCATTACATAATCATAACACATAAAATATTTCAAATATCAACATTTCACTAATTACAATTCAATTTCAACCACAACAAATCATTTCAAGATATCGAAATATTCAATACATTACAAAATGCGTTAAAATCATTTAATAATGATATTTTTGAATCAAAGAGTCCCAGACCACTTTGAAAATATCAAACAAAATTTACACTTTAAAAAATCATGTCAATATTAATAAATCATAAAACCCCATTTTTTAAAACACGGACATGAAATAGATGGATTTAAATGAATAATTTTATAAAACATTAAAAACCATGTTTTAGTTAAATAGTCCATTTCAACATGATATTCATTTGAAAAAATTGCATATTATTAATATTAATAAAAAAATTAAATATCATGATAATGATATAATGAGTCATATGGTTTTATATATACATTATAGGATATTAATGGTTCAAAACATCATGATATGCCTCAATGAATGAAGTTTGAGATGATGTTCCTTACAATGATTATTTCATTAGAATAAGGTTAAATAGAAAAAATAATTATGTGTGAAAAATATAAATAAACCCAATATAAGTGAATATTAAGTGTAAAATAATCATATTTAATTCACACATATTCATAGAAAAACCAAACCAATGACATGTATATTTAACTCAATGAAATGAGATAGAATTTAGATTTCTCTTACAAAGATGAATTTTCTAAATAATTAGATTGATTAAGTGTTTTCACTATAAAAACTCATAACTAAAGTATAAATCCAATATTGGATATAAAAATTCATTTCTAGGATAATTATAGAATGACATAATCAAGAAGTATAAGATCATAAAAAATAATGGAAATTGGGCTAAGAAGTTCCCTTACCTTGAGTTTGACTCATGACGTATGTTCCTTGTTCTTCGTGAATAATAAACATAAGTTAATTCACACTTGATTCAGAAATCCTTTCATGTTTATTATTCATTTTATATAACTTATTAAAATGATACAACAATCTCATAATTACATAAGTTAATATAGGTTGTTTTGTTGATATTGGGTAATTGATTTGAAAAATAACTTGTTATAATTACAAATTGTCCATGTTGTAAAAATTAAAAAATCTACACAATGATATTAATTATTATGATATCATATATATCATATATATCCATTATCTATGTGTTTATAATAGTCCACAACATTTTGAGATAAGAAATGAAATGTTGCATTAATGGAGATGTTTACCCGTATGTACGCACGAACAATACATTCATTTATTTTTTATATTTAAATGAATGAAAACAAAATGATACATATGTATAATATAATTCCATTATATTATCATATTTTATATATGTTAAATAATTCAATTTAAATCATCCTTTAAATGTTCAATGTATTCCATGAATTAGTCATATCATATTGAGGGGGCGGTAGTCCGCACTTTCTCAAATGAAATTATCATATTCATACATTATAGAATGCATAATGATATGATTTAAATAAAAAAACATAAGAATAGAGACAATATAAATATAATAAATATAACATATAAAAATATTTCCATTATAATGGCCATCATGAGATGTGGTAGGGGATAATAAAACAACAATCGTTTCGTGAGGCTATACATTATCTTACACAAGAACAGTATGTTATAAATATATTAGATGATGGTCTATGTGAGTGTACATATAATATATGGAATAGAAAAATCACATTATATTTAATATATTTTGGTTCTTATATATGAATTGGACAAACAAATTTTATGGGGTTGGATAAGGGAATATAAATGAATAAATCTTGAGAGAAGACATTACATCATATCGGGTAACTCTTTTTGATTTAAGCATAATGTCCTTCGTAAATTTTCATTATTCCCAAGGAAAGGGTTTTAATAATAATATAGGGATGTTTGAAGATTATGTTTGTAGATTTTGGAAGGTCCAAGCGGAATGAGAGGATTGATTAAATGGGTATTGGTGATGACCTTTTTAAAGAGGGAGCATGGGAAATATATGAATGTATTGAAATATTATTTTATTATAAAATGGTTTTCGTTTTTTAATGGTTACAAAGTCATTTATTTAAAATATATGTGGTATTTTTTCGAAAACATCTCAAAAAATAGGTTTTAGACAAGTCTATGTCCCAAATTTAATCCTTATCATTTAGGTTTAACCCTTACCTAACTAACATGACTCTTTCCATGCATTCTTTTATATCCATAATATATGCATGATATAGTTACTATAAAGTTAAAAGGGAATGTAAAGTGGTTAATTAATGGAATGGTCAACATTATATAAATCATTTATTTAATATTATATTTGTTTACAATTATATAATTAAATAAAATAATATTTGTTTTAAAAACTGATTTAAATAATTTTGTTAGTATTAATATCAATGATTTTTAAAAATCCATAACAACTTGAATAATTAAAATAAAAATGAATAATTAAAATATATAATATCATAATCATGAATAATATTATTTAATGGCATAAAATGATTGAAAATATGTTTATTTTAATATTTTTAATAACATTTATTTAAATCATTCATAAATATGGTAATCACTACATCATAATTGAGTCATAAATATATTTATTTATATGAAATATTAAATTTATAAAAAATACCATGATGTAGGAAATATTTTTTTTCTTTCTAATCATTATTTATTGTCGAAAATATCACTTATATAACCACACATTAAAAATGGTTAAATAAAAGATTCATGTTTTTGTCATATTTCACATTACATTAAATAATACATATAACATGTCATTATCACTCCCATGTGGATATATGGGGTCCCAAAATATACTCAAGGATGCCCATGGGTGGAAATATATCATGAAATATGATTAGGACATGTGTTGGGGTAGTTTATAATTATTATAATATTATTTTGTTACCATTATATTGCAGATTCACCCTTTTACGGTGGTAAAACAATTTCTGAAGTTTCTATTCATGAAGTCCAAAAAAATAAAAGGTAGCGATTCACACAATTTTTAAATCATGATTCTAAATATGAAATAAATTTTTTCCCAAATTCAAAATACAGATGTTGCTGAAATTGAATTAAAATAAATTCTTGTTGGAAAAACCAAGATCATGTCATTATGAAGTAAACACTACCAGAATATTAACATGTGTTTATATCTAATATCAAAGTGAAATTACTTCCAATGAAAAAAATTGAATAAATGATATAAATATGATGAAATTATACGTAATAACTAGTTAAATTTTCAATGTAAATATATTTCTAAATTACATTTAAAGGAAGTTTTGTATTAAAATGCAATATTTTTCACTATTCATAAAAAAATTGAACTCTATTAGAAAAACACCAAAATTTAATCCATTGTATATTTTTATTACAATATCCTAAAGAATAATTTTTCTGTCAAATATAAAATATAAAAGTGAAAAAACTAGACTTAAAAATGGCTCTCCATCAAAAGGCAGTAAAATGATCTATTAATGAATATTAGAGTATTGGTTTCTTAAATTTAGTTTCATTATTATTTTATGACTCTAAAATTTATTGGATAAATGTAAAGACATTTAATAAAATTAGAATAATATTTTTTCTATTCTGTTCATTCTCTTTAATAAAACAGTTATTCATTAACTACCATTTATATTAATAATAATATTATATAATTTTTTGTTATTACTCAACATTTTGGGGAAAATAAGATTTCTGAGAAACCCATTGCTGCTTTTCAGGTACACCATTGAAGATATCATCCCCAATACAGTAAAAAAACTATGTAACTCATATGTATTCATAGATATGAAAATTTATTATTTTATAATTACCGTTTATTTTATATCAGTTGTGAATAAGTTATCCAGAATACTCATAGTTGAGAGAAAAATGTGTGTTTTCAAAGAAATTTATTGAAGGATGAAACTCTATCATACAATTAAGTATATTCCATTTTTTAAATAGTCATGATAATAAATAAATACCTCAACCTTATTAAAAGGAAAATAAAAAATGTTGTACGTTTATATTTCTTATTGTGGAATCAAAGACAATTTTACCCATCACAAATTTATGGTTTTTTTTGTTAACAGTATCTTGATCATGTTTTTTATCACTCTCAATGAGGAAAAGATGATTAGTTATTCATCCACATCCATATTTTCATAAAAGAAATATTTGTATTTGTTATCTCATGTGAACTTTTTTACTTCTCTTCCATTCTTTTAAAATGATAGTTTTTTTGAATTTTTTTAGATATAGTATTTTTAATGATTCTTCCAATCCCAATTTTAAAATTGTTAGGACACAGTTTCGAAAAGGGGATGATTATGTAATGAACCATATATTTGTAAAATTATACATTTTTAATAATATTAATATTTATGAATAAGATATCAATGTTACAATAAATATGACACAATTTCCAATAGTGTACTCGACATACAACAATAGGTTTCTTTGAAATCTTACGTTTCACACAACATTGAGTTATAATGAAAAATAATATAATATTATTATAATTTCAAATGATAGTTATTTCATATTTAGTATAATTGAGGGAATGAATGTAACTTACAAAAATATTATTTCAAGCATTTTTTAAATGTTTTTATCTTTATTTAAAAAATTTAGTGGCCTAAAAATATAATTAGTCCACTTTTAAGCATAAAATACTTTAATAATTTTAAAAATTCATTTTACATCCATATGATGGAGAACATGTTTAGAAATAATTTTCTCATTTTTATATGTTTTATTTGATTAATTAATGTTATTATTTAGAATCCGAATGTCAAAATTTACTTCAGAAGTAAATTTGAAAATTTTCTGAATGAATCCGTATTTTCATGAATAGTGATTATAGAATATTTTAATTGAAAATTTCCTTTTCATCTTATATATTTTTAGAGTTACATTGTATTTATAATTCTATATAAATTTTTATTAGATTATATTTTTATCAATTAATCCAATTATGTTCATTGGGAGATATTTCACATTTAAATTGGATATAAACACCTGTTAATCTTTGGATTGTTTTTACTTCTTAAGAACCAGCTTTCTAATTATGACAATGGGTATTAATTTTAAATTAAATATTTAAAATTATGAGTTTTTAATTTTTTTAAAAAGGATTCCATATTTTGTATCAGAAGGTGAAAAATAGGTAAATAATAAAATTTTATTTTTGAAGATTATGAATAGTAACATTGAATGTTTTTATTTAATATAGTTCATGGTAAATTTGGATAACAAACAATATAATAAAGATAATAAAATTAACGTAACAGCATCTAAAAACCTATTGGATGAATAAATGTTGTCCCATATCACCTATGGTTCTGAATATATTCATTTAATGTACTTCACCAAATGAATGTGATTTAATTATTATTAAAACACTAGAAAATGACAACATGTCACTCTCGTATCCCTTATAAGTATAAAAATTTTAATGTAGAGATAAAATTTATGCAACAATGAACATTAATAGTATCTAAAAATATAATGTAATTGTACACTTAGTGGGAATTTATTTTTAATTTTTAGAGATTAAATAATTACTATAAATATTGACACGACAGTGAAAACGTAATTATTTTATTAACTGAAGTAAAAAAGCAATGATATTGTTAATATTAAAATAAATACTATATGACATAATTTATGTAATTAATAAATTTTATGGATTAATATGACATATTAGGATTTATTTAATCTATCTTTATGATGTCATCAAGTTGTTATGATTTTTAAAGAAGTCATGTATGAATAGTGTCTAATTTGACATAATTCATGACATAAAATATAAAATAGATTATTAAACGATTTAACATTAATAAAAAACATATATTTCTCAAAATAGTTATAATAAATCCAAATTTCTCTTAAATGGAATTCTTTGGGTTGTTTGACATGTTAGGGTAAATAAATTAACCCACAATGAGTATATAATAAAATATCATGTTATGATCAAAAAGTGTAGAATAAAGGATAATGAAAAAATATAATGGTTAAAAAATTCAAAACATGTATAATTTATATGGAATGATTGGGATACGACCAAAAATCATCTTTTCTTTGATATAAATGTTTTTGTGACAATTATAAACTGAAAATCCATTTACAATGAAATTATATTTCAAGTCATTCCTAAAGTTCCCCTCCTCCCTCTTATTGAATGCCACCACATATACCAACTTAATCATGAATCGTGATCCAATATTATTGCCCATATTATGATAAATAAATATTTTAACATCCCAATCATCTTCCTAGATGTATTAACTTGTTCATAAGACAATTCATGAATTTTGTTTCCTCAAATCAAAAGATGTCACCCGATTTAGAGGTAATGTCTTCCTTCAAGATCATTTCCTTTATTTTCATTCTCCAATAACAAGGATATTTTTTTATATGATTATATAACAACATCAATTTTTTCACTATAATATTATTTTTTTATGAGAAATATTCGATCTTCACTTACACACACCTATATATAATGGATACAAACATACTATTTATTTGTATGTTGAACTATTGCCTCACTAAATAATGATTGTTCAATTTTCTTCTATAATAATTTACAGTGGAAATTATGATTTAACTGTATTTATATATTTTATATATTATATTTATATTGAATTTATTCTTCCATAATTTTTATTTACAACATACAATTATGCTTTCAAAAATTTGTAAATACACTAATTTCATTTGAGGACATTTGGACTACTGATCCCTCAAATGATATGACTCATCAATAAAATACATGGAACGTATAAATAATGAGTTAATTAAATTATGTAACATATGTAACATTGAAATTTTACATTAATTATTACAAACCATTATATCATTTAGTTTTCATTCCTTTAATATTACAATGAAATGGAAGTAGCACTCATGCATACCTACAGCCTACCGTCTTAATGAATGGTTGATTTAATTTCTTATTCCCAAATGTTATGGAATATTTTAAATAATATATAACTCATATATATGATATTTAAATGTGAATATATTTCTAAAGATGGTAAATTTTTTACTACCTTTATAATTTACATCAAAACAAGTCCATTTTCGACTCTTGCACCGAATATCGACAAAATTTTTGATATTAACATAAAGAATAATATAATTTTTATAAAATGGTAACAGGTGATATAAATGTAATAATAAAAATAGAAAATGTTCCCAAACAAATATAAATTAACAAAATTATATTATTCAAGAATAATAGGATCATACATGATGAGTTCCACTCGATTTATTGGAATTCATTTCAATGTCATTTCATTGAGGAATATTTTGGTAATATACACATTCTTATTTCATAAACTCTATAATAAATCCTTTGACACATAAGTGGAATCTTTTTTCTACAAAGTGTTTTGCTAAAAACAGAATATTTTTAACATTTGTGGTGAAAAAAACTCCTCTCTCGCCATAAACGATATTTTATATTTTTCTCCCCCTATAAGACATAATTTTTTTAAATGGAAAAAAATAAACAATTCAATTTTAGTGTATATTAGTTTTGAAAATTATTTTGAAATCATATTTATAATTAAAATATCAAAAAATGATCTCCTATGATTTAAAATGTAATTTAATGAGTAAAAATGTTGATAATTGAAATCATTTATGCGTTATGGTTATATAATGGAACGTGGACATTTTATGGGTGGTTACGTGGAAAGGAAAATATAGTTGGTTATCTGATTAATGAATTAATGTTCAGTTCCATGATGAACCATGGATGCGTGGTTATGTTATAACCTCCAATCCATTTGGTATGGAAGTTGGCCATATGGATATTCCATTCAGTGACACATGTGGAAGTTGATTGTTTGGTTATTCTATTTATGTATCATTATTTACCAAGTTACCTTTATATGTTATATATTGATTTATATGTGATTATGTTAATATATTGGTTACAAAACGGTTAAGCAATGAAATTATTTTTAGTTATGTTTATTGACTTAAACTTCAAGGTGAAAATTATTACTTGTAGATAAAGTGTTCAAGGTTTCATATTTCCCAAGACTAACAGGATTTCATATTTGTGTGTCCCTTATTGATATTTTCATTATCATACTACATTTTGATATGTTTTTTTATATAAATTATGGATGAATATGAACATGGTTGGGATTAAGGAAAAGTACTACAACTAAAACATGAAATAATACCATCTTAATTTATAAATATATTTGTCCAATGAACAAATGGATAGCGAGAAAAAGTTTCTACGTTTAATATTTAAGTTGTTATGTATATGTTATGAACTAATTCTATATTTATCTAGACCATAAAAGATCCTTGAAGTGAAATAAAAGTTAAACTGTTAACTTTCCATAAGACTATTTAATTTTTAATGCTGGGGACTTATTATAGTACCATATCATTATATGGTAGATACATTTTTTATTATTTAATAATATTTGAATAATATTTTCTATACATGAAAGAAGAATTAAATTCAAAAAAGTTGTTACTAATTTTACTTTTTATTCAGATAACCTCTTCAGGATTATTCCTAAATCCTTATTAGAGGGCTCCCAAATAAAACTATGTCATGTATGATTTCAGGAAGGAGGTAATTGATTTTTTTTAATTAGTAATTAGAGGAGGAAATCATTTTAGGATGTGTTAATGGAAAAGAGTGGGGGTTTCCAGTTATAGGTGAGGAAAGATAACCATATTGAATTAATATGGAAATTTCAATAAATAATTACAAAATAATCATCATATTCCGAAAATAAATTCATAAAGATTTGAATATTTTATAACATAGGATACAATTATTCTTAAATATTTCAATAAATTGTGATTTATACTTGTGGAATGGACGATATAATCCTTCTATATTTGGTCCAGCACCCCGGTAAACACATTATAACCTTAAGAACTATAATTACATTAAACAATTATTGATATTAATTTTGGAAAATGTTGAACATATTATATAATATTAATTATTATTACTATTATTATCAATAATTAATACTTTTATTATAACTTCATTAAATATATTGAAATAAATTATTTAATATTAAACAATAAGACACGGCGAAAAAACTTTTATCCAATGAAAATATTCTCATATCATTAAAATTTGATTATATCAAAAAATTACTTGAAATTGATTTCTATTACATTATTTGGATTTATAATAATATAATTTAACAATTATTTTATTGAAATAAGATCTTAAAACAATTTTTATTTTTTATATTATTCAATATAAATGACGATTCTTAATAAAAACCAATATTTTTCAATAATCAATGAATCATAAATCCTTTTAGAAAATTATCAATTCTTATGTATATGATAATTTTTTGATAATAGTTTAAATAATAAATTTAATTTCATGAAATAGATATTATTAATATAGACAAAATTAATTTTAATATAACTTTACCAAATGTGGTAGTGCTGATTTTTAGAAAAATAATATTTTAATGTATAAAATTCATTTTTTGTATCACATCCATATAAGACACTTTATATGAATGATATTTTTTTTTTCAATATATAATATGTTGATTTAATTAAATTAATTTTAAAATGTTGATTCTTTTAAATTATTTATAAAAACACATTTGTATGTATAAAATAGTTTTTTAGAAAAATATATCTTTTATTTTCAAATATTTATTATTTTAATTTCTAGCCATTTGGTATGAAAATAACCAATTATAAATTTGTGTGTGTGATATAATAAATATTAATAATTTTGTTAATCCTATTTATATCAATCATTCCTATTTTTATTTAACAAATACTGTATTAAATAAAAATATTATAATATTAATATAAATTTATCTCAAACTTAGGGTTTTGTGTATGTAAATATATCGCATTAATTAATTTTTTATTGAAACAAATATTTAAGAAAATATCAAGGTGTTATATTATCCCACAATTAATTCTATATAATATCACTACTCATCTTAACACAATAAAGATAAATAAACAATTATAGACTATGATCATTATATAATGACTCTTTATTAAATTACAATATTTACAGCGCACATAATATGTCCAAAAACAGTATCAATAAATTACCACCATGGTTGAACTGAGAAAAATTTAAAAACTTCTTTTTAAGTGAACATTTTTTTTTCTACAACATCAATCCAATCACAGATATAAGGATGGTTGAAAAATCATCGTAGAATTATATTTTTGGTCAGCATTCCTAATTATTTATGATCTGTATTCATCAAATCCAAAATATTTTGATCTCATTTGATTCACATCACAGATAAAATTGCATTATATTTCAGTCATAGATAATCATCAACCATATTCACATTCTAGATGTATTAATGGATTGATTAGTCATAACATTTTATAAATTGCATCCATCTCCCTTGGTTCATATTTTAGTCTATCAATGTAAATATATAGATCACTATTTTATGATTAATATATATACCACACCCTTCACTATAAAGATAATGCATATTTGTTAGTGAATTTTTTTTAGTTCAAATTCCCAATCATTCATCAAATAACACTTCACATTAATTTTCCTTTGGTGTTACACATATTCTATAACTATATAAATATCAAATAGTAAAAAATATATGTTCAAACTTCTATGAATAACTGATGATCAAAAATACTTTTCGATTACATGTTATTTTAATCACCTATTAATTGACCATCCATCATTTTAGAACAGTAAAATTTTCCTCACATTTATTAATCCAAAAAAACATGGCTTCCTTTTGAGTTAATATTGGATTTTTTTCATTGCCATGATAAATCCTTAAAAAAATATTTGTATCATAACATCCTAATAAAAAATATGCATCACAGATACCGTGGTTATTAAATGACATTTCTTACTAACATCCTCCATTGTAATATCAATTGATATATCATCACATGATTTTTTATTATCCATGAATGTGTCTTTATCTAGATAAAATACCAATATTTCAATTTTGTAATTAATATTATATTTCCTTAGGATCTTCAAAAGAAAAAAATATTCATTCACCTCCTTTATCTTCAAATATATAAGTGTACCATATATAAGTACTATCAAAAACTGAATGAGGTAATCTCTATAGACATGGTTACATAGATTCACAAATATAGCAGGTTAATTAGTAATTCAAAAAGGAATGACTATAAATTCATTGAGACCATAACTCATAAAGAAGTCTATCTGATATATATCATCATTATTGAACCTAAATTAATGATATCGAAAATGATAGTCAATCATAGATAATTATTGTGATTTAAAAATTTGAACAATATAGTAATCAATTTGAATAAGAGTTTACTTTTTCATGATAGTGATCTTATTGTGTTCCTCATAATAAATTAAATGATTCATTTAACCATCCTTATTCAAAAGAAAATGTATATATGTACCCCTGGTGATGCAATAGGTTGTATGAATCTCTTATCCATATTATCCTATAGTTCTTCCATTAATTCCTATAACTCTATCAAGGTCATGTTGTACAGTTTCTTGGAAATATATGTCAATCTAGTTATGAGTTCTATTGAAAAAATAACCTCATGGTTATGATGAATACTACTCATGGAATTGGGAAATAAATTATCATAATCCAAAAACAATTATAATAACATTGATGTTTACTTTTCTATATTTATTGCTGAGAGAATACCATAGAATGATTTTTAACATAAATTATAAGGCCCCAGCCTTAAACCTTACTTATTCTTGAGTTATTACAAGATTAAATGAATAATTCACATCTAGGATCTTTTCAGGTTTAGAGTTTTAGAGAATTAGGACATAACTATTACATCTCAAAAGATTTCAAAGTAGTCACTTCTACTAAATTTCCATAAAATAAAAACTCTTAAAAAGAAACATGTCCAGTTCCATGTTTTAGATATCATGACTTTTCCTTGATTCCATCCTTGACCCTATTCCACTTTAAGTCTTGTTAAAAACATTTCAAAAACATGGTTTGGGCATAAAAATCTCAGTAAAGGATACACAAAGAAGGAAAACTATTAGTTTTTTCAAAACAACCAGTAAACCATGAATACATTATCAAAGTAATACTTTTCACCATTATGAAGTTGTAAAAACTCTTCACTAAATAAAATACCATTACTTACCCTTTTGTAACCAGAAGAATACCATAAAACCCATATAAAGAACACATAACATATAAAGGTAACTTGGGAGATAAACATACTTAAATGAAATAACCATATGGTCGACTTCCACACATACTTAATGGAATATCCATACGGACGACTTCCATACATACATAATAGAATAGCCATACGACCAACTTCCATACCAAATGCATTGGAGGTTATAGCGTAACCACCTATCCTAGTATTCACGTCACCACTAGTCATAATGTCCAAGTACCATTATAAAATCATAAGACATTAAACAAATATAATGGAAAGAAAACATTTCCACATTTCGATCAAAATATATCACTTAAATATATCAACATAACAAATCCTTTATAAAAACCATTATCAATACCAACATACATAAAAGAGTATGTGGTATTTATTTCATTTTAAAAAACATTACGGCTTGTTGAGGAAGCCAAAGACCAAATATTACTCGCGGCGGAAGAAAAGGTTTTTGTCACCGCGTATGTTAAAAGAAACATTCCTTTTTGTCATTTATTAAAACGATTCGTATAAAAATATTCCTTTTGAATAAAATTAAAAGTCAAAGGGGTTTATACACCTTATAAAAGAATGTTGTGTGTAAAACTAAATATGCTTCAATGATAGGAGATTGAGACGAAGTCCCTTACAAAGTCGGTATCCATAGATTAAGGATAAATCAATTATATGATTATGTGTGAAAAATTCGAATACACAAAATATAAGTGAATATTAAGTGTAAAAAAACCATAGGTCATTCACACATAATCATGTAAAAAAACCAATGACATAGATATTTAACTCAATGAAATGAGATTGAGTTATGATTTCCGATACAAGTCCATCTAAATGACATATGAATTTATCAATGAGATGATTATGTGTAGAAATAGTATATCCAAACTAAGGTTTGTGGAAACTACAAAATAGATATTCCAAACATAATCTTGGAATAATAAAATCAAGAATTAGAGGTTTAACCCAATGAATTGAAAGTGGGTTAAGAAGTTCCCTTACAGAAATTCGACAGCCTAACGACGTCACTTCAAAACATATAAAATGAGTTTATGGGAGATAAAAAGGGTATCTCATCACTTGGACATAAAATTTACATTAATAAGGATATAAAAGAACATATCCCAACATAATATTATGTGAATTAAAAGACATAACAAAGTAAGTCTTTTAAAAAGAGGAGGGTGAAAGGTTCCCTTACCGACTTGGGTAACTTTCGAAACGTAGACCCCATTGAAGAAGGGTCATACAATGAATATGTAAGTACCCATAAATGAAATTATATTACACAAAGAGTATAATAATTGGAATTACATACACCACTCAAAGGAAATGGTGGAAAATTTAGCATAAATCTCATGAAAGTAAAAGTGAGATGAAAGATTCCATACAAAAACTCGGCAGCCTAACGATGCCACTTAAAACTTCAAAAACTGGATTGATGAGATCAAATAGAGTATCTAATCATATTAAAATAAAATTTACAGCAATAGGAATATAAAAAAACATCCCCCATCATAACAAATAGGGGCTTAAAAGAATTTACATAAATGGGAGTACTTAAAAAAAGAGAGGTTATATCTCTTATGAAAATTTTACAGCCTAACGGCGCCACTCAAAACTTCCAAAATGGATTGATGAGAGAAAATAGGGTCTCTCACCATATGAACATAAAAATTACAGTATTATTAATATAAAATAACATCCCAATAATAATAAATATGATCTTAAAAGAAATGACATAAAAGAGTGTACTTAAAAAGAAAGAGAGGAGTATGATCTCTTACCTCAAGTCCAACTTGTCTTGTTCGTATCATTATATTCTTTAATAATAAACATTGGTCAATTTTAACTTCTTAAGAACCTCCTATAAAGATTATTATTCAGTTAATATCACATATTTTAATGTTATAATAATTTGATAATAATATGAGTTCATATCATACATTTTTGTCGATGTTTGGTACATGAGTCAAAAATTGAACTTGTTGGAAAATACTTTTCCATGTAGTTATAGGTACATCATATACATAATAGTATTTTTGTTTTAAATATCATATATATCCAGTATATATTCATTTTATACTATTAAATATCATTTGGAGTTAAAAAATTAAATGCACCGTTCATGGAGACGGTAGGTCGTACGTACGCATTAACGCTACTTTCATTTTTTTTGTCATATTAATGGAATTAAAACAAAATGAGATATATATATATATATATGTTATAATTACAGAATTATATCCATAATTTAGATGTAATATATTACATATATATCCATTATATATATGTACTTATAATAGTACATTAAATTTTGAGATAAGAAATGAAATGTACCGTTCATGGAGACGGTAAACCGTTCGTAAGCATGAACGCAACTTCCATTTCTATTTCGTATTTAATGGAATTAAAACATAATGATACATAATATTATTTTAATTCCATTATGGTATCATATATAATATCATTAAATATATCATTTATAAGTTCCACATTTGGTATTAACGAATCAAATCACTTTGATGGGGCGGTAGTCCGCACTTCCTTAAATGAAGATATCGCGTTGACCCATAATGGAAACAATAAAGGTTTGAAATAAATGAAAAATACAGAACCTTAAGTAAAACATAAAAATATTATATATCATATATAAATATAGTGTCATCTTAATGGACACCATTGAATGTGTTAGAAGAATGTTGAACAATCATCGTTTCGTGAGCAGAAATTCGCCATCCATAGAAATAGTATGTTCTTTAACCATTAGATGTAGGTGTGTGTAAGGGTAGCTCGAATCCTTCTTATAAAAACATAGTAGTATATTGAAGATACTGGATTTTTTACAAAATAAAAGAATAAAAAGAGGTTAGGGGGTTGGAGAATCAAAATAAAACAAAAGGACACAAGTGAAGACATTACCTTAAAATCGGGTAACTCCCTTTGGTTTGAGCTCAAAGGCTTACTTGGGAAGACTTCTGCCTAAAGTGAGGCTTCAGGGAGTTATATAGGGATGTGGAGAGACAAAATGGGTAGGGGTTGGCCGAGCCAAAGGATTTGGAAGTGTGGGTAAGGAGGTAGAGGTGGGGGCCTTTTATAAGAGGAGAGGAGGGGCACTCTTGGAAAGTAAAGAAATGTTACTTTATTTTAGAATGAGTATCGGATTCTAATGATCCCAGATTGATGTGTTTCGAGTATAAGGTGATAAGGGTTCGAAAACCCCCCCATCCAATAGGTTTTGGACATGTTTAGGTCTTAGACATTACATTATCTTTCCATTTTATTTAAATCGTTAAATAATGAGGTCATCGCTGCATCATCATGATGTCATAAATAATTTAATTTATTTAATGTTTAAAAATTATAAAAAAAATACAATGATGTATGAAATCATTTTATATTTCCAATGAATATTTATAGTCAAAATTATGACTTCTATAACGCCATGTAAAAATTGTTTTAGTAAAACATTTCAGTTTTGTGTCATTTTTACTTTAACATTAAATAAAAAGTTATTTATGTCATTTTCCAACCAAAGTGGCTCCATGGGGACCCCAAGATGACCCATGGATTTTTTTGTTCGGCCATGAATCATAATATTATGGCAGGACATGTGTCTAGGTCATTTCATATTATTAAAACATTATTTTTACCTTAATCTACACTAATTACCTCTAATCGCGATTAAAAACTTAAAAGTTACTATTCAACAAAAAAATATTTTAATTCCATTGAACCACATTTTACTTCTTAATGGAAACCATGTATGTCGGTTTTTGAAATTCAAAACACAGAGGTTGTAAAATTTCATTTAAATGGGAAATCAGTTTTTTATAAGTATCACTTAGTGGTTTCACTATTCATCAAAAATTGAAGTTTTTCAGAAAAATACCAAAACATCACCCTATGCTTTATTTGATATTCTGAATTCAAAAATAAATTATATTTTACAAAATTCAAAGCATATATGTTGCATTAATTAATTTAATAACTAATTCCAACTATCAGAGCAAATATCATGTTTTTTTGAAAAAATATGTATCAAAAGATTGACACTAGTTTAAGTCCGATTTCAAAGTGAAATTAATTCCAATGACCACTATTCGATTAATTGGTAAAAATATATTATAATTTTACCTTTAAAACAAATCAAGATATAATCTAATAATATAAATAAATTAGATTAAAAAGAGGTTTTAAATTAAAATACATCATTTTTCATTATTCATTAAAAAATGAACTTTTTCGGAATGATACAAAAAATTTACACAAAGTAGATTTTTATGTCTCGATTCTAAAGAAGAATTTTATTTTGTCAAATATAACACATAAAATTGTTAAAAAGTGGATTTAAAAGAGGTTCGCCGTCCAAAGGCGGTTAATCGACCTTTTAAGGAATATTATAATGTTTATGCTTAAAAATTGGATTAATTTGCATTTTTAATCCTCTAACATTTATTGTAAAGAGTAAAAATATTTTACAAACATATATAATCATTTCTTAGTTAGTTCTATTCATTCCTGCCATTACAATGACTAGGCGTTAACTACCATTTAAAATAAAATTATTTTATTATTAGAGTGCAACGTAAGATTTCAAAGGAACTCGTTGTTGCGTATTGGGTAAGCCATCAAGCATAGAGTACCCTTTAAATTAATATTAACATTTTATTCAAAAAAAGGTATAAATATAAAAATGTCATATTCTTTATTTACCTGGGGTGTTACATCCTTCCCCCCTTTTGGAAATTGCGTCCTCACAATTTTAAAATTGGTCTCAGAAACTTCATTGAATGTCCCACATTGGAACAAGAGTTGGTAAAACAATCACTTTAAAAGAATGAAAGAGGAGTACAGAGGTCACCCGAGTTAACCCATACTAGGATTCCATGTATGAAAACATGGACATGGAGGAAAAAACAGTGTCATGTTCTGAGGGAGAGTGAGAGTAAACATTTCTAGGAGAAAGTTAAACAAATGAAAATCACAAACTTGTGATGGGTTAAACAGTATTTGATTCCCCAGTAGGAGAAGTTAACAGACAACATTTTTGTTTTATGTTACTCTTCATTGAGGAATTTATTTTTATGAGCTTAACTAAATCATAATGAAACATACTTACTTTTCACCTAGACTTTCAGTTTTTACTAGATTCCTTAATCAAACTCATATTTTCTCCAAAAGACGAGTTTTTAAGAAGACTTGTTCGCATTAAGAGTACTATAATCAACTTCCTGAGAATCACCTAATCCACAAAAGAGATATACATATTTCCCATTTCTTTAGACAAAATAAAAAACCAAAACCAAAATGGTTAGTACAATATCAGATAATCCAGAAAAGGATAACCCTTTATAAAAAGAAAATCTATTCTTAATCTCCAGAATTTGTCCAACAAAACCCAAATTTCAACAAGGACCATTTGATAAACAATTTTCTATAAAATTCATCAATGTAAACCAAAATAATATTGAAACCCAAATATTTGAAGGATTTATTCACATAGTCTTCCAATGTACAAATTAACTTTTATCTCCAAATAACATCAGTTGCTCTTAAATTTTCATATTAACAAGTAATTAACCTAATCACATATCCTCCATGATAGGTTAATCATTTCCATAGATAACCCAAAATAAACTTACTCTTGATTCCTAAAATCATCTATCTAAAAAGAATTAGTCAAACTAACCAGGGACTTCACGTAGTCCAGTGGTAGGTGATAAATATCAGTCGCACTTTGGTTGTGGGTTTGATTCCTGCTGCTTTGTCCGACGCGACGGGTTGTCACACGGTCTGCATGTTTTTCTTTTCCAAAACTATATAATTCTTAAAACATTCTCCAAAACGAGATAAATTCTTCAAAAATAATCATAACATATTTTAACCTCAATTTTATCTCATGCTTTTCATTTTCCATCATAACATATAAAAACCCATAATTACCTCAAAAGTAAGGATCGTATAAACTATAATGGTTACCTTTATAATTATTACCTTAACTTTCACATAGATTGGTCATATTGTACATGATGCATTACAAATCATACCAAGGTTCATGTGGTTGATCATGACTCCTTGATAGTTAGTTTTAGAACAACCACGAGTTTCCTCATTGAATTCCCCATTTTATCTAGTATCTTAATCAAAGAAAAACCACAGTTTCCTTCAAACCTGTTGTCTCTTTGGTGTCGGCTAGATCCATCCATTCACTAAAAATAGAAAAGTCAGTGTGAGTATATCAACAAAACCATCATGTACTAATGAGGAAGGTAAACACTAAGATATACTTACTCATTCACTTTATCTAAAACCAGGACTCTTTCTGAAATCCTAACCATTATGGTAATGTCACTTATGCTTAGAGGATACCCTAACCTCTAAAGTTATATAAACCAACCTTTGATACCAACTATAAGGCCCGAGCCTTAAACCTTACTTAATCTTGAGTTATTACAAGATTAAATTAATAATTCACATAGAGGATCTTTTCAGGTTTAGAGTTTTAAAGAATTAGGACATAACTATTACATCTCAAAAGATTGCAAAGTAGTCACTTCTACTAAATTTCCATAAAATAAAAACTCTTAAAAAAAACATGTTTAGATCCATGTTTTAGATAGCATGAATTTTCCTTGATCACATCCTTGACCCTATTCTACCTTATGTCCTGTGAAAAACATTTCAAAAACATGGGGTGAGCATAAAAAGCTCAGTAAAGGATACACAAATATGGAAAACTATTAGTTTTTTCAAAACAACCATTAAACCTTGAATACTTTATCAAAGTAATACTTTTCACTTTTATGAAGTAGTAAAATCTCTTCACTGAATAAAAGACCTTTACTTACCCTTTTGTAAACATAAGATTACTATAAAACCGATATAAAAAACACATATCATATAAAGGTAACTTGGGACATAAACATACTTAAATGGAATAACCATACGGTCGACTTACACACATACTTAATGGAATAGCCATACGGCCGAATTCCATACATACTTAATTGAATATCCATATGGCCGACTTCCATACCCAATTCATTGGAGGTTATAACGTAACCACCTATCCTGGTATTCATGGCAGCACCCGTCATAATGTCCAAGTACCATTATAAAATCTTAAGACATTAAATAAATATAATGGAAAGAAAAAATTTCCACATTTCGATCAAAATATATCACATAAATATATAGACATAACAAATACTTTATAAAAACCATTTTCAATACCAACATACATAAAAGAGTATATGGTCTTTATTTAATTTTAAAAAACATTATGGCTTGTTGAGGAAGCCAAAGACCAATAATACTCACGGTGGCAGAAAAGGTTGTTGTCAGCGCGTACGTTAAAATAAACATTCTTTTTTGTCGTTTAGTAAAACACTTCATATAAAAAGATTCCGTTGGAATAAAATTAAAATTCAAAGGGGTTTATACACCATATAAAAGAAAGTTATGTGTAAAAATAAATATGCCTCAATGAAAGGAGATTGAGACAAAGTCCCTTACAAAGTCGGTGTCCTTAGATTAAGGATAAATCAAATATATGATTATGTGTGACAAATACGAATACACAAAATATAAGTGGATATTAAGTGTAAAAAAATCATAGGTCATTCACAATAATCATGGAAAAACAAAACCATTGACATAGATATTTAACACAATGAAATGAGATTGAGTTATGATTTTCGATACAAGTCCTTCTAAATGACATAAATATTTATCAATGAGATGATTATGTGTAGAAATAGTATATCCACACAAAGGTTTGTGGAAACTACAAAATAGAGATTCCACACACAATCTTGGCATAATTAAATAAATAATTATATGTTTAACCCAACAAATTGAATGTGGGTTAAGAAGTTCCCTTACAGAAATTCGACAGCCAAACGACGTCACTTCAAAACATATAAAATGAGTTGATGAGAGATAAAAAGGGTATATCATCACATGGACATAAAATTTAAATTAATAAGGATATATAAGAACATATCCCAACATAACAGTATGTTAATTAAAAGACATAACAAAATAAGTCTTTTAAAAAGAGGAGGGTGAAAGTTTCCCTTACCGACTTGGTTAACTTTCGAAACGTACACCCCATTGAAGAAGGGTCATACAATGAATATTTAAGTACCAATAAATGAAATTATATTACACAAAGAGTATAATAATGGGAAGTACATACATCACTCAAATTAAATGGTGTAAAATGTAACATAAATCTCACGGGAGTAAAAGTGAGATGAAAAATTCCTTACGAAAACTCGGCAGCCTAACGACGCCACTTAATACTTACAAAAATGGATTGATGAGATCCAATAGAGTATCTCATCATATTAAAATAAAATTTACATCAAGAGTAATATAAAGAAAATACCCCATCATAACAAAGAGGATCTAAAAATAATTGTCATAAATGAGAGTACTTAAAAAAGAGAGAGGTTAGATCTCTTACGAAAATTCGGCAGCCTAACGGCGCCACTCAAAACTTCCAAAATGGATTGATGAGAGAAAATAGGGTCTCTCACCATATGAACATAAAAAGTACAGTAGGTTTAATATAAAACAACATCCCAATCATAATAAATATGATCTTAAAATGAATGACATAAAAGAGTGTACTTAAAAAGAAAGAGAGGAGTAGGACCCCTTACCTCAAGTCCAACTTGTCTTGTTCGTTTCTTTATATTCCTGAATATTAAACATTGGTCAATTTATAATTTATTAAGTACCCCCTATAAAGATTATTATTTAATTAATATCACATATTTTAATGTTAAAATAATTGGTTAATAATATGAGTTCATATCAGATGTTTTTGTCGATGTTTGGTACATGAGTCAAAAATTGAACTTGTTGGAAAATAATTTTCCATGTAGTTATAGGTACATCATATATAGAATAGTATTGATGTTCTAAATATCATATATATCAATTATATATTCATTTTATACTATTCAATAGAATTTGGAGTTAAAAAATTAAAAGCACCGTTCATGGAGACGATATGCCGTACGTACGCATGAACACTACTTTCAATTTTTATTCATATTAATGGAATTAAAACAAAATGAGATATATATATATATATATATATGTTATAATTCCAGAATGATATCTATAATATAGATGTAATATATTACATATATATCCATTATATATATGTACTTATAATAGTACATAACATTTTGAGATAAGAAATGAAATGTACCGTTCATGGAGACGGTAAGCCGTACGTACGCATGAACGCTACTTCCATTTCTATTTCATATTTAATGGAATTAATCATAATGATACATAATAGTATTTTAATTCCAGTATGGTATAATATATAATATCATTAAATATATCCTTTATACGTACCACATATGGTATTAACGAATCAAATCACTTTGAGGGGGCGGTAGTCCACACTTCCTTAAATGAAGATATCGCGTTGACCCATAATGGAAACCATAAATTTAGGACATAAATGAAAAATACAGAAGCTTAAGTAAAACATAAACATATTATATATCATATATAAATATAGTTTCATCTTAATTTCCACCTTTGAAGGTGTTAGAAGAATGTTGAACAATCATCGTTTCATGAGGCAGAAATTCGCCATCCACAGAAACAGTATGTTCTTTAACCATTAGATGTAGGTGTGTGTAATTGTAGCTCGAATACTTCTTATAAAATCATCCTAGAATATTGAAGATTCTGGATTTGTTACAAAATAAATGAATAAAAAGAGTATTGGGGGTTGGAGAAGAAAAATAATACAAAAGGACACAAGTGAAGACATTACCCTAAAATCAGGTAACTCCCTTTGGTTTGAGCTCAAAGGCTTGCTTGGGAATACTTCTGCCAAAAGTGAGGCTTAAAAGTGTTATAGAGGGATGTGGAGAGACAAAATGGGCAGGGGTTTCTCGTTCCAAAGGCTTTGGAAGTGTGGGTAAGGAGGTAGATGTGGGGGCCTTTTATAAGAGGAGAGGAGGGGCACTCTTGGAAAGTAAATAAATGTTACTATATTTTAGAATGAGGTTCAGATTTTAATGGTCCCAAATTGATGAGTTTCAAGTATAAGGTGATAAGGGTTCGAAATCCCCCCATACAATAGGTTTTGGACTTGTCAAGGTATTATATTAAACATTATCATTCCATTTTATTTTAATCGTTAAATAATGAGGTCATCGCTGCATCATCATGATGTCATAAATAATTTAATTTATTTAATGTCTAAAACTTATAAAAAACATACAATGATGTAATAAATCTTTTTAGCTTTCCAATTACTTTTTATAGTAAAAAATCTGACTTGTATAACCCCATGTAAAAATTGTTTTATTAAAACATCTCATGTTTGTGTCATTTTTTACTTTACCATTAAATAAAAAGGTATTTATGTCATTTTACAACCAAAGTGGCTCCATGGGGTCCCCAAGTTGACCCATGGATTGTCTTGGTCGGCCATGACTCATACAATGATGGTAGGACATGTGTCTAGGTCATTTCATATTATTAAAACATTATTTTTACCTTAAACTACACTAATTACCTCTAATTGCTATTAAAAACATAAAAGTTACTATTCACCAAAAAAAATATTTTAATTCCATTGAACCAAATTTTACTTCTTAATGAAAACCATGTAGGTCAAATTTTTGAAATTCAAAACACAGAGGTGGTAAAATTTCATTTAAATGGATAATCAGTTTTTTATAATTATCACTTAAGGGTTTCACTATTCATCAAAAATTAAAGTTTTTCAGAAAAATACCAAAACATCACCCTAAGCTATATTTGATATTCTGAATTCAAAAATGAAGTCTATTTTAAAAAATTCAAAACATACAAGTTGCATTAATTAATTTAATAATTAATTCCTGTTGTCAGAGAAAATAGCGTGTTTTAATGAAATAATAAGTATCAAAAGATTGACACTTGTTTAAGTCCGATTTCAAAGTAAAATTAATTCCAATGACCACTATTTGATTTATTGGTGAAAATATATTCTAATTTTACTTTAGAAACAAATAAAAAGATAATCTAATCATATAAATAATTTAGATTAAAAAGTGGTTTTGAATTAAAATACATCATTTTTCATTATTCATTAAAAATGAACTTTTTTGGAATGATACCAAAAATTTACACAAAGTAAATTTTGATGTCTCGATTATAAATAAGAATTTTATTTTGTCAAATATAACACGTAAAATTGTTAAAAATTGGATTTAAAAGAGGTTCTCCATCTAAAGGCGGTTAATCGACCTTTTAATGAATATTAGAATGTTTATGCTTAAAAATTGGATTCATTCGCATTTTTAATCCTATATCATTTATTGTAAGGAGTAAAAATATTTGACAAACATATATAATCATTTTTTAGTCAGTTCTATTCATTCCCACCATTACAACAGCTAGGCGTTAAATACCATATAAAAAAATAATATTTTATTATTAGAGTGCAAAGTAAGATTTCAAAGGAACTCGTTGTTGCGTATTGGGTTAGCCATCAATCACAGAGTTCCCTTTAAATTTATATTAACATTTTATTCAAAAAAATTGGATAAATATAAATATGTCATATTCTTTATTTACCTGGGGTGTTACATAAATAGATACTTCTTATCAATGTAAATAAATTTAGGATCTATATAAAGATAAATAATCTTTTCCCCATTCAACCTCAAATTAATATAGAGGGGAAATGATAATATTTCAAATACATAAATTCTCTAAAACATTTATTGAAGTGGAGATATAGAATTAATATGTGATCAATATAATACTTGTATTTTATAATGCTATCATATAATCTTTTTGTTTAGGTGGTGATATGACATATTTAAGAAATACATCCTATAAAAATGAGTGGGTTGATCCCAAATCAAAAAATATATAATTTTAAATTATAAAGGGGATGGTATGTAGAATTTCACCAAATTATTCTCATGTAACAAATCTATAGTTTTGATTTCATGAACATTCCCTATGCCTACAGTATAACCGTGTTCATAATATTATTATTATAAAAAAACCATTATCTCAAGAACATAATTTATTGATGTCCATACTCCTTTATATTATCTCATTGCAGGGTGGGTGGAAAATTCAGTTTAGCTTTTTTCATTATTGCTTTCATTGACTGCACACTTAAAATAATGGTGAAATAATTTTTCTAGATGTCCTTTTTCAAAACAATGAATGAATACCATTACCATAATGTAATATCATTAAAATCATCTACAACACTTCTACTGTGATAGAATATTAATTTCCATTCCTCCAATGGTTCGATAGTTATAAATTACTTTAAATATCACCATTCACTTTTCATTCAAAAAAACTGATAACATTGAGAGTCTTTGGAATCCATTTCCATCATGAGAGTATAATTTATGAATTATATATATCATTAAATGTCTATTATAACCAATATCATTTTGATAATTGGTCCCATTCTAGTAAATAATCATTTGTATTTACATTCATGATCAATAATAAATACAGAAACATATCTCACACATCTTTTGAAGTTTTCATGTTATTTACTATCAGACATGGTATTATTTTCATTACTCAAAAATAGTCATTTTCAATTTTTGGGTGAATATTTTATTTAATATACAAAATAAATATTATATTATTAAACTCTTCCAATGTCGTATATTTAATTTCTTCCTCAATGCCCATTTTCTTGATAGGTGTACACCATTTTTCCCCTTCACAATCCAAATGATATTCTAAATGAAAAAAATTTCATCATCCAAAAACAATAGATAAAAAACAAATTTTACATTGTACACATTCATTTTGTAATAATTATTGTATAAAATTAACAAAGAATGGTTGGAGGATATCACATCATAAAAGGATCAATAATGAGGTGTCACATCCATTGGCATTTGGGATGATCATGTGGATTTATGTAACTATTCATATTATCATAGTGATGTGTGAGAATAAAAATATTATTTCTGAACTCAAATCTCATTATATATGGTTCCATATTATGATGGTCACATTATTTCAAATAAAATTTTTCACTAACATTATTCCTAATTATTATAACCAATGATTATGAATAGAAATTATTTTATGAGGAAAAATCATATAGGGTAAGTAGGTGATTGTTAAAAATAATTAATATGATGTCAATATCAAGATGATTTATTTTAAATATTATTAACATTATATTAAAATAGGTAAATAATGTTCATCACCAATTAAAATTATTAATAATTTTTTATAATGAGATAAATAATTGGATGACGTATATCCCTCCATGACTATCTACTGAGGTGTTTAGTCTTAGACTCAGTATCACAAACAAGGGATTATCATGTTTGTACGTAATCCAGCTGTTTTAGTGTCATTAACCCTAGGTTAATTTATTCCAAAACAATTTCAACCATCCATTATCACTATAGCGATATATTATCAATGTGAACTCTATAATACCATCATTACCAAAGATTCAGGTTGTTCTCCTTTAATTATACTTATCCCCTTCATTTTCAGAAATTATTTTGAACTTTATTCTCTAGAAATAACTAAATAGTACTCTGATACCAAATGCGATGAACAATAAATTTTATAAATATATGATATGTTATTTTAGATGTTTATTCATTATATAATAAATACGCCCCAAAACCAGAATTTTTTAGAAAAATTAGATGATAGACACATATATCACATTGTTTTATGAATTATATTCAACATACCCTACAAAATTAATCTCACATTGTATAATATTTGACTAAACTTATTTGAAAAAATTATTTAAACATGGGGAACTGATTTATATGAACAGGTGAGTTTTTATTCATATTATTTGTAAATAAGAGGGATAATAATCATAGATAATAAGTGTGAATAAGATAAACATAATGGTGTCAGAACCTGAATGTAAACTAAATAAGCCATACCCAATCAGTTAGTAATCATTAATCATAAATCATGTATATAGTTCATTGTCATTAAAATACCCAATTCAAACTTCTGTGGAATCAATTATAATAAATTAGCTTCCATGAGGGAATTTTATTACAATATGAAAAATGTTGTCACAAAAATAAGGATATATGATCAATTTCAAAGACAATGATTCATTTAAAGGCTATAATAGTATATTTTTTCACTCCCCTACCCATTTGTTAATAGCTAATAAGAAATTTTACATAATGAAAATCATTGTGGGATATTTAGTTACACTCCCAACAGTTGTATAATGAAAATATTGTACATGTATTCCATATGGTCATAACACATTCATCATATTATCATATCATATCATATCTAATGGAAAAGATTCAAATAAAAAATTCATCAGTCCATCATAAAATTCCACATATATAATATACATTATTAATAATGTATTCATCCAAACTTGATTATTTTGAAGGGAAGAAAACATTTCCATATAATAATCACTAAATCATCAGCATCATAATCCATATAGATAGTAAAAGTGGATTGAATCAAATTATTTCATCTGAAGGGAAGAATAAAAAATTTTAAACGATGTTTAAATAGTTGGAAAACACCATTAAAATTACATTCATTTCAATCATTAAAACTATTGGAAAATATGCCTTGTTGTGATAAAAAAAATTTCAAAAAAATTCAAAAACAAATTATAAAAAAATTATTAGAATAAATACCTGGAAAACAGTAAAGGAGACATCAATGAGAATAGTGGTATTTATTTTCTAAAAATTACATTAGATAAAATAATTTTTCTTAAAATATTTTACTCACCCTTTTATTAAAATAAATAAATAAATATTCTAAATTTTTTATAAGGATTATTTTTAAAACTGTTGAAAATAATGTCAATTTTTGTGAAAATATTCGATCTAAAACATTTCATTTGGATGTAAAAAATCATATTATATTATGAGTATATTCATGGAGGATTATTTTTCTAAACTAGTGTTAAAATAAGGTTAATTATTCAATAAAAACATCATCTTAGCCATATTATGTAACAAAAAGTAGAAAATTGAACAAATACCTTGAAATTATACAAAATAATAGATTAATGTAAAATATATGTTTTTTAATAGAAATGAATTGTATAATTTCCCTAAATTGAAATTAATTTATAATTAATCATGAAAAAATAATATTAAAACATAAATCATTTTCCTAGTGTTTTACGTTGCTTCCTACACGATGAAATATCATTGTCATTGAAAACCCATTGTTAGATTACACATTAATCCTTTAATGGATTTTATTACGTTTAATATGGGACCTCTTATACATTTGAAGTGTAATTAAATAATTATTATTCAGTCATATCTATACCTACAAATCCAATTACTAGGTGGTAATGATCTCATAAAAAGTTCATTTTCATTGTATTTTAATGTTTGTTTATAATTAGGGTTACATGTAAACTATGATATCTGAGAAAAAAATTTATTAAAAGAATAATATATCATGAAATATTATTTTAATATGAATAATTATTATGAATGTGTTGAAATTATTCATCAAGTATCAATGGAGTTGAAAATTTCATGACTAATGTGACGACATTGAATGTGAACTCGATCTTAATGAAATCAATTTGAAGCAAAAGAAAGTTTTTATTGATTAGAGAATGATTAATAAATACAAAGAATTATTTATTTTCCAATTTAAAATATTTTGGAATGTTAAATAGGGAAGGGGTATTAATAGAGACAAACTATTGCATAGAGATTGAAACATATGGGAGGGTTAACGTTTTAATCGAGAATAATCAAAGTGGTTGCATATGTTTGATGAAGTAGGATGCCTAAAGATCAATGAAAATCTTATACATAAGATGTAATATGATCATTCATATTAATTTTTATAAAATTGTTGAATCGTTGATCTATCCCAACTAGGAGAAATGTTTCTATATTTGGTTAATCTAGGTGTGTTAGATGAATATGGGGATTCTTTGATCTATAAATTTTTTATGATTTTGGAACACTCATGAAATAAATGAAGCATGGTATTATGATGTTTCTGATCTATTCATAGAATTATAGAATATTATTCATCGGATTTCATATTTATAGAAGATTCATATCAATGGTTTTGATTGATCTTCATTCAGTCTAAACATTGTTGTTATACAATATGGTATAAAATATACCTAGTTTCTTAAGATACAACAAAAATGATATTATATGCCTAATGAAGAAAATAAAATACGGTCAATAAAAATTTAATATTGATAATCATGATCAATGTAAATAAAAAATGAAAAAAGAAATAATAATGAAAATGTATTGGACTCGTGGAATATTATCTTCACAATTCTTATCAGAAATAACTTGATCATTTCTTAATCCATAGGAAAACATCATAGTTAACCATTCTATATTTCCATTGATGACAAGGATGATTAACCAATGCATTGTAAATCTATATAAGGATCACCCATCGTATAATATGTATCATGATAAAATTTCATATAAGTTTTATTCAGATAAACAGTCATATAAGACATATATGTATCACCCCTAGTCATAGATATATTAGGCCAACCCATCGTATAAGTTATATGGGATCACCCATCATTATCAATAATGTCATAGTTCTCTTGATTAATATAACACATGGATGTTAAAATATTCATCATAAATATTATTAAATGATATCATCTTACTTTATAAAATTTGTTTTCAATGGAAAATAAGTAGGTTTTATGAGTATCACTTAAACACAATCACAAGCCATCGTAAAAAAATAATAATTATTCTTTCATTCCAATAAAAAACTATTGTAATATATTTAAAATAATATTTTATTTAATATATATATTGAATAAAAATAGGATTATAAATATTCATTTAGAAAATATATTTTCCACATTGAAAATAATATTTATTAACTAACACTATATTGAATATTAGGAAAAAATTATATTTCAAATAAACCATGGATATAAATAATGTAAGATTCACGGAATTATGTGGTCGTGAAGGTTGAAAATTACATTCATTAAATAATCATTTTAAGAAATATTCTATTCACACATTCTCAATATATTATATGGTTATGAAAATATATTGAATAAAATTTTTATTTATTTTTATAATTTAACAAATTTGTAAGATTTACTTTACAAAATAAACAATGAAATATTTAAAAGATTTTGAACCATTTAAGGAAACCTATAACAAATATATAATGTTATACTTCTAAATTGGGAGAAATAAAATAATCTTTTCATAGAACCCAATTTTGTATAAGTTAAACTACCAAATAGTATGAAATGGTACTAAATTAGAAAAATTATATAAATAACCATTGTAGAAGAAAATTAAAAATAGACTACAAAAAATTGATCATTAAATTTATAATATAAATATAATCCTAAACAATACTAATTATAATGTGATTAAAATATAAATCGGGAATCTCTTTATTATCATTTGAATTTTTATAATGGCCTGGACCTCTCTGGTCCATAACGATGAGAAAATATTGTGTTTGAGGTGTTCCTGGAGGTTAAGGTGACTTATCCCTAGTAATTTTCCAAATTTCCAATGCTATGAATAGTTCCATAAGTAAACAATGTTCTATCAGTGAGGATTCAGTGAACAGTGTTCTATTTGTGAGGATTAGTGAAAAGTGTTCTATCAGTGAAGATTCAGTGAATAGTGTTCTATTAGTGAGGATTCGGGGAACAATGTTCTATCGGTGAGGTTCAGTTAACATTGTTCTATCAGTGAGGAAATAGTGAATAATGTTCTATCAATAAGGATTTAGTGAACACTATTCTATCAGTGAGGATTTTCTAAACAGTTTTCTATCAGTGAAGATTTGGTGAACAGTGTTCTATCAGTGAGGTTTTGTGAACAGTTTAATCAGTGAGGTTCCATGAATAGTGTTTCCAGAACGGTGTGGTCTATCGGTAACCTCTAATGGTAGGTGTATAATAACGGTCGATCTACAGTGTTTCCAGTCCAGGGAGTTTCATGAACAGTGTTTCCAGCTTCATGCATTTTCACCCCTTTGATGTTTCCTTTGTCCTAAAATAAATTTAATGCCTCGTTTTAAGGACTCTTAAGGTTGATTCAAAGACCCTAAATCATATATTAATTATTCCTATGGCTCTGTATGTTTTTTCTTGGTCAAACTCTATGGGTTATTGCGATCCACTTTTATTGGGGAATTAAGTTTATCTTAAACTGTCGCCCCATTAAATCTTCAAAAGGGAAAAGATGTCATCCTCCCTTGTTCTTCCTCTTTGTTCTCGGCCAAGTGATGTTAGAACCTTTCAATCCGTCCCATAGGAGTTGCACAATCAAGCATTACTCCTCGGATTGGTTCCACTCTATTTTGATGCAACTAAGATATATCAGTCAATCTTCGATATAAGGTATGTTTTATTGTCATTCCTTTGGGGATCATCTCATCATTTTTCTACATTCCATGTTATAGAATGTAATCTTCATGCTTTTAATGGGGTTTTTCTTGTGGTTTGGTTGGTGCTGTCGTACCGTGGCACCACTGGGTGGTTATAGTTTTCGCGAGAGGAGTATCATGACACGTTGTGTGGATAACGAACACGAGGAACTGTTTGAGGTAGGGGATTTGTTTATTATCTATCTATTACATGAAACTATATTGTTACCATGTTTAATATCACTGGATGACAATGTAATTAACATAATAAATATTTTAACCGGATAAATAAATTGATATTAATCTTATATTTTAGCCTCTAGTTTTTCTAGATAGTGTGATATATATGATTACTTTGATTAGATGTTTATTCTTTATGGAAATAAATAAAAAAAGTAAACCGGGATTAATTTATAATTGTTAGATAAAGATAAAGAGGCATGAAAAAGAATCTGGATCTTGTTGTAATTTGATGATAATCAAATTAGTGCTGTAATATTTTTTATTTGTTTGTGATAACATACTGGTTAGTTTTCCTGATTTTGGAACCAAATAATAATAAATCAGTTAAACCCAAGATGGATTAAAGAACTAGTGGTTGTTAAATTATATTTTCGTGTAGGGTTCTATGTTACCCTCTTGTTTGTTTTAGGGCCAAGAGCCCAATTGTGAAGATGTTTGTTTTACTGCTACTTGGGTTTTGATGTGATTCGGGATGGATGTTGTAATATGTGGAGGTATGGAGGCCCTTCTTGTTGTGGTAGTATATGACACCTACAGTGGTGAGATGCATCGGTTTACGCATGTGGGTGTAAGGGAGGACACTAGGGATGATGGAATGGAGTGGGTGTGATTGTTGGATGCTTTGTAATTTTGATTGGTTGTTTATATGCTTTTCATTTACCCACTGCTCAAGGCAGCTAATCATACTTACCCTTATTCCAAAATAGGTGAACACATGCGGGGAAGGCCTTGTGATTTCATTGTTTAGCTTCTCAAGGAAGGATGTGTATATGCTCTTGTTATAAGCGGCAAAGAGATGATAGGTAGTACATATACTCACTATGTTGATCCCCCTTGTGTTTAGTAGCATATAATGTTTTTTAGAATGCACGGGAATGTTCGAAAGTATTTATATTGTTAATAATTGAATAAATGGTGTTAACCCATGTGCATGGAGACGCTGGAACATAATGATGAGGATGTAATTTTTGAAGGAACAATTGACTTTGGGTGTGATGCTAATGAAATTTAATGGGGAATTGTTCATGGTTAATTATTTTTTAAAGAATTTATTAACTTACAATGTAACTGAATAAACGGAGATGAAGTAATCTAATAAAGCTCTTTAAATGTTTTTGTTCATTTAGGATTCCCAGTCTTAGAATTAGTAGACCGGAGTCGGAGAGACGTTAGCTACAGTTGTGTCTATGACTAGGTAATTCCCATTGTGTGGTTGTGAGATATAATATATCTTGTACTTTTTGTGTTTCTATATGCTACTCCACCCTGTCACTAAGGGAAACTAACACCCCAGGGATTCTGAGCCCTGGGGTTGTTTTCCACAACATTCTGGTGGGAGGATGGATGCCTGACTACCCCTTTTGGCACCGCCCTCTACTCTTGGTAGTTACTTGTGCTGACAAGCACATAGGTTAGTTTTTTCCATATATGCATATATATGGGTCTATAATGGCTTGTGGTTGTTCACACACATGTATTATGGATATAGTTTTCTTTTGATTACTATAGGTGCGACATGTATAGGATTTTATGGCTTGAGGATCCTGACTCGGTGTATGGGTCATGATGCCTTGAGGTATAATACCCGACTTATGATACATGTTATGTGAGATGTGGTGGCTACAAGGAACTACTTAGTTACATTGGTGTGTGGACGTGGTGGTTTTGTTGCACGAGGTGCATTTTGTGGTGCTTCGCCCAGGTGTCTATGGGGAAGCCTTTTGGGAGAAATATGCTCAGGACGTGCGACACTGTGGTAAAGCAGAAAACCAGTGGGGAAGTAGTAGTGGGGTACCCTTCATATTATTATTTATATGATATATTATTGTATGCGTTACTTGGTGGGAGAATCCATGGTGTGGTTGGGAACTTATAATACCTGTTTAGGTGATGAGTTAGTTTCACTTGTAGTTCATTGTGCTTTAGGATGCTTTCTTTAATTTTTCATGAGAGGCTTTGGAGAGGATACTTATTAGTATACTCTTATACTCACCCTATGTATATATAAACTATTTTTTATGTCACTTGGAGCAGGTTGGAGATCAGGCTGGTGTTTACTAGCTTGGGGTTGTAGGAGTTGTTCAGGCTTGCGGTAGCTGTTGTTTTTTATTTATTTTGGGTACTTGCTCTTTTTCCCTTTCTATTGTTGTACGTTTTCATGGAATTAGATACGTGCACATCGGTTTCTTTTATATTTCAGTTATGAGATGGAGTTTGTTGTTATCTATCTTATATACCTATTCTGCATGTGTTATCATAGATGGTAATGCCTCCCATTTGTTTGTTTATTGTACCCGTGGGGATAGTCACCAACCCATGGCTTACTTGAGGTGGGACTCAGGGGTCATTATCTACCATTTAAAATTTCCGACCCAGGAGGGGTACACTTTTTGGGGATGAGGTTGTGGCAAAGTGGTATCAGAGGTCTGGTTGAGGGATAGGATGGTGTTTGGAGTTAGGCACTAGTGAGGATGCATGGGTTGGTAAGGAAAGAATATCATTCATTTTTAGGAATTGAGGCAAACACTGGAGACCGACTAAGACATAGGCATTTAGGGACCCCTATGATATGACATACGGACCTTTATGTTTAAAATGGCTACTAAAAAAGTGATACTAGTTGAAGGGTAGAGACCTAGAAAAGGATCATGAATCATTCTTCTTTGTTCCTGTGTTTGAATGGGTAGACCGTGGGATATGTTAACCTAAAATTAATAAAAGAAAATAATTAATTAATTAATGTTGAGTCTTCTATATTCCATGTTTAGGAACACTAACTATTGTTATCTTATTGGTATGGATCTCGGTCGATTTCCTCATCAGGTTTGCGTAGAAAATATCTAGCAGGCTGATCCAGTAGATCGCCACAGGGTAGAGGTTGACAATGACGACACTTGAATGAAGACACTCCGAGAGTTTCAGTGCCATATTATGCGTAAGTATGAGGTCTCTATTTCAGATGCACTCACGGATGACTGGTCAGATGATATTGAGATCGTCTTCAGTTTGATTCATGAACGTAAGGAGAAATGGGTGTTCTTGGATGTGATGATGCTGCGTGGAGTAGTGAGGTAGTACTGTTTCTTGTTCCTCAGGGATCATAAGGAGTCAGCGATATCTTGGGAGGAGTTCCGAGACAGGTTTAGAGTTGATCTTCTTTCATCAACTGTGAAGGCGTCTAGTCGCCAGGAGCTTCTTAACCTTTGACAGGGGAGCTATAGTGTTTGACAGTTTCTAATCCATTTCACGAATCTTTCACGATATGCTTCAGACATTCTTCTAGATGAGGTGGCCAGTGCGAGGCATTTTGAGGATGCTTTATGTCCCGAGATCCAGCGCCAGGACACCCCAGTTATGCTGAAAACATATATTGAGGTAGGGGAGATGGCAGAGTTTGTCAAGAGGACAATGTCCAGGACAGGATCACCATGAGAGGTGAATCGTCATGATTCCTCACAAAGCAGTGTTGTGGTCCGGGGTTCCCAGTTTTTAGGGAAGAAGAGTTTCCGTTAATCCGGGGGTAGGTCCCAGCCCTTCACATCTCGTTTCTAAAAAGGTAGAAACTCTCAGGGCTATTCCAAGGTATCAGGTGATTTTATTTCTTGTGGTGATCATGGTCATAAGAAGCGGGAGTGCCCAACCATTCAGAGTAGTCAATGTGCACCACGTGCTACAATCCAGGTTCCTCCATTGAGGCAGTTTAAGCCGAGGCAGCAACATCCGGTTGCACAAGATTTAGATCAGCAGTGGGTAGATGGGGCAGGTAGAGGATATCCCCATGACACACCCTGTCCTTAGAGTGCCGAGCGAGGTCATGGTGGTGATCATTATTAGGGTCATAGAAGATGTGGAAGAGGTCATGGCCAGCTTCATACTCTAGCGTTTCCAACTCCAGGTGAGCCAAACGTCATTCGAGGTAGCCTTTGTTTGTATTCTATCATGGTGTATTCCTTTTATGATTTAGGAGTGACACAATCCTTCATATCATCTACCATTTTCCATGCTTTTAGACTTGAGGTAGAGAGGCTTCCAGTGCCCTTGGTGTTGAATACGCCAGTTGGAGGTCAATCTCACTTTTTTGAAGTATGTAGAGAATGTGAGCTAGTTTTGGGGCAACAACGCTCTTGGGGATATTTATTATGTTAACGAATACAACCATATGATGTCATCCTCAGCATGGATTGGTTGTATTTGGGTAAGGACATTGTGGATTGCTTCAGGAAGAAGGGTGTTTTCATTGGTGCAGATTTAGTTAAAGTGTTGTTTGTTGGTGAGTGAGACCCTCAGATGGGTCATTGGAACATTCCATCCATATCATCAATGATTTTTGAGATGATTCTGAGTTCATCATATGTTTAGAAGTTGGAATTTCATAGGGTCGTAGAGGATTACCCTGATGTCTTTTCAGAAGTGGTTGTAGCTTTACCCCCGAGACGAGAGTTCGAGTTTGTGATCGAGATACACATTGGAGATTCTCCATTCTCTATGTCTCCATATAGTATGACCCATTCTAAGTTACAAGAGCTTCGTATATAGCTTGATGGTCTGTTATAGTGCGGTTTTGTTCGGCCAAGTGTTTAATTGTAGGGTGCACCTGTTTTGTTCGTGAAGAAGGCTGATGGAAGTTTCTGGTTGTGTGTTGATTATCGTCTCTTGAACAAAATGACAGTAAAGAATCACTATAATCATCCACATATTGATGACTTATTTGATCAACTGAAGGGTTCAAGTAGGTTTTCCAAGATCTATATTTAGTTAGGATATCATCATATGCGTGTGAAGCATGAGGATATCCTGAAGACTTCTTTCCGTTGTCATCACGGGCATTATGAGATCATTATAATGTCTTTTGGCCTGACGAATTCTATAACTGTATTCATGGGATTGACTAATTATGGGTTCCGTGTGTTTCTGGACAAGTTCATGGTAGTTTTCATTGACAACATCCTTTTCTAATCCTCATCTGAAGATTGTCATGTAGAGAATCTACAAGACGTTTTGGGAGTTCTTCTACAACATCAGCTATTCAAGAAGCTGTGGAAGTGTGAGTTTTGGGCTCAAGAAATCCTATTCATGGGATATGTTGTGTACCAATAGGGATTAGTTGTGGATCTATGGATGATAGAAGCAGTTGTGTCTTGGGAAACCCTCAAGAGAGTTTCAGAGGTAGAGGTTTCCTTGGTCTTGCAGGCTACTACAGGAGGTTCGTAGCTAATTTCTCACGAGTTACGACTCCTCGGACAACTTTGAACCGAAAGTATCAGGAATTTGTATGGACTAATTAGTTTTAAGTAGCTTTAAAGTATCTAAAGGAGACGTTTGTAAGTTCTCTAGTCCTTTGTCTTCCTATTGAGGGAGATCAGTTTGATGTTTTCTGTGATGCTTCACATCTGGGGTTAGGCAGTGTTCTAATGCAGTAAAGGTCAGTTGTTTCTTATTGGTCTCGGCAGTTGCATCCCCATGAACGCAACTACACCACCCATGATCTTGAGTTGGAATTCATGGTGTTTTCTCTGATATTGTGGATACATTACCTCATTAGTGAGCGCTTTGTGGTTTTCACGGATCATAAGAGTTTGAGCTATGTTTTATTCCAGTTTTACTAGAACTTACGAGAGAGTTGGTGGATGGAGTACATGTAAGAATACGACTTTGATATATTGTATACACATGGAAAAGTGAATTTTGTAGATGATGCACTGAGCGGAATGTCATGTAGTGATACTGTGTGTGAATCTAGTTATTCATTGAGAGTAATGGAAGAACTATCATCATTGAATCTTGATATCCGAGAAGTTGGGGGTAGAGGTTGTCTTTTTAAGATTATGGTACAATCATCCCTGGTGGAGGAGGAAGAAGAGTCCCAGTTGGGGGATCATGAGTTGGAGGTCTAGAGAGACTGAGAATTTCTTGGTGAGGCCCCTGATGGTTGGTCGGGGGACAAACAACACAAGTTTTGTATCATGTAATTCTTTTTGTTCCCTTGAAGATGCACGTGACGGTTCTCAGAGAGCTCCATAGTTCTACCTTAGAAATACATCCTGGCATGACAAAGATGTATCGATCCTTGAGGAGTCAGTTTTGGTGGCCTCGACTAAAGCATGTGGTTGCAGAGTTTGTGTCTCGATGTTTAGTCTTCCAGAATGTGATGGTCGAACACCATGTTCAAGGTGGTCTTCTCCAGCCATTATAGAATCCTTAGTAGAAGTGGGATGAAATCTCAAAGGAATTTTTTACTGGTTCACCTCGGGATCTGGGAGGTCATTATTCTATTTGGGTTGTATTCGATAATTTAACAAAATAGGCCCACTTCATAGAGATCAAGGAGTCGAGCTCAGTAAATGTTTTGACGAGGAAGTATCTAGAGGATGTGTTGAGACTTCATGGAGTTCCTTGGACAATCATTTCTGATTGAGATCCTCATTTTACCTCTCGGGTGTAGAGAGGCTCTAAAATTATTTTGGTTCTCAAATATTACATAGCACTGATTTTCATCCTCAAACGTATGGTCAGATCGTGCAAACCATCTAGACTCTTGAAGACATGTTACACTCTAGTGTTATTGATTTAGGAGGGTCATGGATATGGCACTTAACATTGGTGGATTTCACGTACAATAATAGTTTTCACTCCAACATCAGTACAGAAACGTTTGAATCCTTGTATGGTCGGCCTTTCCATTCTCCTTTGTGCTGGACTAGGGTCGGAAAGTCTGCAATTCTCGAACTAGAACTAGTGTTGAATACAATAGAGATGGTTCATGTGATTCATGAGAGGATTAAGAGAGCAAAATATTGTCATAAATCATATGTTCATCATAGTATGAGACCCCTGGAGTTTAATTTTCGGGATCATGTCTTTCTAAAGGTGACTCCATATCATGGGTAGAGATTGTTTGGTCATGGAAGTAAGCTTTCTCCACGAGTTGTTGGGCCTTTCGAGGTGTTAGCTCGTGTTGGATCTGTGGTGTATGGAGTAGCACATCCCCCACAGATGAGTCAGATACATGATGTTGTCCATGTATCATAGCTCTGTCGTTATCTCCATGATTACTCTCACAACATCGATTGGGGAGAGAAAGATGTTGATGGTAATGAAATCGTTGATGAGAGACCTATGGAGATCCAAGACCGCAAGGAGACGGGGTTGCGCGTGCATTTTATCCCCATAGATCATGTCTTGTGGTTACACAGTGTCATTGAGGAGAGTACCTGGGAATGTGAGTCACAGATATGTGATCAGTACCCCATGTTGATTGATGATTAACTCTTTATGTGTAACTATGTTCCCTTTATGGTTAGAACATTCATGTTTTATATATAAATTTATTTTTTTCTTTTGTGGATTTCAGTTTTTTGAGAGGTATCTCTATGGTTGGTCATTCATAATCACTTTTTTTGTCTCATTAGGATGGTTTTGAATTATCGAGGATGATAATGTTTTGATAGGTATCTGATGTAATGGAGTGTACCTCTCTGGTCTATTACTTTGTGAAAATATGGTGTTTGAGTTGTTTCGGGAGTTCAAGGTGACTTATCCTTAGTAATTTTCCAAATTTCCAATTCTATGAACAGTTCCATCGGCAAACAGTTCTATTGGTAACCTATATTTCTAACCTCTCATTCCATTGCCAAAAATTCCAATTATATGAAGAAGTTCAATCAGTGAACAATGTTCTATTAGTGAGGATTAAGTGAAGAGTGTTATATTGGTGATGTTTAGTGAAAAATGTTCTATCAGTAAGGATTCAGTGAACAAAGTTCTATCAGTGAGGATTAGTGAACAATGTTCTATTAGTGGGGATTTAGTGAACAATGTTTTATCTGTGAGGATTTAGTGAATAGTGTTCTATTAGTGAGAATTTAGTGAAAAGTGTTCAATCATTGAGGATTTAGTGAACAATGTTCTATTAGTGAGGCAATGTGAACAATTCTATCAGTGATGCTCCATGAACAGTGATTCCAGAATAGAGAGGTCTATTGGTAACCTGTATTAGTAACCTCTAATGGTAGTTGTACACTAATGGTAGGTCTATAGTGTTTCCAGACCAGTGAGGTTCAAGAACAGTGTTTTCAGCTTCCTATAGTTTCAACCCTTTGACATTACCTTTGACGTAAAATATATTCAAATCCTCATTTTAAGGACTATTAAGGCTGATTCAAAGAACATAAATCCTGTATTAATTATTCTTATAGCCCGAGATATTTTTACTTGGTCAAACCTCATGGGTTACTGCGATCCGCTTTTAATGGGGATTTAAGTGTATCTTAAACTATCACACCATTAAATCATCAAAAGGGACAATATATCATCATCTATTGCTATTCATCTTTTTTCCCGCCTATGAGACTCTAGAACCATTCAATCCTTATCATAGGAGTTGCACAATCAAGCTTTACTCCTCAGATTGGTTCCACTCTATTTTGATGCAACCAAGCTATATCAGCCATCCTTCGATACAAATTATGATTTATAGTCATTCATTTGGGAATCATCTCCTCATGTTTCTCCTTTTCATGTTATAACATTTAATATCCATGCTTATAATGGGGTTTTACTAGGGGTTTAGTTGGTTCTGTCATGCCATAGCATCCTTGGGTGGATGCAGTTGTCGTGAGAGGAGGATCGTGACCTGTTGTGTGGATAATGAATGTGAGGAACAATTTGATTTATGGGATCCATTGCTTCTATTTCTTTTACGTGCAACTCTATTGTTATGATGTTTAATCAAACTGGATGAAAATGGATTCGAAATAATAAATATTTTAACCGTATAAATAAATAGATATCAATCGTACGTTTCAGCCTCTTATTTTACAAGATAGTTTGATATCTATGCATGCATTTCTATGTTGTTTGTTCATGATGGAAATCAGAAAATAATGTAATCCGAGATTAAATGATAATTATTGGATAAAGATAACGAGGCTTGAAAACGTATCTGGTTCTTGTTGCAATTTGATGATAATTAAATTAGTGTAGCAATCATGTTTATTTGTTTGTGATAACATACTTGTTAGGTTTCCCAAATTTGGAAACAAAGAATAATAAATCGGTTAACCCATGATGTTTTAAAGAACTGGGGGCTGTTAAAAGATAGTTTCTTGTAGGGTTTTGAGTTACCTTGTTGTTTGTTTAAGGGACAAGAGCCCAATTTTGAAGATATTTGTTTTATAGCTGCTTGTGTTTTAATGTGAGCCTGGATGGTTGTGGGAATATGTGGAGGCATGGAGGCCCTTTTGGTTGTGGCAGCAGATGAAACCTAGTGTGGAGAGATGCATAGGATTATGCTTGTGGGTGTCAGGGAGGACACCATGGATGACGAAATGGAGTGGATGTTATTTTTTGGATGCTTGATAATTTTGATTGGTTGTTTATGTGCTTTACTTTTCCCCACTGCTCAAGGCATCTGATCTTACTGACCCTTCTTCTGAAAGAGGCAATGATACTTGGGTTATGCCACATGCTTTCGGTGTTTAGATTCTCAATGAAGGATGGGTATATGATCTTTCTATAAGATGCAAAGACACGACGGGTAGTAAATCTACTCACCTTGTTGAGCCCCCTAGTATTTAGTAGCATATTATATTTTTATAGAATTATTGGGATTGTGGGAATGTATTTATATAATGAATAATTAAATAAATGGTGTTAACCAATTGGTATGGAGATGCTGGAACAAAATGATGAGGCTATAATTGTTGAAGGAAAAATTGACTTTGGGTGTGATGATAATGAAATTTAATTTGGAATTGTTCATGGATAATTAATGTTTAATGAATTAATTAACATAGAGTATAACTAATAAAAAGGGAATTAAGTAATCTAATAAATCACATTAAGTGGTTGTGTGCCTATAGGATACCTATTCTTAGATGTTGTATCCAAGAGTCTGACAGACGTTAGTTGCAGTTGTGTATAAGACTTGGTAATTCCCATAGTGTGGTTTTGAGATATAATATATATGGTAATTTTTGAGTTTGTTTATGCTACTCCACCCTCTCAGTAAGGAAAACTAACACCTTGGGGATTCTGAACCCTGCTTGACGTATTCCACAAAATTCAGGTGGGAGGATGGATGACTTACTACCCACCTTGGCCCCGCTCTCTCCTCATGGTAGTTACTTGTGATGGAAGACACATTGGATAGTTTTCCCCATATATGTGTCTAGAGGGCTATAATGTCTTTTGGTTGTTCACACTCATATATTATGGATATAGTTTTCTATGGATTACTATAGGTGTAACGTTTATAGGCTGTGATGGATTGAAGATCGTTACTCAGTGTATGGGTTGTGATGGCTTGAGGTATAATACCTAACGGATGATACACGTTATGCGAGCTGTGGTGGATCCCAGAAACTACCTGGTTATGTTGGTGTGTGGATGTGGAGGTATTGTTGCACGAGGTGTATATTGTGGTACTTCACCCATGTGTCTGTAGGCAAGCCTTTTTGGAGAGAGATGCTCAGGACATGCGATGTTGGGGAAATGCGGCAAACCAGAGAGGAAGTAGTAGCGAGTTACCCTTGATATTATTTATTATATGATATTTTCTTGTATGAGTTACTTGGTGATATTAGACATAGGGCGGTTGGGAACATAGTATTCCTGTTTAGGTGATGAGTTAGTTTCACTTGTTGTTCACTTTGCTTTAGCATTCTTTCTTTACTTTTGCATGAGGGGCTTTGGGGAAGATACTACCGAGTATGCTGTTATACTCACCCTATGTATATATAAACTATTTTATAGGTAACTTGGAGTAGGTTAAAGATTAGACTGGTGTTTATTAGCATGGGGTTGTAGGAACTATCTGGGCTTTTGGTTGGTGCTATTTTTACTTTCTTTTGGGTACTTTCAGTTTTTCCCCGTTTAGTTGTAGTACTTCTGCATGGCATTACATACGTGCACATGGGTTTCATTTATATTTCAGTTCTAAGATGGAGTTGGTTTGTGTCTATCGTATCTATATCCCCCACATGTGTTATCTTAGAGGGTAATTCCTCCAATTTCGGTGTTTAATATATCCTCGGTGCTAGTCGCCAACCCGAGGACTACTGGTGGTGGGACTCGGGGGTCATTGTCTTCCTTTTCACATTGCTAACCAGGAGGGGAACCGTTTTTGGGGAGGGGACATGACAATTTTAATCCCCATTTATTGAATATTGAAATATATTTATCAGGAAGATATTTTTGACCTAAATTTTCAAATTATTATATATGAAACCCCACACATAAGCTTGGTTGATAACCAATATGTATTTTCCAAAGAAATAGATTTTGAGACAATGAACCCTTACAACTAACATAACATTAAATTTATAATTATTCTAAAAGGAAATATTGGATATAAAAATGTATATATAAAAGTGGAAATCAACATAAATAAAAAACTCACTATCTCATATATAATGTTGACATTTTTTATCAATGAATATGTGATATAACCCATTGTTTAAAATTTGAGTTTAGAAACATTTACAACATTCTAACATTAATGTAATATCCACTGGGATTAAATAATTATAATTATAAAATAAATTCAGATGATTCATGATTTATTAATTACATATGATTCTATAAGATACTTTATTTACCAAATAAATTAATGTATGTGAATAATATTTAAATATTCATCAATAAAGGAAAATTCAGAAGAATTCCCATATCCATAGTCCTCAAATTTCACATATATTAAATAACACCTCTATAAAAACATATTCCAATTATTTTTTCACAAAAATAATTTACAATATTAATTCAATAAAAATAAACAATTTATTTTATTATAGTTAAAAACATGTTAAATTACATAATTAGTAAAGTCCTTTTCTTGAGTTTTGAGGATGTAAAGTTCATATTTTCAAAATGACTTTGGTATATTGAATATAGTAAATGAGGTAATATTATTTCTATATATAGGATTATAATCATGAGTTAATTATAATTTTTAGAAATTAATTATATTATCAAAAATAAAAATTAAATTTATATTGTAAAAAAATAATTTTGTTAAAATCCTTAAAATGGTGGTCTCTATGAATGCATGAGTAATGATTCAATATTTTAACGATCACGATGGAAGGAAGGTATATATTATTTTATCATTATATAATTATTATTATATAATAATTATTAGGTTATATCTATTAACATATTATACGTATTATTTATTTGATCGATTTTTTAGAAATTAATCACATTTCTTAATTGAGAATGTAATCCATAGATTTACATGGACAATGATAAAATTTTCTTATGTAGGGATAATTAAAAAAATTAATGATATCATATCTTATAAAATAAGAACTATGTGATGATTATGAAATTTATATATTAAATATATCATTTCTATCATCCACATGAGGTGGTAATGGGAAAAAATAAATATGTTCATGAGGTGGGAGTCGACAAATCACACGATTAGAGGATTCATTTTCAATTTAATGGAAGTGGAGTTTGATATATGTTATTAAATTATGATAATAAAATCACATTATATAAAATAAATTTATTTTTATGAATGTTCTCATATAAACAAATATAAAACCTTCAGACAAAATCTATACCACTTCTATAGGAAACCGCCCATGCCTTAATACATTATCAATATATGGTTGGTATTATAAATAAAATCATTTTATACATGTTAATTGACATTATAAATGGATTAGGGTAGGTAATGGCTAATCTAAAATTCACTTGATCTGTTTATAAGATAGGAGAGGGTGTTTCCTTTTATAAGTGAGGGGATGCGTATTAATTGAAATTATTAATGTAATAATATAAGTTAATTTTCATGGATAACAACATGAAAATAGAAATAATTACAATATATCTAACTATTATCTCAGAATATATTATAAAATGTAATTTAAACATGTTTAGGTGATGGTTTCCTCCTTATCTCTCTATATTGAACTTCTAATTACCATTTTGGAAATAACCATCCCATTATTGTTTTTCAACTACATAGTCCATGCAAGATAATAGAGTTGTGATATTGATATGGAAAGGATATTTAATAATACATGGACCATGTTTAAATAGAAACAAAATAATCTAATGTTTGAAGATAATTTTTATTTTTATAAATTTTCTATATTTTAATTAAGTTGTTTTTAATATAAAATTTCATTACAATTATTTTTTAAAATATATGAAATATTATAATTTAATATCTGTTTAAATAATTCTATTTTTTCTAAAATAGAATGGATTCTATGATAACTATTATTTTTTTAATATAATCATCTAATCAAATTGATATAGGTTAAAATATTATTGTAATCATTAATTGTTCGAAAATCCCCCAGATTATCAAATTTTAACATTATAAATGTTAATGAAATTTTCAATAATATTTTGTAATAATTTTTTATAAGGCGTAATTTGTATTAATAATTTAAAATATTTGATATTTTATACTATTTCCCATCCCAATTTCCCTCTTACAGTACTTATGTTTATTAACTAATTTAATAATATATTCGAAATATAAAATATCATTAATTTCATTTTTGAAAATATTAATTTATTTTGATATTAAAATAAATAAGGCAGGGGATTATTGTAAATATAATCTATTCAAACATATCTATAATTGTATATTTTATTTATAAAATACACATGCCACTATAAAAATTTAAAAAAAATCTTTTAAAGTTTATAAAATAATTTAATTTCATTTTGTACAAATTTCTGAAGCATAGTGTCAGTGTTTACTAAAGAATTTATGGTAATTATTTCATTAAAATTTATTTAACTTTTAATAACCACGATTAATAAATTATTTATATTTTATGTAATCATTTTAAAAAGAGTTATTTTTTATATATTTCATATAATATTTAATATATTAAATGAAATAGAGTGACAATTGTTAAATTATCTTGTTTTAAAAATATTGTAGAGATAAATGTTAATTATTAATGGGAACAAGGTAATATTTTCAATATATACTTTATTATGGAATATTTATAGACATAAAATTAAATTGAGTAATTTTTTTGAATGAGTATGATGAATTATCCCAATTATTATTTCCCTAATGAACATATTTTACATTTATCCTACTAAAAATGTTTATTATAGTTTAAATTCACAATGTCCTAAAAACAAAGCGAACTCTTATTTTTTTTGGATATATTGATATGAAATATAAAATCTATTTTTCATGGTTCTGTTTTTAGAAGTGGTATAAATCAATTTACGATAAAATATAAAAATCCAAAGACAAATAATATTTATAAAATTAGGCTTTTATGAAAAAAACAAATAGAAAACAAATGTATAATGAATAATATAAATTTATTAATTAGTTTTCTTATAATTATTTTCAGCTTTTGTTATCTTAGGTGGAAATGTGAATTTTATGTTATAGTAATTAATTAATGTTGTGTAATGATATAAACCAATTGTAATTTTTATTATTCTTTTAAAAATAAATTATTTCATTTAATATCAAATTTGTAAACTAAAATATTTTTATATGATTTTTTATAATATAATATAAATTTTATAAAATATATATATTAGAAATTATTATTATATTTACTCATGTAATCAAATAGAAACCATATTTGATGATTTAATATTATTTATGAATAAAATAACTATAGAAAAAATTGAGTTATTTTTTCAAATATTTTGTCACCAAATTATTTTTGTGAATGGGACATTATAAATATTTCATAATGTGAATAATACAATTTAAACCAGAATATTGAATTGCATGGTAATGACTATAAAACTATTTTATGGTTTATTTAATCTCATTATAGTGTTTTTTATATGATAGTAAACATTGGGTTCTTTTATAATCTAGATATATTATATCCCCCTTGATTAATACATTTTGAACATAAAATTAGAACAAATTATTAGTAATAAAGGGTTTGAAATTTTATAATACTGATTTTGAATTACCGTATAATAAAAAGTGTTAATAATACGTCCATTTGAATCTAGGAAATAAGTTTTAATAAGGTCATCTAAAAAACACATTCCTGATTTCCAAATTGGAGATCATTAGTTGGATTTGAAAATAGAGTCATTATAGAATTAATTAATTTATGTATAATGATGGATACTTAAATTTATGATTAAAAAATAAATGGTAATGATGTCGAGAATGTTATTGACCATAAATCTGAAAACCATGTAAGTTAAAAAATAACTATAGATTTATTGAGAATGATGGTAACATGAAATTTTTTCCAATAGTGTTATCCTAGATGTAGGAATTCCATAACCATACGGTTTAATAACATATCTTTAAATACATAGATTATTATTAATTTTTTTATAATAATTTCTTAAAAAACTCATCTTATTATAAAAATATTGAGTAATGAATATTATTTTTGATGCCTAAATCACCAAAATCAACATCTATCAAATAAAATATTCCATAAATGGAAAAAATGTAATTCACGTGATATATAAATAATAAAAAATTATTTATCTTAAGGTAATATAATATAAAATTGTTTTTACCCCTGATTTCATGAAAGGAGACATTGACCATCAAATCATTCAAAAAAACAAAGTGGTTCTACTTATGTCACTTTATAAATAAATTATAATTCATATTAATTTTCCGAAAATTCTACACAATAAAGAATTTTTTTACCCAAATTGATCTATCACACCCTCTATCATTAATATATAATATGGAAATCATATTATTACAAAATAATCTATCATGTTTAACTTGTGGGTTACATAATCCTAATGTCAACAAAAAATATCCAAAAATATTCTTAATCACCAATCAATATGCTTAAATAAAACTACAAAATTGGGTTTCATTGAAATCAATCATAAAATCAACCAATTAATTATTAAAAGATAATAGTGTCACTAAAAATAAAAAAAACATCATATGAAAATATCCTATAATAAAATTATTTCTAAAACATACTGGAATATAGAATATAACATCCCTAAACCGCAAAACCATGCGTGGTGCTTAAAACAAAATATTTATGTTTCTAGAAATATAGAGATTAATGCGACCAAATTTTAGGCATCCAAAAAATATGAAAAAATTGAATATTTTAAAACATTAATACCTCAAATCCTTTATGGTTTATATTTTTTTTATTATTTTAACTAAATATTATGTAATAAGTGATATAAAATAAATAATAAACATGAATAATTTTCTTATGAAATTATAAAATAACTTTGTTTTATTATTCCAGAGATTAAAAAATGATCAAGTCAAGTCGGACACGAGGTAAGGGAACTTCTAAACCCAATTTTCATTATTTTGGTGAATCTTTAACTTTTTGATTATTCCATGCAATGATTATGTTCAATCATGTATTTATACTTTCATTATGTTAACATATATTGAATACACATAATATATCTTTTTTGTTTACAAAATGATCTTTGTAAGGGACTTCATCTCAATTTCCTTTCATTGAGGCATATTTTGTTCTAAAACTCGACTTTTTTTATATGATATATAAACACCGTTGACGTTTCATTTAATTAAAATTGAATCTTCTTCTATGAATAATATTTCTAAATGACAAAATATACTGTTTCTTTTTAATGTAAGCGGTTACAACGAGCTTTCTCCCTCCATTAGTATTATTTGTTCTTCGGCTTCCTTAACAAGATGTAATTTTTTTATGAAGAAAATAAATACCATATACTATTTTATGTATTTTTGGTATTAAAAATGGTTTTTATAATGGTTTTGATACTGTAATATATTGAAATGTTATATTGTTATTTCAATGTGGAAATTGTAACTATCCTTTATGATTATGTTTTGTGTTACGATCACGTTATGGTTTTTGGGAATTATATAGGTATATGGGTGGTTCAATGATAAACCTAGGGAAATGTGATGGAGGAAAATATGAATGCTTCTCCTCATACCATTAGGGAATATAATGTGTTGGGTATTCCAATGTAACACCCTATATAACTGAGATAGCTACAATGTTTGTTCGTTATGGAAGACATATGTTACAATTATGATTTATGATATTTATGTTTTATTCATAAATCACATGACTTCATGAGGTATGTAAAAGAGATTAGGTTTTGTATGTATTTATGAAAAAAAAAATTTCTTTGTTTTATAACCCTTACTGTGTTTTTATGACCATACAAAGTTTTGAAATGTTTTCACAGGTGTTAATGATGAATAATGTCAAGTGTGGGGTCAAGGAAATTCATGTTGTCTAAAACATGGAACTAGACATGACACTTTTTTTCATGATTTTTTATTTTATGAAAAAATGTAAACTGATTAGAAGTGTCTCCATAGTATTATTTTGAGATGTAATAGTTATGTAATGATTTCATAAAACACTAAACCTGAGAAGATCCTCAATATGAATTGAATTATTTAATTCAATATTATGTAATGTTTTATGAATGAGTCATTATATTTGTACCATTATTTTCATTGAAATATCCATTGTGATTTTGTATAAGAGGGCGGATAATGGGGGGGGGGGTTTATTGATATGTAAGAGGATGCATTGTATTTGGATACTGATTGAAATGGGTGAGAAAATCAAAATAGTTTGGGATATATACCACATATATGGGACATTCTATGATTTATGATATAGAAACCAAAATAACGGTTCTATTCATTTTATGCATTTCATCATTCCATTGAGCTAGTGGTATGAAAAGGGTTTATAATTACATGGATATTGTGGTATGAATTATTGAGGTTTCAATAGGTGATCATTATTGATTTTTAGTAGTGGATACATGGTAACTATAATATATTAGAAAATTAAGGGAACTCCTATAATGATTGATTATGGATACATAATTCTAATCTATCATTGGATAAGGCCTATAAATTCTCTCTAATGGATTTTTATGAATGAGCATAGTACATTTGGTGGGGTTTTTATTAATATTTCGGTATTATTAAATTTTTTATGATCATGGAGGATAAAATAAGAGGAAATAACACACACACCCTTAGTTATTCCAGGAATATCCAAATCCACGCAAAATGGTATAGAAACTCTATAAAAAGTTCAATACATTTATTATAATGAAGACCCATTAGACTTCATTAAATTACATGGGTCTCTAACCATTCTTGTGTCAATCAAGTATCACTTTTTGAATCATAACCTAAATCACAACCTACCTATAAGAGTTCATGTTCATAAATCCCCCAAGGGATATAGCATGATCCTAACCTGAGTCTCAATGATTTTGATTCAATTGGTGAGTTCCAATCGACAGTGGATCTGAAAAAATTGTAGTATGTATAAGAATTTTTTAATTAAATTGGCAAGTTCCAATAGACAATGGGAACTCCTATAAATGTTTGATCCATATGTATCACAAAATAACTAAAGGGTATTATTGTTCAATAACATGAAAATAGAGTAGATGGGTGTGAAGATTTTGTATGCCGATGATCATATTTTTTTTCAGATTGTCTTGGTGATTATGTAGTCCTAAAAAATAATATCATTCATGTTTATTCTCAAAGTATATATTATTAGCCTATTATTGATCCTTGTTATTTATTTATGGTGGGAAGGGAAGGTTCTATATTCATTTTTTCCAAATATTTCAATATTTTGAAATCATATCAGTTCTAATACATTGATTTTAATCTATTTTTTTGGTTTTTATTACTATTAATTTTATTTGAATATTCTCTTCCCGTAATCACTCCAAGGATACTCAATTCTAGTCGGTAGACATTGGAAATTAGATAGGAGATACTAAGGTATATTACCAATCACAAATGGTCAATATAGAGTGAAATTGGATAACATGTTACAGATATAATTCATGGTGATTCGAACAAATATTTCCTTTGGGTGAAATATAATAAAATATAAATGAAATTTAGGAATTTCAAGGGAATAAAAAGTATATCTTTGTAGACTATGAAACATTTTTATTTACATGATCAATATCTGTCTTAAATTATCTACATTATATTATAAACACTTATCATTTCATTGATTCTATGAAAAATATTTTGAATATCTTAATATATAATTTTTTATAAAATTATAATGATATCAATAAGGGTTATAATTTCATAAAATGGGTTTTTATAATATTATATATAATGATTCCTAATAAGGAAAGGATACCTTATATTCATTAACAATGATCCAACAATAACTAAAATAAGTGATTATTATATTCCTATATATCTAATATATGTTGATAAAAACATCCCAAAGCCTATATTTGTGTATTGGTGTATAGTTTAAATGTGGAGTGAAATTTCTTCATGATGATGATAATTAAATCAATATATATATATATTTATAAATAATATTAAGGTTTTCAACTATAATAATTTGGTAAATTAATCTAATAAATTATATATGTAACACTGGTATTTATCTTTTAGCTAGAATGTTGATTAATGCTCCATTTTTTTATTACAATTGATGTGGTTGATACTATAAATTTTGTGGTAGAATATAAATTGAGTATACACTAAATGTTATATAATACATTATCTGATTTTTTATGTTCACTTTTATATCCTTTTTATTTGAAACTAATATTCAATTACGTCAATATACATTTATAATTGAATTATTTTTCATAATATAAATTTTAAATATGATTTCAGCAATGTTGTTTGAAGTAATTAAAAAATAGAATTAATTAGAATTGTATATAATAAAATATAATCAATATAGTGGTATTTCATATAATTGTATGGAAAGTCTTGGATCTCGAATGAATAATATATATTTTCATATAAGGTGATTATTTTTATAATTAGTGAATCACATATGAAATTACTTTTTCCAAGTGTTATTAAATTACATAAACAATGTCCAAAACCCCCATGGAATCTCATTTTATTGAAAACCCATGGTGAATATATTTAATAAATTAAATATGAAAAATGTTAGGAGGTTTTCAAATTTGAATATTTACCCATTATGCCTAAAAATTCATAAATATATTTATTAATTTGCTTTTATTTTTTATACTACAAGATATAGAATTATATGTTTATCATAATAATAATATTAAGTGTATATATAATATATTATATATAATTATATATCAATTTCAAATCTATAAGAGAAGAAATTAGAAATTTTTATTATCATTTCATTCATCATTTAATAATGAAGAGATAAACATTGGATTCATATAATGAAAAAGTATGTATTTACATGAATTGATAATCCTTTTAACTACTTCAATGTACTTAATACTTTTATAATATTGATCTTCATTATGGTTATCATCAGCTAAATGTTATGAAGTATGATATACCAATGGTTCCAATTTATAAGAGATACTATAATTATGAGGTAATATGAATACCTTTAGGTTTAATATTTCCACCCACTAATTTTATGGATTTAATTAATAATTTATTCCATTATATTATTGAATTGTTATTGATGATATTTCTTTACTATTTCTTAAAATAAAGTACATGTTATGTGTAATATGCAACTAATTTTATAATCATTATAATGGTTCTAATAAAAATTTATTTATATTAAATATTAAATACATTAGAAATATGGATTAAATAGGTTATAATATAGAAACTTTTTATCTAATGTATATATAATGAGCCTTTTAATGAAATGTTTTTCAAGGAATTACCTAGAAGAATATATAAAACAAAATTATATATTTTTCTAGGTTTATTTGAATATCATCTTAGTTTTTTTTGAAAAAATCACATGAATGAATAATATATCATGTATCATATAATATGAAGTTGTTGAATTAAAATGTATTTTTTATAATAGAGATATTGTAATGGAATTAAATTGGAGACTGGTAAATGCTAATTTTATGACACTACAATATTGTAATGAACGGTATGTTATTTCAGATGATGCATACATGAAAAATAATTGATGAATTTTGATGGAAAATTATTGATTATCATCACTTGAATCATGATAATTATTACATAATTTTTTTAATTAATAATCTCATGATTTATAGTTGGACTGTTTCCTCTATCGATAAAAACATGGGAATATTTTCCCTATATAGAGAGATACATGTTAGACTATCAGAGTATGGATTGTTAATTTACTATAATTTACTAAACTATTATGAAACGGATATGGGGAGGAATACTCATAGATTAATATTGCATGAAATATTATCATTTGACAATGAATAACATTTTAAAAAATTCATTAACTAGAAAATTACATAGTATATTATCTTAGTTGAAATAAGAGAATGTCCAAATAATTATAGATTCTATTCAAATTTATATTGTTATAATAATTCATGGGTGAAATCACACTTATTTTAGGAAATTACAAACGATTATTTATTAAATAAGAATAAGAAATATCATAATGTTAGAGTGGCCAACCAAAAGAAGATGAGTGATGTGGGAAATATGAAACCACTATTTCTTAATATTGATGATTATGAAGGAATATGGTTTGATGAAGGGTCATTTTTTCAAATAAAACTAAAATTAATTATGTGTTATTTTCTAATGTTCAAAGATAAAATATCTCAATTTATGTAGGTAGCAAAAATAAGTGTAAGGATAAGATAGATAATTTCTAGGTTGAGAACAGGATATGATAGATTATATATAAAATTGAATGATTCTGATTATGAAAAAAAATTATAACTAAATGATATAATCAGAATGTAATTCAGTGAAAAATATCTACCATATAGTGTAAATTAGATAATATTATATTCGATATAGTTATTAGGTTCACAAGTACATGTATTTTGGATAATGTAGTTTAGGTAATTGTGGAAAATCTAATAATGTTAACACATTTCATATCCATTAAAAAAATTCCTCAAGGATTACTAGTATATATTAATATAGAAAATGTTTTGAGAGTGTATAGTTCACCATTATCAATAGTATCTGATAACAATAATTAAAAAATATCAATTTTTTAGAAAATTATATAGACATATTTAAAAATATGGATTTGTTTTGATATATCCTATCTTCCACAAACTTATGAAGAGTCTCAAAATTACTATAAAAACATAATAGGATATTCTTGGTTCACTCTAACATTACTTCCAAGGAATTTTGGAAAAATATTTCCATCTAGTTAAATTATTAATTTGTACTTGATACCAGTGAAACGTGAAATTGGACCTATATAAGTACTGGATTGAAAACTGACTTATGATCAGAAAACATTATAATGATTTTTTCATAAATAAATATATTATGTCTAGAAATTAATTAATATACATATGATAATTGATGATACATCATGATTTATATTTTTGTGGTGTATAAAATACAAATAATTTTTATTAAAACCCCTAGAAAGAGATTGAATTCTATATAGGGGTACATGTAAATATAATTATATCATTATAGAAAGTGGTTATGGTATTTGGAAAAAATTGGATGATAATTCCATGATACACTAGGAAACATGAATTATTTTTTCAAGTATAATCTACGCATTATCATTTTTACAGGATATAAAACCATGCACTATGAATGATGTATTCTATATATATCTTATAAGGATTAATATATAAACACTTCTCATCAAATAATGGTTGATAGTTTTTATATAGAATATTATTTATTACTTAAACATGTTTTCATTAAAATTATTTGTTACAGATTGTAGTGTTTAGACATTGGATGTCTCAATTTCTCACGGGTTTTTCAAGGAACCAAAAAGTATATTATTAAACATGCGATACTGTGTATGAAATGAAAAATTAATCTCCATATTTTTTCAGGGATATATATATATTATTATTATTATGGAAGAATTATAATGGGGTATAACGTTATTCCCATTAAATTATCATAATTGTCAAAAAAAACATTTCCTTACAAAATGATTCATTTAAAATAAATGGCATTTATTTATTAATTCACCTAGCTATAAGAATACAATATTGATAAAAATATTGTATTTTATATTGAAAATCATTTATTTTTTATTATTCTCCATTTTAATGTCTTTTCATTTATCTATGATCATATACTTTATATTTCCATTGTTTTCCCTAAATAAGAATTATTGTTTTAATTTCATATAATGATTTTCTATATTAAGTATTATATATAGAAGTGAAATATAACAGGGGAATATGAAATTTCATGGGGTTAAATAATTTTTGTTTACTTGACATATAATTTACCTATTTTAAAACACAAAAAAAAACCAAATAGTAATTCCATGTAACTAATACAATATTTTGGGGTGAAATTTTGGAAGAAAATATTTTTTTGAGAATGGTAGGTCTAATAGTTTGTGTAAATGAAAATTTACAGTTATTTATGGAAAAACTGAAAAGTATTAATTTTTAAGATTTATCAGTTTTTGATTAAATATTTGAAATCCTTCTAATGTTATTCTAATATAATAAGAGAGAGGTTTAAAGTAATTAAATCTCTATCTTTAAGCTACTAGTGGATGTGGTTGTATAATATATGTAACTCAGGTTAATAATCCAAAAAGTGAATGTTTGAAAATAAAATGAGTTTTATCAAGTACATGACATTGATTCATTGTTAGAAACCAGGTTCAAAACACCTTGTGTGTATTTTTTGAAATAATATTAATTTTAGAAACCATTATGATGTACAAATGTATAATTGTTTTCATAAAATATTGATTTATAACATAATATATTCATATTAATATAGTACATATTAATTAAACATGCCATCACTATTGTTACAATAAAATTGACTATATTTCCAAATTTACCTTCTAATTTTATCATTTTCATGAAAAGTAATTGGAAATATATTTGCACGTGTGAATAATAGAAGTAATGAAAAATAAAAAAATTTACTTCCTAAATATTTGAATTTAGTATTTTAAAAAATAATGTAATGAAATAGGGGTAAAATATGGTTGTGAATATTAACTTAAAACCTGATGATTTTCATTAATCACCATATAATTAATATCATGTTATTGAATACTTCATGGATCAATAATAAAATGTTATTAATGTATCCCATAATCTAATTAATAAAAAATAATGTTGCAATAAATTATAATAGAAATATCATATTATGCATTGTCTATAGAAATATATAGTTACATAGGATACAAATCACATAATGGAAGAAGCTGTTAAGTGGGGGACTCATAATATGATCATGAAAACAATTATTATGGTCGAATATATTGTGTTGGAAGACCATAAAAATATTTTTAATGAAATTGTTAGCTTGAACCCTCTTTACATTAATGTAGATTCAATTACTTGAGCTAATGAAAATTTTGAATAAATTAAAGGAATTTAATGCGATGATCCTTACAACTAGCGTGCTTTATGCTTCATGGTTTTTATAGATTTTGATGGTATTATTAACCAATTATATTTTTTAAAAGTACCTTATATATGGAAATTTATTATAGTATTCATCTTAAAAAATTATGATGAGATAATGTATTGGGATTATAAAATAGAAATAGAGTTTGTTGATAGCATATATTATTATGGTATGATTGATTAAAAGCGAATAATGAACCCAAATTTTGAATATATTATTTACCATTAATGAGAAAGGGTGAATCCAAAAATACCAATTTGGGAAAAAAACGAGATGATGGATTCAATGAATTGTTGAAAAGGGAGTGTAATATATTATATTTATGGATGGGAAAAAATTATACCTCAAAAATATCTTGGATATTTAAATACATTTCTCATTTATTCCAATTAAAAAGTAAATATTTTAAAATTTAAAAGTGAAATAAAATTCTTCACAAGTATGGAGCATGTAAATTTTATTTATCATGGTCTAAATTATAATCAAATGGATAGAAAATTAATTCAACCAAAATAAGGGATTAGGGATAAAATTTATTATTTTCAATCATATTTTCTAATGGTCAGAATTTTTAAAATGTAGTGTTAGTTAAACTCAGCATACACTAAATTATATAATGTAATTAGTTTATTTTTGGATTCATTTATGTATAAAAGGAAAATAAATTTACACCGAGAACTAGTAGTGGTGTAGTTGTCAGTTAAAATCCTGGAAAAAATTTTCAATAATTAATGAAATATATGTGTTATCTTATTATCATTAGTGAGTACAATATCCTACAAACATAGGTAGTGATTACTAAATATTAATTATACATAATACATGGGAACGATTTGTTGTTAAATTAAAATTACAATATTACTTTTAAAAGTAATGAAATTGAATTTATTTTCTCAGCGAGATAACTTGTATATATCTTCAATGAATATATATCCTTTAATATATCTTATGAAACACAATATGACATGACTTTATGATTGAAAATATTTTTCATCATAATAGAAAAATGAAAAAATAAAAACATATGAGATGTAACAAAAAATTGGGAATGCATTATTTTAATTAAGAATGAGTTACCTACACATACCCATGAAAGAGAAATAGTGTTTTTAATTTCTATATAACATAAATCAGAACCAATATTGATGGAATATTTAAAATAGAATTTATTTAGGTTATAGAATTAATTAATGAACATGACGATATTTTTGGGAAGGTGATTCTCTATACAAGACTGTCTCCTTGGGGTGAAATGTTTTCTTAATATAAAAGTAGATATGAATAAATTTATGAATTTATTATAGGTAAATTAATAATATGGTATTAATGAATAAATACCATCTTCCATTGATTTATTATTTTTTTCAATTTTGATTATAGTTATAAATTACTCAAGATTATTGGAATGTGGTTTTAGAATAATTAGTTGTTTGTGATGAAAGAAGTTATTCAATTTATTTCCTTCTTAAAATGATATAGACTCTACATGTTTTATTACCTTTTTCAAATCTATTAAACCATTGATATTTATATAATATATATATATATATAATTTTTATGGTCTACCATGTTAATTTTATGGTTTCTATTATTTATGTTAATTACATATATTCCAAAATTCATGTGATTTATAAGAATCATATAACAGTTATATTTAAAAATCAATGGAAATTGAATATATTTTTTCAGTAAATTGATATAATGTGAGTAACGGTTACGAAAACGTTTATTATCATTAAAAATTGTGACCAATGAAGGTATCATAGATGATAAAACAAACATAATGTTTGTGTTAGTGTGTAATGGACCTATAATAGTTATTGAGATTTAATGATTCTATGGTCGAGCTGAATAATTTTTGAGGGGTGGTGAAAATGTTTTTTTTCTTCCTAATCCACTATCCATAACAATATATATATATTTATGTTAATAGAGATAAATTTTCTTAACAAATTATTTCATGATAATGATATGTAGTTTTTAAAACACAATTATAAACCATAACCTTTAATCGTGAATGAATTTTCATATTTACTGATCTATTCTAGAAAGGGTCTAGATGTAAACTCCAAAAAACTATCAAGGTGATTTCCTATGAATCATGATATTTATTAAATATAGAAAAAAATTATCCTATATATGATTTGATGTTATATATTTTTATATTTTTATAAAATATTCATCGAAAATATATTTATGGGTAGATGTATGATATATACACCATCCACTAAATTTAATAACAGTATTAACAAAAAAAAGGACCATAAGACAATGGAGATATAATAACTATAATAATGAATTTTCTTTTTTTATTAAATATATACATATAATATAAATTAATGATATTTATCGATTGTGAAGGAATTTAAATGGTAATCAATTAAGGATATCCATTGATCAAGGGCCAGGTAAGGATTGAAATGGAAATCCTAAAGGAATATTAATCATTAGTCTTACCCGAAATGATATCACAATAATCATTTAAACACATTATTTCGAAATTATAAATATATTATCCTATATTACAAAGGTAGATTGATGTTTCAAATAATTAAAATATTTCGTTGTTCAGTTTTTATTCAGAGGGAGTTCTAAAAAACTACACAAACAAATATTAATGTGGTAAAACATCAAAATTTTATTTTTAATTAAAATAATAAAATACATTTGGGATGTAATACAATAAGTTTAATAATGATTTTTTAATATTTTTATTATAATTTAATCTATATAAAATAGTATTTATCATGGGATATTCTTTCATGTCATTATATTTAATCGATGATGGGGCATTAAGGGTAACCATTATCACTTGATTCAGATTTAGGTCCATAAATTAAGTCTATATACTAGAAGGTGCATCAAAAGGATTTTAATGATAATGTAAATCATAATGGATATGTAGTCTATGATGACTATTGTTAAACTAAAATACCGGTTGAGGGATAGATCACTTTATTTTTCGGTGTTTTGGTCCAACATCAGAAAACTGTATAATTCTACTATAAAATCATTTTAATCAAATATTCAAATGGCATGTTAAAGAAGTACCCAATGTGATGTTTCATATAACACCAAAATTATATGATTAAACTGGATACGGAATATTTTTGGAACAAACATAATGAAAGACACTACAAATAAGATTAAAGTGATCTAAAAACATATCAAGACTTATTTTTTCTGATAAATGATTTCTGTTGAAAACCAATGGAAGGAAATATAATTTAATGTCTGAGGAAATGTATTTTTGGAAATATAACCATATAAGGGGAATATTATAATTTTAATTAAGATGAAATAGATTCCATGGAATAGTGAACCATTTTATATTATTGGAAATGATTAAGATGTTTTTAATAAGTAATAAATACCATAATATTTTTCCACTACTCAGAATGTCATAAACATTCAATAGATAATAATTTTTATTTTAATAATTACAATTTTAAAAGATTTAAATTCATTAGATATATATCCTATATTTTCTTACAAATAATAACCAAACTAAATTCATAATTAAAGGAAAAGAAGTATTGAGGATGAAGTCATAAAAACTCATTTATTCCTTATTCATAAACTATAACTTCTAAAAATAAACATTTTATGTTGAAAAAGACATGAAATTGAAGAACAAACTTAAATTTTTAAGAAGGATACATATTTAAATATTGATTTTTTTATGTGGGGAGGTAACAGCCTAAAAAACCTCATAAAAAATGAAATCATGTTTCACAATGACTAATTTATTACATTTTTAAATACATCAACCTAGAAAATTTACATTTCCTTACATGTCATTAGATAATGTTTACATTAGTTGAATGAAAAAATATGGAAATTAATGAAAAAGAAAAATGCACACATTAATATATATTAAATATTCTTGAATTTGGTAATGATAAACTGATCATATTATAGTAATTATAACAAGAAATAAATAGTTTTGAATATGTTATACATTATCAAGTGAAGTGTAAAAATAATAAATGTAAAGATTAAAAGAATTAATTAGGAGAATATGGGAGTATACTTGTAGTGTCTAATGGGAATCATATCCATTTTCTTCCTCTCATTACCCATATATTATTTAGAATGACCATTAGTCAATATAATAATTATAATAATGAACATTAAAATTTGTATATGTAATGGGAATTTCTGGGAGATAATTGATGTAGGTGGGGGAAACTGTTACCCTAATGAGTAAGATCATTCCTTTTGATCACCATCAATCAGAACATGGAAGATAATCCCTTATGTCCTCCCCTTGAAAATACCATGTATATTTTCAATTAGTAATGATCATGAAAATTTGAATATGATATATTTTTAAGTTATTTGATATCACAATTATAAAAATACTAGATAATTCAACCCCTAAAATTACAACAATCACATAAATACTCATATCATGTGTTCTAGTGTATAAATCTGTTATGTATTTAGTCCCCAATATTATAAGGTGTAATTTTCTTTTTAAAATTGTAATAGTGGTCTATTAAATGCTATATTCGTTAATATTTTACTAAAAAATGTAATGAATATTGTATATACAAGATAAATATATTTCTGGATATATATAAATCAATATTATTTTTTTTGTAAAATACTTAAATTCAATATAAATAAATTTTTTTTAAAAATTATCATTATGAAATGAAATTTATTTTCATTGAATTGTAATATAAAATACTTTTTATTTATATATAATGAAATATATTAATTTGTTGTTATAAAGATAGTTTAAGAATGTGTGAGAAAGAAGACTGTCATAGAAACAAATATTTTTCAATAAATATGAATATTCAAAAAAAAAATTAAATTTCTCATATTTATGTTATTTTGTTGATAAAATGGATTTAATTTTTGAAATTAAAACATTAAAAGAAACCTAATGGTGATTTCATTATATTTTCTATAATAGTTGAAATTTTTTACAATTAGTAAAATATGATGTAAATATATTTTATCTTCTATGACATAATAATTAAATAAAATCACGGTAATCTAGTATATAATGGTTTTATATACTAAAAATGTTTTTTTTCATAAAATTAATTTATTTTTATATAAATTTATTTATTTTACAAAATATATTATATTCGAAAACAAAATATATAATAATATTTCATGAATAATTATTTATGATCTTCAATAACCTCGACATAAAAAATATATAATATTTTAATGATATGAGTACATAAAATAATAAATAGTTTCACAACCCTCCACATTTGAATGTTCCCTGGCACAAGGCTATGTAATATACAATGGTTTTGTATTCTTTATTTATATTATTCCATTCCACTTTTCTAGAAACGAATAGTAATTCCCTGTTTTATTTATAAAAATCCATGATTTCTCCCTTTCCACCCCCTTCCAAAAAAAATTATCATGTTTTCCCACTAATTTTATGTCTCAATAATTTTTCCATGATGTTATAATGGTTCATGGATTTCATTTACAAACATTATAAAAAAACCACTCAATGTTGGGGGTTCTCACCCAAATCATTCAAATCCAACAATTTACATTGATATAAGACTTTTTATTTAAATAATATTTTGTTCCAAATTGATAATAGTAATCCTTAACTACCAATTAAATGAGATATTACTTTCCTCACCCATTAAATTCTTCCATGATACAAAATTTACATCGATTATGCTTCAAAAAATATCACATAATATTTAATGTTTTTGTTTTATGAATTAAAAAAAATTTGTTCAAGGGATTTCAACTTAATATAACTATATTAACTGGGTGATTACAAATATTAAACACAAAATCCCTTATATTGTTGTTAAATGAATGAATAGTACATTCACATAACATGAATCACATAATATATTTTTGACATATTATCAATGAGATCCTTCTTATGATATTTTATATATTTGGTATGCAAGAATTTTCATATATCAATGGTGTTCCTTGATATTGATCCACCAAAGTGGGATATTAAAAAATCATAAGATTTAATCGGTTTATGATACATTGTGGAATAACCATATAAATATATTTTACGCCTCATAGATAATGATCCCTGGTGATACCGTTTTGTATATATCATCTTTATATTGTTGCATTATTTTCATGTTATGGATCTTGTATTTAGGATCATTATATTATATTATGGCTCATTTGCTTAAGATAATGTTATTATATTATTCCTCATCTAATTATTATTTTTCTCTATAATTATTCCTTATGTAGTATTCAAGGAAATAGAAATCATATATCAATTTCTATACCTTACATTGATTTATGACAACCAATTAATTTTATGTATGTAACCATGAAATATTATGCAATTATTTAAACAAGGGTATCATTAAATAAGATTAATTGATTTTAAAATTGGTAGGTGATGGTGATATTGGAGTGGGGGGGTCGCGGGCATAGAAATAACACAAAAGATGGATCTCATGATGATTTAAGGTGATATGGCTCAAATCAATTAGTGATTCAACCTGAACATATTAGGAACATGGATATTTTCATTCTATGTGAACTATATAACCAATTACCATTGACTGTTGGAGTTTTCGTGGATGTGTCTGGCCGGAAGATTATTTTTTGAACGTTCGATTTGTGGTGTGTTCTTTGATTTGATAAATTTATCCCTAAGAAGAGTCATAAAAAGGTGATGTGTTTTTCATGATTTTACTAATAATGATTCTGTGGGGGGAATTGATCAATATATTAAAATAATCCATTATTATTTGACTGTTAAATCTGGAGGGTGATAAGATGTGAAAATTCCATGGGATTGCGAACATGAATGGTGCATCTTGGGGATTTTAGGATTAGAGAATTACTACTCTAGGATGGGGTTATTTTCAAATCTTCTTCCTTTATTATGGAATCAAGTGGATGGGGTTGACCATTGGCTCCATCCCATTGAGGCATGGAATTCATTGGATTCACGAATACAACCTTAATTTAAACCACTTTAAGGTTATAAATACAAATATGTTTAATTGGATATATATATATATATATATGAAATATTGGTTGTTTTTTAATTTCCAAATATAAAGGGATATTTCCTCCTATGTTGGGAATCCAATCATATATGATTGTAAAATATATTTCCTAGATTTGGACACATTGTGAGAGCTTTGTTGAAGTGGATATAGAAGTTACTCTATTTGATGAGGAGATCCTCAACAATTGGAATGACAACATTATGTTGGAATTAATATATGAAATAAATTCATATATTTTATTTGTTTTCAACATCTTTGGTAATCTATAATATGAATGAAATATGGAAAAAAATCAACATTTTCAATGCTAAGGGGAATTTTGACTACTCATGTAAGTAGGATCCTTATAAGGGGAAGCTAAAGGATATACCTTCCATAAAACCCAATAGCACTATAAGGTTTTTCTCTGAGGAACAATAATTTCAAACTATAAAGGCGGTTGTGTCCTCTTTACCACCTATAATAATTATTGTCACATCACCTTCTGAGGGGATTCCTATGCTACAAAATAATGTTGCAACCATTGTAAGTATATTTGGATTGGAATAGGTAGTGATTTCCATTTATATATAGAAGTTTAGTTCCCATCTTATTATAGTTTAAATGGTTGTTATCTTGATTTTGGATGATGGTGTTAACTTTAACACTGACGATATGTAGGATTTAAGTGATATAATGGAGGCCCTTGATAATCATATTTAGAGTTCACAGACACCACAAGATAGTATTTTCACTAATCATCACTATCAAGAGCTTGATCATGGTCATATTGTGAAGGGTAAATTATGTCTGGTGTCAAATATTATATGATGAAAACTCCTAATGGGGAATATTTATTTGAATCATGGGTTGTATGAGTATTGGAATCAATCAAATTTTAATAAATCTCTTTCCGAGCTAGGGCCTCTATGATGAAACATTGGGTGGGTTATTTCTCCATCCTAGTGATTCATCCAAAAGTGGATTCAAATGAGGTTGCCCATGATAGAAATGGTGGAAATGGGATTGTTCTCCATGACGGAGGTCATATTCACGATTATGATATATTTCCTAATGGAACATCATAAAAGGACTCACATATCCTCACGAATCCACTAGACAACATTGGAATCTCTTCTGAAGAGGGTGGAACCTATTCCCTAATGTTAATTTCTAATGTACATGTATCTCAAAAAATTCCTAGTGGGATATTAATGTAAATAACCTAACTCCATTAAATTCTCAAAACAAATACATCGCACAACAATATAATGATATTGTGCCTTTATGTATTATTTCTCCTAGCTTATTTTCAATAGGGAATATATGTAAATATGAACCTATAGAAATTTGTAATTATTTCAATAAATTAACCCTGATGAGTGTCAAATTTTGGGAATATGACAATGGAGTGATTACATCATTTCATGTTCCATCTAATTTATCTGGGGATTTTTTTGAAATAAATAATGAATAGTCTAAGGGTACATGAAAGATGAGTAAAAAAGATAATTTATGTCAATACCCAATGGAGGGTCTCAAACGTGGAGAAAATTATCGCTGGTAAATTTATGGTTCTATAATAAAAAATTTATGGTCTTGGGAAATATACCATTGACATGGACCTGATATAGTTCATTATGACCTACAAGCCAATGATGATTTGTATTTATCATTCAAAAACTATGTTTGATAAATAAAATTTCGCCATTTGGGCTGCAATAGGTTACTCCTTTTTTTTGAAAAAACTGAAATTATAAAGATTATGAGACACTTTGGGTTTTAATGCATGAAAATATGTATTTTTAAACATTTATGATGAATCATCTAGTCACCATAGTTGATATTAACATTCATAGAGAGGATATTTCCCTATCATTTATTTTTATTCTAATTCATATCTAAGAAGATGATATATATGGAGATATATGGATGATAAATATGACATGTTCTCTTCTATTTGGGTGTTCCTCAGTGAATTTAAAATTATCATGAGACCAGATAAAAATACAGTTTATCACATTAACATGATGGAAGCCTCTGATTTGTCCTACTTTATTGATGTTTTCAATCTAGTTGAAGAACCAATTATAGTTGAAGAATTTACATGGAGTATAATTGTTATTAATGAAAGGAATGATATAAAACTAAATATATTTCTTAACCATGTTGATAATAATAATTATTTATTTAATTTCCATGGGACCATTTTATGGACAACTCCCCATACAATTATGCTTAATAATCAATACTTGTTATAATGTGTTGTTGTGATTATTTCATTAATTATTATAATATTAAGCCTCCATGTATTACACTCGTCATTCTATCCATATAGATTAATCATGTACAAATATTGATGAGGGAATTGAGTCATGATTATTTGTCCAACAAGGATAATGATATTTGTAAGAACTTGGTTCTTATTTTTGAGGTATGGGTCTCTTCTTTTCTCTATTCCTTAAGTGTTTTTGAGAATATAAGTAAAATTGGGGAAAATCCCAAATTTCATGACTACATTCCATGTACCTTTTCACGCGTTGTATCCTTTGACCATGTGGGATGAGTACATTGGGTGTGTAGCCATGTCGACTAGATGGGTTGTAAAAATAGACTACACGACGTGTAGTGGTCCTTTACATGTCATGTAGTCAATCGGCAAGAAAACAGTAAGGTGGTAGCCAGCTTAGTGACTGTATAGGCCTTGTACTTAGGTATTACACACTGTGTACTCATGTTGACAGATGAACAGTTCCATGCTGGCGAGAAGCTACCAAAGGAACAGTTAAAAAATTTAAAACTACACGCCGTGTACCCAATAGTGCATGCCATGTAGTCTGTTTATTCGCATAAAATGGGAATTAGCCTCCCCTATTCACAGGGAAGGATTTGAATCGTAGGAAGAGTCAGGAGAGAGGGCCGAACCTTTGAGGAGCTCCAGATCCCACGCCGAGAATCTGTTTCCACCTCTGTCAATCTCGTTGGAACCATACGAGTAAGCCTCTCCTTCTCATTAATCCATTCTAACCAGTTCATTCCGGACGGAATGTTATTTACGTTTTAATGAGTTTTTATCTACCCCAGATCTACTTCGTATATGGGAATTTTTGGAAGCGACGTTCACGTATTCCATTCAGGGGCTTTTAAGGTAGGTGGCTTAGTGTTTAACTTCCCACTACATTGCGTTTTTGTGTACTATTGAGAAACGAACCCATTTTGAGGTGTCTTGGGGATGAGGACATAGATATTTTAAATACCAATAATTTTATAAGTAATTAGATGTGATAATAAACTACGTTTTGGGATCACTTCTTGGATCCAGGACCACCCTGCGGGTGCGTTCCTCTGTTTAGCCGCCTGGCCAGGATACCCGATGGTATACCATTGTAATAATGTTTATTGAATTTCCTTGAGAGGAATTGCATGGGTATTGCTTATCTGTTGGGCTCAACCCAATTACATTATCCTGAGGGCAGTGTTCTATTTAGAATGAGGGCAGTGTTATATTTCACTTGAGGGAAACTTCATTCGTGACTGAGTGCAGTAGATTCTATGCTTGAGGGAGACACTTAGTAAGCCTGAGGGAAATACTCGATAGGATGAGCGCAAGCTTGAGGGTGTGGTTTTACTATATTAAACTAAGGGAAAGATTCTGATTGGTCTCAGGGCTTCGTTCTGATGAGAACATAATATTATCAAGTTTGATAGTTAAAATTAAATTGGAAAAAAACTGGTTGTGATAGTTACTTTGGGTACTTACTCGTTGATTGCATTTAATTTTTCTTACTGTAGTTGAATATTTTCACATAGTTGGATATGAGCCTTTGGTGGGTGCATACTGGGATTCATTTCTCACACCCTGCATGGGGTCATGTCTTCGGCCCCAAACAGATTACATTTCTGCAGGTATGGATAAGGGTAAGGGTCCATATACAGATAATTGATTGTTGCTAAGGAGTAGGGGTTCATGGGACCGAGCTTTGTCTCGTGATGCTACCAGCTGTTCTTTTTTGTTTTGTTTTACTCTTTATTTTATTATATTGTAATGTTGTATAACATGTTCTAGATTTTTTCATAGAACTTGAGGCATGTTTCATCATTATCTATATAAATGTTGGTTATCTTTTACTGTTGTTGTTAATTTTAACTGAGTATGGTTTATTACTTCCACTGTTGTTTTATATTGTATATTTTATTCCGTTGTGCTACAGTATGACAAATGAGGGCATAGTTTCCCCACTTTCATACTAGGGTCGTCGTTGCTAGTCAGAAGCCTCTGGCGTTTGGGGAAATTCTCTTGAGGTCATGTGACTAACTGGTTTCGGGGCACCTGTTGAGTGGCACTCAGGGCACGGACGTTACAAAGTGGTATCAGAGGAGTTTTTTCTATGACTTACTATTTGGAGCCTTATTTAGGGATAGGATGAAAATGGTAGTTGGTAATAACCTGTGCCCGGGAGTAGCTATCGAGTGTACCGGGAAAATCCAATTTACCTAATGTTGAAATTTTATTGATATTGCAATTTACGGTTGATCTGATTTCTCTGTTGGGTGATGCACTTCTGAATGTATTGTTTATATTTAATTCATGGGTTATATTTAGTTTTATCACTATGAGACGAGGGTATTCCATCACATGCATTCTTTTGGCATAGGTTAGAAATCACATGTCATGCATAGTTCCATTCCATGTAGGCGCATTAGAAATTGCATGTTGTTGTGATAGTTGTTGTGTTAGAGAAGCATGATGTTGTGATAGATGCTTTGATAAATACCAGCTATGTGAGAAGGTATTTTTGTGTGAGGATATTGATATAATGGACACAAAACGTGGTTTTCTGGGGATTATGGGCCCTCATTGACCGTAATTCGGTGGACCATTGACTTTTTATTTTGTTATAACACATATAAGATGCCAAACATTGATTCGCAGGGAGTATGGGCCCTCACAGATATGAATTTGGCTCATATGTGTTTTTTTCAGTTTTCTCAGGGATCTAGAGTTGTATATAAGCCTTACTATCCAGAAAACCCAGGATACAGACTATGTAGTTTTTTGGACACAGGTCGCGTGATCTTATGTTTGGTAAGAAAAGAAAAAAATTTCATTACATGATGTGTACCCTCAGTACACACTATGTAGTCGCTATCCATGTCATAAAACATGTGGGCGGGGACATGGGGAAGGAAAATTCTTGGAGAAAACACGCCGTTTACCAGATGTACACACCTTGTAGTGTTGACCCGGAGCCAAACCGTGTAACTAAAAAACACGGAAGGAGGATACCATAAGACATACACACAGTGTCAACTATAGAACATGCTGTGTATTCTGAACTGGGATCTGGCCATGTGACTGACAACATGGGTCGGTGGTGCTCATCTAGTACATGTCGTGTGCCTGAGGGACATGCCGTGTAGACTTGTATGAGGACAGAACGTGTGGACATAGCCGTTTGGATGGGAAACGGGGTTGTGTACACACTGTGTGCAGGTGTAACATGTTGTGTAGTCTTAGTCGAGTAGTAGGTCGTGTAACAAACCACACAGGCAGTTGTAAAATTACACCATACACGCTTTGTATATTATATATACGCCGTGTAGTTTTGTTCAACGGGAGTAGTGTGGCTTAGCCGTGTAGAAGGACCCAACTAGGGGAAGAGAAGTTAGGTACATGCCGTGTAGTCAGTATACACACTGTGTATTCTCGTTTTGAAAATATTGAATGGATTTCTTTCTCTTGTTCCCCTTTTGGTCCCTACGTTTCCAGTCATTGATAATCTTGATCTATGGTGTGCGTTGACCTTGTAGAGTCATGCTGCCGAGACGACCATGCATTGTTCTCCAAGAGCGCAACAACGATTATACTCTAGAGATAGTGGGCTATGGGATAATAGTGGATCCTATAGCTAAGCCATATTCAGCACCAACCATTATACTGGACACTGGAACAGATTCATAGTTCTATGAAGGCTTCACGATGTTCATGTCGACCTTTTAGGGAGCAACGCCAGCTGCCACATCTATGGCTATGATGACTCGTATTTCACAGTAGCAGCATCTGCCTACGCTTTCAGGGGATGGTAGACCACATACTACAGAGTCTTGGCTAGGGTCCATGGAAACTATCTTTGAGCATCTTGAAATTCCTCCAGGGCGGAGGATCAATATTGTGACTTATATGTTGCGTGATTCCTCCAAGAGGTGATGAGATGTTACAACCCAGTCAGAGTATCACAAATACATGGATTGGGAAGATTTTCATATATCTTTCAAGGACATCCTCTTCCCATAGATTTTGAGGGAAGATAGAGCTCGAGAGTTCATGAACCTGCATCAAGGTGCAATGTCGGTGATGAATTATTCTGCTCGCTACACTAAGATTCTGTGTTTTTCTACCGTTCATGTGGGTGATGAGACGTTGAGAGCCAGACACTTGGAGGATGGTACTCATTATGACATCTGAGCACTAGTTAATATTTTCAGGATACCTACTGTATAATCTATTTGGATCCTGGTGTTGATTACAGAGAGGAACCTTCAAGAGGCTAGGGGTACAGGCCAGTGCGGTTTGGCACCAGTTTCTCGTACTATTTCTACCGGTAAGAGGAAGCGACAGATGAGTTTCTCTCATGGTGGCAGTACTATCCAGATGATTTTTTCAGGTGGCCCGGTCATGTGCTACCAGTGTTGTAAGGAGGGGAATAAGAGACTGTAGTGTCCACGTGACCCAAAGTAGTGTCGAGGATGTGGCAAGATGGGTCATCTGCAGCGCTTTTGTGGGGGGTTTCCACCAGTGGCTAGCGAGAGGGGTTCTGAGCAGACTCCATGTGTGGGAACAAGACCAGCTGCTTCTTACAAGTTGGGAAACTGGAACACGTTACGGAGTGTGTCCACAGATGGTGACCATGGTCATGGTAGCTAGACACTGGGATCTAAGAGGCACCAGGGCGGGACAGCTCAGGTAGCCAGGTTGTGTCGTAGGGCCGCGGCCATGGGTAGGCATATGCAGCGCAATATGCCCAGCATGAGCAGGATCCCGAACCTTCTACTGTATGAGGTTCTATTCTAGTATCTTCTGTTTTAACCTCATTGCTTTTTTGCTACGGGTTCTAAACATAGCTTTATATCTATAACTTTTGTGGAGATCCTTGGGCACTGTGTTTCTTCTTATTCTGTTGTTATGACCCTAGACACTCTGTTGGGAACATGAAATAATGGTTTTCATCAGTACAGGGAGTTCCCCTTAGAGGTTGGTGGGTGTCACTTTTTATGGGAACTCTAGGTCTTAGAGATGATTACTTATTATATCATTATCGGGATGGAATGGTTGGTTCCCATTCGGGCCTTTGGGGACTGCTATCATCATTGGGTGAGTTTCATGTCACCAGAGGCCAGCGAGTTTCTCTACAATGTTGAATGAGATGTTCAGGGGAGTCGAGTTAGACCATAGCATCAGGGGATAGGTGGTTTCATAGACTAGATTGCGTGTATATATCTGGACGATCAGGTGACTTGTCAGTAGGATTTCCCTCCAGTGGCTGATCCTTTCAGGGATGTCATCCCGAGCGACTTTTCAGGTCTACCTCTAGAGCGAGAGGTGGATTTCTCTATTGAGCTTGTTCCAGGAGAAGCACAAGTGTCCATTCCACTTTATAGGATGGCTACACCAGAGTTGTAGGAGATCAAGATACAGTTAGAGGAGTTACAGGAAAAGGGTTTCATCTGACCCAGTACTTCTCCTTTGGGTTCTCCGGTCCTTTTTGGGATGAAGACAGACGGTACACTCAGTCTCGCTGTGGATTATCAGAAGCTGAACCAGCTGACGGTTAAGAATTGATATCCCATGCTGAGGATTGATGAAATTTTTGATCAACTTTGTGGAGAATGAGTGTTATCGAAGATTGACTTGATAACCAGATATAATTAGTTGTTCTTGAGACCATCATACATACAACTTATAGATTTTCAGAGTAGATATGGTCTATACGAGTACTTGGTTATGTCGGTTGGACTCATGAATGTGCCAGAAGCTTTCACGGATCTGATGAATTGTGTCTTCCATCCATATCTGGATTATATTGTGGTATTAATAATGGATGATATCCTGGTGTGCACTCACCCTCGACACAACCATGCCACCCATCTTGAGATCGTATTGAGTACACTGAGAGAGCATCAGCTATATGCTAAGCTCTCAAAGTGCCACCTCTGGATGGACCATATTCACTTCCCAGGTCATATCATCTTAGAGGAAGGAATTTTCATGCACATAGAGAAGGTGAGTGCAGTATTTTCCTTTGAGAATCCTAAGAATGTGTTTGAGATACAGTGTTTCTTAGGGATGGATGGTTATAACATGAACATTATACAAGACTTCTCCCACATAGCGGCACTGTTGATGGGTCTGAGTAAGAAGGGTGTAAATTTCATTTGGTCAAAATCATGTGAGACAGCCTTTCAAGAGATGAAGGGAAGGTTGACATCTGCACCAGTCCTGATACATCTAGAGCAAGGGAAGAGCTATACAGTTTAAAGTGATGAATCATGTATTGGACTGGGAGTGGTTTTGATGCAGGGTGATAGATTTGATGCATATGATTCATGGCAGCTGTATCCACATGAGAGGAATTACCCGACACATGCTCTTGAGTTGGATATAATTGTTCATGCATTGTGATATAGGAGACATTATCTATTGGGAGAGCATTTTGTGGTTTTCACCGACCACAAAAGTCTCATGTATATCTTTACTCAACGTGAAATGAATATATGGCATCGTAGGTGGGTCGAATACGTAGATTCCTTCAACTTTGAGCTTTCCTATAGACCTAGTAAAGGTAATGCAGTTGCTGATGCACTGAGCGGGAAGACTCAGACACATGCGGTTCATGAGGCCAACGGTGAGTGGGAGCTTATGGCTTTGTTCTCTGAGATAAATTTGGAGGTGCATAGTAGTTAGGGGAAGACCTATCCTTCTTCATTATTTGTGACCTCTAACCTCCATGATAGGGTGATGATGATATAACTATATGATTCAAGAAGGATTTGTTCTACAGGAGTCGGTGGAATGTGATGACCCCCCTCCTGGATGGATGATAGGTCATGATGAGGTAATGCATTTCCATGTACGAGTATGGGTTCCATGGGATATACGCAAGGAGTTGGTGATGGATTTTCATGCTTTAGCTTGGGCAGTTAATCCCAGGGTTACCAAGACGTACCGATACTTGAGACGTTAGTACTGGTGGCCGGGTATGAAGAGGGATTAGCTGGTTTTGTTACGAGGTGTTCCACCTGTCAGCAGGGGAAGGCAGAGCATCATAGGCAACTGGACTATTATAGAAGTTACCTATTCCAGAGTGGAAATGGGATGAAGTCATGATGGACTTCATGACTAGGTTGTCGAGGTCACCTCGAGGAAATGATGTTGTGTGGTTTTTTGTGGACAGACTCGCAAATGTAGCTCACTTTTTTCGATCAAGGATACCTTTTGTGTTAACGATCTATGAATGTTTTATATCCGAGAGATCGTATATCTTCATGGGGTTCCTCGTTGTATATTTTCAGATAGGGACACCTATTTTACATCTCGTTTTTGGAATTGTTTTCAGAGGGAACTAGGTACACCGGTTTTCTTGAAAACAGCTTACCACCCTTAGACTGATGTTCAGTCAGAGCGTACAATATTGGTGCTAGAGGACATGTTGTGTGTATGTACCCTAGACTTTGGGGGCTCTTGGGAGAAGCATATATCCCTAGTTTAGTTTTCCTATAATAATAGTTTTTAGGAAACTATTGAGATGGAACCTTACGAGGCTTTATATGGTAGGCTATTATTATCAACATTGTGCTGGGTAGAGTAAGGTGAGGAAGCTTTACTAGGAGCACGTCTCGTGCAGGAGAATTCTGAGCAGGTCCAATTGATTCAGAAGCGGATGGCTAATGCACAGTCTCATCAGAAATCTTATGTTGATCGTTGTAGACGACCCTCAGAGTTCGTGGTCGGGGATAATGTTTTCTTACATGTTTCACCGAGGTTGGGACATAGGCGGATCAGGAGATAGGGTAATCTTTCCCCAAGGTATGAGGGTCCATTTGAGATTCAAAAGATAGTCGGGTCGGTTGTCTATTAGCTGTAGTTACAACAGTGGTATCGGGCCATGCATGATGTCTTCCACGTATCTCAACTGTGTCATTATCATTCTGACCCGTCTCACATCTTTCAGCTCGAGAAGGTTTAGATTGAGGTTGATGCTTCCTTTGAAAAGCATCCAAATCGTATCGTTGATAGGAGCACGAAGGTTATCCAAGGATGGTCAGTTCCTCTTATATAGGTGTTATGGCAGTATGGCCAGGTGTATGACGAAACCTAGGAGCGGGAGACCAACGTACGTGCTCAGTGGCCAGGGTTGTTTTGAGAATTATCTTCGCCACCCTTGGAAGGGAAATTTGGGGATGAATTGCATTAAGGGGGGAAGTTTTTAAGAACACAGTTCTTATTTTTGAGGTATGGGTTTTTTATTATCTCTTTTCCATAATAATTTTTTAGAAAAAATAGATATTGGGAAAGAATAAAAAAATGGACTACACACCATTTAATTTTTCTCAGGCTGTGTACTTTGGTCATGTGGGATGATTACACTGGGTGGGTGGCCATGTCGATGTGAAGGGGTGTAAAAACCAACTACACGACGTGTAGTGGTCCTTTACACACCGTGTAGTCAGTCAACAGGAAAACAGTAAGGCGGTGACCAGCTGAGCGACCATACATGCAATGTACTCAGGTATTACACAACGTGTACTCGTGTCGACAGATGTACAATGCCACACTGGCAAGAATCCGCTGAAGGAACATTTAAAAAAATGAAAACTACACACCGTGTACCCAATAATACACACCGTGTAGTCAGTATTTTTTCATAAAATGTGGAGTAGCCTCCCCTGTTCACCGGGAAGAATTATAACCAGAGGAAGATTCAAGAGAGAGGGCTGAACCATTGAGAAGATCCAAATCGCATACCGGGAATATATTTCCGCCTTTATCGATCTCGTTGGAACCAATTGGGTAAGCCTCTCCTTCTCCTTAAGCTGTTTTTACGAATTCTTTCCCGATGGAATGTTATTTATGTTTGAACGGGTTTTCTTCTACCCCATATCTACGTCGTCATTGGGCATTTCATGAAGCAAAGTTCTCGTATATCATTCAGGGGATTTTAAGGTAGGTGGCTCAGTGTTTAAATTCCAATAGTTGTACGTTTTTTGTTTACTATTGAGAAAAGAAACCATTTTGGGGTGTCATGTGCCTTAGGCCTTAGATTTATTAAAAAAATATAATTGTATTGGTAAATAAATGTGATAATAAACTGCTATTTGGGATCACTTCATGGATCTAGGACCACCCCGGGGGTGTGTTTCTCTGTTTAGCCATTTGGCCTGGATTCCCAAGGGTATTCCATTGTAATAATGTTTATTGAATTGACTTGAGAGTAATTTCATGTGTATTTATTATCTTTTGGGCTTGGACCAGTTACTTTAGCCTGAGCGTAGTGTTCTATTTAGCCTGAGCGAAGTGTTATATTTAGCCTAAGAGAAAATTCTTCCATGCCTGAGGGCAGTAGATTCTGAGACCGAGGGAGACACTTCGTATGCCTGATGGAAATACTAGATAGCATGAGGGAAAGCTTGAGGTTGGGGTTTTACTATATTATCCTAAGGGTAAAATCCAGATTGTCCTAAGGGCTTGGTTATGATGGGCATAGAATATTCTTAAATTAAATGGTTAAAATGAAAATGGAAAAAAACTGGTAGTGATAGTTTCTTTTTGGAACTTACTAGTTTACTGCATTTACTTTTTCACACTGTAGTTGCATATATTCACACAGTTGGACCCGAGCCTTTGGTGGGTGCCCGCTGTGATTCATTTCTCACACCCTGCTTGGGGTCATGTCTTCAGCCCCAAATATATTACATTTCTGAATGTATGGATAAGGGTAAGGGTAAAAATATAGGTAATTGTTTTTTGTTGAGGAGATGAGGTGCATGGGACCGAGCTTAGGATCATGATGATGCCAACTGTTCTATTTTATTTTGTTGTACTCTGTATTGTGTTTTACTGCAATGTTGTATAACATGTTCTGGCTTTTTTCTTAGAACATGAGGCTTGTTGAATCATTATCTATATAAGTGTTGGTTATAATTTACTCCAGTTGTCTATTTTAACTATGAATGGTTTATTTCTTCCAATGTTGTTGTATGTTGTATATTTTATTCCTCTATGCTACACTTTGACAAATGAGGGAATAGTTTCCCACCTATCAGACCTGGGCCCTCGCTGCTAGTCTGTAGCATCTGGTGTTTGGAGAAATTCTCTTGATGTCATGTGACCAACCGGGTTCGGGGTGCCCATTGAGTGGCATCCGGATCACGGGTGTTACAATTTTTAATCTGCTAAGCAACACCTTTTTCAGTTGCAAAGTGAGAATAAAAATTATGATTCCCCATCAATGGATATGATTCATGCCCTATTTTACAATTATGGTATACTTTATATCAATTAATGGTTATCCTAGAATCAAAATAACTATTTATAAATTCAGAAAGGAGACATAAAATCTAGATTTATTATCTTATATTCATTGGGAGAAGAGAATTTTATGAGGGGCCACATCATATTAAATTAATGGGATACTCATTAACTAAAAAAATGAAAACTTAAATGTTGTGGTCAACTACTTCAAGATCCTTAACTCAAAATAGGGTGCTGGTCACATTCACAATTTGTCTGATAATATTTCACGCATAATAGATATACTATGGAATATGATATTTATTGAATCCCCTTAGGAGAGTCAAATCAAGGATTCCATATTCTCCTTGAATATAGATAGTGTGGAAAGTCGCAATGGCTTTGAAAATGTTTTTTATATTATATTCAGACATAATTCATACTGAAATCACTAATACCATATGGCATTTATTCATTCATACTTCCATTACACTTGGTGTTAATGCCAATTTTATTACTCTGTTTCTGAAATGAGACAATGCTCAGGAAATTAGTGATTTTAGTCCATTTTACATTGGAAACATGACCCAAAAATCCATTATAAAAATCATTTCCATAAAATTTTAATTTATCTATAAGGGCAATATAACTCTAAATCAATTTGGTATTTTCCTTTGAAAGAGAATTAAAAATTTGTTTACGCTTCCTCGGAATGTGTTTTCATTATGAAAAAGATGGTCTAAATGGGAGTTTTTCTACTAAAATTGAAATTTCTAAAGAATTTGACACATTTAGGAGTAGTTTTATATTTTTGATTTTAGTAAATATTGTATCCCCACACATTCATTAAATTGGTCAATATGATTGTCAATAGATTCATGCTCTCCATGGATCTCCTATATATTTTTTTCAGTTCTCCTGAGGACTCAAGATTGGGGTTCTACTATTTGGCCTTCTCCTTACAAAAATTGAATATTATCATAGTTTCTGTATTTATGTTCCATTCCAAGATTCTCTCTATAGAAAAATCAATGCTATAAAATATCTTTTTACCCCTTCAGACCTTATCCTTGTTGATGACATTTATTTTTTTGGATAGTTTGATAGAATCACTATTTTTATATTAAAAAATATTATTTATCATTATGAGGAGTTTTATAATAATGTAATTAGTTGGAGTAAATTGTTTTTTTTTTGAAAATGTAATGACGACCACCAAATAGAATAATATTTCCCAAGTACATGGAGAGAAAAGTACTCACTTCATTTCAGATATTTTGGAATTGCACTTTTCAAGGGAAAAATTAAATTATAAAACCTAGAAAATATATACTCAAAGACCATTTCTGTGATGGATTCATGGAACATGGAATCCATGTCGCAAGAGTGGATAATTTTTCTTGTAATATCATTGATCACCTATATTTTTTTTCTTTATTTCTTAGTTTATAGGTGGCCTAAAACTCTGAATAATGATATTTAGTTGTTGATTAGAAATTAAATTTGGACTCAATCCATTCATGAAGGTAAACATATCATATTTTATTAGATGGTTTGCATCAAATCCACTGACATTATAGGATTGGGATTTAAGGATATCATAATATTTAATGACGCCCTCTTTTGAAAATTCACCTGGAAATTGCTCAACTAAAGAGATAGTTCCCAAGAGTTTCTTTAAAATAGATTCTCATCAATTTTTTATAGTGTTCATTATATATATCTTCCTAAAATTGTCAATAATTTTATTAAATACTTCTATAAATGAAAATATTTTTTTCACAACATGGATGGTTTTCAAACAACCAAGTCTCAACATTTAGATCACTCCATGGAAGGTCATTCCAATATGTCAGGATATTTCTACAACACCTCTTATTAAATACATATAAATTGTTTACTAGATACATAATGGCGATTTACAGGTTATGATGGAGTCTCAAATTTAAATCTACATCCAAAGGTAGTTATTTGTTGATGATAAAACTCTAATTTTTACTCCAAATTCAATTAGAATTTTCACGTAAATGAAGTATTAGTTACACCAATGTAATGAAAGTACCCCTATAACATAATAGCTTAAGTATTTCAGTATTCCCATTATTCCTCGATCAGAGAGACTTATTATCTAAAAAATTCTGGAAAAAATCATTCATATCCATATTATCTTTCAACATGTTGGTTTCTAGATTGCCACATCATATTATATCTGTTTAATGGAAGGTGAATTAATCAAACACAATTTTATTTCTTATATCATGTCATACCTATTATTGGATTTTACTAATTTAGTTTTTCAATAAATTTAATGGTGGAATGTCAAGAATATATAATGATATCCATAAATGAGGCAGGTAATAATAAAATAGTTCAATCAATTATTCAAAATACATTGACTAACATATTTGATTATATTTTGGAATGATATGAATGGATGTTCTATTAACAATCAAAATCCATATTTCCAAGTAGTTTTTAATGTCATGTAATAGGAAGCAAGGGTTTCACAATGATTGAGATGGATTCCATGAAAAATCATGTTTCTGATCTAATCATCCTTAAAATATTTAGTGATATTGGTATGGTCTAGAAGGCCATTGTTCTTATGTCTATTACATTTATCCATCTAATTTATTTCTGGTTGAATGTTAATTTGGTTGGAGAAGATTTGAGTGAAACAGGACGTTCATGCTGTGTAAGAATATTACAAACACATCGAGTCTTCATTAATGGATTATTCAATAATTATATTGGAAATTAATACTATGTTGAAGCTGAAATTTGGGAGATGGTCAAGGCTATTAGTTATAATATCCTTCAAGTCTAGAGTTAACATTTGGTGGACTTTAAATCTACTATTTCACTTGACATCATAAAGACTTGTTCTAGGGATATCCCATGGATAAAGCATCATTCATGGATTGAGTGTCTTCATCATTCTAAACATGTTCACATAGATTTCACTCATGTATATAGGTAAGAAAATTGGGTTGTCGCTTCCTCATCCAAAAGTAATTTTGTGTAGGCCATTTCGAGATGGTCATTTTTCATTATATATATATATATATATTCCAAAGCTTGTTTTCTCAGATGTCTCTGGTGTTATAATTCTCACCTATGAAAACCCCCTTGTGATTCAACATTTACTAGTTTAGAATAATTTTCTAAATAAATGTATTTTACAGACTCCTCAACCTATTTGAATTACCTTGTTTTTACGAAACTAAACATAAAAAGGTAAATTAAAGTTATTAATGAAATAATTATCCATGAAATAAGGTTAATATTAATATATAAAAATTGTGTGTATCTAAAGTGTGGATTTATTAATTTTAATTAAAGTAAAAAAATAAAAAAAAATTATTATACAAATACAATATATAACCATTAAAATGTTTCCAATTAAATTACTATAGTTATTAATAATTATAAATGTAAAATTAAATATAATAGAGACTATATAGAAATAACTGGTATGAAAAATCCTTATGTATCACATTTTTAATATATTTGGAAGGTGTTTCAATCACTGGTGTTCTCCCTTAACTAGTCACTATTATAACATTAATAATTTAGGTTTTAAAATAACTATCCATATGAGATATTTAGGTTAGTAGAAATAACCACCTTATAATTGGTTGAAAAAAACCACATTAAATTTCCATAAATACATACCATTCTCTTAGTTATCATTCATCTATAATAAAGGGTTATTTATCAATTATATACGTGGTTTTAATGTAAAAAACATTAATAATTAAATATTTTTTACCATAGTTACACAATTATTTAAAATCTAGAACATATATATATTTAACATTCAATGTAATTAATTTTATTTTTAATTTTAATCAATTCAATGCATATTTTGAATTCGTATTTTAAGATTTGCGGAGGGGTAAATATTTTCATTTTACATATAAATAAAAAAATATTTCATCAAATAGTGAAATGGTTAATGTTACTATTAAAATGACATCATATATATATTATTGAAATAAATATCATCATGTGGAGAAAAATGGTACTAGTGGATAATATGAGATAATTGAAGAATAAACTAATAAATGACCTAATATAAGGAATCCAACTATACATACCTTCATGTAAACCCCATTTTCTTAGTTTAACATAAACAATTTCAATCATAAATTCATAGATATATCAAAGAGTCTATCACATAGCCCAAAAATTAATGTTAACAAGTTTGGTTGGTTTTAAATATTGGATCCAAGGAAATATGATCAACAATGGTATGAGTCATTTATCCTAATATTTTCAGTTCTTCATTAAATTTAAATTTCCCAATTCAAATTCAAATTTTGATATAATATCACAATAGGTATTAATATTTTAATATAATTTTCATCTGGGAAACCATTACACTGTCATGAAAATCCATTAATAATCCATAATACTATAAAAAATCTCATAAAAGGGAAACCCATATTCTTTTCCACGATAACAAATCCATTTATGTACTTTTTATTTGTGTTTCTGTAGATTTATTAAATCTATGATGGGGTACAGTCTATGAAAGGCTAATAGGGATGTAGTTATTAGATCATCTCTTAGGTACCATGTGGATTAATCTTGATTTTGGAACACATTTTACATTCTCCATAAAATCTTACAAACATATAGGCCTCTCTATAAAAAACATTAATATCCCTAATGGGTCTAAAATATGTGTTATTACATAAAATTTTTGTTATGGGATTTTTTGGAAATTTAATTTCCATCAATAACTTTCTAATACACATATCTAATTCAATATATAATTTGGTCAACATAATAGTTATTTTCACTAGATAACTATAACATTTTATTATTCATATAACAGGGGTCCTTAAACGAAAATAATTAATCAATAATGATTCCTAAAAATAATCATGGTAATACCTATATACTTCCTAAATACTATATTAACATGTGGAAGAAACTAAAATGTTTTTATTGATTTATTCTATATGTGAATATCTTGTAAGATAATTTTCATTGTGAAATTATGTTTCCATTTTCTATTTTAAGATGTAAATTTTATTCAATTTAATTCCAATTGTCATATAGTTTTTGGTTGAACTCATTAGATATTTATGTGATCAGTTGGGATTAAAAATATATAGCCCATATATGTATTTTCATGTCTCATGTGATAAGTATGATATGTTAATGATATGATCCTAAATCATTAGGAGTAGTCTTATTTCAAATGGCCTCAACAGTATTATTTTGATGTCTAAAAATATGAATTCCCATCATATACAGCATTATGATATCATTTAATATTTAAAATATGATAATTATTTTTCTTTGTCATACATGGATTAAATAATTCTTATTTATTAACATACATGAATTCAATTGTTTATTAAATATTAATATATTTCTCATTTCATTATTATGTGATGCTAAATATTGCTAGAATTTACCACTAAAACAGCCTCTATGATTATCATTTTCTTCTATTTATATTTCTCTACGTAATGAAGATAAAAATTATCTATGCCTAGATTTATTTATTAAATTATGGAATAATTATTTTTACATTAAATAAGTAATATGTGTGTATTTAATATAATTTCATATATTATTTGAGGGATTCTCATTCTTGTTCTTGGGTATGTAGCATCCAATAATTTGATTATTTTTCAAAAAATAAACTATATCTATTGGTTAACTAGCTTAGAAAAAAAAATTTCTATAACTTGTGATGTGAATATTTTATGGGTATACCATAACCATTATACTCATTATATTGTAATAAATTATTTTTCTATTATATTAATTTCCTTCATTAATAGTTAATGATTATTATGAAGATGATATATAAAACCCACAATACGATGTTGACAATCAATTCCAGTTAGTTACCTCTAGTTTATAGTGATGAAGACCTTATGTATATGTTCATCTATATTAATTATAGTGTTGGTAGAATGATTTTGGGACACAATAAGATCTTACCAAAGAAAGAAACTATTTATAAAAATGGTATATTGTGAGTTTTAATTTTAATTTAGGGAATATTAGAAGATGATTTTATAAATAAGTGAATTGAAAATAAAAAATATTCAAGGAATAGCTACGTCATAAATTAGCGATACTGATGTAACAAGGTTTTGGGACATTGCACAATGTTCATGGTGTTATAATTGATTTATTTTTGAATTATTTGGACATATAGTTATTGATTTATAGGTTGGCTCTATGAATTTAGAGTAATGTTTGTTTCTGTATATGCATCCTTCTAGTCATATAGTATTCACATTTTATGTGTGGGGATATGTGTATTTGATAATATTTTTCAAGAAAAATAGGGAATCCATAATTTATAGTTTTAATTAAAATAAAAATATTACATTCGTTAATCGTGTCTTAGTTTTAATCAACATAAATAAAAATTGGAATATAGTCCCTCGTATAATTGGTTATGTGGACCCCTTGTCTATGAGTGTTTTAATTGAACACATAATGGATTGGTGTGGCCATATATCTAGAAAATATGATATATAAATGTATATTTGGATGTTGAAATGTTTCTATGATGAATTATACATTATATATTTCCATATTTGTTAAATTTAATCTTTATTATTTGAAATATATAGGATAATATGTTTTTAGTTTAACATCATTGAGATGTGTACCTGTTGGGGCACATAATGGAAGATATGAATATATAACTAATTATTAGTTCTAGGAATCAGAGAAATTAGTATAAACTAGTAAATGTTGGGTTAATATTTTGTAGTCATTTTAAAATGGGCCATGTGAGAGCTATTTAGAGTGTTGATTATGGATTTCACGAAGTTTAGTTTTTGATATCACTATTTTCTGAATGTTGCTTGAATTGGATTGAATGTATTTTTTTATAATTTATAAATTTTAAACATGTTTTTTTTGAATTATTCTTATTTTTTGTCATCATTTTATATTTTATTTTAGATAATTAAAATTAAAATAATGATTTTTAGGTGACATATACAAATGAAATGTTATATGTTTTTAGAGGACAAATCGGGAAATATGATGCCTAGAATTCACCCAATCATGTATGAATCAAGACAAATTTATATCGTTTTGAAATTTATACTTTATAAATTCCGTATCCTTATTTTTTTAATCTTAAATACCAATTTCATAAAAATTATTCTTAAAAAACATAATATTGCCCATGTTTAACGATTTTTTATAGAAAACATGTTATTTTACCAAATATAAAAACATATAGAAAAATATTTATATAAATATTATCCACTATATCAAATCCATTGAACTAACTATATATGGAACATCGTACTGAATAATTATGGTACCTAAAACTATCTATATATGGTCCATCAGACTAACTATACCTAGTCCATCTGAGTGACTATGTATCATCCATCAAATTGATAAAATCTGTTATATTATAGTGACTATGTTTGATCTATTAGAATGACTATAGCTATGTATACCCCATCTGACTAAATATTTCTGATCCATTATAAGTATGTTGTCTAGTCCATCAGGCTGATTATGTATGTTCAGGGAAATAGATAATGTTTAGTCAATTAGATTGACTACGTCCATTCCTTTATATTGGTGAATTCTAGTCCACTTATCTGATGTTGATTAAACTATAAAACTATTCATCTTTGAACCATTGGATAATTATAGTTTTTATCCATTTTACAGAACAACATTTCTTCTAATGAAATGATTGTTGCTATCAATATATGATTAGAATTAATTATAATATATATAATATGATTATATAATTGTTATTATGATATCAAAACTACAACATAAGAATATATATATAATAATTTTCGCCAATAAGCTAGATCTCATTCATGTAAATGGAATAATAATTTGAGAATAAAATAATATGACCATTAGATCTATTCCAATTAATATTGGTGAAATTGAGGAGTTTGGAGTTGATGTTTATACATAACAACCAATCAATATCTTAGAGTATTATAACATATTATTACTTTTTTTCTATATGTCATAATAGAGTTTTTTATAAACGAAATTTGAGTGAGGATTGTTGAATCATTAGAACATTGTTCATTGTAATTCATTATTTCTCATTTGTTAATGTTTCAATAGATTCTCATTTCATAACGATATAATTGGTTCCAATCCCACTGATTGAGGGATTTTGATTATAATATGAAATGAAATTACAATATTTGTTGTAAATGGATTTTATAATGTACACATATAGAAAATATGGTTATTTTTTGAATTAGGGAATCCTAAATTTAGTGGTTGTTACTTCTTTAACACTTAACAATAATGATAAGAAATATTTCACAGTTCTTCTAATAAGACATTCTTATATATTATAAGAATAACTCTTACCTATCATGAGATGTTTATTTTTTTCTATTCTGATTTTTTATGAAATATTTTCTTATTGTAAAATTACCTCTATTAAATACCTCATATGAATAGTGTTTCTCAATAATAATTATTGATCATCATAAGATAATTGTTTTGGATATATAATAACTGATACATTTCTAATTGTTTGTAGTTTATTTATACATGAAACAATTTAACCACACTTATATTTATTGATATGTTATTTAATCTAAATATTGGTAGTATAGATGAATCTATTGATAGAAATATTGTTTTAACTTTGTTAAAATTTATAATTTTCCTAAGTTTTATACATTTTTTTTAAATTTTAGTTTATTGTTTTGGTTGAAACTATTTTAAAATAACTTATAACATATAAAAAGATAATTTCTCTTTTTTATGTTGTTTTAATGATTATATGTGGAAACTCTTATGAATTATAATCACAGGAGTCACCTTTTATTATATGGGGATGAAAATGAATATTTGGTTTGTCAGATGAAAATAATAATTATTAAATATATATAAGATAATATTTTTATAATTTCTATGAATTATAATAATTCTAAAAAATATGTTTCTAAATTTACAAATAAATGGATACATGAATATTAAATGAATTATCATGTATGGAATACCATTTTTTGTTTTCCATTAAGGAATGTAAATAGTGATTTTTGCATCTTAATCAATAAATATTCTTTGTAATAGTTGTAGATTATTCATTTTAGTACATATAATGATATGGATACTAGAATCACAATTATTTGATCTATTAATAATGAATTTGATTATAATAATTGAAAATATATTGTTAAGATGAATCATAGAATCTGGAAATTTTTTATTTCTTATAGTTTAAGGGGGATAATGATCTTAGAAATGTATTTTTTACTGAGAATATCACTAAAATGTTTTCAAGAGAGGGGGAGTCTAGGAGAACATCTCTTGATGACACGGATATGAATATTATACTAATATTAGATGATTTGATTTGTTATATTATATAGAAATAATAGTTATTGAAAAGATATCATAGTACATATAAAAAGGAAAATAGTGTATCACATTCTTCAACCAATGTTGTTTCAAATTAAGTGGGATAAAAAATTAAAATTTATATGTATTGAAAGAAAAATAATGATATCAGATATAATTATGAAATGTATTTTATGGATAATTGTTGGAATGAGTGTTCTTATGAAATGTATGTTGTTTCAATAATATATTAGGTATTATAACCCTATATAATCCCAAGAATAAGAGAAAAAATAACAATTATATAATTTCATATAGGAATACTATGATATCTTACCAACATAAGTGTATAAAATGTCAAAGAGTATTTAAAACATAGAGTTCTAATGCCTGTTACGTATAATGAATCCTTTAATATATCTAATAATTTTATATACAATAATAATTATCCTAAGAGTCATATTTTGAAATGTTATAAATATTTATATGTAAAATAATCTTCATTTTAATATAATAATTCATTAAAGATAATTGATGAAAATTAATGATTTTGAACACCGTTTGAAAAAAAAATATTGATTTTTTTTTGAAAAACATGATGGAGAAGTGGAAAGAAAATTTATGGAAATTAATGAATATATATACATAGTACTAAAAATTATATTCTTTAATTGTATTTATAGAAGAATAATCAAGATGAAACTAGTTTTCAATAGAGTTTAAAATACATAATTATTGAAAAACAACTTAATGGATACAAATGTAAATGAAAAAAATTATAAAGCTTCATGGATGAAACAATTACATTAAAAATTTATTTACGAAAAATAATGTTTTTATTAAATCTAAAAAAATGAAACATAATATGGATGTGTTTGGAATGATATTTACTAATAAAAAACCAAATTTTAAAAATATTATTCCAAAGTGTTCCCCATTCGGAGAATAATTACAATGTGGATGCAAATCAAGTAATAAATTTTAATTTATTAAATTAAAATCTCTAGGATTTCACAAAAACATATCTTTAAAAATATGAAACCACTACACAACATAATAATTGTGGAAAAAATTGTATTCATAAAATTCTCAATTTCTAGAAATTTTGGGCCTATATAGGTGTTAGGTTCCAAAATACTAATATTTTTATTTTTAGAAAAATATGAAGTATAATAAAAAATATATATATAGTACATGTATAGTGTGTTTTATAGAAGTTTTATTTGGATCATGTAATTCTTCAATAAGATAATTTAAGTTAATAAAATAAAAGTAACATTTCGTGATAATGATCGAAGAGAATTTATTGGAACAGGTAAAATTGTACATCTTAGAAAAACATATATCTAAAATGAAATTTTTTTGTCTAATGAAAAACATGATTAACATATGTGAATTATTTAATTAGGGTTATCTTATAATATTTAGTAATGATAACTATATTATTCATAGATGAGAATATAAATTTATTATTTCAACCAACAGGTATGGGAATGAATACATAGATTACATAGATGACATAATGATCAATGATCTACCTTTATATAGTAAAATGCAGGATAAATAATTTTTATGATATATAATAATTTAATAATTTAATATCAATAGAGTTTCTATATTCTCATAGAATGAACTAATTAATAATCTAAAAGTGTTTAATTTTGATTTTCCATTTTTTTTGATCCATTCCTATTTGAAAGGTATGATATATTAATGATTAAATATTTAGTTATGAATAATATTTTGATACTCTATAGATATTTCACATGAATTTATTTAGTCTTACACAAAGAAGATGTATTTTTTGAAAATATTATGTATGTGTTTCAATTTTTTATTACACTACAAATATATTGTTAAATATTAGAGAAAAATGTAAGATTCCTTTTTATAGTCTAAAAATTATGTAGTAAATGTAAAAAATTATAAGAATATACACCTCTAAATATTCATAAGTATCATGGTGGAGAGTATTTAAATCTTGATTATAAAAATTTTTATGGTAACAATTGTATAATAAATAAAATTTAACACCTAGAATACCACAGTATAATAATGTAGTATTAATATGAAATAAAAATATTGAATAAATTATGAGATCAATACTAATAGAAAAATCAATTACAAATCATTTTTTTAAGTAGTTCATAATTAATTATATGGTAGAAATCATGTTTTACTAATAACTTTTTTAATATAACCCCATATAATTGGTGCTTTGGATGAAAGCCAAAAAATATTAAATAATGTTTTTTGGATGAAGAAAATTTATTCTAAATAATAATGATAATATATAAAAATTCATTCCAAAATATGATAATGTAATATTTATAGGAAATTTTAAATCTAGTAATGTTTATTTATTTTAATATAAACATATGTTCTCTTAAGGAAACAATTAATATTAATATTCATAAATCAAATGCTTTTTTTTTGTTGAAAATCCATTATTCACATTATTAGTTTCATTTAAAAATATGATTTCAAACCCCTGATGAAATGATATACTTTTAAAATAAAAATTAATGATTTTTTTTATATTAATTCCAAATAATAATGTCTATATGACATTTAATAAGGGTGTTTATATCCCCAAGGAGCCATTTTAACCTTAAGAATCTTCCCACTTAAAATATAATTGGTGATGTAGATAAACCTGTAAGAGATAGATGTTCTATAAGAAATAACTTTGCAAATTTTGAGTTATTATCAAATTTTGAATGGAATACTCAAGATAGGGATTTAGGTGATGATAATAGGTATAAATCTATGCTATATTAATACAGAAAAATTTTAATAAAAAGGTTTTAATTTTTGTTAAACGGACCTATAGATTTACTAGTTATTGTTGTAAATTGGGTTCTTATAAATCAATTTTGTTTAAATTTATTTATATTTATAAATAAATGAATCATTTATGTGTAGTATTCTAAATAAAAATTGAAAATAAAATATAATGAATCATATTACATTATATAAACAGTTTAATCAAAACATATTATTCTATCATATTCATCAGTTATTAATTTCTTGATTTTTGAAATATATTTTATTTGTAAACTTCATAATAGATATGGAATAAAGGATGGTTATTTAGAACAAACCACTAGTTTTAAAATTAAAAAAACTCCATAAAATGTATTTACACATAATAATAACTATTATTTAAATAATAAGTCCTCATGATACTGGTATGATTGATTAACTTTTTTTTTGATATAATGTGTTTTTAATTGAATTGTAGCTCCAAAATAATTTTATAAATTATTTTTCTAACTAAAAATAAACTATTTAAATATATTTTGATGATATAATATTTTGATCAACACAATAATAAAATAAGAATTCATTTTTGGATCTTACAAAATATGAGTTTTAGATGAGAATGATGGGTCATTTTACAATTGTTTTAATTAAAAAATAGAAGGAAATTTTACATCTCAAAAATGTATATATGATAACATGTTATAAATTTGTGATATGAAAATAGTAAAATTATTAATACTTATATTGGAAACTGAAATAAATTACTTATTTATGAATATGGAATCTATTTGATTTAATGTTATTTATTATAATTATTAATTTTTTATTACACATAACATTTGGTCATCCTAATTTAATGATTTCTGCTTGCTTATGTGCATGATATTGTGCTAATCCAGTGCATTCAAATATTAATGATGTAAAATTAAATTTTAATTTTCTTATTGTAACTATTGACATGGGATTATATTACACATATAGAATTGATCATGAGAATAAATTAATTTTTTACATATATTTTATTGGATTTATAGTGGATAAGAAAAGTAAATATAGAACATGCCATTACAATATAAATTAATTATTATGATGATCTTTTATGAACTAAAATTAAGTACCACATTCAACTACTATATCAAAATATTTGGTACCATGAAATTCTTTTTTCCTATCATGTGGATGAAACACACACTTACTAACATTTGACTCATATTATGTAAATCATAGATTTATTTTGAAAACAAAATTTTAAATAATATCAGTAAGGTACAAACCAATTTCTCATGAGATATGAATACATATATAGTATATTATTTCCTTTCGTACCCACATTAAATGGATATTTTATTTTATAATTCAATCAAGTACAATATAATCGTAGAGATATATTTACAGAGCACCAAAATTCTGATTATTTTTATTATATTAAAAATAAGATTAGAATAATTAATATAACATAATCATAAATTTATAGTTCTTATTGAAAAATATCAATGAAAAAATATACTCATATCCAAAAGGGGAGTTACAATTTTCTTCCTTTTTTACATCAGAAATTGATTTCATAAAATATTTTATATTTCATAAAAATTTAGGTTTTATAAAATTTTTGGCTATTATGAAAAAATATGATTATAAAATTTTAAAAATTATTACAGAAATTTGTATGCCTATGATTTTTAGTTTTCTAAAAAACATGGGTCATTCTGTTTTATGTTTTTCTAAATTTTTTTTGATTCAAATTAATTTATTTTTATAAAAAATATAAACTTTTACAAAAAAAATATACGACAATGTGATTCTTTTTTACACTAATAGGTAATTTATATTAATAAATATTTAAGTTGTTTCTTATTCCATTTTTTATAAAAAAAATTATATTTTATTAATGATTTTAAAAAATATTTATAGACAAGATTTTCAAAAGATTAATCATTTTGTTAGAAACCCATTTATAGTTCAGAATTCATATATATTTCTTTGAGGATAAATATTTAGAGTCAAATCATATATCAATTTTATTTTTGAGCGTTAAAATATCTATAAGTTTAATCGTCCCAACCTTACCTATAAATGCATTATTGGTTCACCAAATTGAACACAAATATATTTAACTAATCTCAACTATTGATAATCAAATATCTCATGAATCTGATATCTTGTTTTGACGAATAAAAATCAAAGACTTCTTTATTTCCCTATTGGGAAATGTTATGGGTTTATTTATTTAACATTATATGAAGGAGTTTCAATGATTTGGATGAAAGGATATATTATCCCATGATAAATAGATAGATAACATTTACTTATTGGATACAAATATTTTATACGTTTTGTGAATGTGATGAAGCTGAATTTTGAAAAAAAATATTCTTTAATGTATGGATTTAAAAAAGGAATATGATGTAGAGTATCTTTTTGTTAATATGTTTCATCAAAAAATGTGAGTAAATTTCATAATATTAATGAATATTATGAATTTATCTGTTAGAGGAAGAGAGAAGATTTCATTGATTAGTGAAGAAAAATGATAATGAATGAAGTTGAGTTTTATTCCTTATTTGAGAAAGTTTTTTAATATATTTGAAAAAGATGCATATTATGTGGATGTTTTCCAATTAATGAAGAATATTAATGTATAAATATAATTTTTTTCCTATACAAATATGATGAAAAATTAAAAGTAATTAGCTAATGAGGAGTATATATAATTCAGATGCACAAACCATTAATAGACGCATTGTGATCCATAGTTTAATTATGATATTAAATAGTCTATAAAATTGATGGTGAATACTCATGAATAATTTAAATGTGAAAAGAAAAATAAATAGTATAAAAAGATATATGATCAATTTAATGTTATTAAAATCCTTAAGAATGGTGTGGAGATAGAACATGAATATTTCAGTTTTGATTATTAGGATGGATCTATTTCAATTTATCTATTATCGTTCATTCGTTCAATATATCCTATGAATGATCCTCAAACGAATCTACCAACAAAAGTTGTTTCTCAATCATTTTCGTCATAACCAGAACATTTTTCAACATGAAAATATCTTATATTTTCTGAAAGAATGCAGAAATGTTAATTTGTGGATGTTGAAAAATGTTTATTTGAATGTGTTAAAGAATATGTTCATAAAACCATGAATAAATATGGGTAAAAATATTAAATATGTAATGAGAGTATTTTAGGATTTTTATAAATATTATTAGAATATTATTAAAATGTATATTTAGAAGAAGATATCAGTTTTTCCATAACCTCATCATATACCTCACAATCCAAAAAAACATTTTATGTTGAAATTTTATGAGATAGAAAGACATACTGATGAGGAATTACAAAATAAGAAATCCCCCATATAGTTATCAAATTAGGGTGAATTTGATAAGAATTTACATGTGGTGGTAGTATCATATCTTCTGAATGAGAAAGAGATTGTTAATGTACACGATGGTAATACATAAAATCAATTTTTGATATGTCCTCATACACACCCTATTTTCTAGCCATTGAATTTGAAAAATGGTATTAAATGGTATTTATCTATTATAATTAATCATTGAAAAATAATGTTTTAATTTCATATAAATATTGATAAATGTTTTATAAAATATATATTCATTTGGTCTAGTAGAGGAAACTGTTATGAAAAATTAATCTTATTTTAAATATTTCAATTTTTATTCAAAAGAATATATTATAATGATAAATAAATATGTTATTTTGTTGAAAAGAATAATGAAACATAAAATTTTATGATGAGAAAATTATTTCTTTAAATAAAATTCATTTGGGTAATTTTGAGTCTTTTGAGATGTTCTCTTATGATGTTTTTGAGATATTATCTTCTTAATTAGTTAAAGAAATTTTTTGGAATCTCAAGATCATTAAATCATGAAAATAACGAAAATAATTTGTCTCTAATGTTATCATTTGTGGTGTCTACTATAGTGAATAATAAAATTGAATATTCTGATGAAGAGTTTATTAGTTTTATGTAAGAGATTATATTGGTTCATTTCCTATAGGAATAGATTCCGGGATTGGGATCAGCAGTATCAAATATGGAAATAATAAATATGATATTACAAAGATGAAATTAACTATAATACAAATGACAATAAATGACTATTTTCCTCTAAACTCTTAATGTTTTAACGAATTTTTTTTTGAAAGAATATTTCTTTGAAGGAATTATTCTCAATATATTATTTAAATTATTTTTCATTCTATATTATTGTATGAATTATTATTTTTAATATTTTTTTTTCTTTACCGTATTTTTTAATCTATAACACCATTCATATTTTGGAAATTAGAATGAGGGATAAATTATTTGATGATATTTTATTGGGGGTATTTTATTTATGAAGTTATTATCTTAATAGCATTCTAAAAACATCAATCAAGTTATTATATATATATAATTAGAGATATAAATAATTATTTATATATGAAATAAAGGGGGTATGTTTTCAGTTGAGGTATAGAATGAATATTTTAATTGTATAAATATACTATAATTTTATCAATCATATTAGTCTTCCATTTTATTGTTTTTATGATTTTCTGAAATATAGTGATTATTGGATTAAAATTTATAACTTCTAAAATATTGATCCTTATTTTTAATAACCCAACATTTCATATTATGTTATCTACTTAAAATAATCCAATGGCTTATGTTACACGCAACATCGAGTTCAAGCACATCACAACTTACCAAACAATCCACTAAAAAATATCTTATGAACACTATCAACTGGATTTTGAATATTGAATATAATTTTGACACCCATATTATGTGACTCTTAGACATTATATAAGAACAAATTCAGATTTTCAGATAAAAGAAGTATTTTTTAAAAAATGAAATTTTACAGCCTATTAGTGACGAACCCAATTTAAATTCAGTATTTTACAATTTTATATATTAAACATTACGAAATGAAGTTTTTATTGAGAATTGGGACATCAAGGTTTAGTTTGGATATTTTTTTATTATTTTTATGATAACTTCCATATTTTGAAGAATACTGAAGGATACTAAAAGTAAATTGAAAAAATGTGTTTTATTAAAAATAATTTATAATGTTAAATAATATATTTGAATGACATTGAATTATAATTAGATTATATTATTATCAATTAATAAAATTTAATTCATTTTAAGTAATTTCACATTTATGATGCACATAAACACATTTAAATCATTTGATAGTTTTTAGTTTTTAAAACCCACTTTTTGGTTTCAACAACAAGAAATAATTTTAATATAATTTATACAAAATTTGTGTTTTGAATTTGTAAAAGTTGATTTCATATTTTGAATCAAGAGTTTGAAATTGTGTAAATAGATAAATTTTATTTCTAGACATTATGAATAATTACTTTGGTAAATATATTATTTAGAAAGTTTAAAGGGAAAATCCGCTAAGTAAGGGTAAAAAAATTACAATAATATTAAATTACCTTAAATAGCATCATAACCATATTTTATGATAAATATACGACCATGGGAATCCAATGGGTCGATTTTGGGACCCCGTGGAGCCATTTGGTAGTGATAATGACATTTTATATTAAATAATCTATAGTAAAGACAAAAAAAAACAACCCATGTATCTTTTAGTAAAATAATTTTTATATGACGTAATATAAATGAAAAATTCCACTATTAATAGTCATTAGAAGGATAAAAATATTTCCTATATCATGATATTTTATTTCTAATTTTTATTCATAAAATATATTTATTTATATATGAAACAATAATGACGTAGTGTTTTCCTTATTAAAGAACGAATCCAATAAATGATATTATAAATATTAAAATAAATATAATTTTTAATTTTTAATTCTATCCATGAATTTAATTGGTGAATATGATATGTACTAATTGATTCAATGTATTTTTTTATAATTAATCAAGTATTTATTAATATAAAAAAACAAATACTAAATAATGTCAAAGTTGACATAAATGAGTTTTTAAAACAAATTATATATTATAAATGTTATAATTTTCCTAAAAATATAACGGATGCCCAAAAAACTTATATAATCATATACATGTCATAAATGAACCACTTGGGGTTCTCTTTGCGTTTTATAGTAACTATATTAAAATATTATTATAATAATACAGGAATACATTGTAAAAGTTAAATTATTTAACTATGATTTAAATCTAAAAGATAATGTTATTACGGTATCCTAAACCTATCTATAATCTATTTTTGGGAGTTTTTATAACCATTTCCACCTTATATTATACCTAATCTATTTTGGATCCATTATTAACAAAATAATATTGTATAAAAGAATAATATTTCATGCTCTTCCTAAAGTGACCTTCACATGTCTTATAAAATTGAAGATTCCATTCAATCAAAATCACACCTCCAATTCTATTTAGCATAGAGAAAACCACCTCAAATATCTTCCCAAATACCCTCACTGCATCCTAGAGGCATTAATTTTATCATAAAGGTTACCTACAAATCCCTTGTTATCAAATAAAAATGAAGCACCTGAAGAAGAGGTAATTATTTCACCACCTCTTTCAAAGATCATTCCTTTTTCCACATCCTCATTCATTGTTGTTTCCATAGTAAAATAATATCTCAAATTCCATATAAAAACTGAGATTTTATTATAAATATGGTACACCATAATAATTATTCAATCGATCCTATGAATCATAATGTCACCATGCATGCGTACATACGACTTACCGTTTCCACATCGTGGTGTAATTCATTATTCAACAATATCTTATTTGGATGGATATAATGACGTGTAACATAAATATAAATAATTAAAATAACATTATAATTTCATTTTAAAATTTATATACCATCAAATTCAACAACTATTAATCATTATAAAAATGATATCATCTCTTGGGTGTACTTATGACTTACCGTCTCCACGACGCGATGAGATTAATTTCCTGGTTAACCATTCAACGATGATTATAAAAATATATATTATTAATTAGTATGTAATATATGACACAATAAAAATACTATATAAATATATATTTATGTACATACATATATCTTATTCACATACCTTTCATCAATGCGATATGAAAATAGAAACAACGATTAGGCGTGCATACGGTCTACCATATCCATAAATGGAATTCTTCATTTTATATATCTATCTATTATAAATTTTTATATTATAAATATATATTACATATAAATCCTGTTTTATATACTAGATGTATTTAAATCATGATATAAATTGTATGATCATGTATAACTTGTTAAAACACGTATGATAAAGAAAGCAATTATTACCCGAAATTGTAATTTAACTTGGGAATCATTATTAAATGAGTATCAAAAAGTCATAAATGAATCGTTTATGATATAATAAATTGGAATATGGTTATGGTATATTTTTAATAACAAATTATGGTCATTATACAGGAGGTTAAATGTACTGTCGTCCAAAGGAATGTTAAAGGTTAAGGTTAATTCTGCATTCCCATTATTATATGAGATTGTTTGTGTGTATGTTTTTTATGGGACATATTTATTATCCATATTCATTTTCAATAAAAGTAATTTTTTATAAAAAGTACATTAAAGGTACTCTATAACTAAAAATTAATTTTAAATGTTTTAAATATTTATTCTTCTAAATTATCATCATCAATGTCCATGTTTTCAAAATGGTATTATGGATTTATTTAATTGGTCATGATTGATTTAAAATTATAATTCATTTCAAAAGATTCGGTGTTATATGTGGCTATTTATATAAAAAATTCCTTTTAAATGATTTAATTTATAAATGTGTGACTATTAAGTGATTTCACAAAGAGGTATAGTATCTCAAAAAGCTTTACTGATCATTTTCAACTATGTAAGCATCCATTACTAGATATGATTATTGATTAAGGTTAATTTATTATAATAAAATCTTCTATATTATATTGAATTTGTTTTGATTTTTTTGACTTTAGATGTTCTATTTTTTTACCCTGCATGGTATATGGTTGATGTATTGTCATTTTGTAAGGTAGATTTAATACGAATGTTTGTGTTATGTTTCAACATTTTTATATGAGTAATGTAGTGGACTAGGTGTTGGGTGGAGCCTGGTATTACAACATGACACATTGTTAGGTCTCGTGAGGAAAACTAGTTTCTTGGAACATGACCTTGACAAAAAATTTAATTGTAGTTTTTCTATGTGTCCTTGAATATGTGGTAATTATGTCTGGCGTTAGCCATTCCCTAATTATGAAATTAATTATTACATGTGATTACTCAACTAGTAGAATATTCATTTTCATGTTTATGTGCTAATTTGTGATTTATTTTCTCCATATTATGTTCATTTTTATGTTTAAAAGGCTGTTTTATTACTCATTATTCCTTATAAGATTATAGATTTCACTAAATTATTTACCCTTACTGAGAATCTGAGCTCACCCCTTTATTAATTTTGGTTTTCCTAGGATTTCAAGAAGTGTATTACATGAATGATTAAGAAATGGGATTAATGGTTTTCTCAATGAATTATTTAAGTTTTGTTTTATATTCTAATGGCTAAGGTGATGTTCATGTATGTGCTTTGATATCCATGAAAACTAAACTAGTCATTCTTTAGGACATGATTCCATTTAATCATTAAAATGTATTAAAATAATGCACTATATATGGGATTCTAGGGTTGGGGCATTACATTATTTTTGAAAATCACAGAAAATTAAGCACATACTAACAATTATATATGATAAATCACAACTGGTTGTATTTCTCACATGTAACGAGTGATAAATTTAAAAGGAGAAAATTATTCCATAACATAAGGATTATGTTCCTATATGAATAATTTTATGTTTTACCATGCCCAAATGACTAGAAGGTCGTCATTTGTATTGATTTTTGATAACCCCCTTTTCATGGGATGAGAGGGAACCCTTACAAGGCCCATATTCTCATAGATTACTTGGCTCGTAGGCTCAGAGATTACATGACCCCTTTTACCATGTATTTTGATATTTTTTTGTATATTGATGTGAAGATATAAAAAATATATATAATAGTTCTCGGAATATATAGAGAGAAATTTTTTCCAGTGCAATGGGATTTCTAACTAGATTTTTACATGGAAAAGGGAAGGAGTACTGTTGTTGGAGCAGATCTTTTGTTGAGTTCAATTTTTCAATTTTTCATATCTTCCAATCTATAAAAAATGTAGGTATAAATTTCCCAATACAAATAATATAATTATATGGTATTTAAAAATTTTATCTTAGGATTTTTTTGTTAATATTTTATTGGTTAATTTCATCCTCATAGTTCTATAAATGTTGTCACTCTTATCTTAAGCATGACCATTTCAAATTGATAAGGAATTGATTGTTTGTTAATTAACATGATATTAATTACTTTTTTTATAAATGTATGTGTTTGGGTACTTATGATTAAATATTGTTTTATGTATCCCAATTAAATAGAAATTGAATTATGTGAGAGGTGAAATAAGGAATTTTTTAATAGAGAGAGACATTTATGTTTATTATTCACTCAAAAATAATTATTAAATCAATTTGATTAAATCATTTTTTATTTTACAATAATTATATACATAATTTTTTTTTATTATTCCATAAACACAGAAATTAATTGTGAATCATCATAATCAATATATTCTATATTTTTACATTCAAGCCTATTAATTAAAATGTTTTATGAATATCTACTTGTTGGTTTATCATTGAGTTAACATGAAAACCCCATTTTTTATATTTATATATTTTGAGGAATTATTATTAACATGGATACCTATTAGATTTAATGAAACTCCATTGTAGGTCAGGTAATCAGTCTAGTTATTGACAATATTCACTGAAATTCACGATGATAGTTGTGAATCATTCTGTCGTCATCGATTTTATTGTCTCCAATTTACTATTGTTCTTAATATTGTTTTTATCCTATTTTTATAGTATTTAAAAAATGATCAGTCTTATCTTGGAAATTTAATGATATATTAAATTTTCTATGACCATGATATATAGAGGATAATATATAAGAAATGTATCGTTAATAAATAGATGGTTATTGTATGAAAAAATGAACAAGAGGATATGAATATGGTAAAATGTGGATATCTAGGCCTATAAACACTAATAGTATTTAATATATGTTTATAAATTGGTTTATCATCCTTGAATTCTTATTCCTCTGGTCAAAATAAAACAATTTTAGATGAATCCAATGATAATAAAATTTATATCAATCCTCATCCAATTCATTTGGATTGCACATAAAGATAGAAACACCATCTTGAATTGTTTTAATGATTTTTTTTTCATACTCATGATGAAATATGTTATTAGTTCCATAATTTTTATATAATTAATTATATTCTCCCATAATTATAATGACATATAATAGATTCAGTGTTTCTCCATTCACTCCACAACAACATGGGATGAATTTGTAAATAATTCATTTATTTTTTTCATTATTCCATTAATGTTTTTATAAATTCATGTTAATATATTAAATTTATATAAATTAATTTATAAATCAATTTATAGTTAATGTGATTAGATTAATGACTTTTATTTTAAATTATCATAATTTTGCTATTGAGATGTTGTTATTGATGTAAAAATATTATAATTTACTTTTTCAATATAATCATTCCGTAGTTAAATCTATGATAGGTAGATTAGTAAATAAAACAATCCCATTTGATAGATATATATTTTTTGAGTTGTGAATATAAATAAAATTAAATGGATATTTGAACAAGGAAAAAACAAAGGTCTATAAGTGGTTGGAAACAATGGGTGGATGGGCACTCAATGTGATGTCTTGAGAAAGAATATGGAATATATTATTTCTATGCATAAACCAAAGTTATTTACTATGAAAATTATGGATACACTAACTATAATAATATAAATATTTTTATTGTTGGTCATTTCAAAAAAAATTCATGAGTACATAAAACCAAATTAATGGTACCAAAAAAGGAAATTGGGCCTCCAAAAGATGGTTATTTTATCAAAATCCAAAATATGTAATTAGATGAGACCCTGTATAAATTCATGAAAACCAATAGACCTACCATATTGGATTTTAATAATGGTAAAATTTTTTCCACCTAAAATGTATAAATTTATATGGGAAAAATTTACAACCATCATAATTTCAGGCCACAAGGAATAGTTCATAGTGACAATATTTTCTAAAGAATATAGATGAATGAAGGATACAACATAGATAATTTGTATAAAATTTTAATTATATTTTTTATATATTAATAAAAATGAAACAATATTTATTATAAAAAATTATAAAAAATTTTAGAAGATGTTAAATGAATAAGAGAATAAATATATAAAAGACGGTAGATAACAATCCCCACCACCAAAAATACAGCCATTAACCTCAATATTTTTTTGGTAGGATACATTGGTTGAAAAAAATTCTAATTTCCAATAGATGTTTAAAAAGATTAAAAATTATTATATTTTTGAATAGGATATTTCAAATACAATCTCATATGTGAAATTTATTAATGATTGGGTTTTAAATAAAAGGTAACATGTTGAATTTCTTATAATATCTGGATCCTCTATTTATAATGATATGGTGTTATGGAGTATAGAGTGTAAGAAGAAAGTCATATGTAAAATCTCAATTCCAGTAATTATTCAAGATAATGTGTTTTATAAATATTATAATGATCTATGAGAGGGTGTTAATATCATGTCATAGATAACATTAGAAATCCATGGGTATGAGGGGATAAATACCATAAGATTTTTCAACAATATCAATTGAATTAATATGAATTTTACAATATTTAATTTAAAAATTTTTCTTCTAATGTGAAAAAATTCATCTTTTAGGTGATATCCTTATTATTGAAATGGTTAAGGGGAGGACACAAATTTTTTAGGGAAGGAAATTCATAGAAAGTATGATCACCTTGTTCAATTTATAATACATGGAGATATCATTGGGGTTCAGTGGTTAGTATGTGATGTTAAACATACAAGAAGCATTGTATAATTTTAATTAATATAGAAAACATATAAGGGCAAAAATGATTTGTAATCGAAAACTATTTCTCACATTAATGGGATAAAGTACCTATGAGTAAATATGAATTTATTATAGTTTTTAATATGATTTTAAATTAGAAAAATATTCATGAAATGTTTTATATAATATATTTACTATTATACAATGATGATACATGAGATTATATCATTTTTGGGTGGTCAAAAAAGTATCATATCACTTTTTTATATGGGATATGACCATGTGGTAGGGGTCCAAGGATTTGGAGAGGGTAACACATCAAATAATAATTATGATATCATTAAACAATGGAAAGGGGATAGTCAATATAGAGGACTTGCAAAATTTAAAATAAAATTAATCAAAATACGTAACTGCTTTACAACCCCCAACACATGACATCAATAATGTAGGTTAATGAAGAATTAAGTAAAAAAAGTTCTTCTATGAGGACACCAATTTTTTTAATTTATTTTTTTTGTTTGAATTAATTCTATTAACATAGTTGTATAATATATTAGGGAGTAGTAAAGTAAACTAAATATTTTTACTATTAATAGAACATGGTCTTTATGACTTCAATTGTTATTTTATAGAGCATGATGAGACATGAACAATTAATCAAGGAGTAAGGGTAGATGAAAAATATTCATATTGGAATGTGGTGCAATATTTGAAATTTATAATTTATTTCAATACTTCTGTTATTTTTTATTTCTAGATTTAATATTAATATAAAAAATGCATACCGCATTATTTTATTTCTATTATAAATTTAATATATGATATTAATTAAATATACAACAAAATTTATTTAATTTTTTAATTTAAGTTTTCTATTTTATTGATGGAAAGAATGTGGTATAGATTGTTATAGATAAAACATATATATTTCTTAATTTTTTCGCAGAAATAAATTTTCTCTTAATAATAAAAAAAATCTAAAACAATTTGTATATTTTTATACTAATAACATTGTTCCTTTTGAATAATAATGTTTCTTAATTTTTCTTAAAAATAATTATAATATTAATTGGTCAAATGTAATAATAAACATTCTTTGAAGAAAAATGAATACTTAATGAATAAGATAATTTAGCTTCTCATCCCCTTTTCAATCACCAAAATAAAAAAAAATAATTGATGTGGTTGGATATATAAGCAAAAAATTTCATGAAAATTATTCATAATTTGTAATTAAGTATATATATTATAATAATACTATATTGTACACTTAGAACTAAATTTATAAAAAATAATGTATATATTCAAAACCATTTATCATCTTTTATAACCAATAGAAAATTAATAAATGGATTATTATTAAAATTAAAATGGATATAAATTTTTAATATAATTCAAAAGTAATGTACTTCTATATATATCTCATTTTTAATGGTCTGGGTTAAAATTGTCGTATTTAGAAAATAATATGTAAATTTTATATCATAATTATTATTGACTCTATATTACATATGGAATGAAATATAAAACATAGTTTTTTATCAAACTCTGATTTATTTCTGTTGTATCTACAATTATGCATGAATCAACCTACATTCATTTTTTAATTAACACATTATCTATACATGATATCAATAAGGTGTGGTGATTCAATAATTTATTTGACATGCTATCAATATATAGGTAGGAATCATTAGGTTGAATCCATATTTTGAAATAATGAAGTAGGATATTGTATAAGAGTGAAATGTTGTTATTGTTGTTACACATGGGTAAATAGTATTATCAAGTGTATATAGTTGTGGAGATTCTTGCAGTAGGATATGGAGTTGTGAGGAGGCACCCCAAGGAATAAAAAAAGAGGATTATCATTCCACAAATCTGTGGAATATATTTGTTGACCTTAGAAAACACAACTATGAAATTCAGTAAAATCTTCCATATATGATGCCAAGTCATATATATTTCCTCAAGATTTTATTTTACTGGTTGTGGAGCCCAAACAGAGTTACGAATGAGAGGTTATGTCTGTTCGAACTTGGGATCTTGAAAATGGTCATCCAGGATGGGTTTTGGGAAATGTATGGATTTATTCATAAAAATGGAAGCTTCTACATAAAAAGAAAATCATGCTTGTAAAAATGGAATATTTCATGTAAAATGGATTTGCATAGAAAATTGGAATGAATTTATATTCTCAATAACATTAAAAGCTTCTATTATAAATACAAGTTCACCCCTTCTTCACAGAGGCCCCTCTTTGGTCGGTCGCCGGTCTAATGCGCATAATTCCGCATTTTCCACGCTTGCGCATAGAACCCCCATAATGTGCGGAAAACATCAATTTTGCCTGAATAGTTTCCAAAATGCCAATTTTTTAGATAAAAGTATAATTTTTTACACAATAGTGCCATTGTGCCAAATTTTTCATGCGTCAGGGCTGCACCTGTCCAATTGCATGCAGAACTCTCATTTTGCACGCAATTCTTTCCCTATTGTGCGCACGACCCCTATTATGCGCAAAACATCTCTATTGCACACAAGGCATCCCTCTTACATGAAAATACTTCCCTATTGTGTGTGAATATCCCTTATTCCACTCAAATCTACCCAATTGCATCCATGCCTTCCCTATTGCATTCAACCCATCATGCGTGGATCCTATATTACGTAGAACATTTCCCATGACTGTGCCTGGTGGTCTATACCAAGAGGGATGCACCCTCGCACCCCCGCTCGGGGTTACTGTCAGGCTGTGGTCCCGTCCCTTCGGGTCGATCCCTTCTCTACCGACACTGACCCTAATGAAAAATGGAGAGTCACGCCCCAGTGCTTTCTGGTCGGGATGCTGTAATTTTCCATTGCTCCCTTATGCACGCCCACCATCCACCTATAAAATACTATGATTTGAGATACTCCTCCACATTCTAGGAAAAAAACCTTGAGTTGATAGATTCCCGTTGGTTCTTTTTGTATGTCTTGTGTTGAGATTCTCATCATGAATTCCCCGAGTACCTTGAGTCGATCCATTCCTCAAGAAAGTAATCGTAACTCTATCATCTGACTTCTATATCAGGATCCACATGAAAGGGATGCCCTTGCGTTTTTCCCTACACCGGCCATTGATAGGCACCTTATACCTAAATTTCTAATCTATATGACTTTACACTATATTAAAAACTATATTACAAATATAGGATGCCTCTTGCTCCAAACGGGAGATGCCTTATGCACCAAGCATAAGATTCCCACAATCCACAATACATGACTATAAACTGTAGTTTGCCCTAGCTTTAAATAATAGTATTTTTCTTGTTCCAAAAAAGTGATTCCTTTTGCACCATGCATAAGATTGCAATAGTCCTCTATACATTAGTCTAAACTGTAGCATTCCCTATGTTCCAAACATAGGATGCCACTTTCTATAAATAAGATATTCCTTATCCTCTAAGCATAAGATTCCAATAGTCATATCTGTATGACTTTAAACATTAGTGAACCCTGTATGAAAAATATAAGAATCTTCTTAATACATAAAAGGGATGCCTTATGCACCAGGTATAAGATGCCTACAGTACTTTCTGCAAGACCCTAAACTGTAGATTCCATATGTTGCAAAAATAGGATGCCTCTCTTTCCAAACAAGAGATGACTTATCCTCCAAGCTAATGATGCTAATAATACTATCTATATGATATTAAACATTAGCGATCCCAACATGAAAAATATAGGATGCCTCTTAATCCAAACAAGGGATGCCTTATGTGCCAAGCATAAGATGCCAACAGTCCTATCTACATGAATCTAAACTGTAGTATTCTCTATGTCAGAATCATTTGATGAATCTTGTTCCAAATAAGAGATTGCTAATGTTTCAATCATATAATACCTCATTCCATGATAACAGTGGCATAATTTATAGAGAGATATAATCCATTCAAACATTCCATCACTCCACCTAATGATCCGTGTGTCCTATATTTAGATATCCATTCTCTATAATGTCTGAAGGGACCCACAGAGAGCCTGGTCCCTTGCCGTATCTGCTCACCTACCATTCTGGGACAACGCCCCAGAATGCATTGGAAAACACTTATAGTCATGTCCTATGTTTCAGTCACGGTCAATAGTAGACCCTAACTTGTTTGTCCCATTTTTAGGCTAACACGATGTGGATGTTTTGTTTTGAACATGGTCAATAATTATCCTTTATCGTCACTCCACCCTCAGGATGTTTCGAATATCAGTTATGTGATTCAAACATAACATACACCTTTGTTCAGTAAAATTCTAATTCCCCTGGCTTTATCCCTCAAGTGCACTTGCGCATAGAGGTTGGCACCCATTATATTCCTCAACCCACCAGTGGGTTGGGACACCCTCATGGAAATACATCAGAAAGACATTCAGGCAGCATCATTGCAAAATCCCCATTCACCATTGACGCTCTATAGCGGCACCTGGGCTGCTTTTTTTCATAAGCCTCGTTCACCATTTTCATTTTATAGTGTCTCCCTGGCTGCTTCCTTGCGTAATACCCATACACGATTGTCGTTCCTTAGTGGCACCTAAGCATGCTAACAACTATTGGTTCTTCACATAGCTACGCTATCGTGGACATCCAATGGAAACACCTCATGACTCCCCCAATGACAGTGTTGCTGATTCCTTTCCTTCCCCATGTGGGAAATGATACCTGTCATGTAAGTCTTAGGGGTGAGGATTGAACCCACCTCATCTGAGCATCATGGCGTTAAAATTCCAATCACCATATTCGTCGACTCATGATGTTAAACTACGACCTCACCCTGCACACTCTATGTTGGGAACCCCGTCCCAGACATCCTCTATGCCCACTCTTCTCCATTGGAGTGTGACCATTCCTCAAATGAAATCACATCCTCTTTATCAAATCGAGTTCTATCCATGTGGGAAGGGAAACCATCTTGGTGTATGCAACTAGATTTTTTCATAGGAGGCATCACCCATGATCCTCCGATTTTCATCTCTTTCAAAGACTATAAAAAGAGATGGGGACAAAGATTTTGTTATCCCATCGCTATCCCTCTGGGATATGTCACCATCCGGGCCTCCAACCTGGTGTAAGCCCCAATTCCTCTCTCCCTAGGCTGTTAATCATGTGTATGACTCGTTTTGTTTTCATTGGGCCACTAACCACGTGTAAGTCCCATTACACTTCCCACAGACGTACCTTTCATGATGCGATCATCAGGCCATTGTTGCCTCTTGTTCGTCACACCGAGCATGACTCAGGTGGGTTTAGAGTAAGCATCAACCTTGAAATACTTTCCAGGCATCCGGGATTTTAAGCCCCATACATCCACTACCGAACTATGTGGACTTTGATCCTTGCCAGGGAATGATACGTAGGAAGCCTCTCGATGGTTCAAGACCAACAACCATTGGTTCAGACCCACGTTTTTCGGTTCCCACCTACCTAAACTATGTGGACCTTGATCCTTTCCTAAGAAATGTACGTAGGAAGCCTCCCCAATGTTCAATCCCACCATCAATCTAAACCCTAAGTCCTTATTCACGTTGGTTCCCACATACCCAAACTATGTGGACTTTGATTCTTGTCAAGGAAAGGTACGTCAGAAGCCTCCCTGAGGTTCAATACCACCGTCCATCTGGACCACATGTCCACATTCACGTCATTTCACCGACCCAACATCCTAACAACGTGGACTTTGATCCTTGCCGAGGCAATGTGTTGTACCCCTCTCTCTTGTATTTTAACGATCACAATCACTCTCATCATGTTCTAACTTGTTTTCAAGTGTTTTGATGCTAGGGAAAAGGTTGCCCCGGAGTTGGACCAAGAAGGCTGATAGTGGACTCTCTGAGTCCACCGGCCAACCGGGGGATTCCCACCGGCCAGCCGGTGGTCTCTGGCAGAAGCATTGCTTTCTTCCAGAGCCACCGGTCAGCCGGTGTTAGCGCACCGGCCAGACTGTATGGGCACCAGCCAACCGGTTCTTGCCCACCAGCAAGACGGAGGACCCAGGCAGTAGGCTTGCCCACTTCCTGGTGACACCGGCCAACCGGTGTATGACCACCAGCCAGCCGGTGGAACCCAGACAGAAAGCCTGCTCTGTCTGGACCACCGGCCAGTCGGGAGCTCAGCACCGGCCAGCCGGTGGACCACCGACCAACTGGTGAGACACCACCGGCCAGCCGGTGTGCCCAGTCAAACTAGCCATTGGACCACCGGCCAGCTGGTGAGACACCACCGGCCAGCTGGTGTGCCCAGTCAAACTAGCAGTTGGGCTTTGACCAGACTTGTTCTTTTGACACCCAACGGCTCCGGAAGCCCTCCAACGGCCTTATTGAAGTGTTTATGGGTATTTCTCCTATAAATAAGAAACCATGGATGCCGGGAACACAACCGAAACATATTTTGATGTCTTGATGCTCTAACGACAAATCTCCAAGGCCTCTTGTGATCCATTGCCACCCTTGAAGCTTGAGCTCCCTCTCCATCAGCTTCTCTCACACTTTTGGCACTCAAGGCTTCCGTGTGTTTGTATTATTTTATTTGTTTAGTTCTTCATTGGGTTTGGATTAAAACAAACCTCTCATTTACATTCTTTCTTTAAATTGTGTTTCTTGCTACAACCATAATAAAAAAGCGAGATGTACGAAGGTGTTCTAGCCTACCTTAAAACGGCTAGTGGGTTTCTTGCTACAACCATAATAAAAAAGCAAGTTGTACGAAGGTGTTCTAGCCTACCTTAAAACAGCTAGTGGGTTTCTTGCTACAACCATTAAAAAGCAAGCTGACGTAATTAATCTCTCAACGGTTCTTGTTGGGAGCGGAGACGTAGGCTTGGGAATTAAGCCGAACTCCGTTATCAAATTGTGTCTTGCCTTTTTTATTTCCGCTTCATTGATAATTGTTTTAAATTGTTAATTATTTTTGAAAAAGCAATTCACCCCCCCTTTTCCATCCTCCACGACCCAACATTTGGTATCAAAGGGGGTGTTTGTGTAATACCTTAACCGGTTACAAACATAAGATCCTTAGTGATGGCTAATTCCTCGCATGCTCCCGAAGGGTATTCTATGACTCAGGCTCCATTCTTTGATGGAACCGATTACACTTATTGGAAAACTCACATGATTACTTTTCTTAGAAGCATTGGTTATCCTATCTATAGGATTGTAATGCATGGCTATACTTTATCTAACAAGGATGACTCCAAATGGACCCCCGAAGACATTTCCAGTTTTGAGCTTGATGGAAAAGCCATGAATGCTCTTCATTGTGGGCTAGACCGTAATGAATTCAACCTTGTTTCTACTTGCCCCTCTTCTTATGAAATTTTGGAAACTTTTAGAAGTAACCCATGAGGGCACTAACAATGTCAAACACACTAGATTAGACATGTATCACCAAGATTTTGAAAGTTTCACCATGCACCCACATGAATAAATTACTGAAATGTTTACTCGTTTTACTGACGTTTGCAATGGAAGAAAATCTCTTGGTGAGGATGTTTCTGCAGAAATGATGGTCATGAAGATACTTTGGGTCCTACCAAGCTCATGGGCACCAAAGGTGACCGCAATTCAAGAAGCAAAAGATGTTATGAAAATGCCGGTTGAAGAGCTCATTGGATCACTCATGACCTACGAGATCACCATGAAGAGGCAAGCCGATAGAGAAGGTAAAACCTTCAAGGAGAAAAAGAACATTGCTTTCAAAGAAAAGGAAGAAAGCTCCTCCACTAATAGCGAATCCGATATTGCTTAACTAGCAAGAAAAATGAGAAAATTCATGAAGAAAAAGAAGAACTTTCGAAGGGCACGAAAGGAAGAGCCCAAAGAAGAGAATGAAGTTACATGCTTTGAATGTGGAAAAAAAGGTCACATCAAACTGGAGTGCTCCATTTTCAAGAAAAGGGTAAAAGAAAAGAAAAACTAGAAGGCTTTCAAAGCATCCACATGGAGTGCAAGTGATGACTCCATGTCTTCATGCGACTCAAGCGATGAAGGTGAACAATGCCTAATGGCATTTAATGAGGTATCTTCTTCCGACTCCTCTTCCTCATCTTCCTCTTTCAATAATGACATGTCCTATGAAGATATCCAAAATGCGAGAGATCAATTAGAGGAAGGTTTTCACGAACTTACCTCTAAATTTATGGCTTTGAAAAAGAAAAATAAAATTCTCATTTCTGAAAAAGAACAACTTCTCAAAAAGAATGAGGAACTTACCATTAAGATCCAAGATATTCCAAATGTTGATTCTTTGAATTCAACCATTAAAGATCTATGGGAGTCTCTTTCCAAGTTCACACAAGGTGAACAAAATTTGACCAAATTACTAGGTTCTCAGCGTTCGGCTAGAACAACACATGGACTTGGCTTTAACAAACAAGCCACTTTTTCTAGAACACCCACTACTTTTGTAAGGGGGAGCTCTCAATATAAATTTTGTAATTATTGTAAAAAGACCGGGCACATGATTTATGAATGTGATTGTAAAAATGAAAGGTATGGAAGCCCCAAAACCATTACCTACTCGGATGAGTATTTTAGATGGCAACCCTCTAGAAAAATATGGGTTCAAAAGTATCTTTTAGCTAATCTTTCCGGACCCAAACTTATATGGGTACCAAATTATATTCTCTCTTGATTTTGTAGGATAAACGCCAATGAAGTAGGACTTAGAAAGGCTCATGGTATCTCGACAGCGGATGATCGAGGAACATGTGTGGTGATCCCTCCGAGTTCAACTCCCATGAAGAATTCGATGGAGGATACGTCACCTTCGGTGACAATTCAAAAAGAAAGATCGTCGGAATAGGTACCATTGTATTTGGTAGCACCTCTTTAATTAATGATATTTTATTTGTTAAAGGTTTAACTCATAATCTAATTAGCATTAGTCAACTTTGTGATTGTGGTTTTCGGTGAATTTTCAAAATGATTTATGCAATGTGTTTGATTTTCAAAACAAATTGATATTTTCTGCTCCCCGTTTACAAAATGTTTACATTATCGATTTAAAGTCTTTAGCTAGCCAAAATGTTAAATGTTTAAGTGCTCTTGACAATGAGTCTTGGCTTTGGCATAGAAGGTTGGGGCATTGTAGATCTCTTTCACTTCTAAAGCTTAATAAGAACAAGCTCATCTGCGACCTTCCTAAACTTAAGTTTAAGAATGATTTGATTTGTGAGCCATGCCAACTTGGCAAGCAACACAAGTCTTCTTTCAAATCTAAGAAGGAAGTGTCCACTTCAAAATCTCTCGAGCTCCTACATCTTCATCTTTTTGGTCCTACCCCTGTAGCAAGCCTAGGTGGAAAATCCTATACCATTGTCCTAGTAGATGACTTTTCTCGTTTCACTTGGGTTTTCTTTTTAGATCATAAAAACGATGCTTGTAGAACCTTTTTGAAATTTTCTAGGAAAGTAGAAAACGAAAAAGGATATAAAATTATATCGCTCCATAGTGACCATGGAGGTGAATTCGAGAACAAAGAATTCGATGAATTGTGTTCCTCTCAAGGATACAATCACACCTTCTCTGACCCTAGGACTCCACAACAAAATGTAGTGGTTGAAAGGAGAAACCGAACTCTCCAAGAAATTGCTCAAACCCTCCTTAGTGAATTCAACCTCCCTCAATTTTTCTGGGCTGAGGCAGTTAACACTGCTTGTTATACTATCAATAGAGTCCTTGTAAGACCCCTTATTATGAAAACCCCCTATGAACTTTGGAAAGTCAAATTTCCCAAAGTTGGTTATTTTAAAGTGTTTGGTTGTAAAAGCTTTATCCTTAACAAAAATGATAACCTAGGGAAATTTGATGTCAAATCCGATGAAGGTATTTTTCTTGGGTACTCCAACTCATGCAAAGCCTATCGTGTCTTCAACAAACGTTCAAAAACCATCGAAGAATCATATCATGTCAAGTTTGATGAAAATCATCCAAAACCCCATCCGTTCATTGAAGATGTTGAAGATAAGCTTGATAAACTTGAATTAAATGATTCCTCTTCTCCTATCAAGGAGGATGATGATCATGAACCATCTTCACCTTCTTTTCCTTCCACCTTGCCTAAGGTTTGGAAACCTTCTAGAGACCATCCATTAGAAAATGTTATAGGTGATCTTCAAGCTGGTACTCAAACTAGAAGATCAATCCTCAACGAGGTTGAACATCAAGCCTTCATTTCTCACCTAGAGCCTCAAACCATTAATGATGCCATTAATGATGAAAATTGGGTTCTTGCAATGCAAGATGAACTAAATAAATTCTCTAGAAATGATGTTTGGACTCTTGTTGAAAGACCCAATGATCATCCAATTATTAGCACTAAATGGGTTTTTAGGAACAAACTTGGTGATCAAGGAAATATAACCCAGAACAAGGCTCGCCTAGTAGCTAAGGTCTATAATCAAGAAGAAGGAATTGATTATGGTGAAACCTTTGCGCTCGTTGCTAGATTAGAATCCATTAGGATCTTGTTGGCTTTCGCCGCCCACTTAAATTTCAAACTTTTTCAAATGGATGTTAAAAGAGCCTTTTTAAATGGTTTTATTTCAGAAAAAATCTTTGTCGAACAACCTCCCGGTTTTGAAGATCCAAAATTTCAAAATCATGTTTTTAAATTAACCAAGGCTCTATATGTCTTAAAGAAAGCCCCTCGGGCTTGGTATGAGCGGATAACAAAATTCATTTTAGAAAATGATTTTAAAATGGGTCAAGATGATTGTACCCTCTTTTTAAAACACACATCAAAAGATCTTTTAATCGTCCAAATCTACGTCGATGAAGTTATCTTTGGTTCTACCAAAGAATCACTTTGTACTAATTTTTCAGATTTAATGAGAAAAGAATTTGAAATGAGCTTTATGGGGGAATTGAAATTTTTTCTCGGTTTTCAAATCAATCAAAATTCAAAAGGTATTTTTCTAAGCCAAGGAAAATAAAAAAACGAGCTCTTAAGTCGTTTTGGTATGGATCAAGTAAAGGAAATTAGTACCCCCATGAGTACTTCCTGTAAGCTTACGTTAGATGAAGTCGGGAAACCGGTTGATAACAAGCTTTATAGGAGTATGATCGGGAGTCTACTCTACCTAACTGTGACCCGTCCTGAAATCATGTTCAGTGTTTGCCTTTGTGCTCGTTTTCAAGACAATCCCAAAGAATCTAATTTTAAATCGGTCAAAAGGATTTTTAGGTATTTAAGAGGATCCAAAAACATTGGTTTATTTTATCCTTCTAATACTTCTTTCGAACTTTCTTCTTATTCGGATGCTGATTTTGGCGGATATCAATTAGATCGAAAGAGTACTAGTGGAACCTGTCATCTGCTAGGCAAGTCCCTTGTATCGTGGAGTAGCAAGAAGCAAAAATGTTTTTCTCTTTCTAGTGCCGAGGCCGAGTACGTAGCCGTTGGGAATTGTTGTGCCCAAATTATTTGGATGCAGCACACTCTCTTGGATTATGGCCTTTCCTACGATCATGTCCCTATTCGGTGTGACAAAACTAGTGCCATTAGTATTTCTCAGAATCCAATACAACACTCTAGAACAAAGAAAATAGACTTAAGGCATCATTTCCTTCGTGACCATTTTCAAAAAGCGGATATCACTTTGGACTTCATTTCTACTGATTTCCAATTAGCTGATATTTTTACCAAACCGCTCCCGGTTGAACGTTTTGATTTTATTAAGGGGGAGTTAGGAATGATTCTTCAATGAGCACTATTAAATATTTAACTCTTTTTTATTTTAATTCTATTTTTTTGTTTATCTAATCTCTTCTCATTTTTTTCTTTATCCCTCCTATTTTGATAATCCCAAAGGGGGAGAAATTTCTCTATTTACTAGGTTCATAATTCAATTGATTAATGTGCTCTTTTTAAAAGTTACATTTTTTTAAAAACCTGTAAGTTATTGATTTTGTTCCTTTTAAAAAATGACCTATGTTTACAATTTCAAAATGACTCATTCTCTTTAGATTAAGATCATTTTCAATACATGGTACATCTCTTCAATTTTGAAATGATCTCTAATATATTTTCATGTCCAAAATTGTTTGTTTAAGTTTTCAGTTGGAATATCCTTTTTAAGGCTTTCTCTTTTGTGATTGTGATCATCAAAATAGGGGGAGATTGTTGTACACCTCTCTCTTGGATTTTAATGATCACAATCACTCTCATCGTGTTCTAACTTGTTTTCAAGTGTTTTGATGCTAGGGAAAAGGTTGCCCAGGAGTCGGCCCAAGAAGGCTGATTGTGGACTCTCTGAGTCCACCGGCCAACCGGTGGATTCCCACCGGCCCGCCGGTGGTCTCTGGCAGAAGCATTGCTTTCTTCCAGAGCCACCGGTCAGCCGGTGTTAGCGCACCGGCCAGCCGGTATGGGCACCGGCCAACCGGTTCTTGCCCACCATCCACCCGGAGGACCCATGCAGTAGGCTTGCCCACTGCCTGGTGACACCGGCCAACCGGTGTATGACCACCGGCCAGCCGGTTGAACCCAGACAGAAAGCCTGCTCTGTCTGGACCACCGGCCAGCCAGGAGCTCAGCACCGGCCAGCCGGTGGACCACCAGCCAACTGGTGAGACACCACCGGCCAGCCGGTGTGCCCAGTCAAACTAGCCGTTGGACCACCGGCCAACTGGTGAGACACCACCGGCCAGCCGGTGTGCCCAGTCAAACTAGCCGTTAGTCTTTGACCAGACTTGTTCTTTTGACCCCCAACGGCTCCGGAAGCCCTCCAACGGCCATATTGAAGTGTTTATGGGTATTTATCCTATAAATAAGAAACCATGGATGCCAGGAACACAACTGGAAAATATTTTGATGTCTTGATGCTCTAATGACAAATCTCCAAGGCCTCTTGTGATCCATTGCCACCCTTGAAGCTTGAGCTCCCTCTCCATTAGCTGCTCTCACACTTTTGGCACTCAAGGCTTCAGTGTGTTTGTATTATTTTATTTTTCTAGTTCTTCAATGGGTTTGGATTAAAACAAACCTCTCATTTCCATTCATTCTTTCAATTGGGTTTCTTGCTACAACCATAATAAAAAAGCAAGCTGTACGAAGGTGTTCTAGCCTACCTTAAAACGGCTAGTGGGTTTCTTTCTACAACCATAATAAAAAAGAAAGATGTACGAAGGTGTTCTAGCTTACCTTAAAATGGCTAGTGGGTTTCTTGCTACAACCATTAAAAAGAAAGCTGCCGTAATTAATCTCTCAACGGTTCTTGTTGGGAGCAGGGACGTAGGCTTGGAATTAAGCCAAACTCCGTTATCAAATTGTGTCTTGCCTTTTTTATTTCTGCTACATTGATAATTGTTTTAAATTGTTAATTATTTTTGAAAAGTCAATTCACCCCCCCCCCCTCTTGCCATCCTCTATGACCCAACACAATGTACAGAGGAACCCTCCTTGTGGTTCAAGACAACATCCATTGGTCTCGACCATCTTCACATTGTTGTACCATTCCCCATCCCGAACAATGGGGACATTGATCCTTACCAAGGTAAGGTACGTTTTAATCCTTTCGTAGGTTCAAGCCCAACATGCATTGGTCTCGACCATCTTCACGTTGGTGTACCATGCCCAATCCAGAACTATGGGGACTTTTATCCTTAACAAGGCATGGTATGTGGGAAACCTCCCCGTGGTTCAATCCCACCATCCATATAGACCCTAGTTCTTCCATCACATTAGTTCCCCTACTCCACTTCCGAAATACTTGGAATTTTATCTTTTCCATAAAAAGGTACATAGGAAGCCCTCCTGAGGTTCATGCCCAACACCCGGTCTCTCCAACCCCCCTACCGCATCAGTGAACCCCCGTCTGTATGCCATTTTTGTGTCCCATCCAGCGTTAAGGCAGTTTGATCCCTACATAGTGGTAAACCATTGTCATACTCAATCAATAGTAAGTCGTTGTCAACCTAAATCCAGCGGTAAGCTGTTGTCATCCCCACTATTTGTACACATATCTCTGGTTCATCCTAGTAGAGTCAGATCAACCTCAGGTTGCTAACTCTGTGTAAGCCCCAGTATATCATCACGTTTCTACCCTATATGCACACCCCGATCCTATACCAATTCTTTAACTACATGGACATTTATTCCCTACCACATGGATACAAATGATGAATTTTCAAGGCACAATCCCACCATCATAGTCGCCTAGAGTAGTCCCTGATCCATTATCCATCCACTTAACATATCAACACATAATCCACCATTATTCATACCTAAGTTGCCTCATTCTAATGAGATAATGCGAATTCACTTCTTAGCTTCTCCTAGTAGAAACTGGGTAACTAACCACGCGTTAGCACCGACATTAGTGTTCGCTCAAGGACTTACATTTATCTGATCCACTCCAGTCAGTGTTCCCATCATCCCGATCTATCTTCACTGCATGTTAAACCAGTGGAATACCCTCTGTTAAACATATGGAGTTGAGGAAAACATCAAATACATTCCTATGGAATATAACTCCCCACTTTCATCTTGAGATGCATCATGCATCTGTGCCCTCGAGAAGCCCTATAACAAGGGAAGAAACCTAGATACTTTAGTGTTACATCATTCAGACATGCTAGTGATGTCCAATGTGACTACTCCTCTGACCAAAGTTTACTACCCTGACTGGACCATTGGAATGTCCCAACAGAAGAGGCGTAATCAACCTATGTCCATGAAGATATCACACTAGGAATTGTTTCACAAACAACATATTAAATATATGAGGGAGACCCATACTAGGTGACATGTTTTGAGGAGGAATACAGAAAAGGAAGAACATACATCCCATCATCCTATTTTCATCAAGGAGAAATCATCCCTGAATAAAGAACAGATGTCTACCACCTTTCGAAAGTAGGAATGCAGGGCAGCAAAAAAAGACATCATCCCCGAATCAGACAGACATATGCGCTCCCTGATGAAAGCTTTGGTAATAATATTATTATTGTTTTAGTGTACATACATGTGAAACATTAATAATTGATTTGACTTATCTCTTATGTACTGTCAAACAAGTGAATAACATTGAATTTTGAGAGGGTCTGACAAATGTATCCAATTGAAATAGGGTATTTTTAGTCTGGTTTGACATAGTAATCATAGATAAGTGTACAGTTTGTTCCAAAAGGTAGTATTTGTAGTTCATTTATGCAGACATGTTCTATTTGTTTGTAGGATGTTTGTAATTGAAGAAAATTTATTAATTTTATTTTGACCCCATACAATGGTTAGGAAACTATAGTTTAAATCTCAAGAATGCATTATATGGTCAAATCGACCTTATTAAATAATCATATAGAATCATTGATGGTTATTAGTACACCACTATTTAACAATATTTTGGGTTTTACGATGTTTGATGTTGTGCTGTGGTTATAATGTCTTAATAGGACTAATTAATGGAGTATATAGGTTTTTGTATTGTGTTATGGAATGATGTGTCTTGTCTAGTATGTTTATATTATCTGGGGGTAAAATATTTTGAAATTTTGAGATGTTATTTTTAAATTGTTTCATTATAGTGTAACTATGTATGTTATTCATATTGCGGTGAGTATCAAAATTTTCAATTGGATTCAATAAATTTATTGATCTTGGTCATTGAGTACTAGATGGTGGATTTTAATCATCTTAGATCCTTATTAGAGAGATGAGTAAGTTGTTTGGGGTCATATTTTGGTTTACTACATTTTATATCATTTTAAACATTTGGGATTGGTTTTGATATAGTAGGGATGTTTGAATGTAAATTTGTTTTTTTATTTTAATTTGCATATATGTTCAGTCTAATAATGTTTGAGTAGTTATATTTGAGTTGTTTTAGGTTTCAGTGGAGGCATTGATATTTCATTTCAAAAATATGGAATTATTGTTGGACACCATTACCATATGAAAAATAGAGTCATTTATGTAGAACACTGATATTTGGCATTTAGTTTTCTCATGGTGAGTGAGGTTAGTTATTGTAGGTTAATCCGCCACCTAGTGGACTTGGTACGGGTACCCAATGGAAGGTGAATTAGTACACGATGAGTTCAAGGTTTATAAGATTATTTATATTACATAATTTTTTTTAATTTATGTTAGAATATGGGAGGCACATTTATCAAGGTAACGACAAAACACCTATCTCCGCACTATTATTCTAATTTCATCCAAGGGAGAGTTTCCATTTATTCATAGAACAAAAAATAATTCATCATTATCTTGTGATCCAAATATGTTATAATAATGGTCACATTTTGTGTAATAAATATATTTTTTACTATTTAATACAATTAATTGTTACATATATTTTTTAAAATTTACTGCATGGGGATAAATAAATATACTATATACTATATGAACTGTTCTAGAGAGTATTGACAGGTTTTTATTTGATACTTATATAATTACATGAGTTTTTGTTTCGAATTATTTCATTCATCGGGCTAGGAGGTGCTGTGTGAATATATTGTAATGGGGCTTATTGAGTTCTCCATGCATCAAGGGAGGTAAAATAATGTTGTTAGTGAAATAATTTATATTTATTCATTGATTATTATTGAGTGAATTCATCTGATGATGTATGTACTATATCTTGTTAGATTATTGGTTCGTGTATTAGAATTTTATGGGATTTAAATTTATATATTTCTAGTGATGTTAATGGTTTTTATAATGTCATGGTGATAAAATTATCATATATGTGTGACAGATCAATGTTCTTTAGGTATGTGTACCTTGAATATTAATGTGTCCACATACCATTTTATCAAATCATGCTCAGGTCATGTGATAACATAATGAATATAAGTGATGTGTGGCCGATGGTCTCATATCCACTTGTTCATGGGTCCATTTCTCTGCTACTATGTATAGGGTATGTCGGTTCGAATCCCCAATGATAAAACTTTATAAAATATGATTGTGTTTTATTTATCCTTTTATTACACGATTGGGGGGGGGGTTGTAGATATTAATTAAAATGATTAATAGATGATGGTTTAATTAAAAAAATTATTAATATTTTCATGATTTCATTATTTGATGTTTGAAGCATATTCTATCCATGAGATTTTCTTTATATAGAATTAAATTAACAAACAATTATCAAGATGATTTTGATCATAATTCCCATGTTTCAGGGATTCTATCGAAGCCTTAATATAACATTTTGTACTAATGAAAATCAAAAAATGATAATGGTTATGTATTTATGGTTCCAGTAATCCATGTAATCAACATGTAAAACAAATGATGTCATTAATACTAAATTTTATGTTCAACATGAATAATGTTAACCGAGAGACTACTCAATGAGAATATTCCCTCAGTCAATTCATATAAAAAATTTATATATCAACCCAATAGTATATTTACTCATACATTCAAATGGTATTAATCATGTTTATGATTTTTAGGGTTTTTATTTATAAATATAGTGAAAGGAATGGTATACGAAAGAGTTGTGCGACGAACACATATATGAATGGTAAAGAAACATAAATATAGAATTTTCATTGAATTATAATAAAAAAAGATGAAAGAGATTATTTTGATTTACCTAAACTATTTTTAAAAAATTCATATTATTAAATAGAATTTGGATGAAAATAAAGGATATATAAGAATAAGTGTGCAATAATATTTTGTCTAAATAAAAACACAATTACATTATTACAAATAAAAAAATGAATTAAAACATTAAAAGGAAATTAGAGGATATGTCACTAATAATAAAACAAGATAATGAAAAGTCCCCTCAGGACCTTGAAGAGGCTCTAGTCAATTTAATCATCGTACATAAGGGCTGAAATACAAACACCGTCTATAGAGATTAGTGGGTCATATTAAACCCCATAGAGTTGGACTGTTTTCATTCTGAGTATTCCCCTCTACATGGATAAAATATTCAATCATCCAGAAAGTATAGTATTGATATAACATCTCCTTAAAAGTGGTAGATATGGATAATTTCAATATATGGTGAATTTTTTTCATCCATTGTAATTTTTATCTAATGTTTTTCCTTTTATAGTAAACAATTCGATGTTGTCCATATTTATAAACACATCTTCATAGGCCAAAATTTTAATGAGATTTTTAATAATAATAATATGGCCTTAATTTTGATAATTTTATATACAATGTCGGTCACAAATATGATGGATTTCACAATGAAAAATATCTGATCAATTTGATATCATTATCATGTGAAAAGTCATGTTGTTTGTGCTAATTTTAGTTGTTGGATTGAATGTTGGGGTTGAAATAAAAGCATCATTTGGGCCCCTTTTTTGTTGACTTGGTCCATGATATTATTATCCGAGATGAAAATTATTTTTTCCTAACCATTCTAGGAGAAAAAAATTAATTTATATATATTGATTGTTTCATGAAATTCTATCATCATGGCAGGTCCAGTTTCATCATAGATACATTAGGCCTTCTAATGGGGACAATATGACCATTCAAATGGCCAAATTTGAGAACAATTAATTTTAATGATATATTTTTAATTATATTTGAATCATAATAAAGTAGATTCATACAATTTGGATAATTACAATGATCGTTATATTTACAATAGTAAACTAAATCGATTAGAGAAAATCAGATAATTCTCAATTATTATAGTTAGTACTATAACATGTGTATTTCACACAAATAATATACTTTTATATGAAAATTACTAATGTTAGTAGACACCATGTTATTAATAAAAGTGTAACATCAACTCCCCACAATTATTATTTTGTATTTCCTCATACGAAAAATATATAAAAAAATAAAAAAATCGTCCTCACTCAACCAAAAATATATAAAAAATTATCCAATTATGGGATGTTTTTACCATTTCTCAAATTGGTATAGAATTCCACCATATATTTTTTTAGAAAAAATATTTTTAAAAAACTCATTTTGCATTCTCATGAATAGAAATATAAAATTTGGGTGCTCTGAACTCACTCCTATAAAGATGTTAAAAATTTATTTATTAAGGTTCAGTCATTAACCAAACAAAATGGAAAATATTAGTGTTTGAAAGAGATATATGATTCCATTAAATATTATAATGTTCACAATAATAAATAGGTATTTTTAGGGTTTTTTCATGTGGATATATGACTATAGGAATTTAATTTTTTGTGGAGAGAAAATGTGGGGAAAAACAGAAATAGAAAAATCATTGCACAATCTGACGTAAGACACGGAAGGTTAGGGATAAACATATATAAATGGTAATGTTGTTTGAAGGACTACAAAAATGATATGGATAAAATTTGAATTTTATGTAAAGGTTAAATATGTAAAATAAATAAACCATTTTCTAATGGCACAATAATATATAATAAAAGTGTTATTTTTTGTTACATTTTTATTCTTTCTTGACAGTTGAACATGAAATAAATATCACACTCATATCCAAATCCATGTTTCAAATAATGTTGACAATAATTGTAATAACTATAACAATATCAAAGTGCTAGAAAGAGTTATTTTTAATGTCCCAAGACACTACATATTTAATAATTTTTTTATCACTATTCAATAACATGTATTTAATTACATTAATGAAAAATCATTCCTCAAAATCAAAAAATTAAACCCATTATCTGATCAAAAAAATAGATCATTTACCTCAATAACATAATAAAATAATGAAAATAAATAAAATTATACAAAAAATGAAATTAATTCGACACCGACAATTAAATTTCAATAAAGTTTGTAATATACTTCCTTATAGAATTTTGTGTGGACAAGTAATCAGACTTGGAATTACGATAATAAAGAAAAGGTTTTCATAGGCTCTAAGAGATTTTTGAAAAAAAGATTAATATAAGGTAAATGAGAAGCTATTTAGCTAATGTGATTCTCATATCGTTCAAAAAATGCCTCTATCATAGTAAAAACCAGTAAAGAATGAAATTAAATTTTAAGGTCTACGAAATTAGGACTCACAATCAGGGGTGAAAAACACACAAAATGGAATGACGGTCATAAGATTACTTATTATTAATGATAATTTTATTCCTCAGGCTTGGGGAAGACTTATTTAAAAAAACTGATAATTGATTTTTTTTTGTTTTGACACAAGATTCATTAGACAAATTTCGGATTAAAATAATAAACACTATAGATGAAAATACGTCTTTGTCTCCCCAAGACGTTTGGAAAAACATTCAAAAGGGGATAGTGAGAAAGTTTGAGTAAATTTATTTATATTGTTTTATTTATTTATTTTTTTTATATTGAATTTCCCACAAAAAAATATAAAGGAAAAATAAAAGGATTAATAATTAATTTAAAAAAAATTAAAATGAAAGAGTTAGAAGAAGAATATTGAGAAATAAAGTAAAAGGGAATGATGTTATCCCTTTTTTGGAAGTGGTGGGTCGGAATATCAACCTAGTGGTTGGTGAGATGTAGAACTTAGGGATTCTATGGATGTTGATGTGGTCCCTGGAACAAGATTCCACTAATTTTGATGCTTTAACCTATATCAATTATCTATGGATGTCCTATTATAAGAGTGTTCTTAAAAATGAACTACACCGAAATGGGTAAACATTTTTAATAATTAAATGAACCTCACATCAATATTTAAAAATACTTGGGTGTAGTTTAAATTAGGAATTGAAGATAATTACCTTTTAACCATCATGAAATACAATTCATAGGATGTGTATGTAATAGAGTGCCTTATCCTATTCATTATAGATATTGGTATTCCCATAATTATCGTGTCGAAACTCCTCCATATCATTTAACTACAACAATCTCTCTTCACCAGATTTTTGACAATAAATATTAAATGTTTTGATATCCCAAAATGACTTTTGTTTGATTTCAACTGATAAATAACATGATTTTACAAAAACTACCCTAAATGGATACATACCAATTTGTGTTTTATAGGATGTTTTATAAGGAAAAAGTTATTCATCAAGTCATACATGGATGTATTTTCTGATGGGATTTATAATTTTCTAAATCTCAATTTTAACTTATCTATTATAAAGTTTATATATACCATTAGTTTGGGTTGATATTAATGTAATATTTTATGTACAAACCCATTTTTCCCCAAATATATTAAATTGTTTGATTAATTAATTGAATTCTTATGTCACGTTTATGGGGACAAGGTGTTCAAATTCATTAGAAAATGTGGGTTTTGAAGAACACACAAACATTATGAGCATCATAATTTTTATTCGGTTTGTCCTCAACCCACCTACAAACATAATCTAAATTAAATAAAATATATTAAAATCCATTATAAGAGGGTAATGGTCCTAATAAATTTATTCCCCAAACAAGGTATATCTCACAAAAAATATAGGCTTTTGGGGAATTTATTTTCTTTTAGAAATTGTGAAAATATTTTTGAAGATGTGACATGATTTATAAAAATCATTTTAGTCCATTAATAATGAAGGACTATTGAATATGGATTTTTTTTTATTTTTGGGAGGTCCTCTATGGGCCAAATTATCCACCATTACGGACTGAGTGATTAAATTACTAGATTGAGAAATTTTCGTCTTCATAGATGCATCATTAAATTACCATGTTGTCCCTATTATTCTGAAAAATATGATCTTCCCTAAAATAGAATTTAAAATCACTTTTCATATTCACTTATTGTTCTTTTTATTTTTATTTTTAAAATCACAAACAAAAACATTATATAGAAATGAGGAATAACATGTAACTATGATGTGAGAGATGTATGGTACTCAATGGAAATTATAGTATTACTGATTTTTGAATGAAAATAATTAGAAATTATACTCATGTGATTAGACACAATGTTTTATTTTCCTATTCTACATTGGATTCAATGTTCAATGTCGATGAGAATTATGATGCTTCTAATTATCCTTGGTTTAGAATATCCATTATTGAGTTAAAACATTATAGAAGAATGGTTTGTAAAGATGATGATTATTCACCATACAGATAGGGATAAAAATTATCTATAGAAAAAACCACTACTAAATTTTCTCTTTTAAGTCCCAATGTCTTGAGATTTATTTTCATCCAATTTTATTTAGGCATAATAGATGAAATGAGAAATGGTTCTCTTCTTTTACCAATAATGGACACAATTGAACTATAATAAGCATCACACATCAACTCTAAGGGTAACAACCAATCTAGGGGTTGGATTATAAAAATAAATGTAATAATAGATTAGAGTTTAATGATGTTTCTCTTTCATGATTCATCAAAATGATGAATGAAATAATTTTGGACTAGTCAAGTGAGTAGTATGAGAATCCTACTGATGTTATTGATGAATCGATGATAGAAACTGGTATTACCATGGAATGAACAGATGTGTCGAACTATTATGGGTAAATGAACTGATTAGATCACCTCAATTTTTGTAGGATTGTCTTTAATAGCATATTGTAATATAATTTACACTAGAACAATCCAATTAGTATCCCAAATTTACCTTTTCAAAATTTAGAATAAGGATTCATTTGAAACACATTTTTATTGCCTAAGAGATTTATTTCAAGTATGATTCAAATGACATACCATAAATGGTAAAGTAATTCATGAATACATTTATTAAATTCTCAGTGATTTAAGAAAATTTACTCATCTTACACCTCTATAATTATTTCGGATCATTGGAAATGTTAAAATTAATTCTCTAATATTCATATATTCCAATGTGGAATGTAAATGTAGATTTTTATTAATCCTCAGTTACCATTCATATTTTTAAGTAGCATGTGTAACCATCATCAATGAAATAATAGGTCTTCCTGACTAAAAATTATATAATTTAATCACGGAATGAAACAAGGTAGTGATATTTTTGTGTTTCAATGTTTCATTTCTAATAGTCGATGCACACTCGGCATTTTTTCACTCTTTTTTGTGACAACATCTCCATTTTTATTTTAGAAAATAGTTATGTTAGCCTTCTTAGGTTCCACATAAATCAGACTAACCCATTCACTATCACAAAATTTGGTAGAAAATATCATCTTATAAAATTATTGTAATCGCTTCCCTAACTACCTCATGTGTGGATTCATTATTCATTGTGGTTGTCTGATTGGGTTGGATGATTCTCCAATATGGATTTGTTTCATGGAATGTGTAGGGTTTATTCTAGTTATGTCATCCAGGTTCCAATGTAAGGCATTGTTTTCCAGTAACAATTTAACATGTTTGGATTACTCATTTTTAGTAAGTGATGTAGAGGAAATGATATGATAATAGTGATCCTTGAAGAGGAATGCATATTTCAGGTGTTCATGGAGAGTTTTCTAATCCGTCTCATTTTTCATTTGTGGGATAGATTACTAGGGAATGAAGGAAGTTATTTTAGTTTGGTCTTGTTCATTTTTCTAAATAAAATCCAATGTGTAAATATTGGTATCAATCTTGATAATGAATTTTGAAGAGTTTTCGATATCCCCTGGATTCATTGAGTGTATGAATGATAGGTCAGTATTAACATTCCTATTTATTCATTTTTTAATCATGGTTTAAATTTAACACGATTTACTCTCATTAGAACCTGATTAACATGATGAAATTGGGTTAAATTGACTCTTTGAAGTGTCAATGGATGCATGGATTGATAACGAATAGTGATCTTTACATGGGTATACCATGGCTTGAAAAATTTTTAATTCGACAAGTTGGTCACCAAGTTACATAGATAATAAGCTCTCATGGACATCAATCTTTTTTCTAGATGTTAGGAGGAATGGTCTTCCTAGAATTATGGTAGAGTGATAAGAGGACATATCAACTACCCTGTCAAGGTTATCGAAACGATCTGGAAAGATAATATCATTATATTGGATAGAAACATACTATATTATTCCCAAAGGGAAATAAATCATTGATTGTCTATATGGATGAAAACAACCATTGGATATTATGGTCCGAGACCAATTTGGAATAGATGAATTTAGGCTTGAAATTTATCAGGTCTCTTGAGTCTATGAGTGAATCAGCATTGTTTTAACTATTTATTTATCATGGAAACAAAATGGTACATGGATACCTGCACATAATGGGTGTGGACTACTAGGTTGAAACATTCTCAATGGTCCTATGTTATCTCTTATGGGTGAATAACTCATTCAAAAACTGAGAATATATATGAATGTTTCCTTTTGCATCTATGATTTTAATTTCCACTTAAAAACATATAATAATATTGAACATTTCAAGATCAAGTTCAAAGGATTTTCATGGCATAAAATTTCTTGAGGAAATGTAATTGAATTCCTAAGAGATATGGAAGGATTTGAGGGAGGTGCGTTAGTATACTTTTCATGTGTCTCTTTTCTTATCATTTTCAAGGCCATCATTTATAGGGTAGTTAGAGGATACATAATTAATTTTGTATATTTTTACCATTATAAGTGTAATTTTAAATAAATTTCCCTTAGGTCTACATAATGGTTGATATGGGAGTTGGGATAATTTTAATATTGTTACTGGCTTAGGTGGGATTCATGTTGACAATTAGGGTTTCAATGTTTTTATGTATAGAAAGGGTGGAGGAAAGTTCTTCTACTTCACATTCCATTGGTTTGATAGAATAAATGTCTTCTCCCAAATTGGTAATTCATTGTTTTTGGTTAATAATAATTTTATAGAATTTTAATGAGAGGCATGATTACCATACCTCAATCATGGGATAAATGTAGAAGATATGGACTCATAGTGGGGTTGGATGATGTTTCTAATGAACTAACCTGATTGTTGAGGGTATGTGTTAATATAATCATATGCTACATTGAGATACATTGGTATAGATGAATCATATTGATCAACTTGAATTTTTGTACATGTGTCAGTTGGATGAGTTGGTGTGCTGGAGATTCCATTGTATTTGATTGGTATAGGGATCATATATTGGGGAGAAGATGATGTTTGAGGTTTGGAATCCTCCACTAGTTGTCTCAAATGACCTGTATATTCACTCATCCAATCAGTAATAATTTTGGGAATTATGTATTGATTCTCTTGTACTTTATTGACGTGAGTAGGTGATCTATTATGGAATTGAAACATGTTTATAGCCTAGTTTCTTATAAGATCTTTTGCAGTTGCATGAGTTTTTTCAACAAGATTGACACCACTTGAGGCATCAATTAATATTCTCTCTAGAGATAATAACCCATCCTAGATGTATTGAATCAAGATTTAGTATGGTAATTTTTTATGAGATCATGTGGATATACGAGTTCTGAACCACTCATGGTACTCATTGGTTGATTAATTAGGTAATTGTTAGCTATGACTAATTTCATCATGGAATGAACTAGTCTTAGATTCAATAAATATTATCTCTTACAAGGGTTTCTTCATGTCAATCCATGAGTATATGAAACCACGATAGAGGTAGTACACCCTTGAATTGGTAGATTTATCTAAGGGATAAAGGGAATTATCAATGATTTATTAGTTCTTCAGATACAACTTGAGGCTTCATGATAGAGCTCGCAACTTGGATCTCTTTGGGATGAACGCGTGGATCCTCACCAGTTAGTACAAGCAAATGATGTAGAATAGGAATTAAACATAATTTGTATTTGAAAAAAATCCTTACTGTTTTGATATTTGATACCAAGGGGTTGGTAATTCAGCTGAGGGTTAGTGAGTTATTTAAGGGTTGGTTCCCTAGGATTGACAATATCTATATCAATTGGATGTAGAATGACCAAAAATTGAATGATTTAGTTATCCCTAATGTTCCTCCTATCATTTCATATATTATGCTCTATTTTACTATTAAATAGATATGAGGCACTTTTTGGGAGGCAACAGTGAATTAAGATATGTTTATATGGATAAAAAGGTGGGGTTTTAATAGTGTATTTTTAGTTTATGATTTTTATGAGGATGTCATCTTTTTTGTGTTGTTTCTTAATTTGTTTTGTTTTTTAAAATATTTAAAAAAAATAAAATACCTAGAATACTTAATGAACCATACCAATAAAAAAATCCATTTGAAGAATGATTTTTTTATATTGACTGTTAAAGGGTTCAGTGCTATGCTAATATTTATAGAATCATGTGGGTCAAATCCTCGGTGATGGTACTTTTTAATAGTTAGTTTTTTTATATTTTTATTTTTTAAGGGTTGTATTGAATGAAGAGTATAGTTAAATTAATTAATGGATGATTTTTGATATAAATATTTGATAAGGGTTATAGTGAGTTCATTATTGGGGATCTTAATCAAATTATATCATGGAGCCTGTCATTATATTGAAATAAATTAACACTATCATCACATGATAATTTTGATTTGAATTCCTACGTGTTGAGGATTTAGTATAAATAGTAACAAAATATAGGGTAATTATTATAATCAAAACATGTGAATGGTAGTGTATTTATGGTTTCAATAATCCATTTAATCCACATGTTTAAAAAACATTTCATAAATCCATGATAGTTTATGTTCAACAATCACAATGTCAACCTAAATAATTCTCAATTAGAAAAAGCCCTCAATTACTTAATATTTGAAAATTTTCACTCAAAAAATATTATATTTACTTAACAATTGATATGGTATTAATAAGGATTATGATGTTTAGGGTGATTACTTTTTAATATAACATGAAAAAATATATTAAATGAGTTGTCCACCAAACATAGTCACGGTTGTAATGAAAGTTAAATGCATACATTGGATTTAACATGAAAAAATAAGAGGGGGATTATTTTGATTGAATTAAACTATTTTAAGACCATTAATATTGTGAAATAGATTTTGTATTAAAATAAGAGACGATGATTAAGAAACATGCATTAAAATTCTATTGAATTGAAAACAGACTTACATGATTACAGAAAAAACCCAAAACAAACAATAAAATGAATGTATAGTAGAGGTATATTTTGTTTAATTTTATTTAATGAATTCACTCCCAGTAAATATTAAATGATATATTCATTTATAATATTATCCATATTTTCTGAAAACCCAACTCCTTGCAAGTTTATGAGGGGTGTATTTATAGACCATAGAGATAGACTATTTTCATTTAAAGTCTTTCCCTCCAATTGGATTGAGTATTGGACCATCCTGAGAGCATAATCATGAGATATCCCTTTCATAATAGTTATTATATGAATTTTTTACTTCTACTCTAAAAATTTTAAATCCATTGGAAATTTTATCCAATTATATATATATTATACTAAACAATGTGATACTATCCTTTATTTCAAAATCTTCCTGTAGGCCCAAATTTGAAAGAATTTTTAATTTTAATATTACCACAAATCAGAAAAAGAAAATTTAAAATGTCATCCACCATTTTCTTTCCATTATAACTGAAAAATATCAAATCAATTAGATATATATATCAGAATAAAAGTTAGATATTTTTTGATGATTTGAATTTTATGAATGAAAGTTGGGAAGGACTTTAAATAAGTTTTTTTGCAACATTTTTCTAGAGTTGGGCCTTGATATTTTTATCCATGATGAATTGTATCAGACTATATATTTTTTGTATAATTAATGAAGTCATACTTTTGGATTGAGCCTAGAAATTAGAACTACATTGTTGGTCCAGTTTCATCAAAGATTCTTAGGGCCTTCTAATGTTCCCCAGATGACCCTTCAAATCACCAAGTTGGGCAATTATTACTTCTTCTAATAATATGGTAATAGAATATAGAAGCATAAAAAATAAAAAAAATTGTATTTCTATGGTGATAGTTATAATGAAAAAGTAAACTAACTTAGTAGTATTTATAATAATAATTCTAAAAATTTATTTAGTAGTAAAACAATGGAATTTCAGAATAATTATTGACATCTAAATGTAAATTACAACATGGATTTGACCAAAATTTATGAATAAATAAATGACATCAATATGATAAAATTATTCAATAGAATGATGATAATATCCATTTTATATTTTAAAGTTTGTGTGGTAATGTTTATTTTCATGCATTATAATGGAAATAATATAGATTATATCCAAGTAGAATTCTATTATAATTATGATCACCATTCACAATTGATATACTAAATGATTATGGACGTTTTAGGACTATTGGAAATTTTTTAATGTGTAATTGATGATAGAACATGGATTTAGTGATGTATCATTTAAATTATGATACGGGTTATTGTGATGAATCATTTTTATGGAATTAGATGAGTTATGATATTTCATTTTCTCTTGGGATGTGTATAGATTTTGGGTACATGAACACATCTCGACATCGAATGAAGTATATAGGTTTTCCATTGCATCATGAAATGTATAGAGTATGGAATATTTTATACTCTCATTTATATATATGATTTTATTAATGAAATTAATATACATGCTAGTAATATATAGGGACACAATTAGTGGTTCTCTAATGTTATCACACTCACACATTTCTCAAGCTATTTATTGTAATTAAAAACACTATATATTATGACTTTGCAAAGGGAAAGGTCTGTCATAATATTTCCAGATCGATGTGTATTGTATGTGTAGGTGTAATTTTATTTATATCCACATGAGAGAGTTTTTTGTTTGTTTCTGATATGTTTTGAATGATCATCTGATAATTTATATATTTTACATTTATTTGAAATTCGTAACATTGGATAAATTTAATTTATACATCATGTGTGGTGTATATAAAAAACTATATGCTAACCTTTATTCTCATTCAATTACTATTAAAATATTTATATATTATTTTTAATAATTTTTTTATTGTGGATTATTATATCCATGGTATAATCTCTTTATGATCCTTTATATCCCCCTACTAACATTTAAGATCCTATATCATATAAGTTGTCACACTAGGGTTCTATGGATAATAATTTTATTCTCTGTGGAGGGGAAATATGATAATAATCATACACTCAGTAGGATGAAATAGAAAAATTTCAATTCAAATGATATATTTTATGAGACAACATAAATTCATTCCAATAAAACAATACACACATTAATGAATGTGTTTGATAAGAATATTCTTCTAATGTTTAATGAATAAAATATAACATTTGAGGTATAATATTGTTGATATCATATAATAAGTAATCACAATGGTGGTTGAATATGGAAAAATATATGTAAATAATGTTTCAATATTGTAGATATTAGAAGATATTTTTATGGTTCAAATAATAATGGATATTAAAAATCAATATAAAAATTTATTTAGGGAGAATTCACTATTATTTTTCATATTATTAAATTAAACCTCACACATAGTGATTATGTTGAAATATATTACCAATGATTTAGATTATATGTAATGATATTATATAATGTGATATAAATAAAAATTATTATATGTGAACGAATAGGTAGTGATTTTATTATTTAAAGTGGAAGCATGAATATGTTTTCTAATGAATCATTCTATTCTGAATCAAATGTTTTCCCAGTTTTTATCATATATAAATGGGGAGACTACAAATCACCTATAGATGGTGGAGATTTCAAATCCTCATTATCTGAATTCAGAATGTTGTAGTGTAGAATACATCAACTAAGATATCATCAAGTTATTATTGATACTTACATTATGGGATGGAAAACTCTAAAAAATATCACTTCATAGAAAAATGTAGGGATTAATTAATTTCATTATTGTGATATTTATATATATAGTTTCTTTTAGAGATAATTGAAGTGCTTTATATGTTATTTTATTTTTTATTAATTTTCACATGGAAATATATTGATTGAGTATGTATTTTATTCAACACATAAAAAAAACTTTCAATATTATAGTTATAAATAACATATCAGTGTTTCTAAAAATGATTTTTAATATATGTGAAGAAAAATTTATATTATGATATTGGGAAAGAACCATTAGTTGTGTGAGACAATTGTATATCACTAATGTGGAAGTTTTGGAAGAAAATATTTGTTTTTTTCCTAACTATACATTATTGTTAATGGTGAAAATGCAGATAGTTTTTATTTTAAAAATTAATCAATACTAGAAGTTGGATATAATGAAATAAAATTTTGTGTTGAAAATAGTTATTGTTCAAAACATTGATATATTTTTTGATAAAATTTAATTCTATTGGTTACAGTCTAAATAAGACATATCATATTTAAAAAAAAATGAACAAAATATATACATATGGATGATCATGGAGATAGACTAATGTATACTATATCAAGGTCATATATATCAGAATATTGTTTTAGTAAGAGATAAAAAAAATATAGATATAATATAATTTATATTTTAAGGAGTGATATGAATTTTCCAATATAGTTCACATATTTGGATTTGATCAGGTGCAACATATCATTGTCAATTGATAATGTATCCTTCTTTTTTAACATTTTAAAAATGATACATATTCAATTGAAAATATTCACAGAAATTTGTGACACATGACTAATAATTACACAAAAAAATTCTACAAATATATTTTATAGGATTGAGGATAACAATGAACAAGTGATCTTAATAACACTATTTGGTGAACAAAATATGGGTTGATGAAAAATGATAAATTTCATTTGTACGTTATTTTTTAATTATTTTTTTTTATTATTTTAGGGTGAATAAATAAGAAGAAGAAAATTTTATTACACTATTTTATTATTCTTATATGTAATGTTTTTTTGGATAATAACAAAACATTTTATTGTAACAGTTAAACTTAATGAAAAAAATACTAATTTGAACTTGTCATAAAACAATCATATCAGTGTTATTTCTCTAAAATTATCAACCATAATTATCAAATTGTTTTAATCGTTTAAAATGTACATGTACTTAAATGATAATAATTTTTAATGTTTTCATATTATAAGGAGACATCTCACAAATTAACATTCATATTTCACCAAGTCTAATTAGTTATCTAACAAGTTACCACGGCCTTAGAATAAACATAGACCCCCCACATGAGGAATCAATTGAATATATTATTAGGTCATTTTCATTACATATTTTAATAAAAAAATATAATAACTCACAAATTAATTCTTAATAACCAGAGATAACATGATCCATCTAATGAATTAATTTTTTAGAAATCTTCTTGAATTCTACCCTATATTGAGATATTATTATATTTATCCCCATTGATTTTATCATCAACTATATGTTATGTTTTTTCATGTATTTAATGTTTCCCTACCTTTTAATTCAAAAAAAATTAATATTTCCCAATGATATTTTATTGAACCCTAATTATTAATGAACAAAAAACATGTTTGTACTTCAATACATTTGTTTAAAGTGTTGTTATTAGATAGAGGTTTCTATCGAAATTATCACATAAAAGGAGATAGTTAAACTCAAATGGATAGATATTTTATTATAAATATATCTTTGGTTGTCACTTTTTCATCAAATATTATATATAATATTATATATGAAAATTTTACCCATTTCAAATTCCTTTTTAATTTTGAACCTTTATAAAGTATTACTTGATACCAAGAGGAACTGTTATATAAACACATACATAAAATTAATATATATTACATATTTATATACAAATATATAATTAATTACACATATACATACCCAAGGATCATAACAGTTTTCTATAATTAGATAATAGTAACAAAGTATTATTATTTTTTGAAATGTCATCAATGTTTAACAAAAAGATATTATTCTTTAGTTATCTTTATTGAAATTCTATACTTAAATCCAATCTTAATAACCTTTGGAATTGAAAAATAATAAAGGGTGATATAATATGCTTATTATGGGTAAATATGGTGATAAATATGAAAAATATGAACATAAGTGTATGAGAACATTACCATATCATTTGAAAAACATATACATCATCGAAAATATCATAATATAGAGTCATGAAATAAGGATTTGTAATCTGTAATACATGAATCATTTGGAAATAAAATAACATGAGTCACTAGAACATAAAAATGGAATAATAAAAATAATTTAAGAATGCATATATGCATAGAAAATCATTTCTTTATTAATAAATGGTCATACCAAAAAATTTAATGGATCTCCATGGGTGGATAATTTTTTTACACCTGACACTCTAACCTCCGAATTTTCATTTAATTCCACAAAGTGAAATGGGTTAACATACCATGAAATCATAGTAGTCATGGTCCACTCCCAATACCATCATAATAGATAAAGACCCTTACTAAACTGAGTTCACTAGCTGTTCCATTACAATATAACTCATGAGTTATAAATAGTTTCCAAATTCATTGTATGGAGCTATAGGTCCAACACTTCACTTCATTAAAATAATATATATGTTTGTGTGTGATTTAGAAGAACATAAAACATTAAACAAATAATAACCCATGAAATGAAGTGGGTTTCATAATCATTTTATCCATTCATAGTATATGGAAATGAGATAGGTTTCAAAATCATTTAATAACATCCTTATATCATAATAGAGGGAGAAGAGAAGATGTTCATCTCATAATTTAATATTGGTAAAACAGTTTTAAAATAAAAGGTTTTTATAATCATAAAATATAATAAATAATTAATAGAAATAATATGATTGGTATCATTAGTTTTTTACCCTGTAAAGAGTTAGATGCAGTAAAGGATGTAATATTAGATAGAGAATTAATTTGAATGATAAATCACTCTGATTATTCTTCTATAGGATAACGTTTCAATAATATCAAATTTTTTAAACTATTTTTTTGGAAGTCCATTTAATTGAAAAGAATCATAAAATAATATAAAGTAATATTAAAAATAATCAACTAATTCTTTTGATTAATGTAAATATTCAACTATTTAAAGAATAAATCATTTCAAAAATAATTTCATTTAGAAATACCATTAATAAAATATTTTTTAATTTATGAAAAAAATATAAAATATTTCATGAGTAAATGTTAAATTCTTCTTTGAAACCTCATTTTGGAAATATTTTCAAATAATGTTTATTTCATTGAAATATTTTAATTAAAAAATAATAATTTACATTATTGTATGGAAATAGTTTTATTTTATAATAACATTTAAAACAATTCAGTGATCCTTAAAATGTTTGAGTAGCCATAAAAGTGAGAAATTATTTTCATGAAGGTCCTGATAAAAAAAATTCATTTCAATTTTTTTTAAAATATAAAAGGAAATTGTTTTAGCCACGAACCCCTACATACAATGATTCTTATCCTAATCTAGAAATGATGAAATGTCATTAATGACCCCCATATTCCCTCCTCTATTAGGCCTCGAGGTGGTGAGTAGCACTAAGGGTATGCATATTTCATAATATGAGAAGAATTACCCTTTTTATTAAAACAAGATTAATAGATTTTATGTATCAACCTAAAAACAACTCCAAGACATATATATAACAAATACAAAATCTATATTAGTTGCATGATTAGAAATCATAATATAAAAAATTCAACAAATCCCCAATGTATGTCAAAAATATATGTTATTAGGTGACACAACATCTGTCCCACTGTCTGAGCTACTAATTCCTATCATAGTTCACATAGTCCTTCTGGAAACATAAAAATAGTTATATATATATGGTGAGTATAAAATAATACTAATTCGTAAAAAACAATATCACTCATTCATAAGTGATTTAGGGAATACTGATGACCTCATTAGAAAAAATCATAAGCATAAACACCTAATAAGTCATACAATCCATCCCACATCACATATGCATGATCAACAAATAATGAAAGTAAAATAAATTAATTTAGTAAGAATATCCATTATAAGGTACCCAGGACACATTACTAATGATTATCTACTATCACAGCATAATAAAAAATCTCCTCATCCTACCACAACTTTTTAATATACCACACCTCAATCCTCACTCATACACATGGGTCTCATAGCCAGTCTCATCACTTACGAAAATGAAGCTCATAAGATCTCGCCCGCAGACACATGGGCCACATATCACATCACGCCTCGGATGAAAAATCACCTGGGATACATTTCACATTATATACCACCCACAAAAACCTAAACCACACACTAAAGCTCATCCTCAAGAAACATTGGATATCATATCACATCTCATCTTAAAGACACCTAGGAAGAACCACTAGCCCATACACACCATGTAATCAAAAACCAAAACCTTCTTAAAGAATCGTTGCCTATCAACACATGTAGGAGGGACAACGTAAGAGTGGATGTCCATCCAAACATCATCCTGCTATGACGTTTGGGAAAGACATCACCCCCCTAAAAATGGGGGTGTTTATCAAATCGTTCTCAATTAATGTTGGTGTGTAAATAAATCAAAATGATAAAAATATAAGAAATACATATAAATACCAAAAATATAGCCTAACCTATGGGTTCTTATGCATAAAACATAACACAACAATTGAAACATTACTGATTCCTTTAAATGATGAACCACATAATGAGTCACAACTCAAATCATATCGTCAACCAATTCTTTCAACCAATTATCATTTTTCTAAAAAAAATTAATTTATTCCATTACAATTCATTCTTCTACAATGCACCAGAAAAAAACATCCATGTAGAAAAAGTCACATAGAGATAGAAGAAACATCGTAAATTATTCCACTTCACATTTCATCTCCATTTAACACCCATTGATGTCATAAAATTTTTTCCTAAACATAGAGTGTATCTTTGTGCATGATACTCATGGAGAAACTATAGGAGAAATACCCATTAATGTAGTTCCATAATCATTATTCAATGTCATGACACCCAATACATCCTATCATCATAAAAAACCCCAATATAAATCCACAACCAACAACTCATCACACACCAAAAATTATATGCATCCCCATTTCATTACCACACCACTCCCGTCAACACATAACCACAAAACCCAAACACCACCAAGTTGTATAAAGCATCCTTCCAATTTTACCTAGAACACAAAACCCACTACAATTAACACATCAAAACAATAAAAAATCTTATTTAATTTTTAAATGGGGAATTTCATCAACATAGAAATCATAAATAAAGGGGGTTATCATATAAGACATAAGATCCTAGTGATACCATTTATTTTAGTCGGATATACAAGATTAACATATGCCATACATTTGATTAAAGGAAAAAATAAATTCATTAATTCATCATCAATTTATGTGCAACTAAGGACCACCAATGGCCATTATTTTCCGTAGTAAAATATCCCATAAATTTTATATCATAAATAGATAATAATAAAGAATATAAGTCACATTTCCTGACCCCACATGTAGATCATACGCATATTCAATTATATTTATTAATATTGTATTTTTCTATCTTTACAATAGATATATTCATTAACCCTCCCCAGTTGATAAAAAAATAAAATATATACGAAATGATATCAACTTGAAGACAAGATGATCAACACTATATTATTGTGGAAAAATAGGGGGTGAACTGGTAGATGGAAGATCCTCCATGGAAAACATGATCCAAAGGCTAAAACACACTGCCTGACTCATCAAGGATGAAAGGTTATGGAAAATTCCTTACGATAAATAGAAACACATAAGGATGAAAGGATCTATGATTTAGATTGGATAGATCCAATCAATGGGAGAAAGTGTATTTAAAATCCATTAAAGTAGGTTCTTGACAAAGGACCCGAAATTTTGATGTCGAAGTATTTTTAGGTTTTTAGAATATAGATATGATTATAAATGGATCAAAAAACATTGAATATTGTATTAAACACATTTTACATCAAATACAACATAAAAGGGGTGAATGTGCAAGAAAGTAGAAAAAATAAAAAAACATGGACTACTGGAAAAGACTCACTATAAGGTCATTCACTAGTGTGGGTAATTACTATGATCTAAATGTGAAAGTGAACATTCTAACTCAATGGTCACGAATCAACATTTCAAGATACTTTTGGAGAACTTGCCATTCAGATCTTCTGGGGGATGACTCGCCATTCAAATCTATCAGTGTATGAGTGACCATTCTGATCTACCGGTGGAGGATTCATAGGTCCTACTTAACCATAGATGCTACTACAATGACTCTCCACTGGAAGCAAACTAGTGTGAGTCACCATTATGACCTACCAGTCTTGAATCAGAATTTATATTATGTTTATAAAATCTGGATTTGAGTCACTGTGACCTAAATAAACAGTTAAAACAGTTAATTTTTTCACATGTAATGAACCAGATATGTAAGTACCAATACATCAAATACATATCAAACTATTATCCCCCTATGAATTCAAATCTAAACACAAATGGAAATGTGGTTTTCGAACTCCCACACCACGAGATGCTTCTCATGGATCTTTATATGTTTGAAAGACTGCTAATAACATCAATGATCAAAGATAAAACACTGTGTTTTTGTAATAGATGGGTGAAAATGTCCTCATACAAGAACAACTCCACTGACCTTTATTAACACAAAAACAACACGTCACACCATACAAGAAAAACAAACACACTATCTGAACACAAAAATGAGGAATACCTTCCCCCATGTCAATATACTATACATTATGGGCAGCACTTACTTTCCCTCATAGTTTCTTTCACATTATAATTAATGTGTCTTTATTAGGAATCATTTCCTCCTCTATTCATGTGTCTGTACAATAACACACATTTTGGAAATAGGAAAAAAATCGTCTAATAGACCATAAGGTTCAAACATTAAATGACATGGTAAAAACGAATATGGATAAACTAAAAATAACTATGGGTATTGGGATTTCATAAGAACTTCTCATTTTCATGTAATTTCCTCTAGTCCCCCATGCCTCCGCAACAAGTGAACTAAAGGAATGGTTCGTCCCCACAACACATTCTCCCAGTTATCTTGGATCTCCACCAGCCGCTCCACATATGTCGTGCTATCTTCGATATCCAAATATCCCTAGTCAATGACCTGTGAGTCATCATTAAGATACTGAAGAGGTTGGGAGACATGGATGAAATAATAGATCTTATATAACTATGGTTAAAACACCCACTAGTATGCAATCTTCCCTAATCATCCCAACACCTCAATGAGTCATGTGAAACTGGGATAAATATTACTCAATCTAGTAAACCCTCACTGCACATGTAAATGGGAAACCATGAAGTACACGTAGTCCCCAACCTATAACTCCATGGGCCTCCTCCTATAATTAAAATACATCTTATGATGGTCATTTGATTCTATCATCCTCTCACGAACATGATGAACATTTTCGGTTGTGCTCTGCACTTTAATGGGACCATGAGAAGATATCACCCCACCCTAAATCAAGCACAAATGAAAATGGTATGGTCTTCTATAAATGTCTTCAAACTAATCCATTCTAATGGAATTATTTTTAGATATTATTTTCAGAAAACTCTAACATGGGAATGTGTCATACCCAATATCCTCCAAAGTCCAAGGCTCATGATCGCAACATATCTTACAGTGATTGTATAGTTTGTTCTCTCTTACAATCTATATAAGGTCATATATTATTAATGAGTCATTACTTCATTCAAAAAGTATGATGTAATCCTATATATACTCATGTTGTAAACTATGTACCCTGATATGAGATAATAGACCTCCAAAATTCTTCAAAATGCACCACCTCATCCATATACCTCCTTTAAAAGTTATCAATTGTGCTAAAATATTTGATTGATAAGAAGTGATAAAATTTCATCATCTAACCCACTACTACCAAGATATACTCATAGACACCCTTTGAATTGGGAATCCCTATGTGGAAATCCATCAATATGTCATCCCACTTTTAGTTTTGGGCATATAAAAGATGCAATAAACCACTAGAATCACGGTGCCTAACCAACACTTGCTATAACAATAAAAATGTAAACCCAAACTCTCATACATTCCATTTTATCTCAGGACACCAAAACTACTCCCTCAGTCAATGATAAATCATAGATAATCCTATGTGATTCGCTAAAGGTGAGATGTGAAAATAATGAAGGACTCCATCAGACATAGACAATAGAATAAATATTATCCCATGGAATGTCATATTATTCTGAACATCCTATGGAAATCCTCCCAGAATATAATTGTGGCTAAAATAATATGGCATCACCTATGTCTCTGATTCTCCCCATTGGGACTCCTGCAACTATCACATCAGTGAAGAATACATTGTCAAAAGAAAAAAATCATCTATTAAAATCCAACCATACATCTAAGTGCATGACTTAAAAATCCTCCATCACCATCCAAGCATCTGATGATTCCAAAACCACATCCTTTATCTACATCATACTCAAGGAATTTTCCCTGAAATTCCCCTTCCCTAAGGTGTAGGAGACCCTATAATCATAGTCCCAAGAGAACTACATCCACCTATGTTGTTAGTTGTTCAGATCTCACTATGAAATGATATACCACAAAATCATGTCATCCCTGAAGACCACAAAATGATCCATAATAAGGTAATTCCTCAAAAAATTCTAGGAAAACACAATGGATGTCAACACAATATTATGGGCTGCATAGCAACATCAATGTGGGTGTAACTACCTATACCCACAAAATATAACTCTTCATTGATTTAGAATCACGCATCAAATTCCCATACATGAAGCATCAAAAAACACATCGAACATCTCCCCTACCTCTATGAACTAGATAACTAGAGCACTGAAAAAATCCCCTTAATATAGATTAAATATACCTAACTAAACATGATCCATACAAAATCCATGTGCTTTCTATTCACAGCTATCAATGGAAATTCCACTTAAGATAAATCAGGTAAAATTCACCAGTAATAGACTTCCAATACATGATATCTTCAATCCTCTACAAAATTATTGTGTTCTTCCTTTAAAGAAACTTCCTTGAACACTGACAAATCCATTTCTTCACCCTACAATGACACAACATGTTCAAGGAAATACACCAATCATGTCCAAATCATGAACTTGTAAATTTTTTTTTTGATATGGTGGTGTTGAAATACCTCTAAGACATTCCAAAGATTCTTAGTATGAAAATCCTCTAACTTCATTTCTACAAATATTTCATCAATGAATACAACAACAAACCGGTCCTTGAAAAAATGGTAGTCAAATTTCATAATTCCTATGAACATGGATACTGTGTTTATAACACAAAAAAATACAAATACAAACTCAAAGTGCCCATACCATCACCTAAAAGAAGTCATTAGGATATCACCCTACTTCACACGCAACATGTGATATCCATACCACAAATAAATAGTATAAAATCAACTTTCTTCTCATAACTGGCCGAAAATATTATATATCATTAGTATTGGGTTACATTTCATGACTGTCATTTGATTCATTATCTAGTAGTCTATGCATAACCTCATACCCCTAAATTACTTCTATGAAAACAATATTATAGTACCATATGGTGACACAATAGGCCGGATGAATCCATTCATTACCAAGTCATCAATCAAAATCATCATCATGCAAAACTAAGAATGTTAAATTCGATATAGATCCATTGAAATCAGACATGAATATGGTTGTATGTCTATTCATTACTCAACATCATGTTAGGGGGTATTAATTAATAACCTCAAAAATGAAAACATCTGTGAACTCCCCAATAACTATGGGAATCTACAAAATCTCATCATCCATTAATTATACTAATAGATCGAATAATGAGAAAAGAATAGGTTTGATACACATACTACAGAAATGGAGACTATGATAAACAACAAAATCGACATGACCATCATCTATGTCTGACAAATAAACATATCCATATTTAGTTGATAACATAATTAAATTAATAAAATCCATTGATTCTAATAAATACATCGTATGGTTGAATCTATAGAAATATGTGATCCCCATAGGATTGATGTGGTCCCATTATCATTTTTCATCCTTGTTACACATCAATCAAGATGGTCTGACCTCAAACTAGTCTACTCAACACTAGGGGCCTGAAAAGCCTCTCTACATCTAGTCCAAGAGCATGGTCTAGACTAGGTGAAAAAAGGAGTGATAACATCCTATATCAATCTATGAACAATCAAGGTTACAAAACAAGTTAATCATTCCTATATCAATCACTATACATGTTAGAACATATACCTATATGGAATGAAACTGACCACAACTTGCTTCTCTGCACCTCTACTGATGATTTCCTCCATAAACAGGACAAGGTTAAGGTCGCTAAATTTCATCATGAGTTTATTTTATACCTCCTTTATCTCCCCATGGTGGAGCCTGAGCCTATTGTAACTAATACTCAAATGTCCTAGACAAAAATAGCAGATACAACTTCTCTGTAATCTATCCACATACACTATATTGAGAACAAAAACCCACTCTTCTCTTATTTTAAAGATTTACACTAACTTTAACCAAGAAACAAATTGTCCCCAAACCCATATGAGGGCCATGGGAGCAATAATCATTTGAAGAATAAGAGGAAAACTACTAAGGATGCTTCCTTATGAGTCAAAAAAAATCAAAGGTACAAGTACATGATATCTACCACTAATGGAATTCCCTCTCAAATAACATTGTTGGATCCCCTATTGTGATATCCCTCCTCCCGAGTGCATCAATTTGATTATCTCATATTTATAGGCCAACAAGTATGAATTAATTGTAAATGGAGTATCCACATACTGGATACAAGGTTTAAGTGCTTCCTCTAAGCTTCGTGCACGACACTCATCATCCCAAAATAGATCCTCATAAAAATTAAAGATATCCTTGAACATTATCCCTAGCTCTCGTAAAGACATACTCCCCTTCTAGAGGTAGAGTAACAAATGCCTCTTTTCGTCATTCATGATCTATGAATGGAATTTGTCTTCGAACTCCATCAAAACTGTGACCTGCAGTATGTCAACCTCCATCATCTACCCTAAGTATAACATATCCCACTAACGCATAACTACCCATATAAGGATAATTACAAAAGAAATACAATACCACATCAGAGCCTTCATCAAATAGAATGTGATATTAAACACCTCTATCCATCTCTCTATATCCATGTTCAAAACACTAACTTGATACATTGTTGTGGTCTACTAGTGGAGATCATCTGACATCATATACCATTGGTCCGCCCCCCTCAACCGAGTCGACCATCATCCGATGAACCAGGTCGGTATACTAAGCCATATATGCACGAGCAACACTCAGAAGATTACTGACTACCATAATTGAAAATGGAGTACAAGGAATTACTATGTCTGATAAGTATAAAACATTATTTATGATTTATTTTAAGACATTTTTCAATATTCTATTATAAATTTTATAGTCCACAATCAACGAAATTACAAAAATAACACCAATTATTATGATGTTTGTACCTTTCCTTAGGTCTTTACCCTACAAATTGTGTAGCCTCAAGTGGTCGTTTGGTAGTCTAAAATTTCATTCTTTAGATCATGGGGGCCCTAAAATCTTCTGTCCCAGCTGGGCTGCTCTGGCCTAAGTCACGCACCAAGATCAACTAAATTTTTTTCCTTACTAAACCATGAAATCCTCAACATTGTTTACTCTAATATCTATCTTATCTCTCAATCATCACCATTGATACCATTGTTGCATTACTTCCACCCTTCAGAGATGTCCCTCCTGAGAGGACAATGAGGAAAGGGATATAAGTATCCCCCTGAGTCCCACATCTAGTAGGCCCTAGGGTGGTAACTAGTACCAAGTGAAAAAATATCTCATAATATGGGAGTCATTATGATCTATATGAAAACAAGATCGAGAGATAAAATTTATCAACCTCAAAAAATCTAATTGATATATGAATGAAATCCAAAATCCATCACAGATGAATTTTTGGAAATACAACTATTAAAAATGAAACAATTATCCAAGTTAAATACTAATGATAAGATAACTAGTGACAGAAAAATTGTCCTAATGTCCGAGCCAGTAATGCCCAACCTGATCCATTTAGCCCTCTGGGAAATTCGAGAACATTTTTATATACATTGTGTGAGTATAAAAGTATTTTAATTATGAAAAACCAGTATCTAACATGAAAAACTAAGATAGTAATACTAATTATTAAATGATAAATCATTAAAATTATAACACATAATAAGTGATACTAACCACACCCAGCTCACAAAGGCACTATCAAAAAATAATGCACGTCCTATAATGTAGTATATTAAGAACATCGATGATAGAGTATTGTGCAAAAAATTACCACTAATTAGCCACTATCACAGCTAACCACAAAACATCATGGGGCTCCCACCTCTTCTAAATATACCATACTTGAACCCATAAGCACACACCTAGGCCTCCCCACATATTACTATCAACTAGGAAGATGAAGCATAACACATCTAGAGCATAGACAGCTAGGCCAAATTAAATATTACATCCTGCCCGAAAACACATATTCCACATACCACATTAAATCCCTCCCGCGAACACCCATGTCACACACCACAACTTGGCACAAATTCATCGAGAAATGCACAAAACATTTCTACCTGAAGAAAACTAGGATGAAATACTCACCAGCGAACACAAGGGCCTCACAAACCTCAACCTACCGAAAGAATACTAGGAGATCACAAACTGGATGTGGAAGTAAGGAAGTGAAGGTGTCCAAAAATCCCTCATCCCACCAAGATGTTTTGGAAAGACACCACACCCCATAAAAATGGGGGTGTTTAGAAAGTAATGCTCAACTACTGTGTGGTGACAATTTAAATAATAGGGAAAATATAAAATTAATTCATAGAGATACCAAACATCGAGACCAACCTATGGGTTCTCAATCGACAACCACACCATAAGATTTAAAACCTTGCGGAAGCCTCTAAATGCACAATGAAAAAATTAGTCACAAAGAAAATCATACCCACAACTAATTCATTTATGCAATTATCATTCTTAATTAAACAATTATATTATTCCTTTAATATATAGGAATCTAAGAAGTATAATATAAAACAAAATTCATATTAAAAGACACACGGTGGAAGGAGGACCAAATTAATTAACCCACATCACATTTCCTCTCTATTTAACACTCATTAATGTCAAAACAATACTAATCCGGAGAAATATAGTGAATATTTAGGAATGATATTCATAATGAATGTTTTAGTTAATTACCCATATCTACCCCTTCCATAGTCATTATTCAAATTCATGTAACCCAATCCATACTATAATCATAACAACCCCCCAAATTAAATTTAAATCTACAAACACATCCCATAGAAACCATATCCTATAGACCCCATATATATACACACCACAACCATACACACATAACTGTAAAGCCCGGTCATATCCCTCGTGAATAACACTTCCATTCATTTTTTGACAAGACATGACATACACAAGAAAAACATATATCCCAACCATAAAATATATAATTTAATATTCCAATTGGGGTTTGTTTTTCAATTTACGATTATTACATTAATTATATGATCAATGAAGACAAAATCTTCTGGATATCCATTTATTTCATCCAAATATATGTGATTATCATATTCACTACATTTTTTATTGGGAAGCATACAAACATGAATTTTTTAAATTATTTTCACATCCAAGCACCACCAATTAACAATTTTTTTATTATGAATTTATCCCATACAATTAAAAACATAAATAGATAAAAAATAAGAAGATAAATCACTTTTTACAACTCTCATGTTGATCTTAAACTGATTCAATTATCATTGTTAATTTGGTACATCAATATATTCATAAGGGAAACAACCATACTGCCAAAATGCATGATAGAAAAATAAAAAATATATATTTGAATATCTACCTTGAAGAACATATGATAAAAGAATTATAATTGTTCCCAAACATGGGGGGTGCATGCCATAGAACGAACATCCAGAGGAAAAATAATCCAAAGGCTATAATAGACTAAATGACTCCATTGGTATGAAAGGTTATAGATGACTCATACATAATAATGGAAACAGACATGGAAGATAAGATCTCATAATTAAAAAATGACATATCCTATAGAAATGGGTGAAATGGTTATAAAAATCCAATAATAACTGATCTTGACCAAGACCAATGAGTTTTGAAGTCAAAGAAATATTCATGTTTTACGAAGGAAAATACAATTTGAAATGGACCAAAAAATAATTAAATATTCTAGTGATGTCATTTTAAGAACAAAAAAACATATTTGAAGAAAAACTGTAGGAATCTAGAAGCACTGTAAAATTGATAAACTTTTTTAAATGACTCACAATTAGGTGTGTCAATAGTGTGACCAACCAGTGTGAGTCATTAGTGCGAGTTACAATTCCAAATCACTAGTCATGAATAACCATTGTGAGATATCAGTGGGAGACTCTCCCTTTAGAGATATTTGTGGACTACCCAATGTTTAGAGCTACTGGTGGATGATTCACCGTTCTGTGATATTAGTAGACGAGTCACCCTTCCGAGAAACTAGTGGATGAGTCATCAATCCCGACTCAATATCATGAGCAACTATCATGACTCACCGCTGGAGACTGACTAGTGCGATTAAAAATTGTGACATCCCATCATGACGTGCTAGTCCTGAGTCACCATTGGGTAAACAGTATTTTTGATAAACTCCTAAAATGGGTCACTATGACCACCTTGAAAAAATAAAATACTAAATTTTAACTATTTAATGGACTATAGATTACGGGGCCATTAAATTTTTTGAACGTTATTTTTAGTTTTATCTTTTATTTTTAATATTCAAACATGGTTAAATAAATGATTAATAAATCTTTTGGAAATACATATAATAAATTTTTTATAAAATTTTGGAAATCAAATTTTTGGATGAAAATGGGAATTCGCCCAAAGAGGGAATTTTTTTAAAAAAAATTTATTTTCAAAAATTGAGTAAATAATAGAGGAAAATTAATTGATAATTTATATTAACATGGAATAACTAATAAATAATAAATGTGATAATTGTATAGATAGATACATTATACATTTTTTTAATTTGAATAAAAAACATAATCAATCACAATAAATGATTAGTGTTTTACACAATACTCATACAACATTAGTAACATTGAATCATAATCTCAATGAAATAATAATATTAAATGGATAAAATTAAATAATTAAATTTAGTTAATTAATTATATATCATGGTAAATGTGATGTATATACACCTCATTGATGAAAATATGTGCATAAAAAACTGAGAAACTAATCCATTACCAGTATGGTATATTTTGAAATATAATCCCCATGATATAGAGATTAAAATAATGGATAGGTAAACCCATAACTAATTATGGGTTGTATTCATAATATTCATTAATTTTACATATAGACGCTACGAGGAAGGAATAATTGGTAAATAGAGAACATGTCCCAGCAAAATAAAAAATGAACAAAAATCTCTTATAATCAATCATAACAACTATTGTACACAAAAAAACCTAATATATAATAAATAAGATATTATAATAAAACAATTATAGAACACTATTTATATATATCATAAAATGTATTATTTTATTATGAGATTTTATTAATTGTTTATTAAAGCGTCCAAGTTCACATTACGTTTGGGGATGTAACCACTATTTATTTCATATATGTTTTGATTGGTTATTTTTTCCCACTTAAATTTATCATGATGTATTCCAATACATAATGTTAAAAATTGCATAAATATAATATATAATCCTAGTATATATATATATATATATTGTAATTTATAAATGATATTTATATAAAATGAAATACCCTATTTATGGAGACGGTTGCGCGTATGCACACATGGAATGTTTTTTATTTTATAGATGGAGGTAATTAATGTAAGGTCAATAATATGTAATTGTTACAAAATATTGTTTATGTAAAATATATTTCAGTTTTTCATTAATCTAATACATTTTACCTCCATACAAACCACAAATGCAACACATTGCTTTTCAATGCAGTAGTCTGCGGAACATATGAGTGATGCCACCATATTCTCACAAAATAGTGTGTATGAATATATGAGGGATATGATAATTAAATAAGTATTATAATATCATAAATATAATAAATAAATTATAAATACATCATTATTTCTTACATTGATAAGTTTTAATGTACAATTGAATGTCCTATGATTGCGTGGAAGTAGTCCAATGTAAGAAAGATAGATGATTTCATAACTCATTATATGCAATCAAGGATAGTTATAGTTAATTAATTAACATAAAAACATATAATAAAATGGAATATTATATATTTTTAATTCCATCATGGAATAAAAAAAATTATAGAGGGTAATTAATAAATAATACATAATCACTTGTTGATGAACGTTACCACGTTTTCCAGTATCCTCCTTAGGTCTACACCAAAAGATATCCTATGATTAATTTATGTCAAATATTAGGATTATTGTAAGATATTATGGATTTCATGAATTTATTTGGTATAATATTGTAAAAAAATGGTTTTTATGTGTGAATAAGATAAGATATATTGTGGCCTTTTATATGTGACATTAGTGGAACCCTTGTGATTTTTGGAAAAGATAATTATTTATCCACTTAATTATAATTAAAAATAATTTATTAAAAGTGTATTATTAATAAGTGTATGTATAATGTTAAAATATTCTATAAAAATTGTGTTTTACATTTTTTGGTCATTTTTTACACCTATCTATTTACTATTGAAGACACTTTTTTTCCTTAACCACTATAAATTATTATTATTATTTCTACAATTCCTTTTGATTTTTTTGACCTTATGATATTATTTAATTTACAATTATTCCAATTATGGATTCATTTTATATTAATTAAAATAATATAATTTGAATAATATGATTTAAAATAATCACCTTAGACGAGACGATATATCTAGTTTTCAGAGATAAAATATTCTAAATATTTTATGGTTTTTATATCAATTATTAACATAAACTCTCCTAAAATAAAATAAAATGGATTAATATTTTCATAATTAAACTAATATTAACTAAAAATTTTATAATATAAAATAAATCAAATAAAAATTTAAACAAATAGAATTTTTTAAATAAAATTCCATTATTTTCATTATTAATCAAAAAATGAAACTATTATAAAATATCCATAAAATTCATTGTATTACAATTTTATTATGATTATATAAAAAAATATTTCTATTTTTCCATGAATTTTTTTTATTTTTAACAATATTTGTTTTAAATTATATATGGTACAAAATGAGAATATAATCTTTTCTATAAAACTAGATTTTTTAAGCATAAAAATGATTTTTTATATTTTTTTTGTAGATAAAACAAAATATGGCGGTTAAATAGTATATTTAATATATAATATAAATGTAACATAAATATTATTCACTAATAGTGTTTTTTTAATATATTTATTTTAAAGGTTTTTTCATTGATACAAATATTTTTTCAAAACATATTTATTTTTTCAAGAGTGTTTTTTTCTAATTAATATTTCATAAAATAATTAATTTAATATAAAATTTTATATCATATATTTTCATATTTATTTATTCCAATTTATACAATCCAATCAAACACCTAGGTGAATTTTTTTTAAATAAATAATTTTCAATAATATGATTTGTTTTGATTATAATTTTTTTTCATGAAACAAAAGATAAACTAAATGTTACATGTAATATAAGATAAAAATGGGTTTTACGTAATGAATGATATCTAAAAATTTAAATTTATTAGAAAATAATATTTTATAAATTCTAATAAGTTTACATTATGTCCCCCTTCTATGAATTTCACCCTTCAAATTCATCTCCATCATTAAAAGTTTGATGCTTAAGAATAATATCATAGAATAAAACATCATAAAAATGAATAATAATAATTCCTTTTAAAATATAATGTTGGAAAATGAAATATTTCCTAATGTATCATATTACACAATTTTAACATAAGAGAATATATGTGGGTAGTAATTATATGGACATTCATGAATAGTATACATTATTGCAAAGACTCACATAGATCATTGTTCACAAAAAAATTTGTATCCCTGATAAGGTTATAAAAAACACTATAAAGCAATGAGGCAAAAAAATTGTTATTGATATAATAATAATTATTGTAATAGTATAACATTTTCTTCCAATATCCAACTGATAATATATATTCACAAGAAGATATACTTACATTATTTCATTCCATTTCAAATTAACAACCTCATCCTTTTTTGATATAAGATAAACATCCAATTCATATAGAACTACAAGAAATAGAGATGAATTTGTTATTCCATAACCACAAGTCTATAACATGATCTATAATATTGTAACAAGTCATTTCATATATCTATAGTAATCATCAAAATGAATTTTTTATCATAGAGCTTTATGTATATATATATATCATAATATACATTAATGTCGAATACATGATCATCTATTATACAAAAACCATTTTCATAATTAGTTAACATTGTGACCCATTAAAAATATTAATACCAATAAATTTTGAAATAAGTTTATAAAATTCATAACATTAACCCCCATATTTCATAATTTATGTTTTCATCTATAAATAAGAATCATGTTAATACCACAATCAGGTATTCTTTTGCAACTTGTAAATTATTTGAATTATCATAAGAACTTATTGAAAAATCTCATGAATCATTAATACTTAAATAAAATATGTTTTATTTTTAAATTCATTAAAAAATGTTGTAAACTCCATCAATGATAGAAAAAACTACTTTTTCGAAAAATTAATTTATTACATCGAAACACATCAATATTATCCAATTTACATTAACCATATAAATCATATAATTATCAAAAATGAACACCATTTACTCAAAATCAGGTTTATCTTAATGTTTACCTTCTCATTATAAAAATATCACCATTCAATTAAATGACATTTTTAGTTCATATACACAATTCAATAAATTTTTAAAAACAAATAATGAAGATCATATAAGAAACTATATTTATATTTCATGATTCATGAAAAATAATTAATGAATTCTTAAACATAATAACTCCATCCACCCCTCTTCTCTGTCAAACAATTAACCATTCCACACAATCTTAGCTAGTGAACCTCACTCATTGAATAGGTAAATCTTTGTCACATCATCAACAACCAAGATATAATTACTAATATAAAATTTTAGCTTCCATTGAGGAGAATTACACATAAAAAATTGATGTTCGTAATTCTCATAAACTACACATTTCTAAAATTTTAAATTTTATGATACCACATAAAAGAAATTATTATAATACATTTCATTGACAAAAAATTTAATTTTTCCTTTATAATCACATTTTTTTGGCCTTATTTTTCACCACTAAGAAATCCTTTCATTCCTCTGATACATTACCTAGTGTTATTCATTCAACAATGTGCCATAAAATAAATATAATAATCATTCATCCATGGTCTCCAATTACAAAAATATCAATTAACTATATCTTTATCATAGTTATTGAGTCAAATAGATTTTTACGGATCACATTTAAAATCATGTTGCATGATAAATGATAGGTAATAATCACAATGTCATTCACTCAGGTTTTCTAACCATTTTTACACATATTAAAAAAGTTCCTATGACATTCAATTTTAAACTAGTTGTTTTTTATTTCCACCATTAACTAAATACAGAAAATAATAGTGTGATAAACATTAATCCTAGTATAAAACCACATAATAATAAATAATCAATAATAAGATGAATAATAAAAGAAAAATTATTCTAAACATATGACATTGTAGCCATATCACATGCCATTAGTAGTAACCATATATTTATATACATCATAATTATTTATAAAGAGTTTGTGAATTTACAATTCATATACCCTTGGAGTGTTTGATCAGTTTTGAAACATGGCCCACTTCATTGAACTAGATGTTGACCATGGTCATCTCAATGCTATCTTTTCAGAGTTTCTACACCTTAGTACATATGCTATTGAGGCACATTAACCTTTTATATACAGATATAAAATTAATTTCTTCTAAAACACATGATATATTGCATATAAAATTTTTGAGCCATTTTCCTATAATTTCACTCATCCATAGATTTATCCTTATGGACATCTCAAGACATATTCTTAGAAATATCCCTCTAAATCTCACTAATTATTTTATAATCCTATTTTCATGTTGTTATATAAAACTCATTGAGATTCCAAATATAGATAACTATTATTATCATACATATATATCACATATTTTTGGATGAATATATAATTCAGTACATAAAGACACTTTTCAAAACCATAAAACTCTGGTGTCTTTGGATACTAGGTACAAAACGGTGTAATTTATTGAATGATTTTTAATTCATCCCAAAAATATCTTCCCATTTAGAAATATTAATTGATATACCATACATAAATTCATACATTATAACCTACATGAAGGAAACATTATAATGGGCGCTCTCATATTATCTATAATTTTAAAAAAGTGACATACATAAACAAATAATGAAAATAATGTTATTTGAACATCAGGTTAACATTTTAAAACCATAAACTTATGATAAAAGATCATAATTTTGAATTATAGACTAAATATAAAATGTTCATAAGACAATAATTATAAGTAAGTCATTTAAAATGAGCAAGAAGATCTTAATAATGGCATGTCACATAGAATTTTGGCATAAAAATAGGCATTGAAATTTATTTCCTTGGTAGTCAAGGGTCAAAAAAATAATATATCATGGAAATCCATGGGTAGATACAAATCGTGTTATGGACACAGAACCATCACTATTGGAATCCCCTTCCACATAATTCAATGGGTTCACTCACAAAAATATCTTAGTAATAAATTTCAACTCCCCAATCCATTACAACATACCATTTTCTATGCTTAACTAGGTTCACTCTACATTCCAATCAATTCAATCTCCTGAGATATAAATCTATTCAAAATTTATAGAAGAGAGATATATGTAAAACCCATAAAATAATGAATATCGTATATATGTGATTTACAATATCATAATTGATTCAACCTACCATAACCCTTGAAATTAAATTGGTATCGTACTAATTTTATGGTATCATAACCTATAGAAATGTTACATGCTTAAAAAACATTTGATCCTGTAATAATTGAATATCAAATGAATAAATAATCTATATAACTAATAATTTATGAATGTAGTAACAAATTAAAATACGGGTTTCTTAAACGATGTAGGGAAGCCCACATGGTTGGATAGAACGATACAAGGAGGGATATTGAGGTCATATATGAAAAAATGTTAGACAAACTGTGTGGATTTTTTAACAAAACTATATTGGAAGGTATATTGTTTTTGAAAATGGATGAGACATAGTTTTTGTATAGTTATTACAATCTTATATGAAAACTATATTAGTTTACACTTACTATATTAATGGTTACCCAGTTGGGGAATGGTTGAGGAAACCATGCTTTCATACCATACATCCATATAAATTGTATTACATTAATGTTTATATTCTAATTAAATTTATTTAAAACAATATTAGATCTTTTATCTATCCTTTGAAATCAACAGATTGGAGAGAACCCCTTTGATGTATGAAATTAGAATTTATAGATATCTTATCTCTCATCTGAGAGTCAAAACCCATCTATCTCATCATATCATTATAGGAAAGATTATAGTTGATAATCTATCATTCCTCATTTGGATCAACATCAGTTGATCTATTTAGTTGAAAGATAATGTCTCCTATTTATATTTTATTTACTGATTATTAAATTATCTCCCAATCTATGTTGAATAATAAGCTTATATAGGAGGATCTATCCACTACAGTCTTATGGTAGGTGGTCAAATGCCATTTTTAAAGTAATTTTTTTTATAAATTTCACTTTTCCACGCACCCAATTCTCATAGTGATTCCCTTGATATGAATTTAAATCTAAAAATTAAATTTATTAGTATAGAAAATGAAATTAAAGAGGCCCATTTATAAATGATAAAATAGTGAATATTGTAAAATGTATCCCCCATTTGGGTGTGTGTTTTATAAATTTTACCACATCAGGTTTCTTTTAAAATTTGATAAAGTTGTGGTTTTTCATTTTATTCCTTGTTCTGGGATAATTAATTTTTTATAATAGAATATAATGAACATAGATTATAATTGGAAGGCAAGTGGTGAGTTATAAATAGTTTTGACTAATGGGAAGGGATGGATTAAAATAATTCATAAAACATTCCTTGTAATTCATAGTTTATGATCATTCAACTTTTTGTAGGGAAATTACCATTTTTCTTATTGGGAGGCAATATTTTTAAGCATAACATGTTCTATGATCCACCATCATAGTTGAGTTTGAATTGAAATTTTATTTTTACTGACTTTACTATGATTAAATTATGTTGGAATAATGATATTTTTGAAAGCATACAAGCCTTGGGTGACACATTGGTTCATATAATATTTCCATAAATTGACACATTTGGATTGAAACATGATATTCTTGAGTTTATCATGTAATCATGAAATGAACATACAAGGGAAGAGTCGTGGGGGATTACCATTATATACCAAGTGATACATGGAATAAATATGAATTTCTAATGATGTTCGGAGAGAGAATTTGATCATTTATGACATCGGTGATACTTGGGATCCCATAGTGGACCACCAAGGGTATAATCGAGTGGATGTGATGTTGTGCCACACATTGAGAAATAATCGGGTTCTTGTTAGTAGGTACATTGACCTGATTTTTGGGTTTTTGTTATTGTTACACATGGAGTTATATGATGATTCAAAATTAGTGATACCACGGGACAGATCAGATTCGTAAATGAATAGTGAATTTAATAAATTAGTTGACACATTTTCCAAGCTAAGGAAAAATCTTGGATTCAGTTAGTTTCTTTTCCCATTATGTATGAATGGTTTAGGAATCCTTTGAACATATCTTTTCATGGGGGATTCTGGGAATTTTTCTAGTTCTTGATATTTTCATATAAATTGTAATTGAATCATAAAATAATTTTTTTATTAAATGATAACCTTGACTTTATTGGAAGTGAAATTTATATACCTCTTTTAAATATTTTATTACTTCATGCACAATGAAAATGTTATAAACTCACAGACTAGACGAAACTATACCATGGGTTTTTGCATATTGGTAATTTGACTCAAACCATATTCAATAGATTTTTGGGTACATGATGAAACTATATGAATACAGGGATGGATAACGGAAAGAACCCTCATATGTGTTCCTGACTGCTGCTTGTGATCGGGGAGTAAAGTGCTGAGATAAAGCTCCTGATTTTAGATTGATAGATTTTGGAATTTATTTACTATTGATACATAGATTGTAAACCAACCATGTAGACCTATTTTGGCCACTTTATAGATACATGTATCATCATTATTGTATATGATATTATTTTTTAGACATGTTATTTGTTCCTACTATATACTTATTTTATGTATGATTTACTAACCTATCTAAATATATGATATTTTATTTTCACTATGCTACACTCTTGGGATGAGTGAGTCATCTCCCCACTAACACACCAAGGAAATCACTCCTAGTATGAAAACTATTGTGTTTGGAGAGATGAACATGATGCCATGTGACCAACCTAGTTTGGGGAATCATTAAATGGTATTAGAGTCCAAGACATTACAATGATGTATTATAACATTATTTTCTCATGTTCTATTCTATTTTGAGACAATAATAAGGGATAAGAAGTAATTTAAATTATATAACGACAATATAAAGGGCGTACATAAACCATGTAAAAAAACCAAAATTACTTTAATGAATTTATTGTTTTATGGATTTTTACTAATAAATTTGATATTATTCTACCATCAGGTGGTGAACATTGATTGTGATGTTATTATTGATACAATTATGGGTTCTATTTCGATTTAACATGATGAGGGAAGGATATTCAATATCATGAATCATTTTAGGGACATTATAGGAATTATAAGACATGTATTATGCCATACCATTTTGGATGCAATACTTTTTTTCATGATGGTTTGATATGTGTCATGACATATATTCAAACTGTTTTGATAGGTATTTTGTAATGTGTTATTGTTGATTAGGTGTTAACCACATTTTGATTCATGGGTTGTATAGGAAATTATGGATCATAATTTGATAAACCATTGATTAAATAAGTTAAAAGGAATGTGATAAATTTGAAATTAAATAAATGGAATATGAAATTTCTTATATTATATGAATTAACCAAGAACTGACCACTATAGTGGGTATTAGATAGTTACTTTTGATTTTATTTGTTATGCACATCACCTAGAACTGAATATACAAGATGACAGAAGGTTGTTTTCTTATATAGGGATGATTTTACATATCATATTTTAGTATCTATGATGTTGTGTGACCAACGTTGATAATGTTATATTCTGAGGTGTTCAGTTGGAATTTTACTATTTATGCCACTGATAAATCATTTAGACACACCCCATGAGGTATTTGTAGTCATGATTGAGAGGTATTGGCCCATGGGATACCAGTATAGCCTCTAGTAGTGAATATCGAAGAAATAAAAGTTGTACTGGACATTAGTTATGAGGCCCACTTATGTGAGGTTTTTATGCGTTTCATAGTGACCATTCAGGGGGAAACATGACCTTCCCCAACTATAGAAATTTTTATTCATATGTTCAAGTAACAACATCTACCCACATTTTCACAGGATTGATGACCATTAGTTTTTGAGTCCTTGATAGATGCAATACATCAATCATTGAGCATCTAGATAATCCTCATGAGATGATGGTAATGATCACTATGTATATTCTGTGTGATCCATGTAAGAGATAATGAGATCATATTACTCATATATATCGTTATAGAGAGATGGTTTTGGGGTATTTTTATTTGGACACCTATGAACACTTTAATCCTATGATATTGAGTGATGATTGATCTCATGAGTTCAAGAACCTGGATAAGGGTGCATTATCAGTTATGGACTATTCGACACATTTTAATGACCTCCAGCATTTAGAACCTATTATTACGACTGAAGAGTTATAAAAATTATGAAATTTGATAATGGTCTTTGAAATTAAATATGAACATAGGTTAATTTCCTTCAACAGAAAAATGTTTTTGGAATAGTGAATCAGGTTTATATCACCGAGCCTTACCCAAGAGAAGATGGCGGTGTAATCCATTATGGTTCAACATCTACATCTGGATCAATTGAAATATAGTGTTATTTAACATCTTGAGCTTCTATGATGTGATTTTAGTTTCTTAAACACATATGAAAGTATCCGGGTGAATATGTACTAGTGTGGTAGACTAGGAAAAACGAGGCCATAATTTACGTGGGACAGAATATAGTACACATATTGTGAAATGATAATACATCTATAATTTTTATTTAAATGTTTTACTCTAGAATACAGTGAGAGAAGATTTTAATATACTCCACATGATGGACTGGGGTCAAAAAATTTGCATCAAGTAGGCTGCTAGAGTATTGGTGGCGAATCACGCTGAGGTGGTGGTCATGGATGTGGTAATATGACAAAAGATTTGATGTGACAGAAGTGAGAATCTTCTTATATTATTCATACATTTTCTAAGGGACACAAATCAAGAATGATATGTGAAATGAAACCAACCCATGTAAATAAGGATCCCATAACTTCAATAGTATGAGGTACATTTTGGAATCCTATACATTAGTGTTTTCTATTTTTTGATATTTAGGCCTCCCATAACATTGTTTATGTGACAATTGTGGAGATCCAGGGGATCCATTTTCAGAAAACTAATGGATTTATGATACATAACACTACGTTTTGGATTATAAAAGATGGTGTACATCCATAAATTGAGTTCCCCCTTCTGATTGGTGGCTTTTACTTAATATGGGTCCATTTATCCTCAAGATGACATGTTTTGACATTATTCATGGTATGGATTGGTTGGTTCCCTTTCATGATTTTTTACTACTATCATCAATGGGTGACCATTAAATAAATATAGGGAGGGCAAATGATTCGAAAATGTTAATTAGATATTTAATAATGTCGATATGGACTTGAGCATAGTGGAATGGGAAGATGATCAATAGAGATTGGGAGATTATATTTGTATGAGATGGGATCATGTTAAGAAAACCACCCTTTTGTGGTTGATCATTATAAAGAAATATTCCTAGAAATCATTTCAGGATTACCTCTTTTTCTAGAGGTAGAGTTCACTATCATTCTAGTATCAAGAGCTACACTTATATCCTTTTATCCTTAAATTATCTTTACATCATAGATTCATGTTCTCAAGATCCTACTAGATGGTATAATGGAAATGTGGATTATTAAACCCAGTGTTTCTATGTTGGAAATGATAGTCGATTATTTTTTAGAAGGCTAAAGATACCCTTTAACTATTTTTGGATTACCATAAATTGAATAAATAATCAATTTAAAATATGAATTTAATGTAGTAGATATACGATATATTCGACCATCAATAAGATTTTTGACATTTTTCAAATCTTCTTTTGAGATCTATATATCATCAGTTGTGTTTTATAGCAGAATACATACCATACATAGATTTCTTAAGTTGATACAGTCTATATGAATATTTGGATATGTCTTTTATTCCAACGAAATGTCATAATAGTCTTCATAGAACCAATGAGACATGTTTTTCTTCCTAACCATGCCTCGTTTATTGTGGTTTTCATGGATGATATATTGTTGTATTCTCAAAACAAATGTGACCATAAGAAAATTGATATCAAATTTAATACACTGATTTAGTATTAATTATATTCTAATATCACAATATTCAACTTCTGGATGGATCAAATGAACATCATGCATCATATTATCTAAGATACTACTATGTTTGTTTTCTTAGGGAAGGTGGAAGATGTAGCTTCCTAGAAATATCTCATGAAATTCATTGAGGAATAAATTTTCATAGGGATATATAGGTTCTATAGTAATTTAATATAAGACTTCTCATAAATTGATGTGCCACATATGGTCTTGACTAAGAAGGGAGTGATGTTTCCATGGTCAGATCTCTATGAGACAACCATTCATTATCTGAAAAGGGTATTGAATTCATCATTGAAAATGATTTGTAAGGAGCATGTTAGGATCAAGAATATGTTCTATGATAAATCTTTTATCGGTATAAGAGTAGGATTTATTTAGGGGATATTGTCCCATCATACATTTATCAGTAGTTGAGGTCACATAAGTGGAATTCCCCAACAAAATATATTGAGTAATCTATATTTTTTTACACATTGTGCTGTAATAGATATTACATACCTAGTGGGTTTTATATGGTGTTTTTTCACCAATAAAATCCCCAATTAATTATTTAGAAAGAGTGATCTAAAATTGAGGTATTGAAGGTGGTTTGAATACCTATAGTATTTTGATTTTAATATATCATACATCACTAGAAAAGGAAATGTTATGAGTGATGAAATGAGTTGGTGGGATCATGTACATGTATTATAGATGGTTGGTAGTGAGTGGAATCTCATTGTTGTGTTCTCTGAGATTCACTTCATTGTGCACGAATATCATAGGAGGATTTTTCTATCTTTTTAGCTATGACATATACCCTTATAGATTGGGTTGGTATGGACATCCATTAAATCATGGGTGCCCATTCCTATAAATGAATGTGGATGGTGAGGACCCTCCTCCTGGTTAGAACATATGTGTGGATGAAATTATATACCTTCATGGATGTATATGTGATTTATTAGATATTTGGGAGGATTTGATGTGAGATTTCCATGATTTATCACGGGTAGTTCACCTTGACATCACCAAAATGTATCAGGATTTACATTTACAATACTAGTGGTCATTTAAGAAATGATATGTAGGTGGTTTTTTCTGGAGATGATCCACATATTAATAGGTGAAGGTGGAAAACATGTAATTAGTTGAAATTTTATAGAATCTAACCATTCCCATGTGTAAATGGGATGAAATCATGATGAACTTAATGATACTGTAACCATGGTCATCTCAATGTAATGGTGTTGCATGGTAGTTGTTGAAAGGCACATGAAGGATTATCATTTCCTACCTATCAATGAAACTGTTTCAGTATACGATCATTGTAGGTTGTATATATATGATATAGTATGACATTATAGGTTCTTCTAAACCATAACATCTTATATGTATTACCTGTTTAAATATCAATTTTGGTAAATATTTCAATGGGTGTTTGGAATATAAGTGATTATAACAACAATATACCAAACCCAGACCAATGGACAGTCTAAGCACATGATTTAGGAGATCGATTCCATGGCTCAAGAATGTATCCAATTTTTTTTGGGCTCATGGGAGAGGAATATATACATTGTATAATATTCCTAAAAAATATATTTTAAGACACTATTAATATCAAACATTATGATAATTTGTGTGATATTCCATCATTATAAACCTTATATTGGTAAGATATTGGAGAGATAACTATTAGTTGACACATAATATTCAATGGACCAAAATATAGGGGTAATTGATTCAAAATAGGATGGGTACTACGTAGTATCGTCAGAATTATTATTTTTATCCCTATAAATGACATCTACAGTATATTGTCAGGATGAAAGTATTTTAAGTATCACAATGAAATTGGAACATAAAAGGATCAAGAGATTGGGTAAAATTTCACCATTTTTTTCAATACATTCATGATATTGAATAGAGTTATGCTGGTTTCTTATCAAATGCAGTTATATCAATGGAATTGATCCATAAACAATGTATTACACGTATCTCAACTGCTATATTACTATTTAGACCCATTAAATGATTTTTATCCTATAGAGTATGAGTTATAGGTAGATGAGTCCATTGAGGAGCATTAGAAAGGTGTTTTGGATCATATAATTATGGTTCTATGATGCTGATCAGTTCCTATGATATGTGTTTTATGTCACCACATCCTTGTACAAGAAAAGAAATGATATCATGAGGCTGATTTATGATCATAGTGGTATGATTTATTATTGAATTATGATTCACCTTCATTTCAAGGTAAATTAGGTTTTGAATTTTTATGATGTGGGAATTTTGTAAGAACATGATTCTAAAATGAGGTATATACACTTCTGTTTAACTTATTTTTTAGTTGAAATTTTGAAATATGGCCTAATGTGAATTTTACTATAGGTTATAGATTAATCAATAGATTTCAAGGATGGTTTGGATCGAGGAACCATAGATTTTGTTCAAAATATCCATGAAACAGGTCTACAGAAATCATGCCTGGTAAGCCATACAACTATATTAAATTGTTGGAGGTTGGACAGTGAATTCTTACAGGTTTCATGGTTAGATAGACCATGGGACTTGGTTTGAAACGTTATAACTCCATATCAGTAGTGTTCTGATTGGGATGAGACATTACGTTAACATGGTTAGCCAAACCGTGCATGATAACAATTTGAGGTTCCTTTAAAAATACTAAAGGTCACACAGTTGGAACACATTTTGGCCAAACGATTGAAGAAATAGTGTTGCTATTTATTTTGAGTGATGGTACCATTTTCCCATATTTATGTATAATTTAAAAACTATTTTTCCTTCTCTCCATCTATTAGATGAAATTAATTTGAGTGCTACTATTTTATGACTAAAATATGAATCAATAGAACTCTTCTCTCTAAGAACATAATGAAGAACTCTTTCTCTCATTGGATCCATCTTAGTATGATATTAATTAATTTGTTCCCCTCCTCAATTGTTTTGTCTATTGGTTGCACTATTTAATTTAAAAATCATATACCCTTCTTATACGTTATTAAAATTAGTTTCTCCCAATATGAGTTTAATTAGGAGATTATACCAAATGATCTATCCACTACATACCTAGGATTGGTGGTCATGTTCCATTTGATTAGTGTCACACAATTTAAATATTCCATAGTGTCGCATGCTGTATTTCTGGAGTGACTCCCTTAATATGAAATTATATAAATGAATTTTTTTAGCTTTGCTATATTAATGTAATTAGGATCAATATTAACCATTAAATTTTAATGGATGTTTAAATAGAATGACCCCTTTGGGAGTGTTATTAGTAAATTGGACCACCATCAGTGGATTTTGAAATTGGATAACTTTGAGATGTCCCCATTACCACATATCATGGGATTCTTTTTAATGAATTGTAAGATAAAATTTAAATTAAATATAAATGGTTGTGGGGTGATGATTTGTAAATGGAATTAATTAATTAGAGGAGATGGATTACCATGACAATTGTCCGTTTCTTGGTAATGGATTGTGTAGGAATGATACTATTGATGTAATGAATTGCACACCGGAGTAATTGATATGTATGACTTTTATGATTACCCCATTATTGGAGCCACATTTTTAAATGGGTTTTATTTTAATTGTAATTGTTAATGACCATGAACTGAATAAATGATAATGAATTAATTAAACAATTTTATGCATACATTCATTTGGTGACACATTGGTTCATATATGAATGCCATTGATGATGTCATTTGGATCCTACCTTGCTGGTGCTTTAGTGAAACATGGAATCCTGATATGTACTACAAATTATTGACAAATGGGTGTTGAGAATTATATATTGAGTGATAATGGGACTTCATATGGAGTTCAATTGACCAACACATAGGGAATTTTAACATTTATGTCAGGGGTGATATACGGGCTCCCTATGTGGACCTCCAAGGATGTACACAATATTCAATGATGTTATACCACACAAAGAGTTATAAATGGGTCCTTTTGAGGATTACTATGAACGAGTATGGAGGGTGATAGTTAATATTACACCTAGAAGAATACCTAGATTTCAATTTAGGGATTTTAATGAAGGGTTATGTTCTTAATTGAATATTAAATGAAATGAATGACATGACCAGATTTCCATTCCAAGGCATAAGCTTGGAGTATGTTAGCAATATACACAATATGGATTGGTTTTCGTAATCTTTTGACCATATATTTTCATATGGGATTCTTGAAATTATTCTAGGTATCAGGTATTAAATAAAAAATGGGATTCAATACTTAAATATATTTTTTATTAAATGAGAAACTTGATATTATAAGATGCTTACTTCTAGTACATCAATTACATAATCAATTAAATATTTCAGACTATTATTGTTATATATTTACTTATTAGATGGAACTAGACCGTGAGTGGTTACCTATTTTACTTATGTCTAACGCCTAGTTTATCCCACCATTGGGTACCCAAACGGACTATCTGATCACTAGTATGGATATAGAAAAGCACCCTAGTATATTTTCACAACTGCTGATTATGATTAGGGGACAACATGACCATGCTGAGGCTCTAGATGAAATATGTATAGATTTTTTCCTTTTATACTTTTATACTATTATTTTAAACCTCCACTGTATACCAATTTTGACTTCTTTATAGACATGTGTATCACAATCCAAGTATATGATATTCATTTTTGGTATTTTTATCTTTTAATATTGTTTACCTACAATGTATTTGATTAAATTATTCTACTTTTATTATTATATTTAATTTTCATAGAGCATCCCCCTCGTGATGATGGCATAGTTTTCCCACTAACACAAATATGCCCCCACTACTAGTCGATAGCCTCAAACATTTTAGGAGATGGGCTTTAGTCAATGTGGCCAACTGAGCTCGATGAACCAGTCACTAGAATCTGTGTATGTTATTTTAAAATGTAGGTAGATGTGGTTTTTGATATATTCTATTAAAATACAATCATTATTATGTTTTATTATTGGGAAATTGAATTTGTTTTTTCCCTTTTGGAAAGTCAATTGTATTTCTCCACCACCTATGGGGAGTATATATTTTTTATGATATGAATGATTTATATAATTTTTTTTATAAAATAGGTTATTATTTTAGGACTTCCACACTATTATAGAACATTACCATTATATTTAATTTATTTACTTCCATCATTATCTGTATAGTTAATTGTATTTGATACCATGTGCACAATACACACACAATAAGGTACAAGACAACTCCACTATGTATAATCCTATTCTATATGAGGATCTATAGTTTTTTCATTATATTGTATTATCAAATTCAATATGAATTAGTTTAATATGTAATAAGTATCATATTTAAATGATAAATAATAAAAATCATTGAATCTTATTCCCCGTATTCTCACATTAAAATCATATGAAAGAGAATGAAAACAGAAATATTGAGAAACATTAGAAATTTGATAATTTGATTGATTAAATATGATGAATTATTTTTTAGATGTATGACATATTATATATATAAATAAATATATTTATTTTTTGTATCATTTCATTAAGTATAATTATTAATTTTTTATATATCCATTGGATGTTATACCTATTAACGATATACCAGTATTGGAATCTGATAAATTTAACTATTGCGAAAACAAATTAAATAGGTTTTAAAAGAATATATTAATATAATTACTAAAATATTTCACATGTGATTAATATATAAAAGTAATTATCAAAGAATATTTTATGTTACTAATTCATTAGTGAAAAAATATTCTATTTTAAAGCATAGTTTATTTTTGCACGTTACCTATTTTAATTTTTAAAAATAAAAATACCCTATATAAATAATGGTTTTATTGAGATTTATAATATTACTATACCAAAATATATATATTTTACATGCGTGGAATGACATATATTTTTTATGAAAGATTAATAAAATGATTTAATTTTGGAAATGAAATTTTCTGAAAATATGAAATTTATTTAGAAAGTGATGTAATTTTGTAATTAATAATTTACAATATATTTTACTAATATAGATAAAATATATATTTTTTGAAATATGACATAAAATATAAATAATTACAAGAATATTATTTTTTTAAACATATTTCTTTTTTCATAAATTTTTTATAATGGAAAATAGTTACATGAGTTAAATTGTTAAATTAAGGAGTAAATTCATAAAAATAGAAAAATATTTTAACAATAATGATTTTTTGATAAAACTGATTAATTACATTATTTACATTTATATTTTTATTCATGTTCCATTTAAATTTATATTCCGTTTATGTTATGGAATTAGTATCTCAAAAAAGATGAAAGATCTCATGTGAAAATGGATATTTACTACTATCACAAAAATAAACCCCTATTTTATAGTTATTTAGAGACACAAAAGAAGAATTTAATCATATTCATTGCACACATTGGTTTGGTAGAACATTTATTTTAGGACAACCACTGATTTTTTCCAATATGGAAGGTCTATAATAGGAATCTTATAGGTCCCCTTCACAAGTATCAATTATATTATTTTGTTTTTCATTTATCATGAATTATACAATAATAATCAACTTGTTCATCAAATTTATAACACATAAAAAGTACATTATACTTATTTAATAGGGATAGTATAATAAATCACTTTATATTCATATCATCCACTAATAGTAATATTGATACGTTTTTACTGGTTTAACCACCCACCTGAAGAAGGTATTAAAATTTCGTAGATTGAATGTTATGAAAACAAATAATATAAAAAGTTATCATATTAATAACAATATATTTTAATTTATTATTAATTTAAATACAAAAATTTAATTCATTATTAATATAAGTATATTTTTTAAGAAACTAAAAAACATTATTCTAAATTAATTTTTCAATAAAAAATACCCATAACACCACAAGAATAAATATATTAAATTTAACAATATTGAATTTTTTTTATTATAGAAACATGGATATTTTTGATAAAATGTATTTATGATCACTAAAAGCTGACTATGAACATAATACTAGAACAAACATTATACACCTGAAAGTTAAAATTTTATTATCAATATATATTACAGGTAAGTAAAAAATAAAATTAGGGTTTCATAAGATCTTTTAAGTATGAGTTGAGGTCCTTCCCCACAAAGACCAAGATTATTTAACCAATTCATATCACATATCTACATACCATGTTGGCCCAGGGAACAGACAACATAATATAGCATAGTTGTTCTATTTTTTTAAATTTTAATAATGATATATTTTCTATAGTTTTAATCATATGTTTATTTTCAAATCTCTTTTGTTATGATTCTCTACCGAGTGAAACTCAATCATAAAAGAAGGTATTATAAAATGAAAATAAAATGATTACACAATATTATATGCATATTGAAAATAAATATTACTAATTAATAATAAATTTAATATATATAAATATTGTTTTTATATATATGATTAATAAAAATATGTTCAATATACATGGTGAAATATAATTTTTGAGTATTTACAATGATATTATAAGGTGTTCTTTTTTAAATTTAATAACTTATAATTGGGATTTGAAATTCATTATCTATCTTATTTTGTGGTTAAATTTTTTATTTTATTTGTAATTAAATTATTATAATTTTTTCTTCATTTATAACATATATATATATTCATTTGATTATTACATGACAGATATAACACGGTGTAAAAATAAATCCTCTATATCTTATTATATAAATTTCCCCAACATTATATACATCTATGAAACATTGTTCTTATTATATTATAAAAATGGGTCTTTACATCTCATAGATTTTTACTCTTTTATAATATCAATATTTAGTATTTAATTAATAAATATTGTACAATAGTAAAGAAATCATACACATATTTTAAAAAATATATTATAGGTTCTCTTTACTTGTAATCTTTTAATTTCTTCACCAAATACATGATTATAAATTTCTAATAAGATTTTTTGGATATATATTCATCGATGAGTTTATCCATTTCAAATATTATTTTTAAAAATAATTTTTGGATTTCCTATTAAATACTAATATTATTTTTCTTCAACAAATTTAAAAAATTTATATTTAACTTTTAAATTCATATCTTTTAAATCTCAATACGTTCTATTCCATCAGATAATACTATTTTCATAAATCAATTTAATGTTAAAATAATTCATTGGTTAGTTATCAATATTTATAGGTATTTTTTGTAATGTATACAATGAAATATATTTTAATATATTTCTCAATGATTCCCTTTGTCATATACTATAATCAACATGAAATGATGATAAACTTTATAGAAAAAAATTTCATGTACAAGTACCTTATAAAGCCTATATTAATATGATTTATATTTTATAATATAAAATGAGTTTTTTCATTTGTTAATCAATAATTATAATTTAATGAAATATTTTTTAAATAATCATATATTTATATAGGTATGAACTTATCGGCTGGTTTGGCCAAGATTTATATATATTTTGTTAATACATTTTCTTAATTTTATATTCAATGTGATTACTATACAAGTCGAAATGGGTTGAAATATATACGAATTATTTTAGGGTACATGGTTGGTTAAAAAGATACACTATAATATTAATATTATAGTTGTTCTTTATGTTATACATATATGATATTATGGATTTTTATTTTCCACGTGCTTAGTTAATTTAACATATACTTGTTGATATCATGTTTATGTCTCAATGTGTTATAATCATTTCAACAGTATATTTCCAAGCTTATTTCATGTATCATGGTTTCCATTTTTTATAATATATTTATTTTAGTATAAATCCATTTTTATCATGAGTTTGATATCTTTTATTTATTAAAATACTATTTCTCTTGTTTCTTCACCTTACTAATAATTTTAGACAATAATTTTGGTTGATTATATATTTCCCTAGTATATATTATTCAATTTTTTTCCAATAAAGAAACTAAGTTTTAATTATTTCAGTGATGAAATTTGAGTTTATTTGTAAAATTTATTGATATGTTTATATATATAAATAAACTAAATAATTGTGTTTTTAAATTGAGTTTTAAATTATGATTTGTTAGGTTCAATGAAAAAATGATGTAAAATCCTTGGGTTATAACAGTTATTATAAAATTTATTGTTTGATATTTTTAGTTGTCAAAATAGATATATATGTGGTTAGTTTTCAGTTCATTACTGAACACACATTACTTCATGATATAGTGAATTTTGTTTACAGAACCACAAAATTGGCTTACTTTTAATAAGTTAATATTTTTTATTTATACTACAAAAAAAATATTATTCATCATGATTTTTCATCTTGTTATGTATTTTAATATGATGTTATAAAAATAATAATAATACTTTTTAATCAAAAAAATTTTATTACCTAATTTTTTATTTCCCATTTATAGGCTATGATAAATAAATACTCTAACAATATAAAGTGATTATAAATAAATTTTATCCCCCATAACTTTATCAATACTTTATATTTTTTACCCATAACTTCTGTATCACATTATTATGATATTTTTTATCAATATATTTTCCTATATATGACTGATATCCATCAGTCCACTATTATCAATATTTTTTTTAACACATTATCTTTTAGAAATATCAATTTGATAATGAATCGTAATATTATTATTAATAATGGCCAGTAAAATGGTCAAATAATATTATTAGATTTTATCCTATTGATAATTTTCCCCAATTTATAGGTCCTCCACATATCATGCCCTATCATAATAATCCATTATATTTGAGTAAAAAACTAATATCTTTCTACCTCCAAAATTTTTCTAGAAGGCCACCCTCTTGATGATTAATGGATTTAGAATAATATTTTCCTTTGTCTACACATTATGAACAATAGTTTCTCCATATATCACTATCAATTATGATGATATTACTTGTTTACTTACTATTACATTAATTAAACCCATCTATAAATTCATCGGTTACAAATAGAATATTCCCATTTATTTCAAGATGACAATAACAATCATATTTATTAGTGTCATAATTCATATTTAGGAAAAATTCTACTTTATTATTCATTTTAATGAAAATGATGCCTTCTTATAATGTCAGAATCATAACACTAGGATGGCCATAGTAAATAAGATTACACTGAAAATCATCCTCATTCATTACGGATTGTTTTGTATCCCAATCATTTCAATAATTAATTTATTTTTAAGGCTCACAATTCATCTTTTTAGACAGAATAACTTCCAATCCATTTATAATATTCTATTAATCAAATTAGGATAACTTACTTGAATTTGAATCATTCTTATAAATTAATATTTCTTTTTTGTAATGAAAATTAGGACAAACTGTAGAATCCTTTATGATTGTGGTTTATGGATGTGTTTAAGTGATACTACCAATAGGTTCCTTATCAAATAAATCAAATTTATTTCATGTAATATCACTGATGATTCCATTTTTATTCATCCAATATCACAACATTTTTTACACTACATTGTTCCTCTTTTATGAAACATATAAATAGTTATAACAATATGATAACCTATTTTAATGAGTTTATCTAAATGGTTATAGGAATTGAGTCATTTTATTAATCCCTTGATAATGCATGTAATTACATTTTCTCAGTTCAGAACAAATAATTGGTGTTTGAAAATTATTTTATGGGATTATATGATAAGATGAATGATAATTCTATCATTATTGATGATGTGACCTAGGATTTGGTGCAGAATTCATGATTCTACACTTTATATTTTTATCTCCACAACCTAAAAAATAGATACCATTTCAATAAATGTAATTATATATTTAATTTCCTTTTTTAATTCTTGAAATAAGTTAAATGAAATTCTTGATGATAAATGAAGTCTACATCATTGGTTTGTTCTTACTACTGATCATTAAGATAATTGAGATCATCTAATATGACTATATTATAATAATTATATGATGGTTATATATTTTGTGGAAGCCTTGTATATCTAATGATATATAGTAATTTATTTTCATTTTTTCAGGAATTCGATTTTGGTATGAGTTTTTTTGGCGATGGAGTGATGCCTACTATGATGAATCTGTATATTGAATAAATTTACAATCCACTAGTTATTTTTGATGATGTTTTAAATTCTAATATGGACCCTACCACACCTCATAGTGATAGTGAATACGAGATTCATTTTAGAATCATGGTGAGTTTGTATTTGTTTTATATGTAAGGAATGAAAGATGTTACACCTATGTTAACTATTCATATTGAAATGAACAAATAATTATTTTTCATTTAAAAAACATTTTATACCATTGTGAAAGAATATACTATCCATTTTTCTCTTATATTGTTTTGGGGGATTAATTGTTTTTAATCATGCTACCGTAGGTATAATAATTCATCAGATGACTCAAAGGGATTAATATTTTACAAATTAATAAAATCAAGAACTCAAGACAATAATTCATTATCGTGAACCATGTTTTTTATATCCAATACAAAGCTAAATTCTTCTTTATTCCACAGTGATGGTGTATATATAAATTAGTCCCTATAGTTATATTATACACCAAATAAAATATTTATGATCATTTTTCATCATAAATATATATTGAATAATTATTAAAGAGAAATAATAGAAATTTTCTCTAGTAAATATTTAGACACAATCATTTTGTGTATTTATAAAAAAATATTATGTTTTAATTTAGGTATCACCATTAAACATCTCATCATAAAAAATTATATATGTGGATGAGTTGAATTTATAATATATATTGAATACCCTTTGCAACGAATACAGATTTTTAAAAAAAAAATTACTATTTTTTAATTTTTTTAGCACAAAAAACAGTTATTTTTTTATTTTATCATAGTTTCAAGAAGTCAGAATTCAATTTTTAGTGTTTATATTTGGGTGTCTCTTGTTATCCCTTATTCAAATTCTATATGTGTGGTTTTTTTAGTGTACCATACTTTTTAATAAAAAACAATTCCTTAATGGGAATACACTATTATATTCAGGATGATAAATTATTTTTCTTTCATACACACCCTATATAAAGATAAATATTACTTAAAAACCAGGAAAAAATAATTAAATAAATTTCATTAATTTTTTTTATTAAAAATTACATTTCCATTGTTATATGGATAAATTTTTTATAATTGATCGTATTTCAAAATAAAATTATCAACTCATGATAAATAGGTTTCTAGTTATTATTGAGTGTAATAGTAATCTTCTAGATCTCACAAAAAACTATCATCTTTATTGGTTACCTGCTATTTGTTCAACTTATTTGTCTTTAGTTACCTATTATATTAAATCACTAAATGTATTTCATTTCATGTTATCAAAAATGTTTTATAAAATTTTAATATTAATTACAATTTCTCATAAAATTGTCATTAATATCTCAAAAGAAAATTTCCATTAATTCGATAAAATAGTTGATCAAAAATTGGGTTTCATATCTCTCTATTATCCATCAATATTTCATTAAAATGAAAAAAATCACATTTTGGTTCTCTAAATTGTTTAAAATTTTATATTACTATGACAATGATATAATACATTATTCCTAAATGATCATCCATATTATATATTAAAACTTTTATTTTTTTAGTTCATCCATAATTCAGTTTTAATTTATTTGAAATAAACCATTATCTTATCATTTAAATCCAATTTTGATTATGATCATCACATGGACTCATATTATATACCATTTACTATATTTTACCATTATATGTATAAATTAATTTCATTATGAGAATCATAAAATTTTCTCATGAGGCTAAAACATATGATACTAAAAACATCCAATACTAATTAGATAATTTCTTTGGGAATAATAAAAAATTACCTCCATAACTTCTTTTTATAATTACATTTAGTAATAAAATAATATAACTTCTATATATGGGTATAATTCTACATCTTGTGATTGAAAACTTATCTACTAAAATAATATCTACTTCCTGCTTAATTTTTAATCACATAATAAATGAAATTTTCATTTCTGTTTATTACCATCATCCATCACATAATCGTAAATGATAACAATGAATATTGGAGAGGGATGAAAATTTGTCACATTTGATGAAATTATGTCATATATTCCACATATAAAATCATTCTATTATATGTTGTTAAAATAAAAGTAATTATGTTTCTTTTCAATCTTTTGTTTTTTCATATTAGTCTACAATAGTTATTTTTTTTGATAATCGTTATTTTTTAATTTGATAACTATTTTATTACAACATAATCCATCTTTATCCTCAAGCGATATTAAATGAGAATAATTTTAATTCCACATAGTGTTCTATCAATTATCTTATTCTTAAATCTCGATGAAAAATATTTTATATGGTAGGTTGTAGCCTCATTTACACCTAAATATAAAATTTCATGAATTAAAGAGTCCAATTAATTCTTTTCTTTTTCTCCACTAATAGATTGGCCAAATTTTAAAATATTTCAATTGATTTACATATATATATATATATATTATATAATATCTATACAAATTATAAATATCTAGATTCTTTATATCCTTGAATATTAAATATCCTTTAAAAATGATCCATAACTACTCCCTTTTGGAATTCCATAATATACATGAAATCATATTCTAATAAATGGTGTTTTATATTACTCCCTATAGGGAATTTATTTTTAGTGTATACGTATATCTCTGTCCAATATTTCTATTAGAGGTATATAAAGTATATTTTAAGGAAAATTCCTTGTACCATGAAAGTATACATAAATAAAAACAAAATATTCATAAATAAATATTAAATCTTATTGGATGAATATTCATTACATTACATTGTGATCCTTACTAGAACTGTAATTTTTTCGTGTCATTGGAAACTCAGTCAGAAATAATCATATTTATAAAAGATTTACATTTTCTCCCACAAATTTCATCACATATATGACACTATATAGAAATATTATACTTAAATTTTTTTTTCATATACTACGTAAAAGGATACATTATATTAGGTGAGTTTTGATTCTCAATATTTGTAAAAAATGGTGATATCAAAGATTAGTTAGTTATAACTTGAAAATATGGTTATGAGAACAATTATGTGACCTATGAATACCTTACACTGTAATTCATTGATCACAATCATGAGTTATGTATTAAATTAATAATGTTAATAAAGAATTAATCATAATGTAATCAAATAATATTATCCATTACACTATTTTGGGATTTAGATAAGAAATCACATACCTTATTTTAGGCATGGGATAACCTTCGGTTCCCCCAAACCATCTTTGTAAAATATCAAGAATACCATATTTTGGGCTTTATATCACCTCCCATGTACCCTTTGATATCATAAAACATTAATATTTATCCAATTTATTTTATATATATTTAATTTTTTAACCACCTATCACAGAATTATAAATCCATTTGTATTTATTCCATAAGATATAAAACATTAAACTTATAACCATTGAAAAAATAATAATAATTAATATTCCTAAATATATCATCCTCATAATAATAAATTATACCTGAAAATAATGTTGATAGTGTCATGATTCCATACCACTATAAAATTATAGGTATAATAAAATGATTATATTATAACTGTATTTTATAGAGAAGATCATTGGAATATTTATTATATACAATACAAATTTTTTAGAAATAAATTAATTAAAATATAATAAAATTTTATATTTTAAATTAACAAAATTTACATTTAAATAAAACTATTTAGAAATATAATTAAATCTTTCAATAGTTGATTGATCATGTGGGATTAAAAATCTATTAATTTCATGTATGTTAAAATGATGGCTCCCTTCAAATTATTGGTAAAACTCGCATTTAACTCACTCAGAAAAAAATGATAAGAATAGTTGTCACATTTGTTATCAAAATTATATAATGGATAAAAAATAAATTTAACATTCATATAATATTATAAAATATATTATTATGATCATTTTAATGAAAACATGAACATGAATGAAAATGTTTCTCAACCAAAGAGTGAAATAAATTCAGTAATTCATTAAACATTATTTTAAACTAATGAGTACATAAATTAATGAAACTAAAATGAAAAATTATAAAATCATAAAATTAACATAGTGGAATAAAATTTATCACATTACATAGAGGGATATCAAGTAATTTGAACATCATATATTTAAGCAGAAATAGTTTTACTAAAAATTGTATTATAATATAAAATGGTTACCAAAATAGTAACTTCTAAATCCATAAAACCATAAAATAATAACATGAAATGAAAAATTAAATTTCAATAAATTGTGCATATTTATTATATATCATGGGATGGTTTGCAATTTAATCCTTGAAATATAAGATATGTACATAATATAAATCATATCTTACAAAAATAATATTAAGACAATAAATCATTCAATTTGGTAGGCTCTAAATCAAAACAACATAAAAGAGAGTTCCTTATATGGATTTTTGAATAAAAATACTTTTCATGAATATAATCATAATATAAAATAATGTGAATTACAAACAATTAATAAATGAAATCAATGTTTAAAATGGAATATGTCTCATTGAAATAAATGTGAGACAAGAAAAAATTATCATTTGTCTAATGTGATTTGAAATCACCCCTAAATGAATTATAATAAATTAATATATATTAAAAAAATTATGGATTAATAACATTACTTATAATATTATTTATAATTGCCTAATGAAATTCAACCCAATTTTAATAATAATATATTATTACATGTTTTGTTTCTAGCAGTTATATTTTTCAATTTTCATGATGCTTTTCATTCAGTGGTTTTAGTATTTGTACATTATTCATGATCATTCCATATTAAAATTATGTATAAAGTCATTAATATAAAATATATTAGATAAATAAATTTTTATATCCATATGTTAAATGTTGATTGAGAAAAACATGTTACACTGTTCGTAGAAATGGTCGTTTGTATGCATGTGTGCGTGTTCTTTTCATTATATACTAAAATTAACGAAAGAATAGTAATTAATATTTTTATATTAGAGAAATATAAATATAAAAAAATTATGATATATAATATTAATTAAAAATTAATAACCAACCGTGAGTGGTTTTTATAGATGAAGAATTATATTGCAATATTGACTGTGTATGTCACACATATGAACGTGTGAAACATTTATTTCCAATTTGATTGAAACGAGGGAATATAATGGTGGTTCAGTAAACATAATAAATATTTAGTAAATTTATTATACTAAATATATTATTTTAATATTAATATCAATTATATATATGAGGTAGAATATTAAATAAATTGGAAGTAGCGATATAAGATAATTTCAACATCATATGTAAACCTCTTTTAGATGCCTTCATAAAATGTATGACCATTCAAAATATGAGGAACAACATACCAATTTTATATTTAAGTAATTTAATAACATTATTCGGAAGTTCTTGGTAGATATAAGCGGTTGAAATATTTTTATTGAAGATATATATTCTAGTTTACTTTTATAAGGCGGGGAAGGGAATCTCTTCGAATTTTTCTAAGAATTCAAAATTCATAATGTCAAATTCATGGAATAAGTGATTACAAATATATTAATTTAAATCTTAAGATGATATATGATCAATTTATGACTATATAAAATTATTTATATGAGATAGTATGTCAATTAACTCTTATCGATTTTGTCTGACCATATGTTTACACTTTTCTTCCTTAACATCAGTAACATATTATTTAGTCATTAAGGGATATTAATTTACAAATATGGTATTTGTGTTTTATAAAATGGAAAATATATTGAATTTAATACCATATCTCAAACACCATACCATATTCAATTATTTTTATGATTTTTTTTCATTTAATAAAATAATATATAACTAATAATATAATTATTTCTATTTTAGTGATATTTATCTTGATTGAATATATATTTAGGATGAAAAGGAGTTAATAAAATATATACAATTTTAACAAAAATTAAAAATTATAATTCCCTTAAAATTCATTTCATTCTACAATTTATCCGGAAAAATTATATTATATGTTTTTCTTATTTGTATTTAATATTTTTCTTCATCATGAACATGAACAATTTCGACATTGGGTGAGAATTTATGATAATTATAAAATATTAAAAAAAATATTTTATCTATATAAATAATATTAAAATACTAAAAATTATCATTTAAAATATTCAATAACCAATTTTTATACCCAAGAAAAAATATTCCATTTATCAAAGAAAAAAGAGTGAATTTTTTTTATTCATTACATAAAAATATATATGAGAACTTATCAATGAAAAATGTAAAAAAAATATCAATTAAAATTAATATTATATGATGAGAGTCTAATGTCATTAATATAATAGTTTAAATTAATTTGTAGAGATTTTTTTATTGTTTTATCACATATTAAGAATTCCATGGGAAAATTTTAGAATGTTATAAATAAATTAGATAATATTTATCATTATGTTGAAATATAAAATAAAATGTGTTCATTGAAAAACATTAAAAAATTTATTGAAATGATATTATTTGAGAAATTAGTATTTTTAATTATTCTTTGATAATTAAATTGTATCATCAAAGACCCATAATTTCAATATATATTAAAATTAATATGGTACATTAAACAATTATGTAAATTTTATTGAATAACATTTATTAATCATTTAGTAACTGATTATAATGTCGACTCATAAAAATTTAGATAACATTTTTTAATGATATACTATTTTAGATGAATAAGATGTAAGTAGTATTAATTGAGTTCATGTTTCATATTCATCAACAAACACATGATTATGGTGTAGGAACATGATAAATATATTTCACAATGTGGTTTCTCATATTCATACTATCCAACACATCAAAAATATAAATACATTCAAATAAAAATTAATATTTTTAAAATGTATATCATAGTTCCCATGAAGCTCAATTTTTCATATTTAACACTCTTTAGAGCCTATGAGTATTTGAATATAAATTTTATATGTTCTAAAATATACCAAATCAAATATATTACATCCTATATATATTATAATTATAAACCCATGTTTAATAATTTCAAAGGACATTAATGAAAACCCATATCTTAAAAAATGATAATAAAAATTCCATTCAAAAATTGTAGTGGGGAACATAATGTTTACCTCAAATAACAAAAAAAATTATTAAAAGTAATAGAGAACATAATTGTGAAGTAAAAATAAAAATATAGTGGAGAAAATTATATCTATGGACTAATAGTGAGTGATAAATGTTATCTTATTCTGAAAGTTAATGAAAAACCCTGAAATTAACATGGGGTTATATTTCCATAAATTCATAAAAAATGTAAAATAATATCATAATTATCTATATATTATTTTAATATGTATTTATTATTCATTTAATATCCTACATGATAACAAAATAATGGAAAATTAATAGATATAATTCCTTTTCATATGAAAAATTTCATTATTTGGTTATGATTCATTTAGTTTCCAATTCATCACTTATTTCCATAAATAAATAATCTGATTTAATGTTTCATTAAATAAGTAATAAAATTAACTTTTAATCTATCATAATTTCATTAAAATTTCAAAAAATTACATCATTCTGTATATATTTTCTAAAACCCAAACACATAGAAAAAAGACATCATTACGGGTAAATATTGAAATGATGATATAATAAAATGTTCTCTGTATCCCCAGAAATAATACACAATGTTTAACATAATCCATTTCATAAATAGATATCCATAAGACTCCCCCAAATTATGTCTCACTAAAATGAAAACCCAAAAATCTAAAATATTTTATCACATATTTTTTAATATTTACATAACTATTTATCCAAATAATATCAATCTCTCATACATTAAAATAACCAAATATCTATATATCATGTTCCAATACTCCCCAAAACATGATAATAGTTTACAAAAGTATAATAAAGAAAAATAAAATGAAATTAAACATATATTATATAATAAATTATTTCAATAATCATTATTCACTTTTCCCTTATTCATTCAATACTACCTACATATTTTAAATTGAAATAATGCCATTGACATTTAATAAAGCCTCAATACTATGGATATCAATATGACATATTGAAAAACTATACTAAATCATTAAAAACAATAAAAATAAATATCTCCACATAAAATATCATGTTAATGAAAAAGCTGATCAATAAATTTAATCTTATGTAAAAAAACATATTAAATAATTATTCATCAAATAAACTTTTTAATAAAGCATATAAAAAACTAATGGGTTTTATTCCTTAAAATATCTCCCCTATTATCTGTAATCACCTTTAACACCAATTTTGTTAAAAATAAAAATTAGTATCCATAACATAATGTTTGGGAATAAATATAAACATATCAATTAATGACACATAATGATTATCCAATATCACATGCAATATTATTGGTTTATATAGGGTTGATTCATTGATTAATCATATAAAAATAAATAAAAATGTTATTATATTGAATCATATCCCTTAAGAGTGTCTATATATGTTTGTAGTCTTAGGCCCACTAATCATTCACTGGTGCATATCGCGTTAATGCACATTCCTCCCTATTATGATTTTCCACCCCTTGGTGAATATCATCCAAAACCATATCCACTCTCTTCTATCTAAATTTATTAATTTTCCAATAATTCAATAATTAATCCCCAACAACAATCCATTTACTAAAATTCATGGAGTTATGGACTTATGTGAATCATTTTCCCAAAAAAAAATAGTTAATGTGGTTGATAATACATAATTACAACTACAAAAAAAAAATGAAAAATTGAATTTTCATGAAATTATGATAAGAGAAGGGAATCATGAAAATTAGTGTCCAAATATCCTCAACTTCTTAATTGGTAATATTAGGGAGGATTTTGTTCTAATTTTCCCTATGGAAATATTATTGTTTATAATGTGGTAAAATTTCATATGATTTTTATAATTTAATATCACCATAAAAATGTATTATGGAATAAAAAAATCACATTTGATAATATATCTATATAAATGATATCTCAGACATCCAAAAAGATATTTTTGTATTGGATAATAGCTTATTTTAAGAATAACTGGGAATTTTTATTTAGAATTCGACTAGTCTCTATATAAGACTATCTTGTGTTCTCTATATTCCATCATGTGTTTACATGTTCATGGTTAATCATATACTCAAATTCATTTAAAATACAATTTAAAAATTCATGTGACTTGAGAATCAATCGATTTATAATATCTTAAGATACATTTATGGAAATAAAACCGTTTGATTCATATATGTTTATCTGAAGAATATATTTTTGGATGAAGGAATTAATTTTTTTTGATATATGATTAAGGGTACTGGTAACCATTAGATGTTTATATTATCTTTTCTATTGAAGGAATATGGAGTCATAGTAGATCGCTACATGAAATCATAAATATTCATTTTAATCAGAGGATTTATCTCACGACCCATTTACTAGAATATTCATTAAGAATGTGTTGATTATTCATGGGGTATAAACTTATATTTTTTCAGATGGTGACAAGATGTTTACCTCAATGTTTTAGAGATATCTACTACAAGAAGATGATATGGATTTGTGTTTTAGCAGAACATATTATCTACAAATATATCATCAACATGATTGATAAATTAAAACCCATGATGTTATAATACTGTTTTGTTCATTTTATTTCAAAAGTGGTAGGTTTTAATATAATAATTAATTTTATATTTTCATTAAACAATATCTTTCACTTGAGCATTTATATGGGTCATAAAAATAGCATTCTAAGAGATACGTTTCAAATTACAACATATATGAATATTTTTGTAGAATGAATGATATTTGAACCTAGTAATGATGATTAGATGTAATATATGGTTAGATACATTGGGAAATACATATGGATAAAAAAATTATGAAAAAAATATTTTATGATAAACATTGATGCGATTTAGAATTTGATTTTGGTGAGAAGGTTTTTCTATGACTTTTTATATAGAATAATAATGGGATAACAAAGCCATGGTATATGAGTCCCTTTGATTTACTGTATTGTATGAATATAATATATTATTGAGTGGAACCATCAGATAACTTTTCGCAAGTTCAATATGTGTTTTATGTATATATCTGGAAGAAGCACACCCATATTCCATTAGATGTACTAAACATTGATGTTGTACCACTGCAGTAACATATTTATTATTTGTGAAAATAAATTGAGAATATTTTTTGAATAAATAATGTTATATGAAACAAAACAACTCAAATGGTCAATGTGTTTTTCCAAACCATTATCTTGTGGAAGAAACATGCAAACAAGATGTTGCAATGAAGAAAATCTTGAGTTTAATCGAAATTTGACTTATAATTATGAATTTATTATTTATCACAATCAATACCACATGAAATTTTATTTGAAGGTATAAATAATAATAAATAAATTAGTAAAATATTCATTCTACATAATTATACTAAAATAATTCATTTCTGTAGAAATAATTAGAAATGGGAAATTTTTATATTAAAATAAATGAATCATTTTGGAAAAATATTTTTATGAATAGTAAGTCGATTTATATCAATAAATATAATAAATCACTTTTAATGATTTATTTAAATGAGAAATATATATTATATATTTAATTAAAAGTTTTACATTCATATTATATATTTTCATGACAATATATAATATTAAATCCAATTTTATGCTTAAAAATAATATTTTTCTAATCATCTGTTTTATACCCTTTTTCTCTCTTATTATAAAAAATATTTTATTTTATTATAAAATAATTTTCCGAATAATTATCATATTTGAACTGGAAATGAAATAATTATTTTATGTTAACTTATTTAATATTTTTAGAGAATATAAATACATCTAAAAATAGGTAAAAAATACTCGTATTTATTAAGAATTGTCATACATCTTATTTCATTTTAGAACTATTAATTTTTATTCAAATTTTCAAAAATTAACAGATATTAAAAGTATATATATATTAATCCAATTGAGGTTATTTTTATCATTTACATATTGAATTTTTTTATTAATTTTTTTAAACATTTCACAATTTTCTCCTTGAAAACATGCTTTCTCATAGTGTCTGGGTGAGAAACATTAAATTAAAATTTACCTTTTTTGTAAATAAAATTTTGGAAAAATTGATTCCATATATTGAATAATAATAATTTATATTATCTAATTTGATAAATTTAATTTATTTCAACAATGAATATTAAAAATAGTAACAAATATTTACCACTGATATGGTGAAAATTGGTATACCATGTGGTTGAAATAGAATATTAAATGTTATAAGTTAATCAAAACATAATGAACATCCATTTTATGTTAATATTGAGAACGTGTATATTATAGGATCAACATTATATGATTTTTGAGACATTAGGAATGTGAAAACTATGTGGTACACCTTTTTCATTTCAATATGAGAACTCTACCACTCCCCTCATTTATAAAAGGAAACCCCATTCCTCCACTCATCAGACATAATGAAAATGAATTCCATTGAGTTCCCATTTAAAATAGTAACTCCACGTCCTAAAAGAAACTATTTTAATAATTCCACTATTTCAAGACTTTTGGTGTAAAACAATGTAATATGTGTAAATAATATTAAATATTCCTTATCAAGAATTTTATATTTTTTCTTCAGCCAATTAATTTATTTAATATTAAATAATAATGTTTTAAAAAATTACGAATATTACATATAATTTGAAATTTTTTAATTTTAGGAACTATGTTTTTATACTCATCCATCAAATGGATTATGAAATCATCATATGTGTATACATTGAACCAGCACATCGCGAACAGTTTTCATTATTTTTTTCATTACCATATATAATGATATGATATAACGATGGATGTGTTACTTATATACGATATTTAAGATATTTTTTCTTGTTGATTCATGATATATCGTGGTCCTTCTTAGTTTCAATATCATGTGAATATAAAAACATGTTGCGCACGTATGAAAGAACACCACCTCGTGAAGCGATGTGATTCGTTGAGAATTTTAATGAGAAGTAACAAGGATTTTTTAAATAACAATATTTAATATTTACAAAATAAAAATATTTCTATAATGGTTATATAAAATTTACATTTATTTATTTATTTCCATCATGAAAATCAAAATAATGTACACGCATATGTAAAGACTACGTCACTACGAAGAGTGTATTTCAATTTTTTATGTTTACTTTATGGAAATATATAAATTAATTTATACTGAATATATATAATATTTATATCATTTATCAAATTTTAGAGACTATTTATAAATTTTCAATGTAATTGTAAAAAATAAAACATTATAATATATATGAAAAACAATGAATTTATTATAGAGAAGTTATAATAACATGGGTTTAATTATAATAGGGTATTAATAGTTTATATGTAAATATATATGGTAATATATATATTTTTATCATTTGGAAATATATTAATAACAATTATATATTTATTATAATGGATTATTGAATATGTATAAAGGACTATGTAACTTATGATAAATGATTTTTCTCTCAATTTGGCTTTATTGAGACATATGTTATATTCAACACCTGTATTTTATTATTAGGTGTATATAAATTCCCTTTAACTATTGAGAATATATTTTATATTTTGATGAATCTATAAATAATTACATATGATATTTCGCAGTTTCATCACATGTATGATCAATCAGGAAGTGAGGCTTTATTAAATCGACCTATAATGAATTTTGTACCACCATGTGGATTTCTAGTTATTCTTCCACCGATTGAGAAGACAAATACACTTGATGTTATAATCAAGGATGTGGTCATATTTTTTCCACTAAATGTTTTTTAAAGGAAAATAACTATCATGTTTTAGAGTGTTCCAACCCTCAATGTACTTGAGGATTGAATTGGTTTTGTGACCCAAGTTTACCACATTGTGCTGACACATATATATTATACGATTGTCCTAGTTAGGAGTCTCCATTAGGGATCCATTGTTATATGGTGGGTTTTTTGAATCAGTCATATAAAAAGGAATATCTCACATAGTTTTATTTCAAGGGACTCATCATTGAGAATTTATATCTATCCTTTTTAAAAATATTCTATAAAATATATTATGGAGTTGGAGTTGGGAATTATGACTACGGACGAGTATTTGACGGGACTCACTATCATTTTGGGATTATATCTAGATATTTTTTGAGATCCATTATTTAGATTTTTTTTACATTTAATTGGGATGTATTCCAAGATATCTAGTATATAGTGACATGACATTGTATTCCATAAAATTATGGAGTCATTGTTTGGGAGTTTTTATTGGAGTTCTTCCTAGATGAATAAACATAGATAGTGGGTGATTGTAGTGGGAATAATAGAAGTGAGAACTCTTCAATAGGTAGATGAAAGAAAGATTAGAGGTTATGGAGTGTTAAAGACGTTAATAGAATATCCCATGACATATGATCTATGGTTCGAGTCTCTTATAGTGGAATGGGTCGGTAACATCCCAAACTTCTACGATATTCTTCTCTTTGAATAATGTGATAGCATGTGTTGTACGCAACATCGAGTTCTAACACACTGCAAACAATCAAACTAGCCGTTATGAATAGTAATACCTACATTTTAAAATTATATATATTTAATATTTCAAAATGGACTTCATTTTTGGATTCATAATATCGAAATTATCCTAAGTTTAATTTTTGGTATTTTCCTGATAACATCCAAGTTTTATGTACTGTGAAAAATACTTAAAAACAACTTTTTTAATCAAAATAATTTATAGTGATAAATTATATTACATAGTGGTTTTAAATTATAATTATAAAATATTTTTACCATTTTATCCAATGGTTTTCATTATAATTAATTTCACTTTGAAATTGGACATAAACCATTGTCAATATTTTGATATATATTATTCTTAAAAACACGCTATTTGTTATGAGAGCAGGAATTAATTATAAAATTAATTAATTCAACTTTTATTTTTAGAATTTTTTAAAATATAAATAATTTTTGAATTCAGAATATCAATTATATCTTATGGGGAAATTTTGGCATTGTTCTGAAATACTTCAATTTTTGATGAATAGTGAAACTACTAAGTGGTAGTTAAAAAACTGAATTTTTCATTAAACTTATTTTTACCGCTTCTATGATTCTAATTTCAAAAATATGAGAGACACGGTTAATATCAAGGAGTATAATGTTCTTCAATGAGATGAAAATAATTTTTGGTGAATAGTAACTTTTTACTTTTATTTACCACGGTTAAAAGTAATAGGGTAATTATGGGTAAAAATGATATTAATATTACCCTAACGCATGTCCTAATTCTATTGGACAAGTTTATCTCGACCAAAAATAACCTTCGGAATATAATATTATCATATAGGTCCATTTGGATTAGATTAGGACATTTATTATTATTTAATTCAAAGAAGAGTTAAAAGAGTTAAAATCAATGTTTATTTACTAAAACAATTTTAATATAGGGTTATACATAAGATAAATTTTATTGTAAATATTCATTAGAAAGATAAAACTATTTAATACATAATTATATTTTATTTATAATTTTTAGATATTATATAATTTATTTATTTATGACACAATGATGTTGCCGTAATTACCATAATAGTGAAAAATTAAAATAGATGATATTATAAATACCAAAATAAATATAATTTGAGACTTTTAATGAATTAAACTAATTTTCTAGGATAATATGATATATTAAAATATAATTAATTGACATTTACCTAAGTAATCACTCTGTTATGATTTTTACAAAAAACAATTATTGAATAGTGTCAAAATTGATATAAAAGAGTTTTTTGAAACAAATATTATATTATTAATTGATATTAAATTCAAAAAAATCTAAATTTAGTTCAAAAGACTTAATTTATGATAGTAGTATCATTAATGGACCTCTTGGGGGTCTCTTGGATGTATATAGTATGTTTATTAACCATATAATATAAAAATACAAAGACACATTGTAAAAGTGAAACTAATTAACTAAGAGTTAATACTTAATGATAAGGTTTATATAGTAAACCAAACCCGTCTAAATTCTATTTGTTGAGTGGTTTTCGACCTATCCCCACCTTAACCATTAAATAATCCACTTTTGAGCAATTAGAAACCGAATATGAATTTATTATAAAATAATATTTCTAGCTTTTCCAAAAGTGCCCCTCACCCCTCTTATAAAAGGGAACTCCCCCTTCTCAATAATTCACACATTCAAAGCCTTTTGGTTAGACCAACCTCTACCAAAATACTCTATAAACTTCCCTCACTTCATCCCAGAGGCCTTACTTTAGTCAGAAAGCCAACCTAAGAGCCCTTTTGATCAAATCAAAAAGAAAGAACCTGAAGAAGAGGTAATGATTTCACGACAATTTTCCAAGTTCCTTTCTTATTCCACTTCTTCATTATTTGTTATTACCATTCTAAAATAATAACTCCAGTATCATAAATATATATTGATGTTATTATAAATATGGTACAACCATATCCATTATTCTATCCATCCTTTGAATAACATGTAATCGTACTTGCGTACGTACGGCTTACCGTCTCCATGTCGTGGTGTAATTGTTATTCAATACATTATTATTTGGATGGGTACAAATATGATGTATAACTGATGTAAATAATAAATATAACATGATAATTATTCTGTATATAATTTATACCATCCAATTCTATATTATTTTAATATCAAAATAATTATATAGTCGCTCGTGCGTACGTACGGACTACCGTCTCCACGAACGCGATGAGATTCATTCTCCATCGTATCCATTCAAGTATAATTATCATTTGATGATTTAAAAATAATGTTTAAGGACTTTATATCATTATGGATATGAATAAGATACAACATATCCATGACAAACACAGCTTACGTAACAAAACAAATAAAAGAAAACGAGTAAGTTTACACCCGAAACAATGATAATTCTAAGATATTATTAACAAAGAAATATTAAAAGATCATATATGACATCATATGAATGTATATAATTCTTGTATAATTTAATAAAAATTATTTCACCATTATACAGGAGGTTAACCTACCTCCAACCATGGAAATGTACAAGGTAAGGGTTTATTTCACAATCTCTTCATTATCTGAGGTTGTTTATACATAATAATATACTGGGATTACTTTATTATCGACATCCATGTTTCTTAAAAATTTATTTCAAAACATTTTTACTATTTAATAGAATATGGGTTAAAGTCATTTATAACCTTGTCGACTTTTATTAGAGGTTTATAAAGGAAACTTTCCGTCATTTTCCAAAGAAGGTGCTTTTTATCCTTTTCCACAAAATTAAGGTAAGAATGTTTTTTTAACTTATACAGCGGGTGCGGATATTTTCTACCGTTATAAAATCGTCGAAGCTTCCCTTACAAGATTATAAGAATATTTTCAATGTAAATGTTTTATTTTATAATAATGTGACTTTTAAATTATTAAAAAAAGAGATATATCTCTAAAATGAGTTTGATATCATCTATGTCAACATCCTTTGATGTGTTATACGTTTATTTGATTTTGATTTATTATGATACAAAACATCTATATTGTATTGAAGGTTTTGTGATAGTTTTGACTGTGGATGTGTTATTTTTATACAATTCATGGTTTATGGATGAAGTATTTACATTTCTTATGCTAGTTTTAATACGAATGTTTATGTTATGTTTAAACCTATTCATATGAGAATGCATTGGACTTAATATGGGACAGGTGGAGCCTGCTATAGCTCCTCGATGCATTGGTAGGTCTCATGAGACACACTAGTGTCTTGGCACAAGGCCTTCACCAAATCTTATTTTTAGTTTTGGCATGAGGCCTTGGCTATGTGGTTATGATAGTATGGAACTATGCATTCCATCATTATAGAAGTGGTTTTTGATATTGCATGTGATTATTCCTTTAGTAGAATATCCCTTTGAATAAGTATATGGCATTATTTCATTTTATTTTTTTCATACTATGTTGATGTTCAAGTTTAAAAGGATTTTGTTTTTGTTATACATTCCCTTAAATATTTATTCTTATTTATGAAAGTTTCCTCTATATTTTTATCCTTACTGGGACTTTGAACTCACCCCTTTTATATGTTTTATTATTCCCAGGATGTGAAAAAGTAAATTATGAATGACCTACAGGGATATTATGAGGGGATAATAGTGTGGAATATGGAGACAATATGTTGTTGTAGTAGTTTTTCACTTTATAGTGTAATGTAAAACATTATGAATATATCTAGTGTTTCTAAGGAAACTAAACCAATCAGTCTTTCAAGATTTGATCATTCTTGTGTTCATGCCAATGTTATGTAATAGTGAACCGACTCTAGATAACTAGGGTCGGGGCATTACAGTTGGTATCAGAAGAAGTCTAGTACAATCCTTGGAATCTATATTTAGATACACTTTGATTAGAGAACATAGACATAATATGGACTTTGAGGATTAGTATAGAATAACTTCCTAGAATTTTGGTATTTTAGAGATTTTGTGGGTTTTCCGAGAAATACATCCCAGTCTGGATACGAGCAGGTTGAGGTGGATCTTGCACAGATGTACTTAGGGGTAAAACCCGAAAACACCGCATTGAACTAGACTCGAACGAGAACTGGTGCACGACAATGGGCCTTGCTGCATTCTTGGTTACGACACTCCCAAGGGATTTGCTTAGGAAAAATCTCATTTTCATTAAAAATAATTATTAAAGGTTTATGATTATATACTTTCTCAAAGAAAACATTTTTATGATTATAGATTATATCCATAAATAGTTCAATTTATGTTAAGTGTTTTATAAGTATGGGATTATGTATTTTGATTCATAAACTGATCTAGTTTATGCCATTGTTTAGAAATGGTGCCTATTGGAAGAAATGGAAACTGTATCAATTCATGCACTCTATGTAGGCATTTCCCTCCTACTCAAGATAATTATAGTGGAGCTGGTGATGCAACTGTTGCCGATCAGCTAATCACCATACTGGGGCAACTCACTCAGGTTATGAATAATAACCTTACCCGTATGGAGCACCCTGATCCACAGCTTGGAGGATCAATGATAGATCACTTCATGAGGCAAAAACCACCAAAATTCAATGGTAGTAAAAATCCATTACTAGCTAAGAAATGGATAAGTTCCCTAGAGAAAATATTTCAGACATTGGGGAGTAGTGAAAGGGAAATAGATATAATTATAGTTTACCGCATCACTGGAGATGTTAATCAATGGTGGTCATTGATTAAAACCATGAAAGAAGATGATGAAGTATCAAATATGGAATGGAGGGAGTTCAAAGATTTGTTTTTAGAAAAATACTTTCCTCGTGACCATCGAGCATATATGGAAAGGCAATTTCTGAGTCTGAGACAAAAGGAGGATGAAAATGTCGGAAAGTATGAGGCTAACATTACAAGGTTAGAAAGGTATGCTAGAGATTATATATGTAACCCAAGAAGTAGGATTGATCGTTTCTTTGATGGGTTAAAACCATTTCTCCATCGAGCATTAGTCTCACAATCCTTCTCGTCGTATGAAGACATTGTCTCATGTGATATCAACACCGAAAAGGAATTCTCTAAGTCTTATGACTTGAAAGAAAATAAATAGAATAAGAGATCTGCTGATCAATCTGAGAATGGAAATAAGGGGAAGAAGGGAATGGTTGAATATCCATCATATGGTAAATGTGGGAAGAAACACCCTGGTACATGCTTGAAGGGAATGGGTGTCTGTTACATGTGTGGTGAAAAAGGCCACCAAGATCATGAATGCCAAGGGAAGAAGTAAGCTACCAATTTTCAATGCTATAATTGCAGGGAGATGGGACCTTATGAAAATGAATGTCCTAAGCATCAGGATATATTACCTCAGAAAAGTCAAAGGGGTCAAGCCCAAGCTTATTCTATCACTACTACAGAGGTAGAAGCTCTGAAATACATGGTGGCAGGTAATTTAATGGTTTCCTCAAGATTAGAAAATGCATTATTTGATTCTGGATCATCACATTGTATCATATCTTCCCAGTTTTCTAAGAAAATTAGATATTTCCAATTTGATTTAACAAGGGAGTTTTCAGTTAAAACTCATAAGGGATGTATCATTGCAACAAATTTTTGTGAATCAGTCCCCATTATAGAACATAAATTTTTTTTATCTCATGATCTCATCGTCATACCTATGACTGAGTTTGATATAATCCTCGGTATGGATTAGATTTTGGACTATGATGCGAAGATTTATTGTAACATGATGGAGGATATGATTTATGATGATGATGATAAGGAACACCTAATCTTTAGAGCAGAATCGTCACCACCTAATTCTTATCTAGATCCACCCCCAGTAGCTCAACTAAATTCAATTATTGTGGAGGAAGAGAATAAAATGACTGTGGGTGAGGAATGGAATTTTCAAATAGAGGATGTAACTATTGTGAAAGAATATGTAGATGTATTTCTGGAAGATTTACCTGGAAATCCTCCAGAACGAGTAGTTGAGTTTTCCATTGATTTAATTCCTAGATCAAGGCCTATATCAAAGATCCCTTATAGAATGGACACTATAGAATTAGTTAAACTAAAGAAACAACTAGAGGAATTGGGTAATAAGGGATTTTTTCCCCCCTAGTGTTTCTCTATGGGGGACCCTGTTCTTTTTGTTTAAAAAAAAGATGGATATATGAGGTTATGTATCGACTATAGGGAGATTAATGCTATAACAATATAGAACAAGTATCCCCTACCTCGCATTGATGATTTATTTTACCAACTTCATGGATCTCAATACTTTTCAAAGATTGAACTTTGATCTAGATACCATCAGTTGTGTGTAATGAAGGAATACATTCTGAATACAGCATTTCGAACCAGGTACGGGCATTACGAGTTTACTGTAATGCCTTTTGGATTGACTAATGCACCCTCTGTATTCATGGATCTGATGACTAGAGTTTTCAAGGAATATCTCGATGAATTTTTGGTGGTATTTATTGACGATATCTTGGTATTCTCTAAAAACTACGAGGACCATGAAAGTCACTTGCGCATTATCCTGAAGACTCTGAGAAGACATGAATTATATGCGAAGTTTAGCAAGTGTGAATTATTGCTCCATGATATTTCTTTTCTTGTCCATATTGTCTCTAATGATGGAATCTCTGTTGATCCTTCTAAGACCAAGGCAATCCTAGAATGGCCTGCACCTACGAGTATAACTGACGTACACAGTTTTATTTGTTTGGAAGGTTATTATCGATGTTTTGTCCAGAATTTTGCCCGATTGGCATACCCATTAACGAAGCTCACAAGTAAATGGGTTTAATTTGTTTGGACAAAATAGTGTAAACAATGTTTCAAAGAACTGAAGAGAAGATTATTCAATTCTCCTATATTGACTCTACCATCGGGGAATGATGGGTTCGTTATTTATAGTGATGCATTGAAAAAACGACTTGGTTGTGTCCTTATGAAGAATGATAGTTTTATTGCCTATGCATCATGAAAGTTGAAAATTCATGAGAAAAAATATCCTACTCATGATCTTGAGTTAGCAGTTGTGATCTTTTCTTTGAAGGTATGGAGGCACTACCTCTATGGTGAAAAATGTGAGATTTATACTGATCACAAGAGTTTGAAGTATATTTTCTCACAAAAAGAAATCAACATGAGGAAAAGTATATGACATGAATTACTCAAGGATTATGATTCTAAGATACACTACCACCCGGGGAAATCAAACAAGGTGACAGATGCTTTGAGCAGAAAAGATCATGTAGTTTTGAACAATATCAGAATTGAAATGGATCTAGTTTTCATGGATCTAGTAAAGATGGACATGGGAATAACCAGGGAAGGTGAAACATCAATTCTTTTTCAAATGGTTGCCAAACAATCTTTACTAGAAAGGATTAAGAGTTCTCAGATGGATGATGAAGAATTTCATAGGAAGATTAATGCTGTGAATGATGGGAAATTTTAGACTTTGTGAATGAAGATGGAATTTTGAAATTCAGTAAGAGATTTTGTGTTCCCGATATACCTGATTTAAAAAGGGAATTCCAGGATGATGCTCATAGTTTCATTTTCTCAATACACCCTAGGAGCACCAAAATGTATAGAGATTTGAAGGAACATTTTTGGTGGGACAACATGAAGAGGGAGATTGCTGATTTTGTGTCAAGATGTATGGTTTGTCAACAAGTGAAAGCTGGAAGGCAACATCCTGGTGGAGTATTGAAACCTCTTCCCATACCGGAGTGGAAATGGGAAAATATTACGATGGAAATTTTCATGGGGATACCAAAGACTCCTAGAAGGAACGATGCAATATGGGTCATTGTTGATCGTCTTACCATGTCAGCACATTTTCTTGCTATAAGAGAAGATCTACCACTAGAACGTCTTACAAGACTATATATTGATGAAGTTGTGAGACTTCCTGGAGTACCCCTATCTATTGTTTCTAATCGTGATCCCCATTTATCTTCATGATTCTGGAAAAGTCATCAGAAATCCTTGGATACTGAACTTCATTTGAGCACTGCCTACCACCCTCTAACAGATGGACAATCAGAACGAACCATTCGAACCATAGAAGACATGTTGAGATCCTTGTCACTTGACTTTCAGGGTATGTGGGATCAATATTGTCCTCAGGTAGAATTTTCATATAACAATAGCTTCCATTAGAGTATTCATATGGAACCATATGAAGCGTTATACAGAATGAGATGTCACACACCAACCTTTTGGGATGACGTTGGTGAAAGAAAACTTGTAGGCCCAGAACTGGTGGAGGAAACGATGGAAAAGGTGAAGGTAATCCAAAACCATATCAACACAGCTCTAAGTAGGCATAAGAGCTATGCTTATAATCGAAGAAAGGATTTGGGTTTTCAAGTCAGTGATCATGTTTTATTGAATGTATCTCTATGGAAGGGAGTCATACATTTTAGTAAGAAAGGTAAATTGAGTCCCATGTACATCAAACCATTCAAAATTCTATAATGAATTGGGGCTGTAGCTTACCAATTGGCAATGCTGTCAAGTCTCTCCAATGTTCACAATGTGTTCCACATATCTCTGTTGAGGAAATACATGCCTGACCAACGCATGTACTCACCTATGATAAATTAGAACTGGAACCCGATCTGTCTTATTGCGAAGAGACCATCAGGATTCTTGATACGAGAGAACAAGTACTGAGAAACCGGATGACTCATCTGGTAAAAGTCTTGTGGAGAAACCATAAAATGGAAGAGGAAACGTGGGAACCCGAGGAACATATTATGAAGAACCACCAGAGTCTTTTCATGCGGTCGTATTCTAGAAATTTTGAGGATGAAATTATTTGAAGGAGGGGAGAATTTAACATCCCAAGATTCTATGGTATTCTTCTCTTTGAATAATGTGATAGCGTGTGTTGTACGCAACATCAAGTTCTAAAACACCACAACCTATCAAACTAGCCATTGTGAATAGTAATACCTACTTTTTGAAATTATATATATTTTATATTTCAAAATGGACTTCATTTTCGGATTCATAATATCGAAATTATCCTAAGTTGATTTTTTTGGTATTTTTCTGAGAACTTCTAATTTTTATGAATAGTGAAAAATACTTAAAAACAACTCTTTTAATCAAAATAATTTATAGTGATAAATTATATTATTTAGTGGTTTTAAATTATAATTATAATATATTTTTACCATTTTATCCAATGGTGTTCATTATTATTAATTCCACTTTGAAATTCCACATAAACAATTGTCAATATTTTGATATATATGGTTTCTTAAAAACACGCTATTTGTTGTGACAGTGGGAATTAATTATAAAATTAATTAATGAAACTTTTATGTTTTGAATTTTCTAAAATATACATCATTTTTGAATTCTAAATATCAACTATAGCTTAGGGTGATATTTTGGCATTGTTCTGAAAAACATCAATTTTTGATGAATAGTGAAACTACTAAGTGGTAGTTATAAACTAATTTTTTCATAAAACTTAATTTTACCGCTTTTATGATTGGAATTTCTAAAATTCAACACACACGGTTAATATCATGGAGTAAAATGTGGTTCAATGAGATTAAAATAATTTTTGGTGAATAGTAACTTATTATTTTGTTTACCACGGTTAAAGGTAAATAGGTTAATTAAGGGTAAAAATGATATTAATATTACCCTAAAAATGTCTTATTTCAATTGGACAAGTGTATCTCGATCAAAAACAACCTTAGGAATAAAATATTATCATTTAGGTCCACTTGGATTATATTAGGACATTTATTATTATTTAATTCATAGAAGAGTTAAAAGAGTTAAAATCATAGATTAATTACTAAAACATTTATAAAATAGGGTTATACATACGATAAATTAGATTGTAAATATTCATTATAAATATAAAAAGATTTAATATATAATTATATTTTATTTATAAAATTTAGATGTTATATAGTTTAATTTATTTATGACATAATGATGATGCAGTAATTACCATAATAGTGAAAAATTAAACTAATTGATATTATAAATGCCCAAATAAATATAATTAGAGACTTTTAATGAATTAAAATAATTTTCTAGGATAATATGATATATTAGGATTGATTTAATTGACATTGTTCGATGTAATCATTCTATTATGATTTTTACAAAAAACAATTATTGAATAGTGTCAAAATTGACATAAAAGAGTTTTTTAAAACAAATAGTATATTATTAAATGATATTAAATTTATAAAAATCTAAGGATCGGCCAAAATACTTATATAATGATAGATGTATCATTAAAGGACCACTTTGGGGTCTCTTGGATGTATATAGTAAGTTTATTAACCATATAATATAAAAATACAAAGAGACATCGTAAAAATGAAACTAATTAACTAAAAGTTAATACATAATGATAAGGTTAATATAGTAACCCAAACCTATATCAATTATATTGGTTGAGTGGTTTGCGTCCTATACCCACCTTAACCTTCAAATAATCTACTTTGGAGCAAATAGAAACCGAATATGAATTTATTATAAAATAATATTTCTAGCTTTTCCAAAGGTGCCCCTCACCCCTCTTATAAAAGGGAACTCCCCCTTCTCATTAATTCACACCTTCAGGGCCTTTTGGTTTGGCCAAAATCTGACAAAATACTCTCTAAACTTCCCTCACTTCATCCTAGAGGCCTTAATTTAGTTTGAAAGCTAACCTAAGAGCCCTTTTGATCAAATCAAAAAGGAAGAACCTGAAGAAGAGGTAATGATTTCACCACCTTTTTCCAAGTTCCATTCTTCTTCCACTTCTTCCTTCTTTGTTATTACTATTATAAAATAATAACTCTAGAATCTTATATATACTGTGATGTTATTATAAATATGGTACAACAATATTCAGTATTCTATCCATCCTTTGAATAACACGTCACCATACGTGCGTACGTATGGCTTACCGTCTCCATGTCGTGGTGTAATTGTTATTCAATAAATTATTATTTGGATGGGTATAATAATGATGTTTAAATAATTTAAATAATAAATATAACATGATAATGATTCTTTATATATGTTATACCATCCAATTAGATATTATTTTAATATCAAAAGAATGATATTGTCACTCGTTCGTACGTACGGACTACCGTCTCCATGAACGCGATGAGATTCATTCTCCATCATATCCATTCAAGTATAATTATCATTTGATCATTTAAAAATAATGTTTAAGGACATGATATAATTCTGTATATGAATAAGATACAACCTATCCATGACAAACACAGCATACATAACAAAACATATAAATGAAAACGAGTAAGTTAACATCCGAAACAAAGATAATTCTAAGATATTATTAATAAAGTAATGTTAAAAGATCATATATGATATCATATGAATGTATATGATTATTTTATAATTTAATAAAAAATATTTCACCATTATACATGAGGTTAACCCACCCCCAACCAAGGAAAAGTACAAGGTAAGGGTTTATTTCACAATCTCTTCATTATCCGAGGTTGTTTATACGTAATAATCTACAAGGATTTCTTTATCATCTACATCCATGATTCATAAAAAATGTATTTCAAAACATTTTTACTATTTACTAGAATATTGTTTAGAGTCATTTATACCCTTGTTGACTTTTAAAAGAGGTTTATAAAGGAATATTTTTGTCGTTTTCTAAACAAGGTGCTTTTTAGCCTTTTCGACAAAATTAAGGTAAGAATGTTTTTTTAACTTATACGGCGGGTGCGACTATTTTCTTCCATTATAAAATCATCGAAGCTTCCCTTACAAGCTCATAAGAATATGTTCAGAGTAAATGTTTTATATTATAATTATATGACTTTTAATATATTTAAAAAATGAAGATATTTCTCAAAAAATAGTTTGATTTCATCTATGTCAACATCTTTTGATGGATTTTAAGCATATTTGAAGTTGATTTATTATGATACAAAACATTTAAATTGTATTGACGGTTTTGTGATATGTTTGACTCTGGATTTTTTATTTTTATACCATTCATTGATTATGGATTAAGTATTTACATTTCTTAGGATATTTTTAAAACAAATGTTTATGTTATGTTTAATCCTTTTCATATGGGAATGCATTGGACTTAATATGTGGCAGGTGGAGCCTTCTATAGCTCCTTGTTGCATCAGTAGGTCTCATGAGACAAACTAGTGTCTTGGCACAAGGCCTTGACAAAATCTTATTTGCAGTCTTGGGACGAGGCCTTGGCTATGTGGTTATGATAGTCTGACATTATGCATTCCATCATCATGAAAGTGGTTATTGATATTTCATGTGATTACTCGTTTAGTAGAATATCTATGTGAATAAGTAAATGGAATTATTTCATTTTATTTTTTCCATACTATGTTGAAGATCAAGTTTAAAAGGATTTTGTTTTAGTTATACATTTCCTTAATTGTTTATTCTTATTTATGAAAGTTTCTCCTATATTGTTATCCTTACTGTGCATTTGAGCTCACCCATTTTCTATGTTTTATTTTTCCCAAGATGTAAAGAAGTAAATTATGAATGACCTGGAGGGATATTATGAGGGGATAATAGTGTGGACTATGGAGACAATATTTGGTTGTAGTAGTTTTTCACTTTATGATGTAATGTAAAACATTATTAATATATCTAGTGTTTCCAAGGCTACTAAACAAATCGGTGTTTCGAGATTTGATCTTTCATGTGATCATGCCAATGTTATGTAATAATGCACTGACTCTAGGTAACTGGGGTCAGGGCGTTACAGTGTCATCCTAAATTTTGGTAGTGATTCTATTGCAGGATGTGGAGATATAATGATTGCAATTTTACAAACATCCATATACATGATTGGAAGAGATTTTATGGACTACACTTATAAAAATAACTGTAGTAGTAGTGAGGTCTCCAGGATGGCTGATATGCTAAATGAGTAGGTAGATATGTGGTAGGTGGATAATTGTTTTTCATATAACCAACACCACCCATAGCTGGTCAACTCCATGGACATGAATGTTGTTTTCATGGTAGAGGATATGTATTGGTAGTGGAGGACTATAATGATAATTAATCTATAATAATTATGAGTATTCTCTTTTTCTTCTCTATTTTTGGTATATTAGTATTATACCAATTATCTATAAACTAATTTCTTTATACTTCATTATATCCAGATGTAAACATTTTACTTGATACCTTGGATCGATCCTTGCACATATATACTTCAACAGGAGGTCACTTAGTGATCACACACATCTAATAATAGTTTAAGATGACTCTTGTAGGAAATATTTTTTAGGAGATCTCTTTTTAACAGTGATGCAAGATTATAAAATCATATTATGATTGTATTGTCTACATAATATGTGTGACTAGATTGACTAATTCGTGCAGTGGATGCAGTTTATCCATATTACTGGGAAACATTTCCCCTTTACACATGAGAATAAATTCTAGGAGGAGTAGGAATGTCAAATACATAGAAGGATACAACTGCTATCTCACTATCTTGATTGTATAACAGATGGTAAAGTAAATGTAATGGTATTTCTATTTCTTTCAATGGTAGAAGAGTGCAAGGAAATCCTATTTAAGGACATTATAAGAATATCTCCCTACCATGAAATTTAATTTATTGTTTCCATTTAACCATGAAAGATCGTGCTATTTACACCATATTATCATATAGATACCACAATGCATTGATAGATGAGGGTGAATTTGAAGAACAATAAAATGATGGGATCTATAGGACCCTACAGTTCACCATAGGAATCTCCATTGTTGTTGACCACGATGGATGACATGTTCTTGAGATTGTTCACGTGTTTACATAATGTGAACCAGGTGAATATGAAGAATATCTGTCTACTAGGAAGGATCAATACCCTCTTTGATATTATTATTGATGAGGGACAGTTCTCAAAGATTCTCCTCAATGCCTATTTTCACCAGGTACATGGACAAGATGAAGATATACAATAAATGACGTCATTAGTCCACTATATTAATTATGAAAACAAGGTGATTCCTTTATAAATGATGAATGACCAGAATGTATTCATGGGACTCATGAAATAAATCATTAAAAACAATTATAATGGGTTTTTATCAAAATATATTAAATCACAGTGATCATATAATTATAGGAGGATATTTATTAAAACATGACAACGAATATGGATGTACATTGATACAACATAATTTATGGGAGTGTTTAAAAGTATTAGTAACTTATTTTGGATCCCAAAAATTTAAAAAATTCCATCTTAAGTGATGGTGTAGGAGTGGAGTATGTGGATGTGCATGGAATGTTATATAGAGAGACACCTAAGAATTTATTTAAGGTAAGGAGAATCTATTACTACCAAACTCTTTATTACACATTAATACATGATTTGTTTCAATAAATTACATTTAATAAAACCAAATTTATTGAAAATTATGTGGTTATTGGTAATTATGTACAAAACATAACATATTTAATATGGTATATAACAACAATAAGAAAAATATTATTCATGATTTTTTGAAAACTTATTTAACATGCTCATAATACTCCTTCAAACATAAAACAGAATGGTCTAAACTGGGGAAATACTTTAAAAAGAGGTGATTTATCAATCTGTGATATGGAATTATCATGGAATATGTGATACATGTTATAAAATATACCTATAAATCAGGAATTAATGGACCATACATAGTCATGAATGATACATCTCGATAATCATAACATGTGAAATTATGCCATATTTAAATCCCTGAATCACGAACCTTGGTAAAGGATATACATAAAATAAATCATGGTGAAAAATTTTCCATAATGTAATTTTGTAAATTAATGTATCAAAATATTTTATCATGATACAAAACATTATTCAATGCAATGGAGCATTATCTAGTTTCACCTATCATTATCATTTCATTCTCATTCTTATGTGCGCCATAGAGATCATACAACATGGATTCATTAATCATCATAATATATTAATGTTCAATGAATAAGGATTTAATAAATATAATTACCTAATAAATAGGTATATGTTCATAATGTGAAAAACCATTGATAAATTTTCGATTAAGTTATTCTCTACTAGATTTTTTGGGAATCGAAAATTGAGGTGAAAATTTTAATACAAAACGATGTTACATTGATGTCCTAAAAATGATCGTTTATAGAAAAATAAATGTAAAACTTTTTTAAAAAAAATGAGAAATGATAAAGAAATGTAAAATAATATCCCACCATTTTAAATTTGGAAGTATCAGGCATAAGGAAATGAAGAAACATGAATTGAGAAAATATTCCTTACAAAATTCTGTCGTAGTAACATGTATACATATATAAGTATGGTAGGATTAATGAGAGTAAAAATATTCTCAAGTTATTAATATATAATATTTGATGTATTTGATATATGGAATATAATTTCCCATTTTTATTAAATGAATAGAAAAATACATATGGTAAAGGGAGTTCTTGATAAAATAGGAGAATAAAATATCCCTTACATGAGTGTGTGGAACCAATTGCATGTTATGGGATTCATGAAAGCTTGTGGAACGTTGGTAGAATTAAAATGAGTGTAGGTTAGTGTTTGGATGGTATAAAATTTATTTACGTGAAGGTAAATGGGATCATCAGTGGGTTTATTTAAGAAAATATGGAGTTGTCATTATTAGTTTGGATTTGGGCTATACAAAATAAAAAAAATCCAAACAATAACAAAGTTTTCCCCATTGTTCTACCATAAAGGGATGTGTTTTAATTATTTAATAAAAAAAGGTATTAAATTATTAATAAATTACTCATGTGATGTGGAGGTGAGTCACACTCTTAATGAAGTGATATTAAAATATTAAAATAAAGTTTATGTCATAGTGGATTCATAATGGATTTATGAAATAAATCAAATAAAACTAAAAACATATTATTTTAAAGTGAGAACATATATGTGTTCTTGTCTCCAATTTATATATCTTATTACATCACTTTTTTGTTATTGTTGTGTCATAAAACAAAAAGTATATTTATAATGTATTAAATTTTTAACTAAAAAATCAATTGTCTCATAAAATATGGAACAAATTTAAATTGGATATTTTATAAGTCCTAATTCTAAAAAGAATAATCATTTTATATAAATAATATTCTATATATTCTAATTTTAACATTTAAAATAAAAATTTACATATACTGAAGATGACATTATTTTGTATGATAACAATTTTTGAACCCATATAAAATTTACAATTTACTTCACAAAAATAATACTATTATTTATACTTATTAAAATATATTTAATAATTATATTATATTTAAATATTATTTATTTTATATATCCATTAATTCATCAATATACATTACATAATTGTATTTTAATATTACGTAAAAATAATATTATTGTTTTATTGAATCCAAATTAATATAATTTTTAAAATTGACTATAATAGGATCAGATCTTATTATATATGAAATAAAAAATAATATACGTAAATTTATTCCCAGGTTATTATTAAATATCCCTTTAATAAATTAGAAAATACTATATAGATAAGTTGCATGAATGTTGGACAATCATGGGGTGTTTTAATAAACATGGTTTGGGCCATTATCTCGATGAGCCTGATATTCTCATTTAAATAGTTTCATACATTCTTATAATGTGAGTTACAATATTGAGATTGATCAAGGGAAAATACCAAATATGTTACCCCCTCAGAATAATTGAAAAATGTGCCTCATGGGTTGCGAAACTACTAGTTTAGTATGTCACTTCTTTTTATGAGAAAATTTGATTTCTTAAAACAATATATTTATTCTAATCATATGATCACAATTAAGTAAATGTATAACAAATATAAATGAAACCTAACCATCTTATAAATCCAATGATAATAATAAGATAGTATAATTTTATTCCCTTTCTATAACCTTATAGTATATTAAGAACCTTAATAAAAAATTAATGAGGAATTTTATTTATAATATTTTGGTCATTACAGTCATCACTAATTAAAAAATTTAACCGTTTAAATTTTATTTAATTGCATTAAAATATATTATTTTTACTATTATTCATTAACTCCTCTTGATTCCATGATCTTTCATTAAACATATTGTAACTTTAAAACACAATAAAAAGGTGAATTTTCTAATTTAGTACAACCTTTTAACTATGATATAATATTTTCACTTGCTAACTTCATAGGAAAGCTCATTATCCAAAGGTACAACATCTGAATTGAGTATATGTTCAGAGTATGGTTGTCATGTCTAAAGAGGTAAAAATATAATACATCATTTAATTAGGATAGTTTTGGTGGGAGTTCTAGTTGATAGGACACTAATCCAATGAAATCATGGATCTGAAGAGGGATGATGTACCTTGGAATAAGAATTTTATTATTCCAAAATCTCTTTATATTAATCCATCTGGATATGAAAATTAATATCATGGAATTAACATAAAACCATGGGTCTCATCAACAACTGTCCTCATATATCTCTGGTCAACATTGAAAATATATGATGCACAAATGAATAGTTTTAACCTTCTCTAAAATTTCCTAAACCATTTCAAGACATAGTAGTTTGTGTTCTCTAATATCATCCAAACATGAACTTGGTATCCACCTATTATAATAAATGGCTTCATATAGATTAATTCGACTGATATAGTCATAACAATTATTGTAAAAGATCTCTCGTAGAGTAATATGATGGGTCGATCCTATTTTTAATTTAATTTAATAGGATATAAACTTATACACAAGTTTTTGAATTGTCGACTCAGATTAGACATCAATTTTTGGGTTATAAGTTTCAATGATGTTTAGCTCAGTGTTTAGATAATGATGGAGAAATTTGGAAAACATAGAAATGAATAATGGATCTCGATTAAATACAATTGATAGAGATACTCCACGACGACTCACAACGTATCTGAATTGTATCCCTGAAATAGGATTCAGTACGAAAATGTAACATATCGAAATGAAGTTAAAATTCTTTTAATGACAATTCTAACCTAGAGATCAATATCTCCATTGTATTTCTTCAGAAATACGGTGAAAAATTCCATTGTAATGTTTTACCATGTCCTTATTTTAATGTGTAAAGGTTTCCTCATCCCTTTAGAATAATGGATTTCAGCCTTCAAATTCTATAATACCATGAAATTTTATGTACATTCAGATATATCTTTCTACATGTTGTACCAAACGTTTTTCTCTCATATATCTTGATATATATTTATGTTTACTTTGTTAATCTATTACGTAAAACTGTGTGAATCATCAAATAGTTCCTCCTATAACATATGATTTGATGGAACACATTGTCTTGAATGAAATTTTACAATTCCATAATCATTAACATTAACTGGGTATTAATTCATCCTTATTCTTGATGAATAAAACTAGTACACCCCATATTGAATCCAATGGGCATAGAATATATTAATCGAGATTCTACTGTAGTTTTTTCGTTAGCACAACTTGTACAATAATTTCCATCCTATATAGATTCATAGATATTAGAAATTCACCACGTATATTCTCAATTGAAAATTTAAAATCCCATATAAGTGTAATACCATGAAATTCCTCAAGAAACTAAAGAACATATTCCCTATTAATAGGAATTCCTTCTAGGAAGATCCTTTATATAGACCAAATCATTGGGCGGTGTCAAAAAATATTCATCCTACTCCTTATACATATATATAATCAAGTGGAAATTCACCATATAGAGAGTTATTTCCTCCATGTGGATATTTATGATATCTCTATTCAAGGAATGTCAATACATGAGCATAATTGAATAAATTTTAACAAAAGGACGTTTGGAAAAGTTCACTGTGAACATCATCCAACAAATTTTTACATGTTAGGATTTATATACATAGCATGGAATAATTTAACGTATTTATATTTTAACTAAAATATATGCTTCAAAATTTTTTGTTGTGTTTAAATAGTTATACTTAAATTATTTGATATGAAGTAATGCATAGAGCGTGAATCAAAAACTATGTACTAAATTCATGAGTTAATAAATAGTGTACCTATAATCTATTTATTTTCAGAATTAAAATTAGTATTATTGATGGAAAAATCTCCCGCATCATTTATTGGATGTTGTAGGGTGCCATTGAAAACCGAAGGAAGAGATAATATGTTTTCAATGTGACTTGGTTCAAAATGTTTGAAGCATTGAACAATGTGATAATGGTTGTCTGGAGCATTAATTTCCTCTATCAGGTTAGCAGGTATATCCTAAAAAAATTATTTATAAGTTTTAATCCTTCATAAAAAGAGGGAATTTGTTCACCCCCTATAGTAAATTTTTGTGGTTCTACTTTTACATCCGTTGGAATGTGTGTCCCTAAAATTTCAAAGAACTGTTATATTTCTCTATCATATCAACAGAATAAAAATCCAAATTCATTAGTATTCCAATGTATCCATTTCTAAATTGAGGAAACTTCGAACAAATTACTCCTCCGAATCAGTGTCTTAGATCACAAAGGGTTTTTGTAGACTCGATTTAATCCCACTAATGAAGTGGTAAACCATGAATTCGGCATAGCAATAAATATAGATATATAAAAAATAAAGACCTGTTTTGCTTTCAGAATATTTTCCAATATGTTTTTTATATATTTTTCCATAGAATGAAAAAATCCAATTCCTTTTTGTGTTATAGAGTGAATGTAAAATATTTCTTGAAAAACAAATTTTATAATCTGTTCCACCCAATATCTTCTCTAACTTCCTTTTATTATTATTTTTGATGAATGTCCCCCACTGATCAAATTATCCATCTATTTGATAGGAAAATAATAGAACCTTATATTTCTCAAAATAAATAAATGATGGAAAGGAAATTCTAAATGGAGTTTATGTATATTTCAATGATTAGGGTAGAAGATGATCCATTTAATGTTGGAGGCCTTTGTTACATGAAGCTCTCGATTGTAACATGTTCTCTCTTATTGGGTTTTGGAATTCCTTCTGACCAAGGATTCTATTTATAATATGAGTTATATATGATGTTATTATAATTTTTTTTTGAATATTTATCCCATCAGATTCAATTTTTCTTTACAGCAATCATCACATTACCCATCACATTGAATGTTTACCCTATTTATCATATTTCCATCCATTGGTTAGAATATTAGAAAAATTATGGAAGATAATATTTAAACTCACAATTTCATAAAAGATAATCCAATGAAATTAAATATATAACTTCTAAAAAAATTCATTTCATTTACTTTTGAATTTTCTAGAATTCAATATATGTAATCGATGATCTATTTTCTATAATATATTGTTATGGGAAATATTTTTCATATACCATTAATAATGGTTCATAATGAGGTTATGAATTTTCCAAATCATATCCCCCAATATTTTCAAACCATGTGTATAATAAGTCACATTATAAAATACATGGTAACCCCGAATAAGGTAAATAATTCCTTGTTAGTTCGTTTACTCATAGGTTTATCTGGGAATGAATCACAACCAGTTGTATTATCTTGACATTGATGAATTTACTAGATACACCAATTAATCTATAATTTTAAAAATTTAGGGATGTTTTATTATGTATACTCTTATCCCAAAATCATTCTATAGTTTTATCTAATCATAATCCAAAATAATTAAGTAAATATTTCTTCTGGTATGATCTACAACTACATCGCTACTTATTACACATAATAGTTGACTTAATAAATTTTATAAAAATAATTCCATCCAAAATGAGAGATAATCCAAGTGTACCTAGTAATTAGTTACATATAAATACACCTTAAACAATGTATAAAATAACATTATTTAACACATCATTAGATTTCTTTATTGAAAACTTCTTTAACATGGTGAAAATAATTCTTCCAATAGAAAACTACGTAGGATAAAAATGGGAAATACATAAGAAGGTGGTGAAATATAAAGACCAGTAAGTTAATACACATGTATTAAATGATACATGTTATAAAATAAAAATTTCAATTAGTAGTAAAAGTAATATGAATAATAAGGCATGACATCACATAATAATGAAAACATGGGAAATTTGGCAACAACTAATAACACTAAATCATGAACACATGTGAATGATAAACCAACCAAAATTCATTGAGGATAAAGTGCCATAAAATAATAAATTATACCCCTATTCCAAGATTGAATATCAGGATACTAAATTTTACCCAATACATTGGAGCATATATGGAATCAACCATCATTATCATTTCATTCTTACACGTAAGTGTGCCATATAGATCATGTGAAATGTATTTATTCCTCATCAAAATATATTACCTGATAAATGAATAATGATTTTTTACATGTATGTTACAATTTATATATATATATATATTATCATAAAGGTGATTACCCTTCATATAATAATGGGTATGGTATTTAGTAAAAAATTTCTTTTTCATAGAAAATCTGTGAAATTTCAGCAGCATAACACCATTATTTAAAAATTCATAAAAATTGTTGATGAGAGTGAAAAGGTGTATTTAATTATTTTTCAATTAAATGGTATGTAAAATAAACATTATAAAACATATCTAAACATAAAAAATTGAAATAGTAGGAATATGGATATGAATAAACTATAATAGAGAATCAAATCCTTACAAAATTTTGGCATGGTAAATGTGTGCATAAAGTAATATTTGAGGCTTATTATTTTTCAAAGGAAGCTATAATAAATTATACATAAAAACATTACTAAGGATAATATGTAGTATCATATCCCAAAAAATGGTAATGAAGTGTAAAGAACAAAATATAAAATGAAAGCATGATAAAAGAGGACTCTGTAAGATCCTTTACTTGAGTGTGTGAGTCCAAAGGCTTTGGAGGGGCTTCATGGAATATTTTTGGAACCATGGTTGGAATATTTTTAGGGGATGTAAAAGTAAATAAGTTACATAATGAGGTTTAGTGAAGATTAATTTGATTTTGGGGTGATTTATGTTGGAAAAGTGGGAGATTTCATTTCTGTTTTTCTTTTAGAATTTACATAATAAGATATGAATAAATCACAAACCCACCCATGGTATTTTCCTGTGGTTTCTACCAAATGTAATTGTTTTTTATAATTTTATATGTCTAAGTGAATAACATGTACAAATATTACCCTTTGTGATATGGGGGTGAGTCACAATCATAACTAAATGATTTTATAATCATAAAATATATTCTAATGGTTGGAGGATTCAGGATGGATATAAGAATTAAATAAAATTAAATTAAAATCACATTATTTTAAAGAATAAATATATATTTGGTCATTTATGTAATTTATATTACTTATTATAAACTTTTTTTCTTTTTTATGTCATAGATTACAAAGTCTATTTATAAGGTATTTAATTATTACCGAAAAATTTGTCTCACTCAAAATATGATGAAAAAACAATGTTGGATAATTTTTAATCCAGATAAAAGAAATAATATTAAATTTATATAATTAATTACATAAATATGGAAATTTTAATTTTAAATTAAAAGAATTCATTTATTTTGAATCAGTGGATTTTTTATAATAACAATTTAAAGTCCATTATAAACATTATAATTGAGTTCATAAATTTTATTTTTAATATATACGTAACAAAAATTATTACTATAAATATTTTATAAATTTATTATTTATTTCAATAATCCATTAAATCATCAAAATATTTTTCTTATTTGAATTTTCATATGAAGACGAAAAATTAATTTTGTTTCATTTATTAAAAAAATTATTTCTAAAGTAATAATAATAGGATGAAAATATATTCATTATTGTATAAAAATAATACACACAATAATAGTTACAGTTATTTATTGAATATACCATTAATACACAATCAACCAACATAAGGGTAAGCTATGCGATTGTATGACTTTAATGCGGTGGTTTCGAGGACAAGGTTATGGCCATGACATAATTTATCATGAATATCTCTTGTAAATGGTTTGAAAATACATATGTGGGTGGAATCAGACTGAGATTGATCAAGGAAAATGTCTGTAAAATATATCTCCCCTGGAAGCTCTGATAATTGGGATCCATGTTATAGTATCCTAATGGTTGTGGCCATCAATTCCATTGTATGTGATAATTATATTTTTTAAATCCATATACTTATAAAAATATTTTAATCAATGTCCAATGGATATATTTTCAATGGTATTGATGAATAATTTTATATTAAGTCCAATTGTAATAATATTAAATAAAAAGATCATTTTTTTATATATCCATATTATATAATTATAAATTTAATAAACTGATCAAGGGGTTTTTTATTTATAAAATATTGGGTTTATAAATATTTTATATGATATTTTCAGTAGATTAATCTATGATATATATATATCATTTAATAAATTGTAATGGATTGACAAACATCCAATTTAGATAAAGAGGTTTTGGGAGGGAATTCCAGAGATGTTGTAAATGATTACGAGCACCCCCATCATGAGATTTATATGGAAAGTGTGGAGTACTTATTATTCTATGATTCCTCATGAATCAGAATTGGTTGTGTTCTGAGGTAGTGGTAGGTAGTTATTTTTATTGGGTACTAGTTATTGAATTTACATGAGAAAAACTATGGGAATTTTGTTCAATATTATGAAGGAGTTTTCAATTCAAATGAATATGTGGTGGAACTAAAATTTGGGAGAGTGTATTATAAAATATTTTAATCATACGAGAAACTATTATATATTCTCTCTAAATAATCATAACATGAGATGAGATAAAAAAATTCCTCTAAGATTATGTCTATGATAGAGTCTATAATATAAAAAAGGGGAACATAGTATAGACTCTGTTAGCAATAGATATTGATTAATGTTTTAGGCTAATGCCTTATGATATGTATCCTCATTGTTATCATCCATCATGGATTAATTTTTTGTATAATATCAATTGTAAATTTTATTATCCAACTGCTTTTTCAACATGTTAGCATGGAACGTAATGGAGATGTTGACTATGAGACCTTTTATTCTCAAATAACCACCAAACATTTTTTATATGAAATTTATCAATGTAGGGAGCATATTTTAATTTTAAGAGGATACATGATGGTACATATTATGTTATTTGTGGAGGTTTTAGTAGAGTTTTATGCACCCCCTTTAGTGGTAAATATAGTTATGGGAAATATATACATGGTCATTTGATATCAATTCTGGTTTCTGTGTGTCATGAATTGTGTAACAATGATTGTCTCCGGATGACTCGCTTATTAGTATGTGACGACTGAGCATCTGGTTCCTGTAGTTTATCTCATTCCAAAGATGTTCTAAAATCAAATAATTATGTGATATCTCTAGAATTTGTGACGAAGATACCATGAAATTAATGATTAGAAACTACTAGTTTGGTTACCATATATAGACATCCCATGTAATATAATATCATATCTATTAATGTGTAGACTTTAGTAGAAAGGTTGAGATTAAATTACATGAATGATATAGTCTGTCTCCATGGATTTACCAAAAAATCATTTCAAATAAGGATGCTCAGTGGAAATTTCATTTATGTGGTGTATTGTATTGGGCCTTCTGGTTTTTATAGTGTTTGAGCATGAAGTTTCTAGCATAGGATGATAGTTAGACAAACTGAAATCATTATGTTATTAATAAAATGATTAATTATTGTTTTATAGACTAAAACTATAAAAACAATGGTCACCTAACCTTATGGGAGACTTTTTACAAAAACAAGTACAATTCAAACATCAGTATGGCCCCATTCGTGTCTTTTTATGTGAGACCCATCAACTATTCACTATGTTAGACTAATCTAGCAGAGTTATAAATCATTGTATGAGATATAATAGAATATTTTAAAGGGAAGGTTCATGTTATATAAGATTATATGAGTTATACACAATATTAGAAGACTTATTATAAAGACTGTCAATAGAGACCTTTGGAGTTCGAGGAAAGAGATCATGTATCCTTGAGATTCTCACATCATCCAAGATTTCATAAATTAGGCTATGGTTAAAAGATATGTCAATTTTTGATTATCAAATGTTGATGTTTTATAGGTCTAGTGATGATTAATTTTTCTTGGAAACCCCATAATTATTTTAATGGGTTCAAGAGTTCTTGCACATGTAATAACTGAGGAGGTATGTATAGAACCCATCAGATTTAGTTAATTGGTTGTTTTTGGTAATGAATAATGTAGATATCATTTCAAAGTATGTGGTGCGTACTGAGGATCATCATGAGAATATACTATATAAGCATTTGATTCCAATTTATTTTGTCTGGTGGAAACACAAAAATATTCCGAAGAGAACATGAGAGTGGGAGAACCAAATGAAATCTCAGTAACCACAAAACTTTTTATTTATATTCATGTAGTTTCATTTTGAAAATACGTAGTTTGTGGAGAATATAAAATCTCTTCTATTTCTATGTAATTAATTTGAATAAATCTAACAATATTTTTTAATCCATGAGCAAATATAGCCTTAGATTCTAGTGCCCAGTGTGCCCAACTATGAAATTCTAAAAATATTAAATTTTAATAATATTACAAGAAGAAAAAATTTCATAAAAGTGGAAGAAAATCTAATATAAGTCATTGATTATATATATTAGAACTCTATATATTATGTAAATTTTGATTCACTGCAGTCGCAACATTAACAAGGTTTTTATTGGCTGTTGGGATTGGGCACAATTGTGGTTGGAATAATTTAATTAATTAAAATTATTATTTAATTAATTATTTTAAAACCCCATACTATATATTTTTTGTAACTAAACTTTTATGGATACTTTTATAGGTTAGAAATATGCCCCTAAAAATTGATACAGGGAATTAGAGGAATTTTTATCCAATGAAGATGTCACATCGTTGATCATTTTCACAAACACAATTTGAGGATCTCACTAAAGACGATGATAATGATTCATTATTTGTTAGCAATCAATATAATCCAATGGTATGACATTTTATTATAATGATTATTACCCTATTATATCCCATTAAAATTAAAAATAAATTATATCAATATTTTCCTTCACAAGTCGATTGCTCAAACATGTTCAGGTTTATATATTCATTTGATTTTGAATTTCATTAATTATTATTAATAATAATTATTATGAATTATAATTTAAATTAATAATTTCCATCATTAACATGTCCATTTATGGTTTTCATTTATTATAATTTTCATTTATATCTAGATCATTTCACATTCATTTTCAATTATTCTTTATCAGATGATTCTAACAATACTCCTTGGGAAAAAAAATTGAAATATTTTTTCATGTAAATTAATCGAACGCAAATTTTTAGATTTTGGATCGATGGAATTGTATTTTTGTGCGATGATGAAATTATATATTTTATATGATTAAGCTATTAATATTCAATGTTCTTCATTCAACGATAGTGAAATTATAAAAAGGATAATTCCACATTGGATAGGGATGTTGAATTCCAGAAAATGGTAACAGAAATGTTGATCAACCTAAAATCCACAATATCATAGTATAATTTTCATTTTTGGAGACAAAATTAATAAATATGAAAAATAAAAACACAAATATAGAAAACTCATGTGTTACATGGAATATAATAAATTAATGAATTTCATATAGGTTCTCTTGATACAACCCTAAGGGTTTAGGTGAGAATCATTTCACACACTATGTGAAATATGGCACATTCCACATGAACCGATGTAGGAGGATTTACATATCTCACAGATGATACATTGGAACCCGAAGTCATTGTCACACATACATGATCGTGTACTCATACGTCACATAGTATATGGGAATGTCTAGAGTATGAAGGCACAACCCATAGTACACGAGAACTACTAAATGTTCACATGAATTTATTGGTGGAACATCAACTGTAATCCTGAAATATACATATCCTCTACCTCTTGTGGAAATTATATTTATATGAGATATACATTACATGTGAGAAAAAAATAGATGGCTATACCACCATTCCGGCAAGACACATCATGTACCACTAGTACCCATAATGCGTCATTTCATAGGCTTTGTGATGCCCTCCAACATTGTTTTATTTACCATGTTTGATTGACTGAGATTTCATTTTCCATCCTTATAATGATATATGTTGGAATTAAGACTATACATATAATATTGAACAACTATATGTGTTTTTTAATATAGGATTCATTTTTCCCTATGTAAGTCATAGGGTGTGATCTTCTATAATTGGTAATATTTTTCTTATTTTAAATTTCAAAAATGTATGTGTATTAACAGGTGAGGGTATGTGAATTCAGATATTGATAATAATTCAACCAAAATAACATAAATTTCAACTCAAAAAGAGAATATTTCTATAAGAATATTATAGGTGGTATTGTGGATTATACATACATTCTTCCACTATCCATGAGGGCCCTGGTGGGTCAAGGAATTCCAAAAAGGTTCACACTCAATGTTTGAGTAATTGGATAAATCAAAATAAAATAAAGAAATATGTTCATTTTGAAGAAAGTGGAAGGTGCTTATATCCACATGAGTAAAAAATGTTTGGAACTTCTTTTTATGTGATATAGGTTTTGGTGGAGTGATAATAAACCATGTAAATGTTCCTAACTAGATTTTTTTTTTAAAAAAATGAATGATAAAATATGTACGCTATATACATGTTGAGAAATTTTATGGTGATAAATTTTGAAGCATAATATAGTTCTCATATGAAATATATAATTGTAACAATTAATAATAAAATGAATCATCAAATCATAGGATTTTATTATAATATGTGATTTTAAAAAATATGTATGAATCCATAAACTGTGAATAAAACATCATAATGGAGGTGTAACAACATATAAAATACCTTCATTATTTTTTTATCATAAAATATATTGATTATTTAATTTTATCATGCTATTTTTAGTATGTCAAAAGATAATGAAATTAAATAAATTTCATGATATAATAATTTAGGGATCTAAGTATCCCAATGGATGTTTGGAGAAGATGTCATCAATCTGTTTTCCATACAATTAATTGATATAATCCTTGATTAATGTGTAATTATATTTTTTCCAAGTGGTATAAATCATTTCATTATTATTTTAATATATTTTATATAAAATTTATATATTTAAATAAAAATATTTTGTATACAAGATGTTGATGGCATTTATTCAATAAATAATTGATGATATTTTTTTTGAGTTCACAAGTATAGTATATTAGGGGGGTTTAAAAATTATAACAACTGTATTATATGAAGGAAGGTTATGTGTAGTGGATAACATGAGTACTATTATTTTTACATACTTTTTCATCCAATGATCATTAGATAATTATTAATATATTTTTCATTGATGATTTTATTCATAGTGGAAACTACAATTCGTGACACTTTATGAAAAGATACCAAATTTTTAAATTATTTGAAGAGAATAAAATATTAATTAGGAAATTATCTAGTGGTTAATTTTTGTCTATTATATTGTAAAATGATTAGAAATTGAATTTCAAGGTTTTAATATCTATAAAATATATTTCCAATGATTAAGTGTAATCTTTATTTAGTTCATATAAGTAAAATATTTTATTTGGTGACAATAATTTTTAATGATTTGATTTCCATGTCTATTTGTTTCATAGACTATGGAATTAACAGATGTTGCAAAAGGGGAGTTAAAAATGGAATAATATTATCAATTTTGAAATCAGGATGACATATGGACCATGATCTAGGAGATTAATTATTACAATGTTGTTTGTAAAATATATTGGTTTATATTTTATTTCAAATGGTGAGGAGAATAAACAAAGATCAACCATATTTTAAAAAAATAATAAAAACAATTATTCTTGTATTGAAAAGGGACATAAATCATTATAATACCTATTTATATTAATTGTAAAAGAGGGATTGTTAGCATTGAAATTCAGATTTGTAATAATATTATATAACATCTTTTACAATGTTTTAATGATAAAATATTCTTCTCGACATTGGTTTAATCAATTGACATTTATTAGATACCCCATTGATCGTAGAAATTTTTTTTGGGATCAATATTGATGGTACCAAATTGAATAATTCCAATATGAATCTTGAGATGAGATTATTTTGACGACAAAGAACACCCTACAACACCCTATTTTGTTCCAAGAAGAGGAATTCATCATGCTTAATCAAAATCATGTACATTTATCAATTTGATTACACTAGTCAGTATGGAACACGCTTAAGAGATAATGGATTATTGGGAGGAGAGCTATTAAAATAGAAAACAGTGATCATCGTATCCCTTAAATAGTATTAGATAGTCACAAATTGTGGTAGCTGTCCTGGCTCACTCATAAACAATGGTATGTTGGAAATTGGGGCAGCACAATCCACTTGAGGAGATGTGTAACAACTCATGTAAATAAATAATAATACATTTTCATATCTATTATTATTTTCGAATTAAATATTAATTTTACATTAAAGGGTTTTCTATGTTCGATAGCATACCCGATACGCAACAATGAGTTTCTTTGAAATCTTACGTTGTACACTAGTAATATAATAATATTGTTTTTAAATGGTAGTTAACAAGTAGCTGTTGTATTGGAGGCAATGAATAGAAATAACTAAAATATGATTATATATGTTTTTTAAATGTTTTTTACATTTATCCAATAAAATATAAAGGCTTAAAATAAGAAAAGAATTCAATTTTAGGCATATATACTCTAATATTCACTAAAAAGTCGAACTATCACTTTTTGATTGAAAAACCCCTTTAAATATAGTTTTGGTCACTCTTATAAATTATATTAGACAAAATAAAACTCTTATTTAATATTCGGACATCAAAATTTACTTTTTGTAAATTTTTGGAATTTTTCCAATAAAGTTCATTTTTAATGAATAGTGAAAAATGTTGTATTTTAATTCAAAAACTCTTTTTATTATAATTTATTTATATGATAATGTTATATTTTTAATTGGTTTTAAAGTACAATTAGAATATATTATTACCATTTAATATAATTGTGGTCATTGGAATTAATTTCACATTGAAATTGGACTTCAACTAGTGTCAATCTTTTGATAAATATTGATTCATAAAAACACGCTTTTTGTTTTGACAGCGGGAATTAATTATTAAATTAATTAATGAAACATATATGTTATGAATTATTTAAAATATACATCAATTTTGAATTCGGAATATCAAATATTTCTTAGGGTAAATTTTCTGTATTTTTTTGAAAAACATCAATTTTTGATGAATAGTGAAACCACTAAGTGGTACTTAAAAAACTGCTCTTTCATTTAAATGAAATTTTACCACCTATGTGTTTTGAATTTCAAAAATTCTACATACATGGTTGTCATTAATATGTAAAATGTGGTTCAATGGGATTAAAATAATTTTTTTTGAATAGTAACTTTTAAGTTTTTAATCGCGATTAGAGGTAATTACTGTAAATTAAGGTAAAAATAATGTTTTAATAAAATTAAATAACCTAGACACATGTCCTACCCTTATTTTATGTGTAATTTCCGACAAAGGTAATCCATGGGTCATCTTGGGGACCCCATGGAGCCACTTTTGTATGAAAATGACATTAATAACTTTTTATTTAATGTTAAATTGAAAATGTCACAAACAGGTGTTTTTTTACTAAATCAATTTTTAAATGGGGTTATAAAAGTCATATTTTTTACTATAAATAATCATTATAAATATAAATATATTTCATAAATCATGATATTTTTTATACTTTTTAGACATTAAATAAATTAAATTATTTTTGACACCATGATGATGCATCGATTTCCTCATTATTTAATGATTTAAATAAAATGAAAAGATAATGTAAAATATAAGACCTACACTTGTCAAAAACCTATTGTATGGGTGGATTGAGAACTCTTATCACCGTATCCTCTAAATATATAATTATTGGACCTCAAAAATTAGAAAATCATTTTATAATAAAGTAACCTTTTATAACTTTTCAAGAGTGCCCCTCCTCTTCTCTTATAAAAGGCCCCCACCTCTACAACCATACCCACACCTCTCAGGCCATTAGCTCGGCCAACCCCTTCCCATTTTATCTCTCCACAAACCTCCCATAATCCTTGAAGCCTTACTGTCATGACCCGTTCTCAGGGACCATGTCGTGACTACCCCAAGCCCGCCTTCCATAGGCCAGGGGCTGGCGACTAGCACCAAGGCGTAAATCCCAACAAAAAGGGAAGGCATTGCCTTTGAAAATTAAACAAGCACCAAAGAGTAAGCAAGCGGAAAAGTAAACACTAAGTAAAAACGGTACTACCTATGCTGAAAGTAAAAGGGGCCAGAAATACAAGCCCAACTGTAATGTACAACTGAAATGAAAAACAACAATTGAAAGGAAAAACTGCAACATCGAGCCGTCCTCTGGAAGTCCCACCTGAAGGGTGGGTACAGATAGCCTCCACATCTCCTCGGGTCCACCTGACCGCTCCGAGTACGTCCCGCCTAGTGGTCCACCTCCAGGTACTGTCTTGCTCCGCACGCCTCCACAACGATCAGCGCTGTCCGTCTTCTGCAACCAACACAACGTAGTCCGGGCATAGCCCGTGCAGGGGTGAGTATAAGCTAATCAGTAGGGACCCCGAGGCCCCCGAGGGTCTCCCGAAATCCACAAAGGATAATCCACAAAGTAAAGATACAATCATGAAGTAATATCTGACACGGTTTAGGTATATTCCCATACATATACCTAAGTCATCAATTCCCGTTCGGCTCCAATGTCCAAGCCCAACAACAACCCAGTCCACACAGGGAAGAAAAACGTATACCCAAACAGGATAGCTCAACACAATCCACAAAGGAGAGTAAACAGTAAATCCACACAGGATAGCTCAACACAATCCACAAAGGAGAGTAAATAGTAAATTCACACAGGATATCTCACCACAATCCACAAAGGAGAGTAACACAAGATTCAGCTCACACAGGTATACTTTTTCGGATGACGATAAAGATGATCACTGATCTATCTAAGTCGTCGGACCCACGAAGGATCGATAGGTAACTAACCCCCGCAATGACCCACACAGGATCGGGCCCACACAGGACCTGTAGGAGCTGGCTCACACAGAACCGCTGAGCACTGACCCACACAGGATCAGACCCACACCGGATTGGGCCCACACAGGACCTGTAGCACTGATCCACGTAGGATCGATGCGTGCTGTAGTCATCGCAGTCCATTGAGGATCTCCGCACAGTCATCGACGCAGTCCACTGAGGATCTCTGCATGGTCATCGCCGCAGTCCACTGAGAATCTCTACACGGTCGTCGCTATCGAAGTAGCAGTCACAGCCAGCTCTAGGGTTACCGCACACAACAAGCTCATTCGGGAGGGTCCGCTCCACGAGCCGAGAGGCTGATACATCAACTGACACAAAGTCCGAAGTTGATGTATCCAAAAGTTCCGTATCGTCAACAGGAACTCAATGTCGCAGATGGCGCGTCAATCGGACGCCCGGTCTGAGAGTTATTGGCTTTTTCGTCCCAGGGGCCCAGTTGGTTTTTAAGGCAAAACCAACCCGACCATACTCCACCTGCATCCAAACCTCAGGCGGAGTGTTCCAAAAGAACCGTCTCACATAGAAGAATTCAACGAAATAGACGGCACATCAATCGGACGTCCGTAGCTCAAGATATGAGCGTTTCTGCTCCGAGGGCCCGGTTGGTATCGTGTACGAACCAACCCGGCCGAACTCAAAAAATTCCGAAACCTTGAGTGCGATATACCGAAACGACTGTCCCGATCCAAGGATCGTGTTTCCGCTGACGGTGAGTCGTTTGGAGGCTTGTATCTCAAGATACGGCCATTTGAACAAAAACCGTCCGAAGACGGGGGTTCTGGGACTGGGCCGACCCGGCCCGACCCCCCCTGGGTCGGCCGAAATGCGTCAACACGGTCCGAACCGGGTCCACCCGGTCCTACCCGGTCGGACCCGGTCCGGCCCGGCGAGGGCGCGGCCCGGTCGATCGGACCGGCCTGGCTCGGCCAGCCCGGCTCGGCTCGGCCGAGCAACGTGGGGGGGAGCCGCCACCCCCACGTGACACCCCCGTAACACCCACGAGGTGTCTTCCTGGAAATCCGAGCGATGTGGAGGGGAGCCGCCGCCCCCGCGTGACAACCTCGCGGCACCCGCGGGGTGCCGCTCGGACACCCAGATGCGGCTTCAGCCGCGTCCCGCGCGAGCCGGACCCACGCGGCCGCGGGTCTGCGAGTGCCGCCGCGGAGGGCTTGTCCGGCGGCGCCCCAGTGGCGCCGCCGCTCCCAGCTGCCGACGCCGTCGCGCAGGTGACCCGCGCCGCTGGCGGCTTCCGCGGGCCGCTGGAGTCACTAAGGTGGCCGGATTTTCTTCTCGTCTGCGTCGTTGCTCCTCTCGGGACTCGTTCTTCACTGCGGAATCATCAAACCTCTATTGTGGCACGTTCTGTCGTCGCCCGTCAAATTCGCACAAGAACGAGGAACGGCGGAGGGTCGTCAGGCCGTGTTCGTTTGGCCCGCACCCTCCGCGTTAGATATAAACAACAGGAGAATTTTTATTCCACATAGGAATCGACAATTTTAATAAATTTAAAATTGTTTACAAATCCGGTTCTTTAACTTTTTAAAGAAACATTTACGAGAATAATAAAAATGGGTAATTCCAAAAAATAAAATCCCTACATCGTAGTCGTCGCGCGTCAGCATTCTTCGCGGAATTTCTCGTCGCGAAAGGTGGAGATCGTCGCGTCATCGCGGAAGGGCGTCGCATCGTCGCAGAATCCGGCGTAGCGTTGACGAACTCGACGGACCAAGAAACAACAGATTTTAATTATAAATAATTAAATCTGTGTTTCGTTTTAAACCACAAAGAACTTTTAGAAGAATCCCGAAATCACTCACCTCAAACGGTTGGTGATCGAAGATCGGGGCGGGGAAGAACATCTCGGATTGGTGCGTCGTAGATTTCCGTGGATGATGGCGTTCTTCGCGTTCTTCGCGTTTTTCGCGAGTGAGAAAGAAGGTACAAGGATTCTGTCAAATCCTCTCAACGCGCAAACTTTCAAACAACTGGTTGGTCTTATTTTATTATTATGCCAACACATGAAAAAGGGTAAGTAACGACCCATCAATTCGTTGAATTAATTCAACGAAAGAAACAGCTCATTTAATTTACGAAATAAACCACCCAATTAAATGTTCTGTTAAGAAATTAAGAAAACGCGTCAGTTGACTTTCATAATGACGGGTTTTCGCGGGTGCGTTACTTAGCGGAAAGAAACGGCGGGGCTCGTGTGGGCCCCACCTCCCAAATATCCTACCTAGGGGGTAGGATATTTCTAGATAGCATCCTATCCAGATCAACTCAGTTTAAGACGTCTTTATGTGGCTTGAAGTGGCTTCCAAGTGGCTTAAGTGAAATAAAATAAAGTTTTCGCAAAATTATTTTAATTCTTAACTTTAAGCCCGAAAATTAAAAACCACATCCGAGCAAACCCAACTCTGGAAGAGGCGTTTCTATGTGAATACCAGCGCTGTGATTATCATCGGTGCCCTCAGAATTTGATTCTGGGCACCGGTTCAAAAGTTAGAAAAACCCGCTCGTCCGTTCACTGAACGTACCCGACCCAAACTTCGGAAAATGATTCTGGGCACACCGGGCCTCGGAATCATGTGCCGTCAGAGACTGCTCTCTTTTAAAATTCCAAAGATAATTAAGATAAAAATTTTCTTGAAATTTACGGGTCTTTACATTACTCCCACCTCAGGGATTTACGTCCCCGTAAAGATACATCAAAAACTAGGGAAACAAATGTGGGTACTGAGCAAGCATCTGAGCCTCCCTCTCCCAAGTGCTCTCCTGGAGGTTCTCGTGCTTCCATCTGATGTGCACAAGAGGAATCGATTGCCCACGTAGGACCCGCTCCTATCGATCCTCTATCTCCACCGAGACCTCCGCAAAAGTTGCCCCATCATCCATGTCTATCTCCCCATAGTCAATGATGTGTGTCGGGTCGTGCACGTATCTCCTCAGCTGGGATACGTGGAAGACGTCGTGCACCCGGTGCAACTGAGGTGGAAGAGCTAGGAGATAAGCCACCTCGGCAACCTTGCAAAGGACCTGGAAAGGCCCGATGAAGCGTGGAGACGACTTTCCGCCTCGGCCAAATCTCCACAAACCACATCGAGGTGAGATCCGCAAGAAGACGTGGGGGCCATCCTCGAACTCTAGTGGCCTCCGCCTCCTGTCAGCATATGACTTCTTCCGGCTCTGTGCTATCCTCATCCGCTCCTGGATGACCTGGACCTTCTCTGTCGTGGCCCGGACCATCTCTGGTCCCACAAGTGATGGCTCCCCAGGGTCTGTTCAGCACAAAGGAGATCTGCAAGGCCTGTCGTAAAATGCATCGTAGGGTTCCATCCTGATGGTGGAGTGGTAGCTGTTGTTGTACGCGAACTCCACCAAGGGTTGGTGGTCCTTCCAGCTGCGACCAAAGTCGAGGACACATGCGCGGAGCATGTCCTCGAGATTCTGAATGTTCCTCTCTGTCTGACCATCTGTCTGAGGGTGAAAGGCGGTGCTCAGACGTAGCCGCGTCCCGAACGCCTCCTGCAACCCCTTCCAAAGCAGGGAAGTAAAACGAGCATTCCGATCAGAGACGATAGTCGATGTCACACCGTGAAGCCGTACAATCTCCTGAACGTAGAGACGCCCCAAGATCTCTACTGAGCCCTTCTCTCAGATGGGTAAGAAGTGTGCCGACTTGGTGAGTCGGTCATCAATCACCCAAATGGAGTCGTGACCTCTCGAAGTGCGTGGAAGTCCAGTCACGAAGTCCATAGATATTCCGTCCCACTTACACCCCAGAACCTCCAAGGGATGTACCAAGCCTGCTGGTACCTGATGCTCTGCCTTCACCTGCTGGCAGGTGAGGCACTGTGAAACGAACTCTACCACATCCTTCTTCATGCCCGTCCACCAGTGCTGTCGTCTGAGATCCTGGTACATCTTCGCCACTCCTGGATGTACCGCTAAAGGAGAAGTGTGAAAATCTCTCAGCACCTCCTCTCGTAAAGCGACTGGTACCAAGGTACGTCCTCTGAAAAGGATGTCGTGCTCTGCTCCAAGGGAGAAACCATCAGGTGCCTGTCCCGAGGATATATGTGCACACCGCGTCTCACAGTCAGTGTCCCCACGCTGTGCCTCTCTGACCCACTGCAGTAGTGGATGAGAGACTGTGAGAGACTGAAGGAAGGATGCTCTGTCTCTATCCACGAAGGATATCTACAAAGCGGCTAGTTGCTCTGTCGCCTCCTCAAGTTGCTGGATTCCTGTCCTCCTGCTGAGGGCATCAGCTACCACGTTCCCCTTCCCAGGAGTACAGACTATCTCAAAGTCATAGTCCTGGAGGAACTCGAGCCATCGCCGCTGTCTCAGGTTCAGGTCCTTCTGAGAGAATACGTACATGATACTCTGATGGTCAGAAAAGACTGTAAAGCGCTCTCCCATCAGATAGTGCCACCATGTCTTCAGAGCGAAGACCACTGCTGCGAACTCCAGGTCACGGGTGGCGTAGTTCTGCTCATGCGGCCTCAACTGACATGATCCGTAGGCAATCACGAACCGCTCCTGCATCAGGACACACCCGATTCTGGTCCCTGATGCATCGCAGTAGACTACGTATCCAACTCCATCCTCAGGCAACCTCAAGATCGGTGCTCTGGTCAACCTCTGCCTCAGCTCTTGGAAGCTCTGCTGACATCATTCTAACCACACGAAGGGTTTCCCCTTCTTCGTCAAGGCTGAGAGTGGGGCCGCAACTCTGGAGAATTCAGGCACAAATCTCCGATAGTATCCAGCTAGGCCCAAGAAACATCTCACCTCTGTCACGCTCTTAGGTGGCTCCCAAGCTAGCACTACCTCGATCTTCGCGAGATCCACTGCAACTCCCGCCTCAGAAATGACGTGCCCTAAGAAGTGGACCTCACGTACCCAGAACTGTCACTTCGAGAGCTTGCCATAAAGATAGTGCTCTAGGAGTGTGTCTAGTACAACCCGCAGGTGGTAGGCGTGCTCCTCCTCCGTCGTCGAGTACTCCAAAATGTCGTCGATGAAGACCATGACAAATCGATGGAGGTATGGCTGGAAGATCCTGTTCATGAGGCTCATGAACACTTCTAGAGAGTTGGTTACGCCGAAAGGCATAACCAAGAACTCATAGTGGCCATACCGACATCTAAAGGCTGTCTTTTGCACATCCTCGTCTCGAACTCTTAGCTGATGATAGCCTGACCTGAGGTCTATCTTCAAGAACCACCGTGCTCCCTTGAGATGATCGAAGAGGTCATCAATCCTCGGTAGCAGATACTTGTTCCACACTGTCACCTGGTTTAGGCGACGATAATCAACACACAATCTCAAGTTCTCATCCTCCTTCTTGGCGAACAATATCGGGGAAGCCCAGGGTGAAACACTGTGTCGGATGAACCCCTTGCCCTGTAAGTCCTCCAACTGTACCCGTAGCTCTCGAAGCTCGGTGGGGCCCAGCCTATATGCTGGAGTGGATATCGGGGCTGTCCCGGGGAACATATCAATATAAAAGTCTACCTATCTGCGAGGAGGTAGCCCTGGAACGTCGTCAGGGAAGACGTCCGCATACTGATCCACCACTACAGGAAAACTAAGACTCTGCACGTCAACTGCTCCAAGGATGAGGCTAGCCAACAGATGAGTGATGGGATGAGCTCTCCTCTGCGTGTGTCCATCCTATGCTGCTAAGGCTCACTTCTCGCTGGTGAAGGTGAACCTTCTCCCTTCGGTGCGCACACATCGCACCTTGCGCCTAAAATAGTTAATCTGAGCATGGACTATAGATAACCAATCCATGACAAAGATGACATCGTACAAGAAGATCCCAGCCAAAGCTCTCGTCTCCTAGAGTAAGCTCAAACTGCTGGCACCAGTGTGTAATCGTCGAGTCTGCTCCCATAGGAGTATCTAGCCGTAAGGATCGAGCCAACGGTTCTGTCAGAATCTCCGACCTCCGAACAAGGGTAGTGGCTATGAAAGAGTGACTCGCTCCAGTGTCTATCAGAACTGTAGCAAGGGTGGAATAGAAACAGATTGTACCTCGAATCATCTCTGGCGTGCCGTGGTCATAGGCCTCTGCTTCCTGGAGCTGTTCCTGTCTCTTCCCGCCAGCTCCCTGTGGTCGGGGCGGGCCTCCTGGTGGTGGTGGTGGCAGAGCCTCAAAGCGTCGCCCACCACCTGATGCTCGGCCAGCTCCTCTGCCTCGTCCACTTCCTCCCTGCGGACCGCCACGGTCGACCCTCTACCTCTGCCTGGGTGGCCCCTCCACCATCTGCTGCTCCTCGGTACGGCGGGTCGGGCAGTCACGAGCCATGTGGCCCTGCCCGCCGCAGGAGTAGCACTGCCTGCCTCTCGGAAGACTGGCCCTGCGCTGTGTGCCCCGCACTGCTGATCCAGTGTCCCGAGGTCGTCTGACCGAAGGTCTGGTCTGCCTGGAACCCTGAATCTTCCGTCGGCTACCAGCTGCCGAAGACTCTGCTACCTGCCGCCCTGCGGCAGGTCTCGCTGTGGACTCAGCCAGGAAGCTCTCGATCAGAAGGGCTCGCTCCAGCACTCCTTCCTAAGTCGGGATGCTGAGGGAGATCAGCGATGCCCTGATCTCGTGTCTCAATCCCTGCTCGAAGGTCCGGGCCCAGAAGAAGGGGTCTCGTACCATGTCGGTCGAGTAGCGAGAAAGATCGGTGAACCTCACCGCGTATTGAGCGACCGTCAAGCTGCCCTACCGCAGCTGAAAAAGCTCCTGAATGCGCACCGCAAAGAGGGTGGTCGGGACGAACTCTGAGCAAAAGAGGCTCTCGAAGTCGGTCTATATGTGGGAGGCCTCATCATGTACCTGGATCATCAGGCTCCACCATCGCCCTGCTGCTGCGTGAAGTAGGCTCGCCGCGAGGATCACTATGAGGTCTGCAGGTGTCCTCACTAGCCTGAAAGCTCGAACGACTGCCTCCATCCTGTCCTCGGCTGCCTCGGGGTCCGTCTCCCTACAGAACCTGGGTGGTCGCTGGCGCTGGAACTCGTGTAGAGCTCCGAGGCGTCGTGCATCGTCAGCGATCGGTGCTGGAAGCATCGGGGGCTCGGCGGGTAAAGGTACCGCTGGTGCCTCTGCTGTCAACGGGCCCTGTACCGAGGCCTCGTCACTCGGTGGGCTATCGTCGCACTCTACTCTCGGAACCCTAGATGGCTGCTGTCGTCGGGCCATCCTGAAGAAGAAACAAGTGCGCCACGGTCAGAACAGTATACCTAGTGTGCTGACACAAGTAATCACAAAGAAAACATGAAACACACATGCAATCAATGTTTTCGTGCATTAAGTCAGAAATCAGAAGTCAGGGTCCTGGTGTACGGATACGTCGGCCGCCGCACCAACACTGGACTCCCTGGACTGATAACCGAACCCAATATGCTAAACAATATTGCTTCACATAGAAGAAAGATTAGAGTCTGCGGTAGAACTGACCACCTCTGATACCAATTTGTCACGACCCGTCCTCGGGGCCCGTGCCGTGACTACCCCAAGCACGCCTTCCATAGGCCAGGGACTGGCGACTAGCACCAAGGCGTAAATCCCAACAAAAATGGAAGGCATTGCCTTTGAAAAGTAAACAAACAACATAGAGTAAGCAAGCGTAAAAGTAAATACTAAGTAAAAACGGTACAAGTTGTGCTGAAAGTAAAAGGGGTCGGAAATATAAGCCCAACTGTAAAGTACAACTGAAAGGAAAAAAAAGAAACTGAAAGGAAAAACTACAGCGTCGAGCCGTCCTCTAGAAGTCCCACCTGAAGGGTGGGTACAGATAGCCTCCACTGCTCCTCGGGTCCACCTGACCGCTTCGAGTACGTCCTGCCCAGTGGTCCACCTCCAGGTACCGTCCTACTCCGCATGCCTCTACCACGATCAGCTATGTCCGTTGTCTGCAACCAACACAACGTAGTGCGGCCATAGCCCGTGCAGGGGTGAGTATAAGCTACTCAGCAGGGACCCAGTGACCCCCGAGGGTCTCCTGAAATACACAAAGGATAATCCTCAAAAGAAAGATACAATCACGAAGTAATATCTAACACTGCTTAGGTATATGCCCATACATATACCTAAGTCATCAATTCTCGTTCGGCTCCAACGTCCGAGCCCAAGCACAACCCAGTCCACACAGGGAAGAAAAACGTATACCCACACAGGATAGCTCAACACAATCCACAAAGGAGAGTAAAAAGTAAATCCACACAGGATAGCTCAACACAATCCACAAAGGAGAGTAAACAGTAAATCCACACAGGATAGCTCAACACAATCCACAAAGGAGAGTAACACATGATTCAGCTCACACAGGTATACTCCTTCAGATGACGAAAAAGATGATCACTGATCCATCTAAGTCATCGGACCCATGAAGGATCGATAGCTAACTAACCCCCGCAATGACCCACACAGGATCGGGCCCACACAGGACCTGTAGGCGCTGGCTCACACAGAACCGCTGAGCGCTGACCCACACAGGATCAGACCCAGACAGGATTGGGCCCACACAGGACCTGTAGCACTGATCCACGTAGGATCGCTGAGTGTTGTAGTCGTCGCAGTCCAATGAGGATCTCTGCACAGTCGTCGTCGCAGTCCACTGAGGATCTATGCACGGTCGTCGCTGTAGTCCACTATGGATCTCTATATGGTCGTCGCTGTCGAAGTAGTAGTCGCAGCCAGCTCTAGGGTTCACGCACACAGCAAGTTCGTTCGGGAGGGTCCGCTCCACGAGCCGAGAGTCTAATACATCAACTGACACAAATTCCGAGGTTGATGTATCCAAAAGTTCTGTATCGTCAACAGGAACTCAACGTCATAGCCGGCGTGTCAATCAGACGCCAGGTCTGAGAGTTATTGGCTTTTTCGTCCCAGTGGCCCGGTTGGTTTTTAATGCAAAACCAACCCGACCGTACTCCACCTGCGTCCAAACCTCGGGCAGAGTGTGCTAAGAGTTTCGTCTCACTAAGAGGATTTCAACGAAGCTGACGACAGGTCAATCGGACGTCCGTAGCTCAAGATATGAGTGTTTCCGCTCCGAGGACCCGGTTGGTTTCGTGTACGAACCAACCCAGCAATACTCAAAGTATTCCGAAATCTTGAGTGAAATATACCGAAACGACCGCCTCGATCCAAGGATCGTGTTGCCGCTAACGGCGAGTCGTTTGGAGGCTCGTAGATCAAGATACAGCTATTTGAACGAAAACCGTCTGAAGACGGGGGGTCCGGGCTCGGGCCGACCCGACCCGACCGCCCTGGGTCGGCCGTACCGGGTCAACCCTATCCAAACCGGGTCAACCCGGTCCGACCCGGTCGGACCCGGTCCGGCACGACTGGTCGAACCGGCCTGGCTCGGCTCGGCCGAGCGATGCGGGGGGGAGCCGCCACCCCCGCGTGACACCCCCGTGACACCCGCGGGGTGTCTTCCTAGCAAGCCGAGTGACGCGGGGGGGGGGGGGGGGTGCCGCCGCCCCCACATGACGACCCCGCGGCAACCGCGGGGTGCCACTCGGACACTCGGACGCGGCTTCAGCCGCGTCCCGCGCGCGCTAGACCCGCGTGGCAGTGGGTCCGTGAGGGCCGCCGCCACGGCTTCTGCCGCGACGGGCTTGTCCGGCGGCGCGCCGGTAGCGCCGCAGCTCCCGGCTGCCGGTGCCGCCGTACCGGCGACACGCGCTGCCGGCGGCTTCCGCGGGCCGCTGGAGTCACTTCGGTGGCCCGATTTTCTTCCTGCATGCGCCGTTGCTCCTCTCGGGACTCTTTCTTCACTGTGGAATCATCAAACCTTCGTTGCAGCATGTTCCGTCATCTCCTGTCAAATCCGCACAAGAACGAGGAACGGTGGAGGGTCGTTGGGCCGTTTTCGTTTGGCCCGCACCCTCCGCATTAGATATAAACAACGGGAGAATTTTTATTCCACACAGGAAACAACAATTTTAATAAATTTAAAATTGTTTACAAATACGGTTCTTTTACTTTTTAAAGAAACATTTACGGGAATAATAAAAAGGGGTAATTCCAAAAATAAAATCTCTACCTCGTAGTCGTCGCGCGTGAGCGTTCTTTGCGGAATTGATCGTCGCGGAAGGTGGAGATCATCACGTCGTCGCGGAAGGGCGTCGCGTCGTCGCAGAATCTGGCATAGCATCGATGAACTCGACGGACCAAGAAACAACAGATTTTAATTATAAATAATTAAATCCGTGTTTCGTTTTAAACCACAAAGAACTTTTAGAAGAATCCCGAAATCACTCACCTCAAACGGTAGGTGATCGGAGATCGGGGCGGGGAAGAACGTCTCGGATTGGAGCGTCGTCGATTTCCGCGGAAGACGGCGTTCTTCGCGTTCTTCGTGTTTTTCGCGACGGGGAAAGAAGGTACAAGGATTCTGTCAAATCCTCTCAACGCGCAAACTTTCAAAAGCCTGGTTGGTCTTATTTTATTATTATGCCAACACACGAAAAAGGGTATGTAACGACCCATCAATTCGTTGAATTAATTCAACGAAAGAAACAGCTCATTTAATTTACAAAATAAACCGCCCAATTAAATGTTCTGTTAAGAAATTAAGAAAACGCGTCAGTTGACTTTCATAATGACGGGTTTTCGCGGGTGCGTTACTTAGTGGAAAGAAACGGCGGGGCTCATGTGGGCCCCACCTCACAAATATCCTACCAAGGGGGTAGGATTTTTTGGGATAGAATCCAATCTGGATCAACTCAGTTTAAGCCGTCTTTAAGTGGATTCAAGTGGCTTCCAAGTGGTTTAAGTAAAATAAAATAAAGTTGTCGCAAAATTATTTTATTTCTTAACTTTAAACCTGAAAATTAAAAACAACACCCGAGAAAACACAACTCCAGAAGAGGCGTTTCTAAGCGAATATCGGCGCTGCAATTTCATCGGTGCCCTCAGAATTCGATTCCGGGCACCGGTTTTAAAAGTTAGAAAAACCCGCTCGTCCGTTCACTGAACATACCCGAGCCAAACTTTGGTAAATGATTCTGGGCACACCGGGCCTCGGAATTAGGTGCTGTCCGAGACTTTTCTCTTGTAAAATTCAAAAGAAAATTAAGAAAAAAATTTCCTTGAAATTTACGGGTCTTTACACTTACCTTGGGCTGAAATCTCTTCAAGGAACCCTTTTGGATCAAACCAATAAGAGTTACCCGATTTTAAGGTAATGTGTTCACTTGTGTTATTTTGTTGTATTTTTCTACTCCAACCCTCTAAAATATTTTTATTATAATATTTTGTACCAAAACCAGTATCTTAAATATAATAGGATTTTCTTATCATATTTATTCGAGCAACACTTACACACACCTCCGTCTAATGGTTAAAAAACATACTGTTTCTGTGGTTGGCTAATTTCTGCCTCACAAAACGATGATTGTTCAATCTTCTTTTAACACCTTTACTGGTGGCCATTAAGATGTCACTATATTTATATATTATATATATTAGGTTTATGTTTTCCTTATTCTTTTGTATTTTTCATTTTTGGCATATATTTATGGTTTTCATTATGGGTAAACATGATAATTTCATTTTAGGATTTGCCGACTACCGCCCCCTCAAAGTGATTTGATTCGTTAATACCATATGTGGTATGTATAAAGTATATATTTAATGATATTATATATGATATTATACTAGAATTAGAATATACCTTTATATAATTATTATTTCACTCAATTAAGTAAGAAATATAAATGAATGTAGCGTTCATGTGTACGTACGGCTTACCGTCTCAATGAAAGGTGCATTTCATTTATTACCTCATAATGTTATGTACTATTATAAATGAATGTATATACTTGATATATATGATATATATGATATATAAATCATGAATATAATTCTGGATATAATGGATATATTATCTCATGAACAACTTGTAATTATAAAGAGTTTATTTTTGACTCAAGTACCAATGAACGACAAAACGACCATTATTAGCATAAATAATTAAACAGTGTTAATAACATGGTTATATGTGATATAAATGGAATAATGGACTTGAAAAATGGTTCTTAAGAAAGTATAAATTAACTCAAGTTTATTATTCCGGAGATAAAGAGTGATCAAGTCATGTCGGACCCGAGGTATGGGACTTCGTCTCAATCTCCATTCATTGCGGCAGATTTTGTTTTATATAGAACTTTCTTTTATACGATGTATAAACCCCTTTGACTTTTTCTCTTATTCAAAAGGAATCTATTTTTATATGAAGCATTTTACTAAATGACAAATGGAATGTTTTTTTGTCGTACGTATGTGGCGACAACGACTTCTCTTCCACCGTGACCATTATTTGAGTTTAGGATTCCTCTATAAGCCATAACTTTTTTGAATGAAAAAAATACCATGATTTACAATTCTTTTATTTTTTTATTGAAATTTTTTTTCATAATTTATTTATATCAATTTGGTGTATTTATATCTTATGATTGAAAAGTGGAAATGTAATGTTTCCTTTATGCATGTTTTATGTGATACGATTTTGTTATGATTCTTGGGCATTGTTATGAATACAGGTGGTTCCGTGATAAACTAAGGGAGAGTGAGCCCGATATAGCTTTCCAATGCGTTGGGTAATGTGAAGGAGTTAAATGTTAAGGTTTCTACGAAGCGATTTAGGGAATATACTGTGATGGGTATTCCAAACGTAACCATGAGGGTTACTCCCTGAGATAGAATGTTATGAATGCCTCAAGTTACCTTTATGTATTATGATTTCTATGATTTATTCATGATTTGATGAGGCATGTGATTACGTTTTATGTGTAAAGTATGATTCCATCAATGGAATAATGTTTTCATTTCATACTTTTATATCCCTTACTGAGCTTTTTATGCTCATCCAATGTTTTTGAAATGTTTTTCATAGGAGAAGGGAAAGGTACAAGATGTGATGATAGGGTTAAGGAAGTCTCAAGAAATAATCCATGTTTTATTTTATATATGATTCCGTTGATGGGAAAAATTAGTACTACCATTTATGTAACCACTTTGTTTAAATGTGGAATGTAATGCATGATTTATGATATAATTCTCTAAAACTCTAACCCTGAAAAGATCCTCAACCTGAATTCTTGAAATATCTCAAGATTATGTAAGGTTTAAGGATGGGGCATTATATTTGGTATCAGAGGTCAGTTTAGATAAATTTAGGAGTTATAATTCTATTAAATTATTATCTAAAAATATTTTATATGGTCAAATTGAAATGATATAACATTTGAAGATTACCATGTTGCTTCATCTAAGACCTGATTTTTTAGAATGGTTTTCCATAGAGGAAACATGAAAGCAGTTCTAGGAAGTAATACAGAAGGAAATGACATTATGAATCAGCATCCTGAGATGGTCAGAATTGGAACTGAACTGTTTGTTACAGTGATGGAATAATTGACTCATGCGATAAATGATGGTGGTATCCAAGCACGAGATCAGCCAGATCAACCACAGAGCAACATGTCAGTGGTGGAGCATTTTATGAGGCAACAACCCCATCATTCAGAGGATCATCTGACCCTGTTCTAGATGAATGGTGGATTAAATCATTGGATATGATTTTATATGAAATGGGGTGTTCAGACAATCAAAAGGTTAGTCTTTCTATTTACCGTTTGGAGGGGGAAGTAGATCAGTGGTGGTCGATGGTTAAAAATATCAGGGACACTGATGAGATTGATGATCTCGATTGGTATGCATTCAATGGTATGTTTCTTGAGAAGTATTTTCCTAAATTTGTTCGAGTTAGGATGGAAGAATAATTCCTGGAATTGATGAAAGAAGAAGACTCAGTGGATGCCTATGAAGAAAGGTTCAATCGATTGGAAAGGTATGCTCTAAATTTTTTCCGAGACCTTGATAGTAAAATCAATCGTTTTTACTCATGATTAATGCCAAAATATCAAAGGGATTTAGCTTATCGTGAGTTCAAGAGTCATGAAAAGATTGTTCGATGTGCTGAGAAGGTGGAAATGGAGTTTGAAGATGATCAAATGTTCTATAACAACTAGCAGAAGAAGGGACCGAGGTGGCAAGAGAAAGGAAAGAATTCATCAAAAAGTTCTGAGGGTAAGAAAACTAAGTTTCTAGTTATTGATAAATGTGGTAAAAGGAATGCTGGGGAATGTCTTCTAAATTCTAGAAAGTGATACCGATGCATTACAATGGGACATAAGACTCGTGATTGCACTGAAAAAGATCAGGGTGATGGTAAGACCAAATTGGATTTACAGTTAGTGAAATGTTTTAAGTGCAATGAGATGGGTCACTATGAAAATGAGTGTCCGACAAAGAGCTCGAGTGATGGGAAGAAGTTAGAATACAAGCATAAAGGGGTGGTGAAATCCTTTGCAACTACTTTAGCAGATGTTGGTCCATCAAATGAAGTGGTATTATGTAATTTGTTTGTTTTTTTAGAGTATTCTAGTGTGTTGTTTGATTCGGGGTCTACACATTCTTTCATCATTGAAAACATTTCTAGTAAAATGGGAATACCATCTCATGCAATGACTCCTAAACATTTGGTAAAAACACCTGGTGGAAATGTTGAGGCATAAAGAATTTATAATAATCTTCCTATCCTTATCCGTGGAAAGAACCTATATGCAAACCTTATTATTTTACCTCTAGTAGAGTTTGATGTTATCCTGTGTATGGATTGGATCTCTATTTACCATGCTAATATTGATTGTAGAGCTAAATAAGTTTTCATTCAGAAAGACTTTCAGTTTGTGTACAAAAATGAACCCTTAATGTTGATAACATATCAAGAGGCTGAGAAACTTGTAAAAGATGGAAATGAATGTTACCTTGCACATATTGTCGAAAACAAAGGAACTATTCTGATTAATGATGTGCTAGTGGTAAATGATTATCCTGATGTTTTCCTGATGAGTTGACTAAAATAATACCAGATCCAGAAGTTGAGTTTACTGTTGACTTAGTTCCTGGTGCTATGCCAATTTCAAAACCCCCTTATCGAATGGCTCAAATTTAACTTTTAAGGTTGAAGGAGAAATTGCAAGATTTATTAGAGAAAGGTTTCATTCGACCTAGCACATCACCATGGGGTGCTCCTATTTTATTTTTTAAAAATATAGATAGTTCTATGAGACTTTGAATTGATTATAGAGCCTTGAATAATATCATTGTTAAGAAAAAGTATCCATTGCCTCATATCGATGATTTGTTTGATCAGCTCCAGGGATTTCAGTATTTTTTGAAGATTGGATTGAGGTCAGGGTACCATCAGTTGAAAGTAAAAGAAGAAGACGTACTAAAGACTACGTTCCGTACTAGATATGGCCATTATGAATTTTTATTAATTCCATTTAGGTTAAACAATTCACCTGATGTATTCATGGACCATATGAATAGAATTTTCCATGAGTTCTTGGATAATTTTGTGGTTGTTTTCATTGATGATATTTTGGTGCTTTCTAAAAGTACAGAGGAGCATGAAAGACATTTAAGGGTTATTTTTCAAACCACAAAAGAAAAGAAATTGTATGGGAAATTCAGAAAGTGTGAGTTTTGGTTGCAACAAATTTCTTTCCTAGGTCATATTGTTTCTAAAGATGGGATAACTGTTGATCCTGCAAAAATAAAGGTTGTTGAAGAATGGCCAAGACCCACAAATGTAACTGAGATTCATATCTTCCTTGGATTGGCAGACTATTATCGAAGGTTTGTTAGAAATGTTTCACGGTTATCTTGTCCAGTGACTAAGCTAACTCGGATGGGTGTTAAGTTTATATGGACAAAAGAATGTGATGATTGTATTCAGGAACTGAAAAAAAATATTGGTGAATGCTCCAGTTTTGACACTACCTTCCAGGAATGGGGAGTTTTTTATCTACCGTGATGCTTCATTGAAAGGACTTGGTTGCATCCTAATGCATAATGATCAAGTAATTGCTTATGATTCATGACAGTTGAAAACTCATGAGGTAAATTACCCTACACATTATATGGAATTAGCTACTGTTGTTTTTGATTAAAAAATTTGGAGGCATCATTTGTATAGTTTAATGTCAGAAATATATACCGATCAAAAAAGTTTAAAATATATATTCGCTCAAAAAGATTTGAAATGAGACAGAGGAGATGGATAGAATTAATCAAATATTATGATTATAAAATTCATTACCATCCAGGAAAAGTAAATAAAGTGGATGATGCTTCGAGTTGAAAAATAATGATTTATTAATAATGTTGCATTTGGAACGTGATCCTCTGGTTAAAGATTTGATGAAATTTGTCATAGAAGTTGTTGTTGTAGGATGTTCTTCTATTTTGTTTCAGGTATCAGTGAGATCATATATATCAGACAGAATTAAGCAAGCACAAAAGCAAGACAACGAGTTTCAGGAAAAGGTAGAGCTGGTTTAGAAGGGTATGTTGCCTGAATTTAACATTTATAATGATTGTGTTTTGAGATTTGGGAAGAGATTGTGTGTTTCTTGTGATTAATATTATAAGATAGAGTTTTTATTTGAAACTCATAGTTCTCCTTTTTCAGTTCATCCAGGAAGTACAAAGATGTATAGAGATCATCGGGAGTATTACTGGTGGGATAGAATGAAAAGGGATATTGCTGATTTTACTGTGATGTGTTTGACATGCCAACAGGTTAAAGAAGAGTAGATGTTACCGAAAGGGATTCTTCATCCATTACTAGTACTAGAGTGTAAATGGGAGAATATATCCATGGACTTCGTTGTGGGATTGCCGAAGACACCTTGAGGTGATAATGCAATCTAGGTTATTGTTGATCACTTGACTATATCTGCTCATTTCCTTGCTAGGAGAGATACTTTTTCCAAAGATCAACTTTACCATTTGTATCTTAAAGTGATTTTCAGGTTACATGGAGTTCCTATATCCATTTTAACTGATCTTGATCCAAGGTTTACTTCTAACTTTTGGAAGGTCCTTCAGATGTCGTTGGGTACTGAATTAAATTTTAGTATAGTTTTTCATCCACAATCAGATGGGGAGTCAGAACGAACAATTAAGACTTTGGAGGATATTCTACATGCATTATATATGGATTATCAGGGAAGTTGGGACCAATATCTGTCTTTGGTTGAATTTTCATATAATAACAGATTTCACTTTAGTATACAGATGGCTCCGTTTGAGGCATTATATGGTAAACGGTGTCGAAGTCCAACATTTTGGGATGAAGTGGGTGAAAGGAAGCTGATGGGACCAGAATTGGTATAAGTGATGGCCGAAAATGTTCAGTTGATTCCAAAACACGTGAGAATAGCTCAGAGAAGGCAGAAGAGTTATGCTGATAACCAGAGAAAGGATCTATCTTTCGAGGTAAGTGATCATGTTTTCTCAATGTTCCATAATGCAAAAGTGTGATGTGATTTGGTAACAAGGGAATGATGAGTCCAAGGTTAGTTGGACCATATGAAATTCTATATAATGTTGGATCAGTTTCTTACCGAGTGGCTTTACCTCCGAGTTTATCTCAGCTACACAATGTTTTTCATGTTTCGATGTTAAGAAAGTATATGCCAGATCCGTCTCATGTTTTGTGCCCAGAGGTTGTTTAGTTGGAAGAAAATATCTCTTATGAAGAACAACTAGTCCACATTCTTTACCATAGAGAGAAAGTTTTGCGGAATAAGTTAATTCACCAGGTAATGGTTTTGTGGATAAAACATATGGTTGAAGAGGCAACATGGGAATCTGAAAACGCTCTGAGGGATAAATACCCCCACTTATTTTGATAGGTGAATAAAATTGTGAGGAAGCAATTCCCAAATAGGGGGGAAGGATGTAACATCCCAGGTAAATAAAGAATAATATATTTTTATATTAATTAATATTTCCGAATTAAAAATTAATTTTACTTTAAAGGGGTTGCTATGTCCGATAGCGTACCTGATACACAACAATGAGTTTCTTTGAAATCTTACGTTGCACACTAGTAATATCATAATATTTTTTTAAATGGTAGTTAACACATAGACCATTTATTGGTGGGAATTAACAAAAATAACAAAAATATGATTATATATGATTTTTAAATGTTTTTACATTTATCTGATAAAAGATAAAGGCTTAAAATAAGAAAAGAATTCAATTTTAGGCATAAATACTCTAATAATCACTAAAAGGTCAAACTATCGCCTTTTGATGGAGAAACATCTTTAAATAAAGTATTGGTCACTCTTATACATTCTATTGGACCAAATAAAACTCTTCTTTAGAATCGGGATATCAAAATTTACTTTGTGTAATATTTTTTCCGATAAAGATCATTTTGTAATGAATAGTGAAAAATGTTGTATTTTAATTCAAAACCGCTTTTTAATCTAATTTATTTATATTAATAGAATATATTTTTAATTGGTTTTAAAGTACAATTATAATATATTTCTACCATTTAATCCAATTGTGGTTATTGGAATTATATTTACTTTGAAATTGGACTTAATCTAGTGTCAATCTTTTGATACATATTGTTTCATAAAAACACGCATTTTTGTTTTGACAGTGGGAATTAATTATTAAATTAATTAATGAAACTTATATGTTATTAATTTTTTAATATAGACATCAATTTTGAATTCATAATATCAAATATATCTTAGGATAAGTTGTTGGTATATTTCTAGAAAACTTCAATTTTTTATGAATAGTGAATCCACTAAGTGGTACATAAAAAAACTGATTTTTCGTTTAAATGAAATTATACCACCTCTGTGTTTTGAATTTCAAAAATACAACATAATTTTTTTGTCATTAAGAAGTAAAATTTGGTTCAATGGGATTAAAATAATTTATGGTGAATAGTAACTTATATGTTTTTAATCTCGATTAGAGGTAATTAGTGTAAATTAAGGTAAAAATAATATTTTAATAAAATGAAATAACCTAGACACATGTACAACCCTTATTGGATGTGTAATGTCCGACCATGTATATCCATGGGTCAACTTGGGGACCCCATGGAGCCACTTTGGTTGGAAAATGACGTTAATAACATTTTATTTAATGTTAAAATAAAAATTTCACAAACATGTGTTTTTTTACTAAAATAATTTTTAAATTAGGTTATAAAAGTCATATTTTTTACAATAAATATTAATTATAAAGATAAAAATATTTTCTACATCATGAATGTATTTTTATAATTTTTATACTTTAAATAAATTTAATTATTTATGACACCATGATGATGCAACGATTACCTCAATATTTAACGATTTAAATAAAATGAAAAGATAATGTAAAATATAAGACCTACAATGGTCAAAAACCTATTATTTGGGTGTATTTCGAACTCTTATCACCTTATCCCTTAAATATATAATTTTGGGACCTCTGAAATTAGAAAATCATTTTATAATAAAGTAACCTTTAATAACCTTTCAAGAGTGCCCCTCCTCTCCTCTTATAAAAGGGCCCCACCTATACCACCTTTCCCAGACCTCTCAAGCCATTGGCTCGTCCAAAACCTACCCATTTTATCTATCCACATACCTCTCTTAATCCTTGAAGACTTACCTTGGACATAATTCTCTTCAAGGAACCCTTTTGGGTCAAACCAATAAGAGTTACACGATTTTAAGGTAATGTCTTCACTTGTGTTATTTTGTTGTATTTTTCTTCTCCAACACTCTAAATTTTTTTTATGTAACAAAAAAAGTATCGTAAATATAATAGGATGTTTTTATGAGATGTATTAGAGCTACACTTACAGAAACCTTCGTCTAATGGTTAAAGAACATACTGTTTCTGTGGTTGGCAAATTTCTGCCTCACGAAACGATGATTGTTCAATATTCTTTTAACACCTTTAGTGGTGTCAATTAAGATGTAAATATATTTATATATGATATATATTATGTTTATGTTTTCCTTATGATTCTTTATTTTTCATTTGTTTCATATCTTTATTGATTCCATTATGGGTAAACATGATAATTTCATTTGAGGAAGTGCATACTACCGCCCCCTCAAAGTGATTTGATTCGTTAGTAACATATGTGGTATGTATAAATGATCGATTTAATGATATTATATAAGATATTATACTAGAATTATAACATACCTTTATATCATTATGATTTCACTCAATTAAGTAAGAAATATAAATGAATTTAGCGTTCATGCATACGTACGACTTACCGTCTCAATGAAAGGTGCATTTCATTTCTTACCTCATAATGTTGTGTAATATTATAAATGCATGTATATACTGGATATATATGATATATATGATATATAAATAATGAATATAATTATGGATATAATGGATATTTTATCCCATGAACAACTTGTAATTATAAAGAGGTCATTTTTTACTCAAGTACCAATGATCGACAAAATGACCATTATTAACGTAAATAATTACATAGTGATCAAAACATGGTAATAGGTGATATAAAAGGAATAATTAACATAAAAAAAGGTTCTTAAGAATTTGAAATTGAGTCATGTTTATTATTCAGGAGATTAAAGAGAGATCGAGTCAATTAGGACCTGAGTTATGGGACTTCATCTCAATCTCTATTCATTGAGGTATATTATGTTTTATAAACAACATTCTTTTATACGATGTATAAACCCCTTTAACTTTTACTCTTATTTAAAAGGAATATTTTTTTATACGAAGCGTTTTACTAAATGTCAAATGGAATGTTTTTTTGTCGTACATATGTGGCGACAACGACTTCTCCTCCACAGTGACCACTATTTGAGTTTCAGATTACTCTACAAGCCATAACATTTTATGAATAAAAAATGAATTCCATGTTTTTATTTTATTTTATTTTGGTAGTGAAAATGGTTTTCATAATTGTTTTATATCAATGTGTTGTATTTATATCTTTTGATTGAAAAGTGGAAATGTTATGTTTCCTTTATTCATGTTTTATGTTATAAGATTATGTTATGGTTCTAGGGAATTGTTATGAGGATGGGTGGTTCCATGATTAACTAAGGGAGATTGAGCCCGATATATCTCTTTAATGCATTGGGTAACGCGAAGGAGTTAAACGTTAAGGTATCTCCGAATAGATTTAGGGAATATACTGTGATGGGTATTCCAAACATAACCATGAGGGTTACTCCGTATGTAAGAATGTTATGAATGCCTCAGGTTACCTTTATGTATTATGATTTATATGATTTATTCATGATTTTATGTGGTATGTGATTACGTTTTATGAGTAAATTATGATTCCATGCAGGGACTAATGTTTTCATTTCATACTTTTATATCCATTACTGAGCTTTTTTTTCCCATGCAAAGATTTTGAAATGTTTTTCACAGGTCACGCGAGAGGTACATGATGTGATGATAGGGTCAAGTAAGTGTCAAGAAATAATCCACGTTTTATTTTAAATATGTTTCCGTTGATGCGAAAAATGAGTACTACCTTTTATGTAACCAATTTGTTTAAATGTGGAATGTAATGCATGATTGATGATCTATTTCTATAAAACTCTAAACCTGAAAATATCCTCAACATGTATTCTTCAAATATCTCAATATTAAGTAAGGTTTAAGGGTGGGGCCTTAGAAGAGGAACCCGATTAAAAGGAAGGTGATTTATGTGGATATGTCTATGGAAATAATGTCTGTTTTTTTGGTACATGTAAGAATCATTTATATTTGGGTTGTGTATATTTCACATCCAATTTTATATTATGGATGGATACTCAAAAAAATGTTAATGTATTATAGTGGATGATCTTGTTCATAACCCAAGACATGTAACCACAAAATGAGGAATAGATAATATAATACATAAGTAATTTTCTAAATACATTCCAAATGTTGGAAAAGAAAACCGTAGTGGAATCCAGTATATTTACAATGTCCCTTGAGTTTTGATGTCTCTTGGCCATTGTGAAGGCACAACTCGAAAATTGTGTCTTGTGAACCACATTATGGATTGCTTTATCAAGGTGTTTGTGTCATGGGGATTATTCCATGACACAATAGTTCAATGGGATAAATTATCACTCAAAAAATTCATAGTTAGCAATTCTATTGTACTTTTCTTCAACACAATATGTTTCGATCAACTAATTGGATACATTATAGATGAAATAATCAAGTCAAATCGAATCTTATGATCAATGTAGTTTGATTAAATCATGAGGAGGAAATTAGTGTTTTAAATTAGAAAAATTTAAATGAATATTTTATAACTACATATTAATCAATTAACAACCCATATATGGGAAATAACACCATAAACATACAATATCTAATTCACACAGTGTACTGGTAAATTATATTTTCAAATTTTTAATGATATTTTCAAGTAAATATGGAATTAAAAATTAATGATCATGTGTAAATTTTATGGGGATATATTAGGTTTTTATGGTAATTTTAAAATAAAAATATGTTCCTCTACTAGAATTATTTTAGCGGATTATTAATTGGGGAATTTTTTATAACCACTTTATTAAGATTTCGATAATGTTATCTTTGTAAAACTACAACTGGAAATATTAATGAGGATTTTGAAATTTAGGAAAGTTAGTACTTATGAATTGTAGAGATTAAATGACAATTACAATCTATATTAATATATATATACATATTAATTTTGGAAATTATTCAGGTTAAAAATACGAATAAATTATAGTATATATAATAGGTAGAAAATTAGGATTCATTTTTATTATGATTTATTTAAAGAAAGAGATAGTGTGGAATTTATAATAAACATTTCCAATAAATAATAATGATAATTTTACATGGTGTATCACGGAAAAATATTAATTTTTCAATGAGAAAGGTCATTTTATTTCATTAAAGAAGATTACATTGAGTTAAATAGATCCTATTCATATTTTTGTTTCAACAATTATAAGGGATACATACTTTTTCAAATTTGACATGTTATTAAATTTTATTGGATGTAATAAAGCTACTGATTTGATTTGAAACTGATATTAATTAAACAATATACATTATATATAAGGTAGCCAAAAAAATTTATAGGTCCATATAATTATATTCTATAGTTAATGCATTTTGGTGCGTCAACACCATTTCTGTTACATGATCTATAAATTGGACAATATTGTTTAACCCAGCCAAAATAATTTATTTCATTGGATTTTTTATTTCTATATAATATAAAAACTGAAAAATGTTATAGTGGGATGAAAAAACCATATTTAAAAATTAAAAGGACTAAATAGAAGAAAAATATTATCCTGAAAACATTAATGAAAAAGGTTGTTCTCATTATAATTAAAAAAATATCACTTTTGGATAAGATAAGATGAAGCATAATTTTAAAATTATCCAAATAATTAATATTATGATCTACCCCTCATGGAAAAACTCAACTAGGTCCCTTTGAAGGCCACCTATTTTGTTATAGTTTTGCAAGTGGGGTTTGGAATATTTGGTTCATGTAATATATTTTGTGTAACAAAATTTATAATCATCCGTTATATTTATTTTTTTATCTATATCTCAAACTAGAATCATAGTTATGATTTGATAAAAATCTATTATAGTTTGAAGATCAATGGATTATTCTTACGTAGATATATTAGGTCAAAGTAATATAAATACATGAATTAGAGAAGTGAATTGAGTCCATTGTAAATATTTAAAATTTAATGTGATTCCCTCTTTTTTGATTTTAACATTCTTTAAATGATATTTTCTATTTATATTGTAATAATTTAAGAAAAATTAATTTGAAAAAAACAATTGTTATAATTATTTTGGGAATAGACATCCCTTATACTATTCTATCAATTATATCTCTATGAGGATGGTGGTTTTCAATTATAATTTTCCTCTTATATGGAATCCTCTACAACTATTGAATGAATTTGAAATCATAAAATAAGAATATTTTTTTATATTGAAAATTGATAAAAAAAACTTTGGGAAATAAGATGAAAATACACCACTATTGATGTGAAGTAACTAATACATCAAGGAAACAAGATTGGATGATTAGTTGGGAGATAAATTCATTTCACTATTGCATAAATAATAGGCATATAATCGATCCTCGTCATTTTGGATAAACTTCATTGTGATGGAATTTCTACAAATATTTCCAACTTTTATGATGTCTAAATGAATATACATATAAGAGATGAAACATTTATGAACAATAAAGTGATCACCAAAAAGATAATAGACATATATGAAACTAGAGTCAAGCTCTATTGGAAACATTAATAAACTATTAAAAATGAATGAAAATGTGTATAGTAATGACAACATACTGTGAAACAAGAATAAAAAATTTATATAAATAAAATGAATATCATTAGAAAATTAGTGATGTCATCACACTAATATCTATATATATATATATATTGAGAAGAATAAATTTGTAGTATTTTAAAAGAAGATTCTATTTATTTAGTGCAAATAGATTTAGATATTATAGTTGACAAATCATTATAATTTAATATTAGAACTCATAATAAAATCATACCCTCCCATATAAATATTTTAAATTTAAAAATTGAATACGTATATTTGAAATGGTCTTTGAATTTCATTATATTATATATTAAATTTGAGAAATCATTATGAAAAATAAAAGTAATAATACATAACATAAATATCAATCACTCCTCGAAAAAACATGGTGTTCTAATGTGTAAATACAATGATCAACAGTTTAGTTGACATCCAATAAATGATTTTATATTTTGAGCTGACACACCATGTTATTATTATGAAAATGTATGAAAAATAAAAAAAAAATATCATTCCCTTAAAATATAATTACCTGATGGGTTGGGATACAAGATGTAAGGATCCTTAAAAAAGTATTGTTGTTTATCCATACATTAACATCAAATGTATTTTTATAAAATTTGAATCTAGACTATATTGAAATACCTATAATACTTATGAAAATTAATCGTTATCAAAATTAAAACTAATGTAATATTAATAATAAATTCACATAATGTAACTTCCTCAAAAAAATAAATTTGATTTCTTGTGTGAATTAATATTTTAAAATAAATTAAATAATAGTATTAACCCTTCCTATGAATTCTACCACTATTTGATTATTAGAATAATCATTTAAATATAGAAAATTGGGTTAATTTTGTTGATAAATCAATAAATATTTAATTAAAAATGAGAATTTATTTTTCTAGATTAATCATAAATCCAATTTCATCATTCCCCAGTATAATTCAGAACATATTTACTTATATGGACTTTGAAAACAATATACTAAATCATTATATTATTATTATATGATAAATATATTTTTAACCAAAATTTCAGCTATTTTTATGATAAAACGGGAAATTAGGTAGTTATATTAAAACATAATTAATTTAACTATAAATTGTGGGAAATTTTGAGTAAAAACAAATGTAAATTATTCCAGAAAATATGAATAGACTTTGAAAAGGTCAATGAAAAGTAAAATATAAAAAAACATCATTAAATAACCAGTCTGGATTACATAAAATCATTGGCCCATGTATGAAAATGTGATATTTCATTATAGATGATGGTGAATTATCTTTTCTAGAATATGATTATGAGTGTATTCATTCATGAACGATGTGGTGAATATATTTATTATCACCCATAAATATATAAAAATTATGATTCAAAATCTCTGTTCAATATTTCATCAAAATCATTGTCCCATTTCCCATTGTTAGTTCATCAGTAAAATTTACTATATAAAACTCTTTAACAAATTCAACTATCTAAAAATATTTGTTTATCATTTTTCATTATTAATTTAATTGATTTTTAATTCATGTTTCTATTGATGTAATCCTAGAATCAATCACATTATAATTGACCAATGGTTTGTGAAGTGGTATATTATCACCCTATAAACAAATATTTCTATGACATTTGAATTATAAGAAAAATGTTAACATCTCAAATCATCTTATTTAATATAGAGGTTTTGTTGTTCTAGAATTATATGATCAGTCATGTCATTAACACACTCTAATAGAGTCAATCTACATGTAAAATACTTATTCTGATATCTATAATTATACCTAGATATAGATTCATCTATAAGCATCACAATATTATTTTTCATATTCCTTTTAAATCCATTGATGTATCTTTTAAAATATAATTTTTTGACACACTGATTCTTATCCTCAAAATATTATAACTATGCTCAATTAATATAAGAACAATATAAAAGTATATACTAACATCTTTAACATTCATTCTCCTAATGAAATTGAATATAATGTTTTCTGAAATGATAGAATTTATATATACTATCATTAATGCATTATTTATGAAAATAAAATGGTTATTATTTTAGTTTCTATGAGGGTTCTTCTACTTTATCCAAGTGAATGGTCTTTTATTATTCTGATAGGAGACTGAGACCCTTACAGTTTGAGTATAGATACCATGTGTCTCGTCTGGTCTCAACCTTTCAAGGATTGCAGAGATAGGGCCAGAGACACAAGCTATCTTCGAAGATCATCAATTATTTTCAGATCATGAGTAGAGTTGGTGAGTCAGCGTACCATCTAGCTTTTCTCCCATAGATGCACCAGGTGTACGATGCTTTGCACATGTCACAACGTAGGAGATATAGTCATGATTCATCGTACATCATCAACTGGGGAGAGTAGTACATTGATGATCAGGTGATGTTTTTAGAGATTTTAGTTGAGATATAGGATCGAAAGGAGTGGGACTTACATGGTAGGATGATTCCCCTAGTGTGAGTTTGGTGGTAGCACGAGATTCTATAGGAGATAACAAGAGAGATGGAGGATCAAATTCGTTCTCAGTTACCAATATGTTTGTTTAGTATTTGTATTGGATTTCAGGGATGTAAGGATCTTAGGTGGGTGAAGGTAATGTCTCAAAAATTATGTGTATTTTTTTAAATATATGGAAATATTTCGTGACCATACACTTTTTTACCCATAATTCCAAGTCTCATTTATCCTAGAGAATAATTTTGAATATTCTTAAGGTATATTTAGTAATGGTGCAAGTGGTTCTTAAATATTGTGAACCGGTGCTCGGATAAAAAATATATGGGCACCACTGAACATGGAACACTAAGATTCACATAGAAATTACTTATCTTCAGCAGTAAAGGGATGATAGAAAATTTTATTTTTTGAAATATTGTAGTAAAATAATTAAATAATTGAATTGATTTTTTTTTGTTTCCTCACTGTTGAGTGGGATATGGTGATGTTGTGGTGCAACAAGGGGGTGGAGACAAGGCACATTATTAGAAATCATTAATGGCTCGTTAAATAAATGTGTAATGATTCTATAATGATGTGTAACTATGTTGTTGATTCATAAATGAATGGGAATAATGATGTGACATTACAACACATTAGTATCAATGAGACATGTTTCTTTTTAGTAGTCTGACCCATTGGTGGAATGATAATTAAACTATGAGGATTCTCTGATGAATTTCTGGAAAAAATCATCTCAATCGAAAAATGTCGAACGCTGATGAATTTAAACATTTTCAACACCCCTAAAATATCAGATCCGGAATCTATGAATGATGTCAGGGTCATGTAACCTCGAAGAGGAAGCACTATTTCATTGAACAACAAATTGGAATGGGTAATTTTAATTAGGTTTTTTTCCCATTCTTATTATAAACAATGATCGCTGATTAACCCATGAACATATTAATCAGTGAGTCATGAATTTATCTGGGAGGGTATTTTTTTGGTATTTTTTTATTGAATATGGGTTTTATTATTTTTATGATTTAACAAATGAGGCCAGACCTCCCATTTTCATAATCATCTATCATGGAGGGCATATGCCAAGACGAACAAGTCCCGATATCCTCCTCCATGTGTGTTTATTGTGATCATATACTCAATGTGGTGGAAATAGGAATCTAGGGCCACAGGAGGGATTCTGGCAACCCAAGAGGACCAGAGACATAGAAAGATCAGAAAATGGACCACCGGAGAAAATCAAGTGGAAAGTGGAATTGACATGTCGGTGCACCTACAATGGTGGCAGCTTCCAATGGTAGATGCCGATGACTTGATGTGGCGGCCATGAGTTGAGGATGGTAGAAAAAAGTTCAGAACACAGTGGCAGTATGAGTCCACAACCGGTTGGTTGTGGCATACATGGTGTGACCCAGTGCCTGGTGGGTATCGTGTGTAGGGAGGGCCCATGTCTGAGCTGTCCAGGTTCTTTGGATGTCCTCGCTCGCTTCACCGTAGTAGGAGGGGCCTAGCGTGTCTAAACTAGAATGCAGCATCCTAGAGAGGCAACCGACCACTAGCTTACACTACGTGGGGTGGGATTCATGTTGGGCTAGTCCCACTGGCCAGACCTGCACCCTTCATGATGGTCCGAACTAAACCAGTTCTCCGAGAAACTGGACGAGTTGTACCCTCATCTAATTCGGGCTAGGCCCAGCGTGGCCCATTTTTCAGACCATACATGATCAACCGAGACCCGAAACATGTCAGGTCATGTCATTTGAATTATACTGGGGTATGTGGGACCTTGGAACTTGGATGGTCGGGTCGGTCCCACCAGGTCAGACCGGACACAAACACAACTGGGCATTATTTACTAAAATACTAATTACATTCAAACTGACTGTCTAATTAATTATAAATTTTTGGTAATGGGATCCTGTCAACACGGAAGATATTTTGGAATTATTTAAGGATGATTTTATTGATGTTGAGATTCGATGAATTTATTAAGGATCTCTTACCACATGCCTGCTATGTACGGAACATGCCGGTTGGATGGGACCTAATGCCAGTTGACATTCGACTCTTTGAGAATCAAATATGGCTTATGGGAAGCAATAGTGTGTGACTTTGTAGCCCATGGTGGGAAGCACTAATGTGTGACTTTGCAGGCCCATAGTACATGACGAGGAGGAGTTCCTCAGTTGTCCAGGATTAGTGGGAGGATCTTTCGTGTGACTATTAAGGCCCACGGTACACAATGAGGAGGTGTACCTAAGGAGTACTATAATTGTTGAAGGCACTTCTATGTGACTTGGTAGGCACACTGTACTCGATAATAGAGTTCTCCAGTAGATGAGGTGTTCGAATATGTGACTAATGATTCTTTTATTACTACCCTAAATGTATACATTATGTGAGCTATATTTTTCATAGTGGGTCACATTGAGGATTAATGTGTGGTCATTCCTTTTTGTTTTGTGTTCCCTACATAGTACAATGTTACTCACCAATGTATGGGATTCACCAAAAAATGTTATGTCTGGTGCATCTGATCAAATTTTCGATATAGACATTGGTGGACTAGGAACTGGAGGTGCTTAGGGACACAAGACCATCTGATGCTAGGACGGTGGACTTGGTGGCCTAGGACCAAGTGGATCCCAATAAGATCTGGTAGAAAAGTTTCTCTACATTGGCTTTTAGTATCTACAGTACTCTCACGATTAGGTGGAGCATTCCATGGATGACCATCAAAGTTTATTTTTGTACATTGTTGTTTTTAGTTCTTTTGATGGGATTATATCTTGTCCCACTACTATTAGTTGTACTTGTACCCAAGATTGATTTTGTGATATATGATTATTTTTCAGTTTGTGGGACTTGGTTCAAAATGTTTTTACCTACAGGTACATTGGAAAATGCCTTCCCACTTGGGCATAGAAGCATTCAATGGTAGTCGCCAACCCCTAGACATTGGGATGAAGGCATGGGGTAATCAAAGAATGGCCCCCTGGGATGGGTCATGACTTATGTGGTCAATGAAACTAAAACAAGAAAAAGCTATATTAGTGAATGAAGAGTATATATTTTTATTATTGTTAGATAATTTTTCAAATTTAATAATATTTTAATCATTAGATAACACTATTGGAGAATTACATTTATAATGAGAAAATAAGATAATGAAATTAAAATATGATAACTTACATGGTACCTACATTGATGAATTATCTCCTCAAAATGGGCTCCATTATAATGATGGATTTTGGATATCATATCTATAATATTGTATCCCAATAAGCTTTCATTTATATTAAAAAAAGAAAAAGTGAGAATTATTTTAAGGGAGAACATTTTTAAAATATTCGTTTGGGCTGGGTAAACGAGGGTTCCAATTATAGGTGTGTTTTAAAGGAATTTCATCAAAAAAGTATTCTCTAAGTTGTGAGGTTTAATAAAAAATAAGATGACACAAATTGGATTAATCATTAATCCCCAAATCAATAAAATATTAGATTGGTTTGAAATAAATTATAATTCTTTAACTCTTTATGAAACCATTTTTACCCCATTTTACCATTGTCTTGGAAACACAGTTTTTTTACTTCAGTAAAATATTTTTACAAATGAAATTCAACAAAAAATATAATCCAGTTTATACATAATTATGTAATATTGATATACTATTTAATATAATTCAATTTATAAATATGTGAAAATCTCAATTTAAGTGAAAGAATAATTTCAATATACTAAATTGTTCCAATGGAAAATTTATTATTGGACATTTTGTGTTCTTCATCCAACTGAAAATATGATTCTATTAAAATTAGTTTTTGCATATTTGCATTATATTTAAAAATTATATCATACTAATCTAATAAATATTTGAAAAATAAACATTTAAAATATTAATAAAGAAAACTATAAAAAAGTGTCATTGTGAAATTTCCACATTTAATTTTAATTTATTTTATTCACATCCCCATGAAATTTTATTATTTATCACTAAAACATTCAAAATTTGTTAAACATTGGAATTATGATTATTTTAGTAATTATATTAAAAAATAAAATAATAACTTGTTTAAATGATATTATTTATTATTATAATAGTAACAATATGCGATAGATAAAATCAGTATGATATTTTAATTATATAAAATATTTTTAAATAATTATATATTTAATTTTTATTTTGAAAAATATCTGACATTTGTTTTTATACTACAAATAGAAATATTCATTATATGTATCGTGTATATGTATACCCAAAAACCACATATCCAATGAACATATATCCATTAACAATATTTTTAACAGTCATATTTTTAAGGACTATATATTTTACAATTATAGTTCATTAATTTATATAATCTTAAATACATTAATAAAATAATTCATCACTTTTTATTCTATCTCAACATTTGAATAATATTGTTAATTTTTTAAAAAAATTATGTATTAATAATTAGATCTATGTTCTTTAAATCAATCCCAGAGTAAAATTTTTTCATGTTTATATTCTTTTCATTTACTTGTGATTTAAATCCTCTTTTAGAATCCATAATGTTGTATACATTAAATTTTGAAAATGAGTTAATTTTAAATTTCATTATAATATTGGTTATCAAAAAACAACATCATGATTCATTTTTCTCTATGTATTGTGTGTATTATTTCTTATTCAATATTAAATATTAATAAAAAATGCATACAAAAAACCTAGGGTGTATAATTATAATATCCTTACATAAATTTCAAATGAATAATAAAAAATTTATGTGATAAAATGGATATTACTTCTTCCACATTTTTTATATGTGTTAATATATCACATCACTAAAATTATGATTCCACCATAGAACACTAATCGTTTTATTAGTCTTATTTAAAATTACATTATCTCTATGATCATGGAATTCAACTAGTTTCTCCTCTATATAGGGATTATTTTATAGTTGTTCAGCCAATATATTTATTACATATGACTACTCATGTATATTCATCATCAAAACTTATAAATTGAAATTATTATTCACTTGGGATAATATTAGTAGATATTTGGGATAATAATTTACTCTCTCCAGAAGATCATGGACATAAAATGGGGTTATTTTTCCATGTCACTATGTTACCTTTTCTAGATCCAAATAACCCAATTCTAGAGTGATATTATATAAAACACCTTATCTCTGGAATTGATCTACATATATCATATATTAATATAAATATATATATATTATTGTATTTGAACCACTTTTATATATTTCAATATGGATTAAACGAATTATTAATATAAAGGAGAAAGATCAGTACCTAATAGTGTATTCTCTATAACATCATCCAATAATATTAGAGTTCAATATCACTTCCCATATAGTGATTCATATGGTTCGGTTTGGATTATAGATTGGAAGATAGGTTTGAATGAGTACTCAAATAGATAATGATAGGGATTACAACATCCTATTAATTAATTAATAATTATTTCACCATTTCTTATAGTGTTTTAGGGAACATTTCAAACTATAAATTTGATTGGGTATGACAAAAATTATAAAACATATCTCTATATCAAATTCTTGTTTAATAATTCTCCAAAACATTTATGTATACAATGGAACTTGTTCAAATTCAATTGGGAGTATTACTTGATAATTCCATACTCTAAGACCCAATATTTTATCGACTTAAATTAATTTTATTTAAATATTTGATATAATCACATTAAATCACAACATGATGATCTAATAATTGATATGTGTCATTTAATCATAATATTGTCACTTTTGTGATGTGAATTTCAAAAATCTGACATACTTGGTTATGATCAGTTAGTTATTCGGACTCTGATAAGATAAACATTATTTGTGGTGAATAGTAACCTAACCCTATGAATAGTAATATACCCTAATGAATAGTTATATAACCTAATTAATATTAAACATACCTATGGTAGTATATAAATAATATTCATGTTGAAGTATTATATACATATATTTTATAATAAGTAAATAATTATGTTCAAACAATTTTTTAGAAGAAATTAGTATTTTTATTAAATATTAAATAATTTATATTTATAAAATTATTTTTTAAAAATTGACATCCTTTTTAAGATTATACCCTTCGAAAAATGTTTTGGGGGATTTTATTTGTAGTTTTCTAAAATACATTAATTTTTTAGGAATAATAAAATCTGATAATTCACTATATATGGAAAAACCTGATTTCTACATCAGACATGAGTCACAGATGATGTAAATGGATGTTGGTTCAAAATAAAATTCATTTATTACTATTATTGGACAAAGAATATAAACTATTTAATTTCATGTGATTAAATAATAAATTAATGATTATAATATTGTGGAAACCCCTCATCCCCTCCACTATAAATACCACTGATCCTTACCTCTTCTCTTCACTCCTCCGAATGCTACTTCAATAACAATATTCTATTGAAATATCGCTCCATGATCCTTCCACAGGTCTAACAACCCCTAGTATCTTCGAAATACCAATAACTAAAACCTTAAGTGATTTTCAGAGGATATAAACAGAAGAGGTAAATTCCTCCTTCCAATTCATGAGTTTCGTTTATGATATTTTCTTTTCGTGTTTCTTTCCTCGACTCCCATCACAAAAAATGATATGCTAACTCCATAAACATACATGTAATTAAATTCTATTATGATAATGGTATACTTAATTATATTTTATCCATTATCGACCATTTATTTGAATTAAATGAAAACATGGTTTGAAATGTATTAATTTAGCACATTCAAGGACAACAGTTTATCAATTTATATAATCATATTTTATTAAGGTCTGGAATCCATTTATATTATGGTTGATCAATATTATTATATATTTTATATATCATAGTTAAGGTTCTTTTCATCCTTTTTTAATAATGGTATTTCGTCACAAAAAAAACATGTTTGTTGTAATCAAAACCCACCAATTAACCAAAACGATTATCACTAAGGTTTTATATAATAAATTATCTTCAATCCAGAAACAAAATGAATATTTATAACCATTTATTCTAATATATGTTCAATAATATCATAAAACTCCAATTCTGGACAACTAGTTCCATCTTACATGTTTATCAAAACATGAATATAAGTAATTACATCATTAAAACCATGTAATCAAACAGACCCGAATAGTGACATTGAACCTCATAACTAATCAAAATGGTTATAGATGAATATAAAATGATTATAATAAATATTATACACATATAAAGTTTTATGTATATATTAATTAATAAACATCATTTTATTATTAATATCATTATGTTCAAGCAATCACCTCCATCAGATTTAAGGTACGAGATCCTCTCCATTTCACTTTTTATGAGAAATGACCTTTATGCTCTGCCATTTTATGTGTAATCACTAATAATGGGGTATGATTTAAAACCTATGAAATTATTCCCTCACGATGTAAATGTAACGAGGAACCCATACATCCCTCATGAAACACAATTAAGTATACTAGATACCATACCAATAATATGTAAGGAATTCAAACCAAAACAACTTTATTCTGTATGGTTATTCTATCTTACTTTTTAACCAGATGATGTTGTATTTTAATTTTATGTAAACTTATAAATATTATTTATATTGACCAAAATAATGTTTCACTATCCATCCCTCATTCTATTTTAGGTATACACATTATTTTAAGGGATTCCATCCTTCATACTTCCCGAAAATTAATATTGGTTTAAGGGATATGCATAGATTATTTAACCAATTTCAACTGAATTCAATTTTAAGACACCATTTCCTTTATTAAATCGGTATATTTTTTATGAAAACCCTTTTATTCCAATTATTTTTATATATAAATTATTTTCATATTTTCTATTTTAAAAGCTCTATAGTATTTCCCTTAAAACCGAAAAAATGTGTTAATGCTAAAATTTATCAAATCCATTTCATACATGATATCACTAATTATTGACATCACCGTCCATTATATATATCGATTTTACCTTATTAATGTCTATGTGTGATATAATTCCATTATTCCATGGACACATTCATGATACGTCCATTGGTTATGCTTTAGGTCTTTATTGAGGTACCCAATTCATTCCATGGGTGAACCTTATGTTTATGTAATATTGATTATGAATGATTATTTATATGGAAACAATATTTATGATGTTTAAGATTGGTGTGCCAAAAAATTTCACCAATGAATGGGTTAAATATAAGTCTCAAGATATGTTAAGTTAAATGGTCTTAGAGGTTATATTTGGCTTGTGCTACTATGGGAAACGATATTGGCATTTATCCTTGACCAGTTAAACTATAGAAAACAGGATTGTAAGTTAGCCTTGACTTGTACTAATGAAATGGTTTATATTTCTACTGAATTTCTATGATTAAATAATAATATGATCTCAAGTTTATATTTTACGATTCCATATGTTCCATGTTAATGATATCATTATTTCATGCCTCCAAAATAATATACTTTAGTAGTATTCGTTAGATCAATACCATGGTTGTATTTTTAGCTCTATCATTTTCAAATTTCATTCCCAAGGAATCTTATGTAGATATTAGGTCTCAAAGGAAGTTAATATATCTTTATTGATATTAAATAAAGAATTTTTTATCTCCATGTTTTATGTTTTCTGTACATAGTCTTCAGTGATGCTGGACATCATGATCCTTTGATTGTACTCTGATGTGTAATTAAGTTGAAAATTTTGTAATGTTATATGTAAATGTAATGGATGACTACAGTCGTTAACAAATGATGGTCTAGTTATTTTTTGAAATTAAGAATAGAGAACCTTTTTGAGAACCATCACAATGAGACTTAGTATAAGGGAACACCCCTAATTTGTGGTAAGTATACATTAAGTGGATTATGAAGAAAACATGTATATATCTGGATAAAAACAGATAGAGGCTACTATGTCATAGTTGTACCTATTAGTGAAATGTTTGACATGCAGTTTGGGGCTTGACCCGAAGTATCCTGGTACAAGACAATGAGACTTGATTCACACTTGGTATCGTCACTCCTAGGGGATATTCATTGGTAAATTCATAAAATTAGTTCAAAATAATATTAAGGGAATATAAAAAATACCATTATAATATAAGTCATGATATAGATCGAGGATAACCTATAATTAAACATAAGGAATCAAAAGTTAGGATATACTTATCCTCTACTTTTTGTTCCATTTATGTTCATTGTTTTCATTTTTTTCATTTTTTTCTCAAATAACTAGGTATTCAAGAGCTCTAATTTTATGTTCTTTTTCATTGTTAATGGATTAAAATATAATAACACATTTCAAAAACCAATTTTATAAGAAATGTGAAGATTTAATAAATGACATGCACGATTAGATGGGAATGGGTGCTCAAAACATCATGATAGTACTTTATATGCTAGCTCATGTTATGAATAATAACTCGAATCATTTGGAACATCCTCCTCATCCAAGAAAATATAATTTTGTTTTATAATATTTCATACAGAAATGGCCTCCGATGTTTAGTGGATCTTCTTGATCCACTCCTCGCGGAAAAGTGGAGTTACCCAATTTAAAAGATATTCTTCATACTTCAGTGCTCAGAATAAGAGAAAGTGGTATTGGTGGCCTATCATTATAATGGGGATATTGATCAGTTGTGGACACTAATAAAGAATAAAAATTCCCTAGACAAAATGTTTTGCATGGATTATGTGGAATTGAAGAGAATATAATGGAAATAAGCCTATATTTTACCCCCGTAAAATTTCGGGGAACATGTATCTTGGGATCTTTCTGCAAGGAACCATGAATTGCTTAAAATGTGGAATGTTTCGTCATCTTGTTAACAACTACCAAAGGGATGTAAAAAATACGAATAATGTGTATGAATAATGGAAGGTTCGGATCAGTACTAATAAAATGGTGCAATGTTACAACTGAAAGTATCATGACCATTATACAAACAATTTCCCTATGGCAAGGGTTGTCGGAGGCAATAAACAATAACATTTAGGGAAACAAGGAAGAGATTATTCTAACACAACTTCTATGGTGGAGTTGGAAAATGATATTCAAATTGGTACGCTAGGTATCCATTAAAGAATAGTGAACATACAATTTGATTCTTTTTCTATGCATTCATCTGTATCTTGCATGGTTATTATAGCTATTCAAACACCACCTCAAAATTTGGAGGAGAATTTATATGCGAGAACATAAAATGGGGAAACGATGTCATCCATGGATTATAACTCTTACCCGATGAACATGTTTGGATTGACACTCCCAGAAATTTTCATCAAACATCCATTAATACAGTTCAACACAATCTTCCGGCATGGATTGTTTATCATTATAAAAGGAAAACATCAACTTTGGGAATGGGAGGTCACTATTCACATCCTGATGCATCCACTGATTGTATTCTAGTATAAGAAGGAAGATGAATCTAATTTAAAACCATCATCTAATGTGTGGATATTGTTTCATTATGAGTAATAATATCTATCTCAAATGATTGAGAAAAAGGAGAGATTAATGATTGAAGACATTCCCATCATGACAGATTAAACTAATGTATTCACTAAAGAGTTGACCGGTCATCCTTCATACTGAAAGGTTGAGTTCTCAATTTATCTCATCATTGGATCTCAGCATACATCAATGACACCTTATGTAATAGTCAACGTAGAGCTGGAAGATCTGAAGAACCAGTTACACAAAAATCAAGAGAAGGGTTATAAATGCCTTAGTGATGCACCTTAGGGTGTGTGAGTCCTATTCTAGAAAAAGGATGGATAAATGCCTTTAACCATTGATCTTCATGTGCTCAATAAAACAATTATAAAGAATAAGTATCCCCTTCTATGGATAGATGACTTGTTTGATCAGCTTCATGGCCTGTTATTTCTCTATGGTGGACCTTTTCACGGGATGTCACTAATTAATGGTAAGGAAGGAAGAAATTCCCAAGGCTATATTTAGAATGCGGTATGGATTCTACGAGTTCAGTGTGATTCCCTTAGGAATCACTAATACTCATGTAATTTTAATGGATTTAATTAATATTGTATTTTTATATTTCCTCGACAAATTTGTTGTAGTCTTTATTGATGATATAATGATATACTCCATGTGCAAGGAGGAACACGAGGAGCTTTTGCATTAATTTTAAATGAATTTTAGAAGGGAGAAGTTGTTTGAAAAGTACAGTAATGTGAGTTCTGAATGGACGAAGTATAATACATGGGGAATTTTATCACTAGGAAAGTGATATCTTTGGACCGTTTCAAGATAATGGATATTGAAGAGTTGCACAAGACATCAGCTATAATAGTGATCCATTAATTTTGTTTCTAGTTGGGAATTATGAATGATTTATAATGAAATTTTCTTGATTTTCAAAACTAATGACCTAGATAACATAGAAGGGAGTAATGTTATTCTGGACTAAAGAATGTAAAGACTTTTTTATGGAGTTGGTAACAGGCTAATCGATTCACCGGTACTCACTCTCCAAACATGTAGATAACTCATTGTGGTGTAAAGGGATGATTAATAGAAGGGATTTGTCAAGGTGGTAATGAAAAATGATAAATTCATAACCTACACATCAAGTTAGGTGGAAATCAATGAGAAAAACTACCCCACACATGATCTGGAGTTGGATGATGTGATCGTTGCATTGAAAATATGAAATAATTATCTCTCTAGGGAAAAGTGTGACATATATACTAATCACAAGAGTCTAAAATATATACTCACAATGAAGGAGATTTATATGAGGTAGCAAGGATGGATAGAGATCATCAAGGATTATGATTGATTAATCCACTACCATCTCGATATGGAAAATAAGGTGTAAGATTCTCTACATTGATAAGATCATGAATCTTAATCAATGATGATAATACAAATGGATCTGATATTTATAGATTTGCAGAGGATGTAGATGGGAATTATTTATGTAAGAACATCATCAATCCTTCCTCAATTGATATCTCAATCATTGGTCAGGGTGAAAAAAAAGGACGATCAAAGAAAAGATGTGGAAATTTTGAAATGTGTGGATATTATAAGAAATGGGGAATACATAGAGATCTTGGTTGATAAGGATGGTGTTTTAAAATTTGGGTCACGATTATTTGTAGCATCCGATCCAATGATTAATAATGGTCTTTTGAATGTCACACATAGCTCAAACATCTCTATACACATAGAGTGCAGAATGATGTATCACGATCTCTGAGAGAAATTATGGTGGGACAATATGAAAAGGGAGATTGTTGAATAGACATCAAATTGCTTGGTAAGTCAACATGTTATGTCTTAGAGGAAAATTGAAAGGGGATGATGCAACCACTAACCATACGAACATGGATGTGGGAAAAAATTATCATACACTTGGTCATTGGACATCCATGGTCATCCGGAGGAAACAATATTATATGGGTTATTTATGATCATCTTACAATGGAAAAACAAATTATCATGATTCAATAGGTCTTTTAATTGGATCAAGTTGAATGGATATATATCATAAATTTGTTAAGGTTACATGTAGTTCCACTCTTTATTTTATTTGATCATGATCCATGATTAACCCAGATGTTCTGGAGAATTATCTAACATACTCTAAGCACTAAACTGAACATCAGTACGACCTATCTCCTCAATGTAATGGACAATATGAGTGAACTATTTAAATAATGGATAATATGAATATAGAATTTTATATGGACTTCAACGAATAATGGATAAAACATATTACATTGGTTGAATTATTTTACGACAATAGTTTCCACTCGAGTATCCAAATGGATACAAATGAAGCCCTTTAAGGGAAATGGTGCAGAAAACCGTTGTGTTGGGAAGATATCAGTGAGCATATGCTGATTGGGCCTCAAATGGTTAATGTAATGGTTGAGAAGGTGAAAAATATTTTTCCGCACATCATGGTAGCACAACGTCAACAAAAAATTTTATGTAGACCTCCATCGAAGAGACACTATGTTCAAATTCAGAGACATGGAATTTCTATGCATACCTTTGTGGGAGAAGTTCATGAGTTTTGGAATGAGAGGTTTGTTATGTCCCATGTACATTATCCCCTTCAAGATCCATGATCGTGTCAAAGATGTGTCCTATTGACTAGATCTTCCACATACCATGAAAAAATTACATGATTCCTTTCATGTATCCCGCTTAATGAAGTACACACCAGACCCACCTCATTAACTCTATTAAAGAGTGGTGTTGTTGGAGGATGATCTTTCTTACAATGAGATTCCAAAGAAGATCCTGAATCCTAGAGACACAGTTCTACAAAATGACACTACTCATCTGGTCAAGGTACTGTGGAGAAACTATAAGTACGACGATGAAAAATTGGATCTAGAGGAGGAAATGAAGGAAAACTACTTGTACAGGTTTATGGATTAAAATGTAAAACAAAATTTTGAGGGTGAAATTTATTAATTGCGGATGAATGTAATGACCCAAAGTTTTATTAATTGAAATTCCCTTCTTATAAATATTTCATACAATCAAATGAAATAACAATAGAGTGATTCACTAAGAGATTTGTGACCATTAATGATAAGTTTGTCACATATATGTTGTTAGTTTTGAAAATATGACACAGAAAGTTGAGATCAGTATGTTATTTGGAGATTGATATGAGAAACTTATATTTTTTAACAACAATTTTTTTAAACTATATTTTGAATAAATTTTCATTTTAATTAAATATAAAATTAATCATATATGGGAAATTATATTTGAAATCAGGTTTTTTTTATTCTAATTGTAAAAAAATAGTTTGGGAGAATTTTTGGGATTTTTCAAAAATAAATTAATCATTAATCAATAGTTAAATTTGATGTTTCAAAATATATGCTAAAACCTAAATTTCAGAATCATGCTTGAGTCGTGGATTCAATAAATATCCATTGGTGAGAACACACAAGAATGTATTACTATTATTGGTCAGGGAATACTAAATATTTTTTTAATGTGAAGAAATAATAAATTATTTATTATAATATTGTGAAAACACATCTCTCGTCCGCTATAAATATCACACATCCTTTCTACTTATATTCACACCTATAAATGATTTTTCCTTGCCAATATTCTTACCAAATCTCTCACCAGGCTCTACTATAATTTCAAAAATCCCCTTGTATATTTAAAATACAAAAACCACTCCAATTAAGAGTTTCTCAATAGAGATAATCCCAAGATGTAAATTCCACGTTCTGATTCATTTATTTCATTTATGTTCATTTTTTCATGGTTATTTCTTCACCTTAATTCAACAAAATAGTATGATAACTCATGTAACATACATTTATAGTAATGATATTATGTTAAGGGGATACTTCATTATATTCTATCTTTCTCCACCTTTTATTAGAAAGAAATTAAAACACCATTTGAGATGTGTAAATTTTGCACATTCTAGGGAAACAGTTTATCAGTTCCTATCATCATCAAAATCTGTTTTGGTCATGAAACCATTCATGTTATATTTAAACAGAATTTTTTATATGCAGTATGTCCTAGTTAGGGATCTATAATCCATTTGTACAAATGGTATTATGTAATAAATCAAATCATATTTGTTGTAATCAAAACCTGCTGATTAACTAAAATGGTTATCAATAAGGATTTATATAATAATTCATCTTCACACCATGTAACCGAAAGAAAATTTATATCCATTTAGTCTCATGGATGTTCACTAAAAAACCTATAGCATCAATTATGGACTTCCACATTGAGCTGACATGTTCATCCAAACATGAATAGAAGTAAACTGGTCATTAAAACGATGAATGAAAACTGTCCCAAACGATGAAATTTAACAACATAAACATTTATAATGGTTATAAATGAACATAAAATTATTAAAATAAATATTTTACATGTATAAGAGGTTATTTAGTTGTTAATTAGTAAAAATAATTTTAGAATTTTGGTCACTATGTACAATAAAATATCACCATCCGATTTAAGGTAATGGATCCTCTCCATTTAACTTTTATTCAGGAATGTCATCTAAGATATTATATTTTATGTGTAATATATAATTATGGGGTATTATTTCAAACCACACACATACATCCCTCATTATTTAATTGTAATGAGATCCCCTTTCTCCTCCATGAAACCCTATTATGTATACTTGATACCATACTGATAATTCGTAAGGAATACTACCTGAACTGCCTTTATTCCATCGGGTCATTCTATAATACTTTTTATAAAAATGATGTTATATTTTCCTTTTATGTAAAACTTCGAAATAAAATTTATATTAGTAAATCTAATTTTTCATGATCCATCCCTCATTCTCATTCATTGATATACATTATTTTAAATAATTCCCTCTTTGATTCTTTCTAATACGCAATCTTATTTTAAGGGAAATTCCTAAATTTATTACCCAATTAAATGTGCACAATATATTAATTTTTAATCCTATATTGTCTATATAAAATAATAATTTTTATTATGAAATAATTTTTGCTTCAATTCTAGTTTTATATAAAATATTTTCCTCTTTTCTATTTTAAAATTTCTATAGTTTCTTCCTTAAAATCTTAGAAAAATGTTCTAATGCTACAATTTATCAAATCCTTTTCATAAATGTTTTAAAATATGTTTGAAATCACATAAAATGATATAGAATGATTTTACCTTATGAACTTCCATATATGTTCTAATACATTCCCTTCATGGACACTTTCATGATATGTCCATTGTTTTTCCTCACCTCATGATTGTGGAACCTAATTATTTTCATTGGAACCATTACATTTATGTAAGATTGATTATTTATAATTATTAATGTTCAAAAAATATTCATGAAATGTATGATGGTTATGCCTAGATAACACTCCAATGCATTGTGTAAAAATCAGGGTCCTGAGGTGCTATGAGACATGGTCTTTGGAGTTATCTTTTGCGTATGATACTATGGGAAACAAGATTGGTGGTAATACACGACCCATACTACTATTGGAAACCAGTTTGGCATTTATTCTTGCTAGTTATAATGAAATATTTTATTATTCTACCATATTTCTATGATTTCATGTTTATATGATCCCATGTTTTTATATTATGATTCCATATGTACCACGCTTTTGATATCATTATGTCATGCCTCCAAAATCATGCCCTCAAGCATTATTCATATGTCCATTCCCATACAAGCCTTTTTAGCTCATGCCTTTTGTTCATTTTTTCCCCAGGACACTTTTTGAAGATGTAAGGGCTCAAAGGATGTCATGATCTCATTATGTATATTAAATAAAATTTTTTTTTCAACTATATTTTATTTTTTATGTACATAGTCATCAAATATGCAATACATCACGATCCTTATCTTGTACTCTGATGTATAATTCTGCTTAAAATCATGTAATTTTATATGTTAAAGGCTATAGTAAATATATTTACAATATATTTTATTCATAAAATTTATTACTGGTGTAGTGGTAAGTCAATTTTAAAATGAATAAATTTAATTAATTCTTATAACTGACAAGAAAAAAAAGAGTTTTAATCTTTAGTGGTCTAATGAAGACCCATTAAAAGTCAAGGGTAATGTTTTCCCATTCTATTGATAGTTTATGAAATTGAATTATTATCCTTGTAGATTTTTTTATCCATTTCCAATTTGCAGAAATCTCATCAGTATGTACACACTACAATCTTCATCTTTATATTTCCTCTTCCATGATTGCTCGTAAATACACAATATATCTATATTATTATATGTTTTATAGTGGAAAATGATTTATATTCACAATCAAATATCTCTTTATTCAATTCAAAATTTGATATAAAAAAACCATTTTTCTCAATTCATGAAATTATATTATATTGAAATTTGTACTCTAGTTTAATTTTGACATTCCTCATATTCTTGATATCTATTATTTACACCTCATTAATCATCACAAAGAACGATATTTTAGAAATAATTTGGGAAATGTTTTATTTTATCCATATACTTATTATTTCAATATATTTTATTAGGATCTCCATAAATATTGGGTTTTTTTGAATCCCTTTGAAGGATAAGGTCATTATATCCTTTCTTCTCAGAAAATTAGTGATCTTTTTTTCTTTTTCAGGATGGTAACATATGTATAATTCAAAGAACTTGTTCAACTCCAACAATCCCATAAGGTTCTTGTTTATCTCTTTATAAATGAATATATGTTTTAATCTCTTATGATACGTATATATATAACACTTTTAATATATATTGATAATTCTTCCATATCATTAATGTAAATTTAATTTCATAAAATTTTTAATTATGTGTTGGGTAATTTTTATCTTCTGTTATTAACTAATGAGAAATAAAATATATAAAATATTAATTTTATATAAGGACACGAACCATTACATTATTTTGAAATCACTATGTATTATTAGTCTATATCCACTATAAGATAATTTAATTTTAGTTTTAAGGAAAATCAATTTATAAACACCTTGATTTTTTCATCACATTATTCTTTCTTGTGTGACTTTATACCTTCTTACACAAAGACAATTAGTTGATTTAAAATTTGAAAATTTCACAGGCCCATGCTATTTTGAAATTCCTGATCTTCTAACCACTTTCTGTCCTTCAAAAAATCTCCCCATTATATCGATATTTATGACTATTAGAAGTAGTCTATGGTTGTATAGTAGAGAGAGTATACCAACATTTGAATGATAAAAAATTTCGGAAATCATAAAAATACTACATAGAAAATTAAAATTGTATTAAAAAAATAGATTCTAAGATATAATCCCTTTAAATGAATACATTATTTTCATAACATTCTTCACACACAATAACATGTAAATGTAAAATGTAACCAAAAATATTAAAATAATATATATGATTAAAAACATCAATAAAAAAATCTAAATAATGAAAATGATTTATCTAAATTAAATGATTATATTTCTATTTATTATAGGAATATACATATATTATATTAATATCATTTTGAAATAAATATTTTTTTGTTTATTTAATTTATGTTTTAGAAGGTACGTAATTAATTTATTATGATTGAAAATACAATATTTTTTAAAATTAGGTTAGTATTCAAAGAAATAATAGTATGTAATTTTTATTTTACCATGTAATTTAGTTGAACAGTTAACAAGTATTGTTTTTATAATAATTACTATTTTAAAATAACAAAATTTATTTTTTTTAATTTAAAAAAATATATGAAGTAAAATTTTGAATATTAAAGGTTTAAAATATTTTTTTTTCCTAAAAGAGATATCATTATTATTTATTTAAATTAAAATTATAAATATCAAAATTATAGAAGTTTATTTTTATAATTTAAATTAATTTTTCAATTTATATTAGGATAATTATATAATTTTGATTTTTGATGATTCCTCATAACTGATCAATGTTTTAGTGAATATATGTCTATTTTTTATTAATGAAATTGTGCTTTGTCCTTATCATGACCTGATAAGTTCTGCAAACATCTACAATTAATTGATTGATAATTAAGAATGATCATATGTATAAAAATATGTATATACTATATATATATAAAATAAAATATGTAAAAATTCACTTTTTAAAAATTTTAATATTTACTATTATTTTATTCCCAAAGAATATTTTATTTGTAATTAATTTAATTATAATGTAAAAAGGAGGTATATTATTTTTTGGAATTTTATGCCATATACTTCCTCTTTTTACATAGGAAAGTAATTAATTTCATGGTAATGATCAAAAGATTTCCCTATATTAGAAATTTTATTTTTATTCTAAAAACACTTCTTCTAAAAAATTGTATTACACTATCTTTCCGATAATACTGAAATTAATTTCTTACAAAAATAGAAATTTTATGAAAAATATTATTTATAATTTAAATAAATTAGATAATGTTTTTAATTATGTCCATTTTATAAGCATAATAAATTAATTACATTGATAAAAATGTTGTTTCTATGATGAATGGAAAGTTGATAAAATTAAAAAAATTAACTGTAAAAGGCATAATTAGAGGATGAAATAACACGTGATACTAAATTTTTGAGGTATTATTAAAAATCACTATTTCTTCATCCCATTATTTCTTATTTTTGACGAATCTTGACCCTTTAATGGTATGTTTCTATTTTTATTTTTATAATTACAACATTCTTATCGCTTATAAAAACCACACATTGACATCCAATTTCCCCAATCAATATGTTGCATCATCGTGACCATAACTATTCCCAATTGAGTTATAACCACTCTCTCTCTCCCTGTGTTGAATAATTTGTCATCAAACAAAACATTAAGGTTCATATTCCATAATGTGTTACCCAAGTGTGAACATCCAATGGGTTAGTTAATGTTCTCAACCGATCACTAATAATGCATTTTCATTCTACGACATAATATATAATATATCCATGAAATTATAATAATGTGATTATTATTACTATTTTTCTATTTCATTTCATCAACGGTTCATCCATTAACTTCCACCCTATAATCCATAAAAAAAAAATGACTTATTCATGCATATTTTTTAAATACTGTATCCATGAATAAAATGTTAGTAATTTTATTATTGTATATCATTAATATCATAAAAGGGTTATTTACCTAAAAATATAATATATATAAAAATGTTATGATTAAAAAATTTTAAATTGTTCAATTTATTCCCTCTCTAATTCAATGAAAATATAATTGTATTCTTGAGGTATGTGTAATCGATCTCTGTGATATAAATATTGTATTTAGTCTTCCATCACCATCTAACATGAATGTATTAATAAATAATGGGTTTTTATTGAAAATATATTAAAGACACTTTTATTACGATGTAATGATAACATGGGAAATTTATTAAGAGTTTATAAATATAATATATTATTGTAATTTTAACAACATTAAATGATCATATCAAAAAAATATCTTAGTTATAGTCATTCATTAGAAAACATATAAAAAATTTTAAAATATATTATAATATTATAATAAAATATATATTATTTATGATATTATGAAATTTTACAATACATTTTTACATGATCAATATACTAATGATTTTTATGAGAAATAGGCTAAACCTCTTCTGGTAAATCACACAATCTCAAAATATTAATTGTGGAATAAAATGTCATAATAAATAGACCAAAAAATTGAAATGTGAAAAAATTGAAATATGGATAAAATTGAATATCATTCACATATTAAATTGAAACATGAGTTATGTTATTTTCCAAAAAAGCCATGTAACATGTGGGTTATAAATTATCTATATTTTTCTAAATGTCCATTAATCATGACTTAATATAAAAATAATATTTCTTTAAATGTGTTACTTATATATATAAATACCTAAATATAATTTTCTTTTTATATTTTTACAAGATTTAATCTCCAATATTGATTCACTCATTTATGTAAAGAAGAGTAATGTGATATTCTCTATTTCCTATATCACTTCATGTTCCACCCCATCATTAAATATTACCCATTAATATAATTTGAAAACCCAAATTATTTTACGGGAAAACATTATGGATTATATTTTTCATACACAATAAAAGAATATATTTTCATCACTAAAACATTATTTTAATTTATCATAATGTTTCAACCATGTGGTTAAATTTTTAATCCTTTTTTTCAAAACGATATACAAAATTTGTCTTAATTAGAAATACATGTTAAATTAATTTTATTATATGAAATACGAATTACAAAAATAAAATAATTCCATCATATATTTATTAATAATTATGATATAACTATGAATTATGTTTTAAGAAAAAATTATGAAACCTGATTCATTATCATGGGTTTCATAATGCTTATGATTTATATATAGTTTCACTTACAAAAGTGGTGAACATATATATTTTAATATTATAGTGTGATACGTGCTTCAATAATTATATATCCCTGCAATATATTGCTTATCATTTTCAACTCATGGGACTCCATGTCTAGTACATGGTTAGTCTGCATAAAAAATATGTAATGTTTTCTAGGTGGTGATCCTTGAAATGTTCTTATAATGTTCATATTTTTTTTATATTTATGATTTAGTAAATAAGTTATATAATCAAAATAATCCACGTATTCATTACTATCTATTTACATTATGAAGTGGTATATGTTTATTCATTTGAGACTACTTCTCATCTTATTAGAACTTATGTGAAATTTTTATTTCGCCGTTTTTAATTTTATTGAGATATTTATCCATGATCAAATTTTCATATTATATTAGAATCAATCCGTTTTTATAATGTTTATATGTTTTCTTTTAATGGGATCTTGACCAGACCCTTTTCTTACGTGTATTTAACACATGATTGAAATATCATTTTAACTTTTTAGAGTTATTGAAAAAATTATAGTGAAAATGAATTATAGTTGTAAGTTCAAAGGTTTTGGAAAATAAAATTTTAATACATCTAGTCCTCATAGTCACTGAAACATACAATCAAGATATTTTTGAGTTATTAACTGAGTTAATTTTTAAACAATAAAAAAGATGTAAAATATATGATGGTTTATCTTGGGTAATTTCCCTAGGTATCAAATCCTTTTTATAAAATTATTTTTTAGAATTAGATCAAGGAGTGAGAGTGTAGGGAAATAAAATATGAAAAAAACGGACTTCAATTAGTTGAAAATAAATAAATTTAAACCATATGATATCAAAATTAAATATATACATTTCATCAAGGACATATATCGATGTAATATTACTTAATAAAAATTCTCAAAATATAATATTAATCTAGGAAATTATGAAAAAGTAGTCTTGGTTGCAGGAAATTTCCAATCCCCCATTCTATATATTCAAACTATAACAAGGAGTCAGGTATTGAGTGTTTCTCTATATACCAAACTAGGAAATAAATTATTTTCTATCATAAGATTTTATGGAGACAAATAATATCAAGCATACTATCTTCATCCATTGAAAAAGTTATATAACCACAATATATCATATTAATAAGATCAATACATAATCCATGGAGAATATTCAAGGAATTAAAAGATAACAGTACCATTTATTAATCTAGGGATTATATCTATGGAATTAAAATTATATTAGTTCCCAATGTAATCCCTATATCATATTTAGATAGTAAATTGTAAAATAGATCATTATTAAATGAAATGAGAATTTACCAAAGTAATTATATGTCAATAATAATCACAATAAACCATCGGTTAATTACTAATGGCATTGTAGACCAATTTGGAAATGTTGAATCAATGCAGTAGGTCTAGGAAATTAAAAAATAAAAAATAAATTCAATTATTAACTAATTTAATTTATTTTTTTATCTATGAAATAATAATTATGAATATCATATCAAAGAAAACAACTAAAAATTCGCATACACATAAATATTAAATTACATAAACCATTACATGCAAATTATCCCCGATTTAAATAATCCCCATAATTTTAGTTTCTGAAAAAACCATACATTGTGGTAGTGGTAACACTTAATATGTTTCTTGTGAACTACTCAGAGATTATGTGTAATGTTAAATTTTATGAATTTTGGCCAAAATCATATGTTCATTAATTCTGTGATGTTGTCAATATTTCACTAAAATCACACGTCAGACACATTATAAAAATAATGAGATGTTGTGGAATGGATGTAAAACAACAAAATATATACTCAATGTATTCTACTAATGAGATTTGAAATTATATCTTAGCCCAAAAAAATTAATTCAATTACAATAAAGATTTGAAAAACCAAGACATAAATACACCAAAGCAGTATGAGATTATGAGATAATGAAATAAATTGATTGAAAATGGAAATGGATGAAGATACTAAACTCTTATACATAATCATATTAAATGGTGTCTAATAAAACCTATAATAGATATGTAAAATGATAAATAATTTATGGGAAGGAGGAACTATCGTTGAACAGGTTTTATGTTATGTGAAATCAGAGAAATAATTAAAAATCACCTTAAATAAATAATAATTATAAATGAAAATTATCCCATTATAAAAGGTAATATAATTCTACTCTATGATGTGGGTATGAGGTCCATGATGTGGTTCCCTTAAATCAATGACGTTGATGTCATGAATGGTTGGAAACTAAGGCATGTACCCTCATCCTCTAGTAATTTCACAAAGGTGGACACCCCATAACAAAATTTCAATTTTATAAGAACCAAATCATGGTCCTCTCCCATTTATTCAAGATTCATTTTTCACATATACCTCTATCATATTCAAAACGAATGAATTACCTGACCATTTTGAATGCTCATTTTCCAAAGGTGGAATGCCTCTTATCGATAACTATGTTGAATAATTAGGAATGATTTGATGGGATTGTAAGAATGTATGGATTCAAATTTTAAATAATTAATAACAATTAAACACTATCTAGATCTATTTTTATAATAATATTAGATATATGAAATATTTTGACAAAATTTATTTCCATTTGTTATTTGTGTTCCTTTTGAAATCATTTTCAATTCAAAACCCATTTTTCATTTATAATAATATTAAAAATATCCTATATATTTTAATCAAATATTAAATTATACATAATAAATTTCATATAAAACAATGTATTGTGGATGGGATAAATTATAAATATATTGTAGACAATGTTATCCCAAACAGTGAATTATTGTTGAAAATTATTCAGTTTGTGTATTGTAATTTATACTACATTATTAAATGAATAACATATAATTATTATATTTTAATAAATTATTATTGATAAATATTTTTGTAACAAAATATTATTTTATGTCAAAAAAGTTTTTGTAGATAAATATTCATTTGGTTTTATTAATTATTTTACTATTCAAAAACACATTCCAAATTGTACAATTTGGCGTGCACTATGTTTTCATTATTATTAATCTTGATATGATATTTCATGGTGAATATTAAATATAATAATAAACACAAATTTATACTAATTTACCTATGTGAATTTTATAGCGTTAAATATAAATAAATTTTCTTATTTCTTTCAATAGTATATTATTTTGATGGGGAGATTACATTTCAATTGTTTTTCTTTCAATCTAGTTAATCAATGTGGTTTATAATAACAGAACATGGGGTATAATTTTAGCTACCACAAACATATTTCCGTTATTAAAAATTATTTAATCATCTATAATTTTACATTCTTACGATTTGAAATATATATAACAACAAAATAAATAATAGAAACTATGAAATATTTATTTGGAATCATTTTCATAAGGACATAATTCTATAAAAAAACTATAAAATATATATTGAAACCATATTCCGTTGTGGTTTTATAAAATACTCATTAAATAATATTGATTTTGATAAAAAAAATCTAAATATAAAACATTATATCTTGTGGAATCATTTATCAATGTGGATGGGAGTAAAATAACTCATAAGATAATTTATTCCACAATATCATGAAAATGAATATATTTTAATCTCAAAACACATCAATAATTCATCAAATATTGAAATAAATTATAGAAAATTTTAATTATTTACTTCCATTTTATCAAATTTTGATTGAAGGGATAAAAATATTATTTTATAACTATTCAAAAAATAGTTCAAAATAATTTAATAATAATTTTCATTATTTTATCTTTTCGAATTAGTACGTGATCAATTATAATTTATAATCCATAGAATCATTTCAATATGATGTAAATTATTATATTAGGAAAAAAAATTCCTAATATACCACCCATAAATAACAATCTATTATAGTTCAGTGAATCAAAATCATTGTCTCCATACTATTTATTTTCTTAGAATTACATCATTATTTATATAATGAATCACAATTCTATAAGTAACTACAAATTTCATGATATATACACTAAATTTTAGTTTTACAGGTCATGGTCAATCATTTGATATTTTTATGTGATTTATTTCCTAATAATATAATAATTATAAAATTATATGAGATCAATTTTATCATATTTATCTTACATTATAATAAGAATAATTATATAGTGCTTTTGATTTTTCCCACACTAATTTTTTTTTAATTTTCAATGAAAAATATATTTTTATATAATATTATTCAAAATTAATATTATTTGGGTCTTGGATTAGTGGTAAGAAACCTATAATAGTACATAAAAAACATGAGTTCAAAACCGATTGACTTCATTTAATTGTATTATTTCTATAGTGAATACTATAATTGCTTAGTATATTGACATGTTACACTATAGTAGTGGTATACATTTTATAAGAAACTTCAACAGTGACAGAACTGTTCTAAGGATTATCACAGCTTAGGTACTAGAGTATCAATATTCATAAAAGGGAATTTGGTTAAAAAATTTGGGCCTTTAGGTATATGTAAAGGGATTTCATGCCCACTAGACATATGGGCATGTAATGAGATTCATACCCACATAACATATAGTCCATGTTTTTAATAAAATAGGATTTATGGGTGTGTTATAACTTAGTCAGGACATGGTCCACCTTTCTAATGTATGTTTTAGGTGTGTTTCTGGTTAAATGAAAGTTTACACCCAAGAACCTAATATATATAATAGGCGTCATTAAACCCCAAAATTTCATCTATTTATTAATAATAAAAAATAACTATGAAATGTAATCAATAAATCAGATATTAAAATTATAATTCATTACACTATGATAACTTTTAAACAAATTGTTTTCAATGAATAAACATTTTTGTAATTTCAGTACGTTCAAATTAAACATCTATATCAATTTGGATAAAAACATAACCACATTAATGATCTCAATGCATTTAATTTAATATTATATGACAAATTTTAATAATTGATTTCATATACATTATATATAATTCATATCATATTGATATTTTTTTGATATCACTATTAAAATAGATAAATAATATATGAAAAAATACATATGTTTATTCAATGATTACATATAGCCAAATACCATTTAAAGTCATCCTTAATGTATGAGTGAAATAATCTATTATATATTTAATATATTATTTTTTATGATACATGAGTATAAAGTGTTTATATAAAACATTTAAAACCCTTATTTAGTTGCATGCACTGAGAATGTGGCATCTAGCCTCAATGTTCTATTACTAAAAACCAAAATAATAATATTTCCTTCACTAGTAATCTATCCAATTTAAAAAATATTGATAATTTTTTTTTATAAAACATAGAATAATATAATCCCTTATATTATGTCACATCGTGATATTTTATGATATATTTATTTTGAAATAAAATTAATTTCATCAATAGCTTGTGATGTAAAAATCAACTTGTTTAAAGTAACATTAATATGTTAATGAAATATTATTATATAATTTGAATCGTATCACCGAACTATTTTATTTGAGTGTATGAATGTGAAAAAAATAGAAAATTTAATTTTAAAGCATGTAATAATATATTTTATTCCTTTTGAATTCATAAAAACTGAATATAAAAATCAATAAAATGTAAAATATATGTATATCTAAAAGCCATTTCTTATACATTTAATGGGATTTTATCATAATATATTATGTTAACGATTATTTTTGAATAATATCAATTAAATATATATAAATATATATATTACATTTAATAACATTCATAAAAGTTTATAATATGTTTTTTCTCAGAATGATATTTGAATTAATATAGTTTTATACTTAAAAATATATTAATTAAAAAAACGAGTTTAATCATGACTTCTGAACATTATTTAAAATGAATTTATACAAATAATATAAATTTTATTTTACAAAATTTAAACCATTTTTTAAATCATGATGGTAAAATAATGTAAATATGTCACATTTATTCTTGTTCATTATCATTAGTAACCTTGGGAAAATTTTATCCCATCGATACGGTTAAAATAAGTCGAACATGGTTACAGGATTGGGATAATGCATCATAAAATATATAACCCTTGAATTTATCAAATGTGATGATTTTTGTTTATAAATTCTCATCTAGTATCATACATATGGATACTCTGTAAGATTGTCATTAAATATTATAAATATAATTTTATAAAAATAATAAATACAAAAAATAATTCTCATGACGCTACTTTATCTTAATTTTTTCACAAATTCAGAGCTTATTTAAGATAAATTATAAATTATTAATTGAATATTGATAATATTTCCATTGAATTTTTTTCAGTGACCGACTAATTACATTAAATGCTTACAGAACACCGACATAGTATTTATTCAATTAATTAAAATGTAATATAAATGTTTTTATAATTACTAAATGTAATTTTAATTTTATGAATTATATTTAACCAACAATTTATAATATTATCATAACTTATTTTAAATTTTTAAATATTTATATTCTACTTAATATGATTTCATGTAGTTTTCAAATTAAAATTTAGTGAATAGTGTCCAAAATTGTACTAATGAAATTTAATGAAATAAAATCTGTAATTTAAATATTCAATAATTATAAAAATAGTTATAAAGGATAATTATGATGATATATGGTAAAAAATGTCATCCACTATAAGATTATAAAAAAAATTATGACATATTTAAAAATAAAACCATTTTGTGTGAAAATTTTATTACGAAAATTAAGGCTAAGCATTATTTAGTAAGGGGTCAACCAAATAGATCTGATTTTACAAACTACGTATAAAAATTCCTAATGATTTATGATATGGAAAAAAATACTATATTATTAATAATTTTTTGGCCATTTGAAATATTTTTAAAATAATTTTACTATATAATATTTTTTATCATTTATGAAATTCATAGAGTTCCCCTCCCCTTAGTTATTAAAGGTAACCCCAACATTCTCTTCGATACACAAAAATTAAAAATTTATCATAACAAAAATATACCTAATTATATTCTAAAATTTTATATATCATAATTATATATTCCAATCTTAATATATTACCACACCATGTGTCCCAATGATTATATCAACGAGGGCCTACCAAAGAACAATTAATCATCTTACCCATATACTTTTTTTTATAATCTTACAATTCATCTAAATCTATGATATTTATCACAAAATAATAAGCTCTATATTACTAATAAAATTGTTATATTTTCATTATTTATCGACATTATTTCATCCCATTTTATATCAATTGGTAGGGGAATATATCACACAATCATATAAATGGCTTACCATCTCCAAATAATGAATAAAATTAGTTTTCTAGAACCATCATTATTGTATGGTTTATATTATATTTTTAATTCCTATATATATGATATTTATGACATATTTATGCATGAATAAATATAATTACATTTCTACCTTATTACCTCCCTTTCCATTGGAAAATTGTAATGTCTCTCATGTGTACGTGTAGACTACCATTATCAAAATTGATGTTACATGGTTTTAATTTTTTTATGTATTCATTTATTGTAATAATGTTATATTTACATAATATATAAGATGTATATGACATAAAATGATCCTATAAAGTTGTATTATTATTTAATCTTTTTTTATTCTATCTTATGAAAAGGGAAAACAGTGTTCACATGTACGTACGACCTATCATCTCGATGAATTTTGTAATTCATTTTTCTATCATTATCCTATATATATGAATACATAGAAACACATACATACATATTATATATATATATATATAATATTGTATATTTATATTTTGATTTATATTTTAGATATTGTTTAAACATGATCAATGAACATGGACCATAGATACTGAACATAAATGCTCGTAAAACATAAGGGGTTAACTGCTATAAATGATTATTTATATAATAAATTCCTAATACAATGCATATTATAATGTCATATCTGAATAATATATGATATTATATTTACATTAATGATTTTTTATTAGTATTATAATAAATTTATATAAATTCTATAATATTTTACAGTGATTTAAATGTAATTTTTATTTGATGTACGGTTTTAATGTCATTATCTCATTATTTACAATAATAATTTAATATTAGGTTTCTTATGAAAAAAATTACATGATATTCTTCAATAAATTATCATGAATTTTATACTCAAATTTTTATTTATTGGGATTACACTTTTTTCATCAATTTATATAACATTATTTAAATTGGTGATTAACATATTTTTTTGTGTAAAAAGTAAATTTTTACACTTTATTCTGAATTCATCATTTTTTGTCCTTATTTCAAAATAAAAATCATGAATGTTTTTACAATTCCTCTATGTTTTCAAATGTTAGATTCAATAATGATTGAATTTTTATAATTTTTTAAAAATAATGTTTTCAAACATTTTATAAATTATATTCTTTTATCTCTCATCCAAAATTGTTAATAGAATCATAGTTTAAAATTAGATGACATGAAAAAAAACATCTTCATTAATTGCCACACAATTATTTGATGCTCTATATTATTGTTTCAATTGTTATTGTTAAATAAAAAATATTCCATAATTTATTGGATATTTTATTATTTTCAAATTTTCATATGAGTTTGAAAATTCAATTTCCATCATGAAATTTTCCAAGATATATTTTAATGAAATTTTACTCTATGATGAAAACCCTATATATCAATTATTGTTTACTTGGTATTTGATCCAATATAAACATAATTATTTTATCACATGATAGTATATAACTATAATAAAAATATATTTTTTAAAGATCACTTTTTTATAAATTAAATTCTATGATGGATTTGTTATAAAATATAAAACAATTTTAATAAATTTTTTAATGATGAATGTTCTATAATTTTTTTCATCCAATTTTCTAATTTTGATTACTTGGGATAGGGTACTAGGTTTATATTTCCATTGAATACAGTTTTTATATATTTGTATCTTATGAGATAATATATTCTATAATGGGATGTAGTATTTGTTCTATAGGGGTCTCTATGAACAATTTTAAGACATAGAATGAACATTGAATTATAAAATTTAATATGGATTAATCCCAATCTAAAATGATAGTCATTTTAGTGGTCCAAAACTAATATGGAAATTATTTTATATGATTATGTGTATTAAATTAACATGTTTCATTTTAAAATATTATGCTCTCATGGGTCAAATATTTAAATTCTTCGAAGATACTTGTCATTTAAAATTAAAAACAATATTCCATGAATCGTGTATTATGATCTAAAATATGATGGGTGCCATTTAGAAATGATACAACCACATTGAAATGAAATTATTCTAATGTTATTCTAATTATATGATTGATATTACCCTTCTTTTTATGTATTGATTATATATGTTTTCCCTTTCTTAATTATCCCTTCAATATACTATGCCTAATAATTTTATTTTGGGCATGTATAAGAAGGACGAATTTGGTTATAAACATAGTGATAGATGTTGTAGATCAATTCAGAAATAGTAATTTATATATCCATGTTACCAAATATATTAAATCATTATGATTTTGGCAGTGATTGTAATGTTATTTAATATATACTCATCTACAAATATGTGACATCTATGTATGCAATAAGATTTTCATTACATTTAGAATCATTGAATTGTTTCATTACCTTAAGGAAATTAATGATGAAACATTAGTGATACCCATTTGTAATGTCATAAAAATTGGATAATATCCTTTTTTGGAAAAGAACATGTTGTGGTTTTCATATAAAGACATGCCTATTTTGATACTACGTGTTAATGTGGTTTTTTAGATGCATCATAGGGTTATAACCCTATATAATGTTACCATACATAAAATAATCCATCACTATAGTGAACTATGTATATGGATTTACTTTATTATAGCATTATTTATTAGAGGGGATACTTTTTTAATTAACATTTTCATTATGAACCATTATATAGTTTTTGAATTTATGGTTACTAAAAATCACTTTTTTAACCTATTTTTCCATAGATTGTAAATAAGGGGTCATTATTTATAATTTATACGGATGTATGTTTATGATAATGTGGTTTTCAAAAATGAATATTATTGATCACATTGTTATATTATCTGTTTTAGTCAGTTGTTGTAACCTGATGGAAATTATTTTTCCCTAAATGAAATGAAAAATTTAATGATTTTTTTTTTCTATAAAAAATAGATGATATTTAAGTTTTAATGTAACATCATATTTCTATTATTATGAAAAATACACAATATAATATTAAATATGAACATCCAAATGAGAAATGTAGGTGTGAATTTTTTGTTGAGTTATTCATAAGTAAAAATCCACAATCATCAAATTAGTTTTTTATCAACTAGTCATTGGCAAATGTATCACTTCCAATATACTTATTTTTTCTATTATCATGTATATATAGAAAGTAATTTCTTTTGAAATATATATATTTTGGAAGGATAAACTTATCAATTTTGGGATCTTATCAAATGCATATTTCAATTTGATGAAATTGAATCCATGTGGTAAGATGAGTTTAAGAGATTATTCTTCAATATATAATTTTATAATATTATTTTTATAAAAATGGTGAAAGAGTTCCATAACCTAAACCAGAATGATGTTGAATATGTTTTTCCAAATAAGAAATATTTATGTGACTTGTGGGGGTACTTTTATGGTATTATAATCTGACATGACAATATGTTCAATCAATTCATTAATAGCATAAAACGAAATATGTAAAGGTTTCTAATGATATGGGACTTCAGTAGCTATGAAGAAATATATTATTATGATATCATGGTGGAAATGGAGATTTTAGTTACCCATAATTTATATAGTTTTAATTATATAGAAGGATAGAATTAAATGGAAGTTCAATAAACAATGAATATAAGAAAATGATAAACTCAATATGCTTAAACTATGGATGGAAAAATTAATGAAACATTCATAAAGGGACTATTAATTGAATTATATATGAATATTCAGTTCATCATTGAAATTAATATTTATGTGACGGGATGGATATTTTTCATAATTTTGCATCAAAATAATTTTCGAATACACAACAATGCATCAGTGTATCAAAAAGAAGGAGTATGTTAATTACAAAAACTAGTGTTGAAATACAAATGATAGTGTTGATGATCTACATAATATATTTATTAATACCTGAGATAATATATATATTCTAGCAATTATTACTAATGTGGGGTATGATAATAATATATAGAATTTTGAACTTACATGTTTCTCTTAAACATCTAATAAATTATTTGATTCGGGATAGAACCACTATTTTATAACCATAAAATATTCTAAGTGTAACAACACAACCATATAGTAATATATGAAATTAGTAGTGAAACCCTCCAATGGAATGATCATTTATTATGAATAATATGATTCTTATGTGATTTATAATTGCGATAGTGTACTTATAAAAAATCTAGTTATTATACCACTAGTTAAAATAGATGTTTTGATAGAAATAAATTTGATTTTGTTAAATAAATCCCACATTATCATCCATTCAATGGATTTCATGTTTGATATTACAACTAAAAAATAATCACATATCAGTCACATGATAGGTATGATCATCCTATGGTAATTTAATCCATTGTATGGGGCTTTATTCCAGTTAGAAGATTTTATTTATCTCGTATGGTCTAGGATGAATGTATTAAAAAATATATTCTAATTATACAAGAATTTATGCATGTTTTTCAAGAATATTTTCTTAGTAATCTCTTAAATCACGATGTATATGTTACATTAGTCCCCATACCTGGTTCTTTTATTATTTCAAAGAATCGAAATATAATTTCTCATATTAAGATATAGGAAATTAAGAAGTTATATTTAGATAATATTGAAAAGTTATTCATTCATCCAAGTGCATAAAATGTTAGTGTACTAGTTTATTTAAAAATATTTAAGATGAATCTATGTGATATTTTGTTAATTATCAAGATTATAAAAAGATCACTATCAAGAAAAATTGTCATTTACTCATATTGATTACTTTTTTATCAAATTTGTGGACCTCCTTATATATCTAATATTTACCTTCATAATGGAAATCATTATGTGAGGGTAATAATATATGATATATCTAATACTAAATTCCATATAAGTTATGGAAACTATACATTTATACATATGCAATTTTGTATTTTTAATATCCATATTATCATTATGAATTTAATTTATAGAGTCTTCAGGTATTTTGGTTATCTTTTGCGGCTGTATTTGTAGATTATATTTATATAAATTCAATGATAAAGGATCATTTCAAATATCGCATGGTAATTGAAATTAATAAACTATTTTCTAAAAAAAATTAAAAAGGAAAAATTTACTATGTGTGAAGTTAGGATTTGGAAAATATTCATTTTTTGGTTCATATTATCAAATGTAAGGGTATATGTGTAGATCTATCAATTATATATGTTATTTATAATTTTCATTGAACATGAAATATAACTAACATCCATTGTTTTCCTAATTCATTGGGTTATTATTGATTAATTTGGAAGAATTTATCATGAATATATAATCCCCTGACCAAGTTAATCCATAAGGGGAACAAGATGATTTGAATATATGAATGTGTGGAATAATTAATGAAACTTAAGAGAAGGTTTGACATCATAACTTTTCTTGTAGTACCCAGATGTGGATAATGGTTTGTGATATTTATTTATTCAAGATGAAGGCGGTGTGATTTTTCATAATGTTGGATGAAATTGTTTAAAAAACACGAAAAAAATATTAACAATTCAAGAGTAAAATTATCATACACTTGATTTTATGTGAGATATATTATGTTTTCATTTAATGAAACAGACACTATAAATTAATGTGCAATGGTGTAACATATACACTGTTCAAAATTAATAATGTACCTATTGACTACAAAATATATGAATTTGTGCAAGAGAATATGGTTAGAGTTAATTAATGATTAGGGATTATAAATAAATTATAATAAAAAGGAAGAGAAAAATGTGGAAGAGGATCTGATTTAAAAGGATAATTCTAGATTTTCTAGGGTTTTCTTAAAATATTTATATAATATTTCTAGATATTAAAATTATGAATTCATAAATCATGATTGAATAATAGAAATATTTTATAAAATTATTGTTCAACTATCTATTAATGTAACGATCATATAGGTGTAGATGTAATATGAGGTAGTGCATAAGTTTTTCCAAATGATCTTGAGTTCAACCTTGATGATGGTGGATTTATAAGGAGCCCAAATAAGGTTTATGTTATGTCATTAGCATATCTAAAGATGGATTTATTTGATGATGCACATACATAATACTTTTTTATTCATTTTATAATTGTGAATATGTATAGATATCTGAAAAAAAATTATGGTTATAAAACATAAAGTGATATATTATAGAGTATGTATAATTATTTTTGGTATACGAGATTGTTATAGTTAATTGACATAAGTATAAGGGTTTGATATAACCATTTTTTTTGTGTAATGTAAATGGGAATACCTCAACAAATATTTTTTCATTGGAATCCACAAAATATATAATGAGAATAATTATATTTTGGTTGTAGATGATAAACTATTGAATTCAACACAAACAAATTCTATTTGAGAATGATAATCCATTGTTCAACTATCTAAGTTATATATTAATGACATGTAAAGGTAAATTGGATTAATATATTATTTAGTATCAGATTAGGATCTAAGGTTCACATTTATGTTATTACTCTGTATATAACCAGATTTGGATCTGAATATTTCATTCATTACAACTTTTCTTCCATAGAATAATGGTAATTATAGGATATCTAATTAAACCCAATATTATATTTATATCTTCTTCTATATGTATTGTAACCGGTTTTGGGATCATCACCATAGTCTGGATGATGTTTTATACAATACTAGATTTCACAGAAGTATTCAGATAACTTAATATTAATACATCTGTGGAATCATGTGAAAAATAGATATGCACTGGAATAATGATAAATAATGAAATCTATTGGGACATTTTTATACAAGAAAAAATAAAAAAAATTCATATATATATAACAACATATTAGAGGTACTCAATGGGAGAAAAATGATTTTCTGAAAATCATGGGAAAAATTTTTAATTTAATGTTGGTGGGACAATAATCTAATGAATTTATACATAGATGAAGTTTATAATAATCGAAAAAATGGAAATATCATTTTATATTCTTAATTAGGTAGTTATGATAACTTATTTCACTGTGTTTCAATCATAAAACTATATATTTTATGACGTGTTCCATTAAAATACATTTTCATGTAAAATCCATGTCCCTTCTGATGTATTATTCTTTGAGGTCGTACCACTAGTCGTGGTCATTGCTATAAAGAAATTTTTTTTGATTTATTGGATCATTAGAATACTGTTATATGGAAAAATTCTACACAGTTGTTGGAAACACTATTAACTAATCATAAATCCAGAGAAGCTACCAATGAATATGAGGATTTGGTGTAATAGAGGTATCATTTTTTTATATAAGAGTTATATAAATTCAAGGATTAAATTTATTTTAAGCTATTATAATGAAATACCATACGTTTATATGATATATTTACTTTCATATATATCTAATTTCATATATATTTTCTATTAAATGCAACACCAAATTCGAACGAACTATGACATACAATGAATATTTTATTATTTAATCTTAAAATTATGACCTAATTGATGGATTTTTGGGTATGAATAAGGGAAAAAATAATAATAAATTAATAGTATACATATTTATTCATTAATCTTATTAGTTATAAAATTATTAGAAATGAACATAATTTTGTTTTAAATAAAACAGAAGTTGTTAGAATCAAAATTAGGCATGAAATGTGTTTTTATCGTAATAACTATAACTAATAACTAATATTGAATGATATTAATGAATTTTATATGTTATATTTTCAATAAAATGATTTAATAAACATCTAATTTTTTTTCTACGCTTGCTAAATTAATAATACCAAATTTTTCCAAAAAAAATTATTTTTCTAAAAATGGGGTTTTTATTTTTTTGAGATGTAATATAACAATGTATTTAATAAAAATTTATATTTTAAATAGGGGAAACTGTTCCCATATTTTTAATTAGGTTATTCAATTTTTTGAATATATCCCATTTTAATATGGACTTTATGAGTTGAAACCTTCGTAAAAAATCTAACATCGGTAAGGGTAAAAAGGGTAAGATTAAGTTAAAACACAGCGATAAATATATAAAATTTTTCTAAAATGTAATTTCTTCCACTTTTATATCCAAAATTAATTAATTTATATTTATGTAAGAATTATATGGACTCATTTTTACATTTTTATTTGATTGTGTCATTTATGTTTTTTAATGGAAAAAATAAATAGAATATGTCACTCTATTGACTTAATACCTATAATTTTTTTAAAAAATGATAAAATAGGATAAAATATTTTTTAATTATATATTTTAATGTTTAATGTTTTTTTATAATGTGAATTTTTATTTTATTTTTATGTGATTGAATAATTAATTAAAATGATTTTGAAACATTAGAATAATATTTATCATATTAAATTAAAAAAATAAATAATTTTAAAACTATTTAAAGTTTTATCATATAATTAAATTATTATTATCCTATATTTTTTTTGTAATTAACAAACAGTATATTTTTATGAAAGGTATATATTCAAATTCTATTTATTTTATGTTATTTTTAATGTAAATTATCTTGAATATTGAAAAAATATCAACGATAATATTTTATGAGAAAATTATATTTTATATCATTAAATAAATACTATAAAAATATTGAAATACAATAAATAAAATAATAATTTGCCTAAAATATCGTCTCTTTTTCAATTTATGATCCAATTTTTATCCAATATATTAATTTATACATTGTTGAGACTGAAAAATTCATGACCAATGTTATGATTAAAGGTGAATAACTAAGGATAAAACCAGAAATATAAGAATTATGATATCACATAAACCGATCCAAATAATATTTTTTGATGGTATTTAAACCACATATTACATTATATTAAATCTCTTACTATTTGGAATAAATAATCTATAGATTTAAATTTTTATATTATAATCTTCTAAGACATTCTATGAGTAGAAACCCCACATTTATTAAATAGAACCCCTAAGTTATCATGTTCACAATATATTTTTACATATTACTTGACCAAAAAAATACATAATTGTCTTATCACTTCTCTGGAAACAATTTATAGTTGTTTTCATTAAAAAAATACTACTCCAATTTTCTTTAAGAAGCGATGTGAATGATCCATTTCAATAAATACAGAATCGTCATATCTGACCACTTTCAGTTGGTTTATTCATCTATATCTTCTATATTTCTGACTGTAACTCTACATGACTCCACAATATGCTTCTTTTTAAATAATTCAATAGCTTTCTCTACATTTAACACTGAGTTCTATGACACCATAACCTTTTAAAATAGTTCTTTAAAAGGGTTTTATGAATATTATTTACCACATTAAGAAATGTAGAAAAAAAAAATTTTCAAATTGAATTCAATTTTGAATTTCAAGTATCAGGATTATCTAATACTGAATTTTTCGAATTTTCAGAATGTTTTGAATTTTGATAAATAGTAAAAAATATAGAATTATTGATATAAACTGATGTTAAATAATGGTTTTACTATATATTAATTTTGAATTCACCATAGAGATGTAATACATATATTCATCCAATATTGTTCATAAAAATAATTTTATAATATAATTAGTTTTAAAATGTATGGAACTTTTGAATTCCTCTTAAACCTACCTTCTAGCCACATTTTTGGGATGGGAATTAATCATAATTTTACCACTAATTTAAATTTAATTTATAAAAATATAAATACATGATTGTAATAAGTATTAATGGTGGTCTAAAAGGATCAAAATATTTTTTGATTAATATTAACTTTCGGATTTTATTTACCAAGGTTAATGGTAAATAAGGAAATTAATGCAAATATTAATATTATAATAATATATCATTAACATAGCAATTATCGGAATATCATTGGATATGTGTTTTTAGAAAAAAATAACCCTTAGGTTGATAAATTCATCCTTTGCTGGCAACTTCTGTTAGATTAACACATTTATTATAATTTACTTATATAAGAGTTTAAATGAAAAATTCAAAATTAAATAACTATATTATTTTTCATCATTGGATATAAAAGTGATATGGATAACATAAAATAGTATTTTAAAATAATATATTTTTATCTACATAATAAAATTTAATTTAAAGGTTTAGCCAATAAATTATTAACTTGTATGGGGACACAATGCTGATGTTGTAATTGATTTATTAAAATATGAAACAATTAAATGATATTAATATTATTAATATAAATATAAATAAAAATATTTTGTTCTAGCGACAATTTTTTGTGATGACATTGATGTGTTCTAAATTTCTTAATGTAGTTTTTTTGGTATGGAGTTGATTTTTTATGACAAAAAATTCCACTATTAAATTGTGTCAAAGTTGTTATAAATTTTATTTTAAAATAAGTACTATTTAATTAAATAATATAAAAGTAATAAAAATATTATAATCAATGAAATATCTTTGATAATATTATATATTCGATAACTGATCCACTTGGGGTTATTTTTGAATTATAATGTTACTATATTAAACTTTTAGTATGAAAAGACATGTTGATATGGTTGGATTTATACTATATAACTAATTGTTAATCCCATAAGATAAGGTTATATTTCCAACCTAAAACATTATAAAACCCATTGGTTGAGAGTATATATACCCACCCATATATTATCTTTTATATAATTCACTTATGATCTATATGAAATCGAAAATATATTTATATTAAATTTATAGTTTTGGAGTTTACAAATGTGCCCCCTTTCTTATAAAAGGGAACATATCCATCTATTTTATTCTCACTACTAAAATCCAATATCTTAGACAACCCCTAACCAATTTTACATAAAAATATCATAACATCAGCCTTGATGACATAAATTGGGCATAAATCCATCATAGGTATTCTTTCTATGGAAATTAAAAGGAGATGCTTGCAAAAGAGGTAATTGTTTTACAACTTAAATAAAATTTCATTCCACCTTATAATTCATAATCATGTTATGTTCCTAAAATAAAATAATTACTAATGTATCATCTCAAATTTGAGATTTTATTATTATAATAATAAAACCATATTCATACTTTTATCCATGATATGAAGAACAATATCACCATGTGTGTGTACATATGGCTTACCATCTCCACACCATCCTGTAATCTATTATTCAATGATAAATTAATTGGATGGATATAATGATGAATATAATAAATATATATATTCAATTTAATATGAAATTACTCTGAATAATTATCTTACATTCTATTTCAAAACCATTTACCATCAAGGGATTTATATTGTTGTTCGTGCCTACGTACGACCTACTGTCTCCACAATGTTGTGAGATTCATTCCACCACATGAGCCATTAATGAATGATCATAAAAATTATAATATGATTAAATATATTATTTATTAACATAATATCATTATATATAGGGAAAAAATAAATCCTATGCAAAATATACATAACTTACATGACCAAGCATCCGTAGGACAACAAATATCTTAACACCAGAATCAATGATAATAATGAGATATTATTAAACAATTATATAATAGGAACATATATGATATGATAAATATGGATTATTCCGGGAATTATTTAACAAATGTCTTTAACTAATATATAAGATGTTAACACAGTCTCAATGAAACTAATGTACAAGGTAATGATTACTTTTACAATCTCAATATTATCTGATATTGTATATACGTAAGTATCTACTAAGACATTATTAACATTCATGTCCATGTATTGTAAAATTAATTTCATAATATTTTATGAAATTTTTTAATGACATTTTTATCCATGTTTGATTACTTATAAAAAGTTGTCAATGGAATCTTTGGGATGATTTCCAAACAAGTTAGTTTATGATCTTTTAGACAAAATGAAGAAAGATTTTTTTTTTCAAATAAATAGAATGAGTTGCTATTTTATCTATTATTAAGACATAAAATTTTTATGATTCTCAAACATGTTAACATGTATATATTCAGAAGAATTGTTTTCATTATTTATTTAGTAGATATAAAATTATTTAGAAGTAAAATGAGAAACTTCCATTATTAGGAATTAATGATTTTGTTAGATTTTTATTATTTATGTCAACATCCATTGTTGGATTATATGGTAATTTTGGGTTTATCTATTTTGATAAAATATATTATATTGTGTTGAATTTTTTTTTGATATTTTTTACATTTTTTGTTCTATTTTTTATATAATACATTATGTATGGTTAATATGTTATCATTTCTTATGATATTTTCAATAAAAATATCTTTGTTATGTGTAAAAAATTTTATATTAGGAATGCATTGGATGTAAAAAGTAACATGTAGGTCCCACTCTAGCCCATAGATGAATTGATAGATTTCCGGAGATAAACATGTTTGGGTTTTTACCAGTTTATGTATAGTCATGGAACAAGACCCTGATGATGTGTTTATGATTTCCACCATTATACATTCCGTCATTATGATATTTTTTCATTGATAATACATGCGAATATTATACAATTATAATATACATTTTAATTTTTGAATATAATTCTTTGATTTATTATTTTTATATTCTGATCAATATTGTCTTTTAAAATGTTTTGGATTCAGTTATATACATTTATAGAAATGTTTATGCTTATTTATGATATATTACACTATAATGATATCATTATAGATAATATGATCTCACACCTTTATTATGTTTCATTTTTCCCTAGTATGTGAATAATTAAATTATTATTGACCTAGTAGAATATTTTAACGGATTAGAGAGTTTTTAATAGAGATATTATGTTGTTTTTCATTACATGATGTAATCTAAAATTTTAATTTTTATCATGTTTACCAAAGGGTACTAAACTGATTGGTCAATCGGGATTTTATTTCACATGATCAAGAAAATGTTATAAAATAATTCATCAAATATGGGATATAAGCATAAGGCATTATATATGGTATTAGATAAAGATTAGTATAGATTTTTGAATGCTATATTTATAAAAACAATGAATAGAGTACATTAACCAAGGATATAATTTGAGAATATGAATAGAATATCATCCTATAATTTTTGTAATATTGATATTATGACATTTTTCTATGCAATAAATCCATGTACAAATACTAAAACTAGAGAAAATTCCTGCACAAATGTACGTAGCTGTAATAACTCTTACAATGTGTTTTAAGCTAGACTCGGGGTAACCTAGTACACGACAATGGGACTTACTACATACCTTCTGTTAAAATACTAGGGGATATGATTAGGATAATTATTATTTTATATAAAAACTAGTAGGAATGAATTATGTGTAAATATGTTCCCAAGGAAACCATTTTTATGATTATGGATTAGATATGCATAAAATTTTCAATTTATTTAATGTATTTTAATAGTTTTGAATTATTAATTATGATTCATAACATAATATATTGTATTTAATTATTTATAAATGGTTCCTATATATGTAATGTAAACCATACCATTGTATGTAATCCAAGTATGTATTTCCATCCCATGTAACATAATTATTGTTGATCATCTCATATAACTAGTGATTAATAAATTATAACCCTTCTTGGACAACTGACTCTAGTAATGAAAAATAACATTACCCATATAGAGAAATGTTATTGAAAATTCATTATATACCTATTAGAATACTTGATGAGACAAAAACCTCCAAAATTCAATTGGACAACAAATCGATTTGAGTCTGAATAATGGATATGTTCATTAAAGAAAATATTTTTATTCTTTGGGGAGTAACGAAATAGGAAACTTTATCAGGGTACTATATTGTATCATCAGTGTTTATGGTGAATGGTGGAAAAAAATTCAAATCATGAAAGAATGATAATTATAAAATATGGAACAGAGGGTGTTTAAAGAACTTTTCCTAGAAAAATACATTCCTCATGAACATGGAGGTGATATGGAATATCAATTTATGAGTATGAGGTAAAAAGAAGATAATTTTTTTTATGCTTGTGGATAAATACACAATATTAGTATGTTATTAATTATAATACATATGTAACCATGGAAGATAGATTTATTAAATCATTTAAGGGATAAAACCATTCTATAGATGAGCAATGGGTTCATACTCCTTCTCATTGTATAAAGATATAGTCTCATGTTCTATTAAGAAGGAAAAATAATTGTCTTTGTATTATGAATTTATAGTAATACAAGAGAACAATACGGTATATAGACACTATATAAAAATAAATAAGGTGGGGGAGGGGGAATATTTCCTTCCACACTATTGTAATAGTGGGAAGAAATTCCATTTTCTTTCGTGAATATAATGTGACTTTTTAAAAGCGTGGAGTGAATAGCCACAAAGCATGTGATTACACGATGAAGAAACTAGATTTCAATGTTCAATACTACAATTTTAATATTATGAGACATTATGAAAATGATTTTTCAATGATACAAGGAATTTTTTTCCAGAAAAGACCATTAAAGAAAATCCATGCTTACGTGATTATAACTAATGAGGTTGATGTCCAGTATGATGTGGTGGAAATAAATTTAATTACATCCTTAATGTTAGCTAAATATTTATTTGATTCTACATCATCACATACATTTATATATTACAGGTCATCATTAAAAATTTTATACTTCAATTTCAAATTAATAATTTTTTTGTTAGTCAAAACCCTTAGGGAAAGTATCATTGTAACACTGATTTGTTAGGAAGGTGCCATTATGGAATATAAAAGTGATATGTCGACTATCATTATCATCGTATTTATGATCTACATTGATATAATTTAATAATAAATGTTATATTTTATGTTATTATTTACGTAAATTTTGGTCAGTATTTATAATTGACTTTTTTAAAAATTCATAACAACTCGATTCATTTGAAAAAAACATTGAATAAATCCTAACATGTCAGATTCACATATAAATTTCATGGTTCCAATAAATTATGTTATATAATATTTATTTTAATATCAATAATATAATTTTTTTTGGAATGCATTATTAATTATGCAATCACTGCATCATCATTGTGTCATAATTAAATGTTTTTATATAATGTTATAAAATTTTAAATAAAATATCCTTATGTATAAAATCCATTTAGATTTATAAGTACAACATATAGTCGAATAGATAACTTTTATATCCACATGTAAATATTTATTTAGTAAAATGATAAATGTTTATGTTATTTTTCTCTATAGGTTAAATTTATTATTATAACATTCTATTATCACTCTGAAGTGGATTCAAGGGGTCCTAATATTGACCAAAAATTTCTATAGTAACATCCCAGAAATAAAGAATATAAAATTTTAATATTTGTTAATATTTTTGAATTAAATATTAATTTTATTTTATTGGGGATGTTATATTCAATGGTGTACCTAACACGGAATAATGTGTTTCTCTAATGTCGGATTTTGTACACTATGTTGAGTCATACTGAAAAATAATAAAATATTATTATTTTTAATCATAGTTAAAACCTAGCCATTGTAATTGTGGGAATGAACATAACATCTTCATATATGAGTATACATGTTTTTTTAATGTTTTTAGATTTATCTAATAAATTTTAGAGGCCAAAGATGTGAATGAATCTAAATTTAACAAAAAATACTCCAATAATCATTAAAATGTTTATTTACCACCTTATTGTGGAAATCCATCATTAAATATAGTTTCGGTAACTTTTATATTTTTTTATTACAAAATAATATTATTTTTCATAATTGGGACATCAACATTTACTTTTGGTAAATTTTGTTATTTTCTAATAAAATTCATGTTTCAATGAATAGTGAAAACAATGTTTTTTAATTCAAAACTGCCTTTTAATCTAATTTATTTATATTGGTAGATTATATTTTTAATTTGTTTTAATGTGTAATTGTATTATATTTTTACTATTTAATCCGATTTTGGCCATTAGATGTAATTTCACTTTGAAATTGGACATAAACAAGTGTAAATATTTTGATAGTTATTATTTCATAAATACACGCTTTTTTGTTTTGAAAACAATAATTATTTTTAAATTAATTAATTCAACTTCAATGTTTTAAATTTTATAATATAGATATAATTTTATAATTCATAATTTAATATAAATCTTCGGATTAATTTTTGGTATTTTTCTAAAAAACATCAAATTTTGATGAATAGTCAAAGCACTAAGTAGTAGTTAAAAACCGACTTTTTCATTTAATTGATATTCTACTACCTCCGTGAATTGAATTTATAAAATCCGACACACGTAGTTGTTATCATTAATTAAAATGTGTTTCAATAAGAAGAAAATAATTTTTAATGAATACTATCTTTTGACTTTTATTTACCGTGGTTTAGTGTATCTTGGTTAATTAATGGTAAAAATAATGGGATAAATATATTAAATTACACAAACATGTGTCTTAATACTATTTTTGTATACATTTAGAAACATGAAAATCATTGGGTCGATTTTGGGGCCCTATTGAGAGACTTATGAGTGGTAATGACAATTTATATTAATTAATTTAGAGTAAACAATCAAATTACATAATCATATATCTTATAGTAAATCAAAATTCACATGAAGTATTATAAGTTATCACTTCAACAATAAATATACATTTTAAAGAAAAAAAAGATTTACTAAATCATGGTATTTTGTTTTATAATATTTTGACATAAAAAATGTTCAATTATGTTTGATAGAATAATGATGCAGTATTTACATAATTAATGAATGATTTAAATAAATGATATTATAAAAATTAAAACAATATCTATAAAATATAAAATTCTTATTTTATGATTTTATTTATAACAATAGTCATCTAATAGTAAACTTTAATATGGTTTGGACCTTTAGAAACCGAATATAATTATACAATAAAATAATACTTTAAAACATTCCAAAGGAGCCCCTCCTCCCCCATATAAAAAGTCATCACCTTTTACCCGTTACTCACACATCTCAAGCCACTTGTATCATAAAAACTCTACCCAAAAAAATCCCTATATCCCAGTCTTCCCTATAGAATCCTTAACTTAGGAATAAGGTACTTCAAGAAATCATTATGGTTTAAAACAAAGGGAGTTACTTTATTTAAAGGTAACATCTTCTCTTATGTACCTTTTTTATTTTATTTCTCCAGCCCCATAAACACATTTTATTCCTTTATATTATTTAAATAACAATATTTTCAATATAATATGATGTTTATATGAGTATTATTTGAACTAAACATACACACATCTTTGTGTAATTGCTAAAAACCACATTGTTTCTGTAGATGGGAAACTACTTCCGCATAAAACGATGATCGTTCAATTTTCTTCTACCGCCTCTTATGGTGGCCATTAAGAAGAAACTATATTTAATTGTGGTATAAATTATATTTATATTTACTCTATACTTATTAATTTATTTTTTTTATCATATTTTTATGGTTTCCATAATGGGTATTTATAATAATTTCATTTGATGATGTGCGTAGTACCACCCCCTCAAAGTGATATAACTCATTCATGCCATACATGTGAACATATAAATCATTTAATTAATTAAATTATATATTTTATTATAATGGAATAATATTATATCAATGTGTCATTATATTTTCATTATATTAAATATGAAATATAAATGAAAGTAGCATTCATCCGTACGTACGGCTTACCATCTCCATGAATGGTGCATTTCATTTCTTTCCTCCAAATGTTATATACTATTATAAATACATATATATAATGGATATATATTATATATATTATATCTAAATTATGAATATAATTCTGTAGATAATGGACTTTTTACCACATTAACAACTTGTAATTACATGAAGTTGATATTTGACACAAGTATCAAATAACGACAAAACGACCATTATTAAATTAAATGATTGAATAATGTTTATAACATGGTAATAAGTGATATAAAAGTAATAATAAAAATAAAAAAGGCTTCTTAAGAAACTAGAAATTACTTTTATTTTACTATATTAGAGATTAAATAACAAAGGGGTCAAGTTGGACACGAGGTATGGGGTTTCTTATCACACTTTTAATTCCATGAGATTTTCATTGTTCACCACATACTTCTTGCATGAAGTGTATTGTGTACATACATTTGATATATATTATGATTATTCCATTTAAATTCATGTTAATATATGAATAATATTTTGGTTATTAATATTTGGTCATACGACTCGATTGATTACCACGTTGTAAGGGGTTTTTATCTCACTTTTTATTCACCCACTATTCATGCTATATTTGCCACTATTTCCATTTGTGTGGTGAATGTACAATCCATGATTGTTTTATTTGAGTTATATAATTAATTTTCAAGGTATTTAAATCTTCATTTTCTGAAACTTATTTCATGGGATGTATCTATAGCTAGTTACCAAATCGGTAAAGAACCGTTCCCTGTACTCTTTTAGAAAAATATTTCTTTTATTTTATATTTTTTAAATATCCTTTTTTTTATGTTGGTATATGTTATTATATATATTTATTTCAATAAATTCTGTATATGTCTGATTAGATAGCCTTTCCCTTTCATAAACACATTTTATGAATTTTATATTGACACCGTTGGGTTGTTGAATTTCTGTATGGAAACATCTTCACCCAATTTCCATTCTATGGGTTGACGTTCTACTTCATGATTATGTGATGAAATAATTTTTTTTAATAAACTATGCTTTTTTAAACTTAATATCCAATTATATTTGGTGTATTTTTATTTTTCACACATAATTAATTCAATTAATTATCCTTAATGCAATGATACGATCTTTGTAAGGGGGCCTTTCACCCTCTCCTTCTAGTCAATGAATTATTTTAGGTTATGTATTTAAAATTCAATTATAAAATGTTGTAAAATGTTATTATATATCCCTATTGATATAAATTATATTTCCATGGGATTAAAGACTCTTTTTAAACTCATCAACTCATTTTCTTATTTTTTATGCAACATAGTTAGGCTGTCAAGTTCCTGTAAGAGAAATTTTTAACCAAATTTTAATTATTTGGGTTAAACTTATACTTCATTATTATGTCATTATATGAATATATGTGAATGATCTATGGTGGTTTTACACTTAATATCCACTTATGTAGGTTGTATTATTTTTTCGCACACATAATTAGTTCAATGATTTTTCTTTAACATAAGGATATGTTATTTGAATGGGACATTGACTCAATTTACATTACATTGACTATTATTTGTATTTATATACAAATTAACATTTATATGGTGTATATAATTACCCTTCACATTTTATATCAAGAATATATTTACTCTCATGATATTATATGATTTAATTAATATTTTTCTTGAATTATTTTTATTCAAGTGTCTTTCATTTGGGTAGGATCTCTTTAACTAAAATATCATTTTAAATATATTAATGATATATTAATCTAAATAATTACCATTAATTTATATGTTATAAAAATGGTTTAATGGATTTATTTAAATGTAAATTAATTTATTGAAATGAAAATTTCATCCAAAATACTCAAAGTGGTATGGGACACTTTGTTTCAAAATTGCCTTTATTAAATTTTTTAAATTGTTTTGAGAATTTTTTTAAAAAAATTATTATTCCACAATAAAGAAATGATATTTTGTGATTTAAATGTGGAAATTTTATATTTTTGTTAATAATGTTTTATGTGTTATGAATATGCTATGTTTAGAGGTAATTTTTCACATAAAAGGGTGGTTCCATGTTAATCCTAGGTCGGGTGAGCCTGAGATAGCTCTCAAATGCATTGGGTACCATGATAGATGTAAAATTTTATTATTCTCCTAAGAGGTTTAGGGAATATATTGTAATGGGTAATCCAAATGTAACTCCCTATATAGCTGTGATATGTACAATTTGTGAATGTTATCGATGCCACAAGTTACCTTTATGATTTATTAATTTTGTTTATTATTCATAAATCTTATGATATCTTAAGTAATGTTATGATTAAAAAGTTGGTTTTCGTTTATTTTTATTTATTGATGGGATAATGATTTCTTTCCTTATTTCATAACGCTTAATATGATTTTTATTCTCATCCCAAGTTTTAAAATGATTTTCACCTAACATAATGATGAATAGGGTCATGGATGGGATTAAGGAAAATTCATGTTGTCTATAACATAGTACTAGAGATGTTTATTTTTATAAGATTTTATATTTTATGAAAAAAATGGAAACTGAGTGGAAGTTCTAACATTGTAATTTGTTGAGTTGTAATATTTAGGGCCTAATTATCTAATGATATATACCTAAAATGATCCTCAATGTGAAATATTAACTTAATTCATGATTATGTAATGTTTATGGTCGGGTACATATAGTTTGTATCAGAGGTCAGTTTAGATAACATTAAGGGTTAGGCTGTTATTTAAGAATATATGACATACTATAATGGTCATCCTATTGTAAAGAGTTATTGTTTTTTTAGATAAAATGAATTTGTTTAAGAAAACAAGAACAAGAATGTTTTAGTACCCTCCTAATAAGATAATATATGATGATTTTACTGATATAATCACACGGACCTTTTTGGTTTTACTCAATTTCTAGATCTAGCAGGAACCAAAGTAACAATGGATGTGATGAAAACTGTGATAGTTTTCTTAATAAGAAGCTGAATGAAATGGGAGCTGCAATGAGAACTCTTATGGGTATTCATAGAAAACTCTTTGGAGTTATGACCAAACACCTAAACCATGTATATTTTTATAAGGCACCGTATATGCAGGAAAAAAATCCCTACAGATGTTCATGTAATGATCATAATGGTAAGTATATTAAAATATCTATGTGTCATGGATGTGAAAAAAACACATATGAATATGATTCCAAGGGATGGAAAGATTCTCTAGATGTTGCAATGAAGGTCATTAAGAAATAAGCAACAATGGAATAAGGAAGAATCCAATTGACTCTATGAAAGGGGAATAAGTTCATTATGAATAATCAATTGAATATTATAAATGTGGTGCTCATGTTAATTATAAAAATAGATAAACTATAAAGAATTTTTGGTAAACGGATCAGAAGGATAATTCAAAAATATTTTTATCAATACTTGATGCCACTCTTATTGAAGATGATTAAACTCCCAATGAACAATGAAAGGTATAAATTATTTATTAGCTAATGTTTTGACATTACTGAATATTATGATATGATTAATGGTTTTATTCATAGGAATAAAGTATTATGGAACATTTGGGAAAGTAATGGATAGTGGATCATGGATAATGTTGAGTGAGTAAAAAGGCTAAATATAAGGGATTAAATAGTTATGGTATATTTTAAGAGATTGAAATCCTTAAATGTATTAAGGATATATTGATAATATAATCACATTTGAAGACATTTTTTATTATTTGTAACCATAAATTTTGATATGTAAAAATGTTATTCAATAAATAGTTATCATTTCTTGTGTGGGCATAATGGATAAGCTTAGGGGATCATATGATATTTTGTTTTTGTGGAAATTACTGGTTATTACTTTACGGGGTTAAAATGTTAGGTATACGATAAAATTTGACATTAAAATATTATATGGTTTTTTAAATGATATATCTGAATTATTGGAATGTTATAAAATTATATATTTTCTAGAAATAGATAACACGTAGACCCTGTGATAACCCATCACATTACAGAAATCAGCAAGAATCGACACACAACCAATGTGTGAGTGATATTTATCACATACCAGTGAACTACATGATGTCCTTGGTTAGTATGACTAATTTATTTAGTTTAATGATTTTATTTATCATGAATATGTTTATTTGGGATATTATGTTTTATCATATAGATATATTTTGTATAGAAAATTGATTTGATTATTAAGTGATAACTGTTATTTTGGAAGACATTTACTCCCTTGGGAACACTATATTCCAATGGAAAATGGAAATATATGGGATTTCATTTGTGGATTAATGGTTGAAATATTTTTTTTGGGATGAATTTATGTTTTTATTATGGACATAAAGTTATTTTAGTTATTTATTGAAATGATTAACCTATCATAAATAATAAGTTATTAGGGTAATTACACTTCAATATGAGACAATAAGAGTAGTCGATGTTCTTGGAGATAAATATTAAGATATATTGTGGAAGACTATATGATTAAATCTTTCTGAGTTTTGGGATTCAAACATAGTATGGATTGTTCTGAAAAATTTAAAAGAAATAGTATTTTGAATGGTCTTTCTTGATCTTTGGGAATTTTTAGTTGAATTTTAGGGAATATGATTAGTATTTATTTTTATAAGGGATTATCAATTTTGGGATTATTTCATATTGTACAGTCCACTTTTTTTGGTTGATGTATAATGATAGAATAAATATATAGTTCATCCTTTTTAGATTATGTGATACTCTAGAAGTTTATTCTAGACTTCATGTATGACCATGTTATCTTGATTACATACTGTTTGGGGAAAATATTAGTTTGTGGTAGAATTTTATTAAAGGATGACACTATAGGTGAAAAGTTAGTATATTTCATTACGATCATAGTGTAGTTATTAGTAATGTTTTTGAACTATTTTGAAAAAGATTTTGAAGAAAGAATTTTATAATCTCTCTTTTTTCATCAGACATTTAACTAACAAAAAATGTATGGTATTGTGGTGTTTAGCTTTCCACGATCATGTTCTCTATTACTCTATTTTAATTTATGTGGGTTAGTTTCTCTTCCATATATATGTTTTACTACATGTAATCCTAGAATGGGCTATATCAGGAGACCTTTGACTTATAATTATTTCTTTTAATGTGATATTTTTATTGACACTTTTTCTGATGTGGGACTATCAATGATGTTTCAAATCCAAATTTAAAAATTACAAAGATGAAATTTTTAAAAGTGGGGAAGGATATACCATCTCAGGGGAAAAAATAATATGAAAATTCACATTTAATAATATTTTTAATTAAATATTACTTTTTTAGAGGGTTCCTATGTTTAATGCATACATAACAACAACAATGGGTTTCTCCAATGTGTTATGGTGCACACATTGTTGAGTCATATAGAAAAATAATAATATATTATTATTTTAAAGGGAAGTTAACACCAAGTCATTATAATCAAATGTATGAGCAGAACTAACTACAATATGATAATACAAGTTTTTTAATTGTTTTTACATTTATCCATGAAATGTTAGAGGCTTAAAATGTAAATAAATTGAATTTTAATAAAAAATACACTTATACTCTTTAAAGGGACGATTTACTACCTATTGATTACCAACCCTCCCTAAATCTAGTTTTGGAAACATTTATATTCTCTATTTGAGAAAATAAGATTCTTCTTTAGAATCGGGAAATCAAAATTTACATTGGGTAAATTTTTGGTATTTTTCATATAAAAATCATTTTTTAATGAATAGTTTAAAATATTTTATTTTAATTCAAAGCATATTTTTAATATAGTTTATTTACAAGGAAATATTTTTATTATTATTGGTTTTATAGTGTAATTAAATTATATTTTTACCATTTACACCATATTTGGTCATTGAACGTAATTTCACTTTGAAATTTGATAAAAACATGTGTCAATCATTTGATAGTTAATATTTCATAAAAAATGTATATTGTTTTAACTATTTGAATTAGTTTTAAATTAATTAATGAAACATATATGTTTTGAATTTGGTAAAATAGAAATCATTTTTGAATTCATAATATCAAATATATCTTATTCTTAATTTTTTTTATTTTTCTGAAAATCATCAATTATTGATGAATAGTGAAAAAACTCAGTTGTGGGTAAAAACCAACTTTTTCATTTAAATAAACTTTTATGTCTATTGTGAATTTAATGTAAAAAATCCAATAGGCTGGGCCTTTATTAGAATGTAATACTTGTTTTAATAAGATGAAAATAATTTTTAGTGAATAGAATCTTTTGATATTTATTTACGGAGGTTAAATGTTAATAGGGCAATTCAAGGTAAAAATAATATTATAATAATATTAAATTACCCTAACACGTGTCCTAATCCTATTGGTTGATAAATTTCCAACCATTACCATCCTTGGGTCTATTTTGGTATCCCATGGATCCACTTAAGAATGATAATGAAACTTTATATTAATTATTTTAACGTAAAGTCAAAAATGACATAAACATATATCATATAGTAAATTAATTATTACATGTGGTTATATTAGTCATATCATCAAATATGAATTTTCATTAGATTTCTAAAATTATTTACTATATCATGGTATCTATTTTTTATTTTTAGACATCAAATAAATAAATCCATTTATAGACAATAAAGACGCGGTGTCTACCTCATTAATGAATGATTTAAATAAATTAGATCATAAAATTAAAACAAATATCAAAAACATGTCCAATTATTAGTGTATGATTATATTTCAAATAATAGAGGTCCTATATTCTACATTAATAAGTTTTGTACCTCTAGAAACTGAAAATAGTTATATAATAAAATAATATTTTCGTACATTCTTAAAGATCCCCTCCTCCCCCGTATAAAAATCCCCACCTATAACCAGTTACTCAAACCTATAAATACTTTTTCCCATAAAAATACCTCCAAAATAAGATCTCAAGATCCATCTCTTCGATATAGAATCCTTACCTTAGGATGAAGGCACTTCAAGAATTCCTTTTGGTTTAAACCAAAAATAGTTACCTGATTTAAAGGCAACTTCTTCTGCTATTTTCTTTTCTTTTATATTACTTATACAGCCCCCTAAAATATTTTTATTTTTTTAATTTATAAAAACACAAGTATGATAAATATATTATGTTTTTTATATTATAAGTATTTGAACTACACATACACATACCTATGTCTAATGGGTATAAAACATATTGTTTCTGTGGATGACGGACTAATGCCTCATGAAACGATGAATATTCAATATTCTCCTACCACCTCTTATGATAGACATTAAAAAGGAACTGTATTTAAATGTGATAAAGATAATATTTTTATTTCATCTATAATTCAGTATTTTTCATTTATATAATTCTTTTAAGGTTTCCATATTTGATAAGTACTATAATTTTATTTGAGGAAGTGCAAACTACCGCTGCCTCCCAGTTATATGACTCATTCATGACATATCTGTAACATATAAAGGATGTAATTAATGGAATTATATATTATATTATAAATTAATTATAACATACCTATGTATAATTATGTTTCCAATCCAATAAATTTGAAAGAGATGTGAATGTTATGTTCATTCTACGTACAGATTACCATCTCCATGAATGGTGTATTTCATTTCTTACCTCCAAATGTTATGTAATATTATAAAAACAACTATATAAATTATATATATGATATGTATGATATCAAAATAATGAATATAGTCTTTAAGATAATTTACTTTTTATTTCATTAAAAAATTGTAATTATAAGATGTTCATATTTGACTCCAGTATCAAATATTGACAAAACGACGATTATTACCATTAATGATTGCATAATGTATATAACATGGTAATAAGTGATATAAAATGAATTATAAACCTTAAAAGGTTATTTATAAATTATAAATTAACGTTATTTTATTATTTACGAGATTAAAGAATGAACGAGTCAATTTGGACACTAGGTAAAGGGATTCATATCACACTTTTAATTCTGTGAGATTTACATTATTATACACATATTTATTGTATGTGGTGTATTGTGTAATTTAATTTGATATATATTATAATTACTCTCTTTATATTCATGGTATTCTGTGAATCATTCGGTGGTTATTTATTTTTGGTCGTACGACTCGATTGATTACAACATGGTAAGGGGTTTCCATGTCACAATTTATTCCCGTGATATTATTGATATATTTCCCACTATTTCCATTAATTTGGAGTATGTACTACCCATTATTGTTTAATATTTTTAATATAACATAGTTTTTGGGAATTTAAATCATCATTTTATGATCATTCTTTCATGTTGTGTATGTTTCGTAAGTTACCAAATCAATCACGGAACCTTTCACCGTACTCCTTTAATAAAATACTTATTTTGTGATATGTACATTAAATTTACATTTTCTTATACAGGGATATGATATTATATATCTTTAATACTATAAATTTTATTTCCATGTGATAAGTGACCATTGTTTATATCAATAACTCATATTCTGAGTTTTAATGTGACAATATTAGGTTGTCGAATTTATGTAAGGGAAATTCATCACCATATTTACATTCATTGGGTAGGTCTTATTCTTCATGATTATTTCATGATATTAATATTTCTGAATGACCAATTATTTTTTTACACATAAAATCCAATTATATTCGTTGTATTTATATTTTTTAGTCACAAATATTTCATTCATTTATCCTTAATATAATGATTCGATCTTTGTATGGGGACCTTTCACCTTCCTCTTTTAGTAAAAGACTTCATTTATGTTATGACTTTAAATTTAAATTATCAACTGTTGTTATATGATCTTATATATCATCATTTCTATGAATTCTATTTCAATGTGATAAGAGACCCTTTTCTCTCTAATCAACTCATTTTCTGAAATTTTAAACGACATTGTTAGGCTATCAAATTTCTAGAAGAGAACTTATTAACCCAATTTCAATTATTTTTGATAAACTTATCCTTCATGATTTTTTCATGCTATGGATTTGAGAGAATGAACTCTGATTTTTTTATAGTTAATATCCACTTATATTGGGTGTATTCTTATTTTTCACACATAATTATGTCATTGATATATCCTTAATCTAATGATATGATATTTGCATTGGACTTAGTCTCAATTTACATTCCATTTAAACTTATTTGTTGTTATACACCAATTCAATTTTATAAGTTGTATATACTACCATTTAACATATCATATTAGGAATATATTTATTCTCATCTTATTATATGCTTCAATTAATGTTATCCTGAAATTATTTGTATTAATGCATCTCTCATAATGATATGAACTCTTCAACTGAAATATCTTTGAAAATATTTTATTGATTTATTCATCAAAATCATTATCATAAATTTACATGTTTTAAAAATGGATTAAAGGATTTATTTATATGGATATAAATGTTTTGAAATTTAAATTTATTTCAAAACCTTCAAATTGGTATGGGAATCATAGATTCCAAAATCTATTTATTAAATGTTTTAAATGGTTTAAAAAATGGTCTGATAAATCATTGAATATATAAATATCTTGAAATTATATATTGTGATTTCAAGGTGGAAATGTAATCTTTCCATTATAATTGTTTTTTATGTTTTTAATATGTTATGATTATTGGGAATTTTTCATGTATACAAGTGGTTCTGTGATAAACCTATGGTGGGTGAGACAAATATAGCTCTCTAATGCATTAGAAAACATGAAAAGGTAAACCATTATGTTTCTATTAAGAGATTTATGTAATATACTCTGATAGGTATTAAAAACGCAACCCTCTATGTTGTTGTGATAGCTACAATGTATGTATGTTATGGATTCCACAAGTTACCTTTACCATTTATGATTTCTGTGTAATATTGATAATTATTATGAATTTATAATGTATGTTATGAATAAAAACTATGGTTTCATTGATTTTTATTTATTAGTGGGATAAAGTTATTTTTCCTTTTTTTAGAACCCTCACAGAGCATTTTATTCTCATCCCATGTTTTATATTGTTTTTCCACATGACATAATGATGAATAGGTTCAAGGATGGGATTAATGAAAATTTTTTCTGTTAAAAATATGGAACTAAAAAATATTCTTTTTTAGAGTTTTTATTTTATTAAAAAAAGTAATCTGAGAAGAAGTGTATAATTTCAATTTTTTTGATATGTAATAGAAATGGGATAATTCTCTAAAGCTATAAACCTAAAAAGATCCCTAATTGGAATTTTTCAGTTTATTCAAGAGTATTTAATGTTTAAGATTAGGTTCTTATACCCATGATATAAAATATAGCATCTAATATGATTAGAAATTTTTTTATGGTTGTTTTAAATTATTATAATATTATTTTACCTTTATTTACCATATTTACCATTTAACCATGGTCAATAAAAATAATTACGAAAGATACAATTAATAATTCCCAAATATAAAAGGTACATATTTATGAAAATTTGACATTCTGATTCCAAATATGGAATAAAATTTTCCAAATTCATAACAAATGTTTTTTAGTAATTAGTTTATGATAAATTCTCATTTTCCAAACAAGAATATATGATTTTAAGAAGTACAAAGTATATAAATATTCACATGTGTTTATGTTTAATATCAATGTAAAATTATTTAAAAGGACAATAATTATATTAAATTAATAAAAATAATCAAATTACACATTATGAACTATAAAACATCAAACATAACTATATTAATAAGTTAGATGAAATGGGTTTTTTTAATTAAAATGTATCATTTTTCACTGTACAATAAAATATAAATTTTAGAAGAAAAAGAAAATTAATCCAGTTTTAATTTTTATATGCCAACTATAAAAATTATGTTTACTTTTTCAAATAGAACATATAAAACTGACCAATACAAGATTTAAAAAGGGTTCTCCATGAAAAGGTGGAAAACAACATTTTTAAATAAACAGTTTGTTAATATGAAATATTTAATTTGTTCTTATGTCATATCAAGAAATCCTATAATATGAATTTAAATAAATTAAATTTTATATAATTTTTTTACTCAAAATAAAAAACAATAAAAGGGATATGATTTTATAAGCACTATTATTCTATTTTAAATAAATTGTTATAAAAACACGTCCCTTATATTTAATTTGTTTTTATTTCCATTTATAATGAATTTGGAAACCAAATAATAATTCATTAAAAATGTGTAAACCATATTTTCATAAATCAAGTGATACTATTTCTTCCTGCCAATCTAATGGATATGCATTATGTAATATTTAAAATAATAATATTTATTTGTTCATTTATGCTCGATGTATTGTATCTTGGGTGATAATTGTCATAGTGTTTCCTTCATTAAACATGGGATGTTACACCATTACCCGCTTTTATAAGTTTCATCCCACAAATTTTAAAATATGGATTGATAAGTTCATTTGAAATCCCACATCGGAAAATGAGTCATTAAGACTATCACAGTAAAAGAAAGAAATAATATTATAATGTTTACCTGGGATATCACATTATAGTATTCCATTTTAGAAAACATGAATATGGTAGATAAAACTAACCATCATTTTCTGATAGAGTGTGATATAAAACATGATCAAGAGAAAGATAACAACTAGAAAAACGTAAACATGTTATGGGTAAAACAGTAGATGATTTTCAAGTATGAAAGTTAAATGGGAAACATTATTTTTTTTAGTATCCTTATCATAATGTTGTGGAATTTATTTATTATCATGACTAAGAGCATAATAAAACATATTTAATTTTCATGTATTGTTTCATCCATTAATAAATATCTACCACAAGCTCATATTTTCTCCAAAATATATGGGTTCAAGATGACTTCGTCACACATAAAGCACAAGAATCAAATCTAAGAGAATAACATAATCCAAATAATAGAAACTATATATTTTCCCTATATTTTGATATTAAAAAATAATAATTATCCGTATATGATCTGATAATCCTAGAAAAGAATAATCTTTTAAAAAATATATACTACTCTTAATCATTAAAATTCAACAAACAGTTCCCAAATATCAACAATGACAATTGAAAAAACGGCTGTCCATATTTGTAATTTCAATAATCCAAAATAAAATTGAAAACCGAAATTTAGAAGGATTTGATCACTGTCTTACATGATAAATCTTAACATTTATCTCCCAAAAAACATCATCCACTCATAATATTTCAAACCAAAAAGTAATTAACCTAATCACATTGTCACCATGATTGGTTAATCATTTGCACAAATAACCTAAATCACCATTTTCCACAATAAAAATGTAGATAATTAAAAAATAAAATTCAATCATTACTCCTCTAATGAAATACCATAGTATAAAATTTTCCATATTCATTTACGGTTCCCTAAATAGAATTTTTTTTCCAAAATTACATTTTTCAGTTAATTGCCAAATAATATTTCTATAATTAGGGTATCAATTTGTTAAAATATAATTTACCAAAATAATAATATTTTTAATAAAAAAATTCAATCAACTAAAAAGAATAAGTCTTAATTTTATTCCCACTACCCTTCCGGATATGACAGGTTGTCACGAATCTTGTGTGTTATCTTTTTTTATAAAACTAAAAAAACAACGATAACTAGTTTATACCATTACATTATTCTTATATCTCCCATTATCATGGCAAATCATAAATAACTCAATATACTAATTCATTATGTCCAATATATATTGAAAATTATTTCACCACCAACATATTTAATAAAAATATTACAAAAATAATGAATTTTGTACCCTGATCAGTGTGTTTTCATGGTTTCATCATCATTTCTTACATAGATAGACGATATATGAATTGAAATAATAATGTAGTGATTATTCTAAATAACTTGCATCCATAATCTAAATACACCTTCTAAAATATGGGTCATATGGGTGTTCACAGAAAAATAGTTTTGGAAAATAATTATGTAAGACTTGAAGTTTCAAAACATTAGATAAAACATGATTTTTATAAAACTATCCAACCAAGTTTGAGTTGAAACATTAAATAAATGGTACTTTTAAAATACCATATGTATGTTTTTAAGGAATAAATTTTAAAACAATATTTAAATATTTTGTGCAAGGTTCTACTTCATTATCACATTTTTCAAAATCATAATGTAACGACCCAATCTTTTTGAGTATTATATTAACTTACTCTTATTGATTTAATAAGATGTTAATGGTTAATGCAGAAAGAGGAGTCGATGGCTTCATCCAGTAGACTCGACCCTTATGAAGCCCACTTATCAGAGCTTGGGAAGGAGGTAGCATCTGTGGGCTTCGCTTTGGACCAAGCCCAAGCCGAGCTCCAGCATGTCAAGCTTGAACGGAAACGCCTACGGGAGAAGTTCAAGTTAGTAGAGATTACAACTAGGGCAATGTTATCTGAGCCTCCCTCAGATTCTCTCACCATAGCACACCTTACACTCAGGTCTTATGCCGGTGTTATAAGGGGCTATGTGACGAGGCCCTAGCTTCCTTGTGTAATCCCTTCGGGTGAATAAATTGAGATTTCTTCCTTTAGTGATGTTTGTGAAATTTCAAATGTCCAGATAATTTTAGAATGTATTTTATTAATGAATTTTGAAAAAGGGATATTTTGAAATATTTATGTAAACCCTAAATAACTAATGATGTGTAATGATTTTCAAAAAATGGTCTTCTACAAAAGTGTTCATTAAAGAATTTGGAGTCTTATAAGATCAACTTAATTTTTGATGAATTGTAAATTGTGAATAGTGATTTTACGCTTAGGATTAGTAATGTGACCAAATGGATTAGTAATCTCACTTAAAGAAAGTTTTAAAATAATCGAGGCACCTTGATTAAGTAATGTGATTCAATAAAATGGGTAAATACCGGTTTCATAAATTATTATTCAAGTATTAGTTTTTTCGGATGAATAGTGTTTTTTTAATTAAAAATTTAATTAAAAATAATTAGAAAATTATTTTTATAAAAATGACTTTATTTTTGAACTCAGAGCAACGATATTATGTTATGGTAATTTTTGGGGATTTTTCTGAAAAAATAAATTTTCGGTGAATAGTGTTTTTATTTAAAAATAAAATTAAAAATATTTAGAAAATTATTTTTATAAAATGGAGTTCATTTTTGAAATCATAGCATTGATATTTGGTTAAGGTGAAATTTTGGGATTATTCTGAGAAAGTTGAATTTTCAGTGAATAGTGAAAGTATAGTTTTTAAGTTACGGGTGTTTAATGACGTCATTAAATGATGTATTAAGTATATATTCAATATGGTAGAATTATGAATAGTAAGATAAGGTGTGAGGTGTCCCAAGTGGCCAATACCATGGGCAAATACCATGGGCAAGCCCATTGTTTTGCCAAAACCACTAGTGAGGTGTCCCTTGGCCATTAATGCTTTGTCCCCTCACTTTCCCTATAAATACCCACCCTTTCCTCCTTTAGTTTTCACTCCCAACTCTCCCCCAAAGAAGTTCTGGTCTTCTTACCTTCCAAGGAGTCCTCCCAAGGTTCCCCCAGGCCCTCAAGTTCCAATCCTTTGAGTTTCAAGAGTCACGTTTTAAGGAAAGGGATCCGACCCCTCTCTTTCTTTTCATGTAATCTCTTTTATGTCATTCCTTTTATTCGCCATGTTTTTATGTGAGAGGATATTATTTTATATTCCTATTACTGCCCTTTCATGTTTATATGATGAGAGATCCCCTCTTACTCTCATCATTTCTTTTTATGAAAGTTTAAGTGACGCCGTTAGGCTGCCGAAGTTTTAAGGGATTCTTTCACCCTTCTCATTTTTCAAGTCCGATTTTCATGTCAAGTCTTTAAAGTTCCTTTTTATTATGTTAGGGTATGATCTCTATATCTATCATACTGATCTCTTATGATCATATGATGAGGGACCCTATTTGATCTTGCCAATTCTTTTTTATTGAAGTTTAAGTGACGCCGTTAGGCTGCCGAATTTTCATAAGAGAAATCTAATCTTTTTTTCCTTCCATGTTTTTCATTTCAAATGGTATGTCCCTAAAATTTCATTACCATGTCCATATTTCTTTCTTATTTTTTCACCCTACTGTTTTATGGATCATTTATGAGTGGGTGACCCATGTCCCCTCTAATTTCAATGTTTTCTAAAACCCCGAAACTTAGCCGTTATGCTGCAGTATTTTCCCCTCAAAATGCCTCTATCTTTTCTCAAAAATTATTTTATGTTATAAAGTGAATACTCAAAGCTCTTATTTCTACAAGGGTATTCACATATATATCAAAATGTTCCATTTTAAATTCTGGGATTTACATACATGAGACTCGCTTTCCCTTTCCGTGGGTTTAAAGTGACGTAAAGATCATGTCTTTAAAGCAGTTTTTAAAACGTTATGATTATGAAATGAAACCCATTTATTTTATTCAATGTGGGTTATTTATGAAATGTTTGATGATGATATATGTGGCTCACATGATAATAAAGGAAAATTTAAGGGTGCGCCCTGATAGCGCCCCAATACATTGGGTAATGATGTAACCACTAGAGATTACAATTTTCATGATACCTTGGTGAATAACCTTGGTAATTTTCAAATGACACCTTGGGGATAGACCTTGGTGATATGTTCATGATTGTCTATGTTAAATGATGTATCCACATCTTAAAGTTATGTAAAATGTTGTTTTTATTATGAAATGCCTCATGATTTTCTTTCTCATACCTTTAAGTTCTTTTCATGTCCTTATTGAAGTATATCAAGTTCACATGTAAAATGTTCCTCTTGTTTCCCTTACTGGGCCTTCTGCTCACCCTTTCTTTGAGGTATGTCCCCAAGTTATGAGATGCAGTAATGAACCTAGGATGAACATAAGGAGAATCCTTTCAAGTGTTTAAGAAGAATTCTTTATGTTGTTTTCATGTATTTTGTTCCTGGTTTCCAAGACACTAAACGTTAAAGATCCTCAGTTGTGTGTAATGTAATGAAAGTTTATGTTATAAAATGGCGGGATGCTATAGTTGGTATCAAAGGATGGTTTAGTTATTTGTGGAAATTTGGATATAAAAACTTTAGGAAGAACCCTATAGAAAAGTTTAAATATAGGAAAACTTCCTGGTATTTTGGTAAGTATTGAGTAAGTGGTCTATCAAACAAATACATCCATGTCTGGATACGAGCAGGTAGAGGCGGCTCTGGCACAGATGTACATAGGGGTAATACCCGAAAACACCGCTTTGAGATAGACTCGAACGGGAACTGGTGCACGATAACAGGCCTTGCTGTACTCTTGGTTACGACACTCCAGGGGGATATGTTTGGTTAATCACAAGCTTTTTATGAATCATTATGAAGGAATTATAGAGAAGTATAATTGTTTAAGCATGAAGTCTTAGTTAAAAGATTCATAAATGAAATAAGTTTCTCACTAAGGTTTTATTCTTTTAGAAGATGGCGGGAAATAGGAGGAACTGTGCCGATGGTGACCGCAATGCACCATGTGCTGAGGGACCTCTGATGGAAGCCGGAATGGAAACATTCATGCGAATGATGAACCAACTGACTCAAGTTATGAGTAATAACTTGAATCAAGCTGAGAGGTCGACCTCACCACGAAGGGAACAACACTCTGTTGAGTCCTTCATGCGTCAACGACCGCCAACATTCAGTGGATCTACTGACCTATTGGTTGCAGAACAATGGATAAGCTCCATTGAAAAGATCTTTTCTGTAATTCATTGTTCGGAACAAGAAAAAGTCAACCTTGCTGTTTACCGCCTTGATGGAGAAGCTGATCAGTGGTGGTCACTGATCAAAAACATGAAGCCACGAGGGGAGATGGAAGCTATGGAGTGGGAATAATTTCGGGTGATTTTCTTTAACAAGTATTTCCCTCGTTCCATGAGAACGAAAATGGAGAAAGAGTTTCTCGAGCTGAAGCAGAAGGAGAACGAATCTATCGGAAGCTATGAGATGAACTTCACAAGGCTTTCCCGTTATACCTCAAGCTTTGTCATGGACCCTAATGGGAAGGTTGATAGATTCGTTGGTGGACTACGACCTCATCTGTGGAAGAATCTAGCCAACAGGGACTACGATAGCTATGAAGAAATAGTTCGAAGTGCCATGAAAGTTGAACTAGAGTTTGGGGAGACATAGTGGTCTCACAAATCTAATGAGAAGAAGAGAACTCTAGAACCGAGCCTGGGAAGAAGTTTTGATCAGGAAAGAGGTGGAAAGAACATGCAACATCCCACATGCAATAAATGTGGGAAGAAGCATTCGGGGAACTGCTTGATCGGAAGTGGCAAGTGTTATAGGTGTAGAAAAGAAGGCCATATTTCTCAGAATTGTCGTGGTGATGTGAAGCCTCAACTTCCCAACACTAACGACAGAGGAAAGATGGTTCTGGCCCTACCCTAAGCCACATGCTTCAAGTGTGGACAACTTGGGCACTTTGCTAATCAATGTCCAAATCCGAGGGCGGTGGGGGGGAATCACCATCAACCTCAGCAGAGGCCAGGGGAGCAATGTCCTGCTTTCGCTATCACAACAGCTGAAGTTGAAGTCCCGAACGATGTGGTAGCAGGTACTCCTGTTGTCCTCTCAAAGCTAGCAAGTACTTTATTTGATTCTGGTTCTACGCATTCCTTTATTTCCTCCACGTTTGCAAGGAAAATAGAATCAATCCCCGAACTGCTAGAGGTAGAGTTGTCAGTCAAGACTCCAAGTGGGATTATCCTTGCATCAACAGTATTTAGAGACTCTAGTGTTTACTTTGGTGAGCACAATATTATCGCAAATCTAGTAGTCATTCCCATGATGGAATTCGACATTATACTAGGGATGGACTGGCTCTCAAAGTATAATGCTAAGATCAAATGCAGAAGTAAGGAAATCTCTGTAGTCTTGAAAGAATGACCTACAGTTATCTTCCAAGGAGAGATATCCCGATCTGATCCCTACCTAGAAGCACCTCCTATAGCTTTCTTTATAGAGTTAATCGGAGATGATGAAGAAAGGAAAGGGAGAATACAAATAGAAGATGTTCCGATTGTTCAGGAATACATGGATGTATTTCCTGAGGAGTTACGTGGACCTCCCCCAGAGAGAGAGGTAGAGTTCTTCATTGAACTCGTACCTGGGTCCCAACCGATATCAAAGACTCCGTATAGAATGGCAAATGTGGAGCTAGAGGATCTAAAGAAACAACTCCAAGACTTGTTGGAGAAGGGGTTCATCCGACCGAGTGTGTCTCCTTGGGGAGCACCAGTTCTCATTGTGAAGAAGAAGGATGGATCAATGAGGCTATGCATTGATTATAGAGAGCTGAACGGGATCACAGTGAAGAACAGATACCCTCTTCCAAGAATTGATTATTTATTTGACCAACTTCGTGGGGCACAATTCTTCTCTAAGATTGACCTTCGATCTGGTTATCATCAACTAAGGGTGAAGAAGGAAGATATTCCAAAGACTGCCTTCCGATCAAGATATGGGAATTATGAGTTTACTGTTATGCCCTTTGGCTTGACTAATGCTCCTGCTATTTTCATGTATTTGATGAATAGAGTCTTTAAGGACTACCTTGATAACTTTGTGGTAGTTTTTATTGATGATATTTTGATATATTCAAAAATTCGTGAGGAGCATGAAGATCATCTGAGTGTTATTTTGAAAACTCTACGGAAGGAGAGGCTCTTTGGGAAGTTCAGCAAGTGTGAGTTTTGGTTACAACAAGTGGCTTTCTTGGGGAACATCGTAACCAATGAAGGAATCTCGGTTGACCCTGCAAAGACAATGGTTGTGGAGGAGTGGACTCAACCCACAACAGTAACTGAGATTCGTAGTTTCCTTGGTTTAGCGGGATATTATAGGAAGTTTGTGAAAAACTTTTCACGGCTTTCTAATCCACTAACCAAGTTGACTCGAAAAGGGGTTAAGTTCATCTGGACAAAGGAATGCGAGGAATGTTTCCAAGAGCTGAAGAAGAGATTGGTTACTGCACCTGTGTTAACACTACCCTCTATCGGAGAAGGATTCGTTATTTTTAGTGATGCATCTCTGAAAGGGCTTGGGTGCGTCCTCATGAAAAATGACAAAGTAATTTCTTATGCATCTCGATAGTTGAAGATTCATGAGCAGAATTATCCTACGCATGATCTAGAGCTGGCGGCAGTTGTTTTTGCTCTAAAGATATGGAGGCACTATCTTTATCGGGAGAAATGTGATATATACACTGACCACCAAAGTCTAAAGTATATTTTCACTCAGAAAGAATTGAACATGAGACAAAGGAGATGGTTGGAGCTTATTAAAGACTATGATTGTTCAATTCATTATCACCCTTGAAGAGAAAAGAAAGTCGCGGATGCGTTAAGCAGGAAAGATCCTGTTGTTCTGGCAACAATGAGGATCCTGGGAGATCCCTTGATTAAAGATCTAGTAAAACTGGACATGGGAATTATAAGGAAAGGGACATCATCAACCCTATCCCAAATGATTTCTCAACCTTCATTACTAGAGAAGATCAAGAAGGCTCAAAAAGAAGATCCTTTACTGCTGGAGAAGTTCGAGGCTGTAAAGAATGGGAAGTTCCCTGATTTCAATATTGATCAAGAAGGTGTATTGAAATTTCGTACAAGACTATGTGTTTCATCTATTCCGGAGAAAAAGAAAGAACTGATGGATGAAGCTCATAGCTCTACTTTCTCTATACATCCGGGAAGCACTAAGATGTATAGAGACCTTCGTGATCATTATTGGTGGGATAACATGAAGAGGGAGATTGCCGATTACACTACAAGGTGCCTGGTGTGTCATCAAGTAAAGGCAGAACGACAACTTCCTAAGGGGGTATTACAACCGCTACCCATACCAGTATGGAAGTGGGATAATATCACTATGGACTTTGTAACTGGACTCCCGAAAACATCCAAAGGGAACAATGCGATATGGGTTATTGTGGACCGTCTCACCAAGAGAGCCCATTTTATCTCTATTCGGGAAGATTTATCTCTGGATCAGCTTGCCAAGATATACGTGAAGGAAGTGGTAAGGCTGCATGGGGTACCACTATCCATCGTATCTGATCGTGACCCAAGATTCACATCAAAATTCTGGAGAAGTCTTCAGCATGCTCTGAATACTGAATTGAATTTTAGTACGACCTATCATCCTCAAACTGATGGCCAATCTGAAAGTACTATTCAGACACTCGAAGACATGTTGAGATTATGCTCAATGGAATTTAAAGGTGGATGGGATCAACACCTCCCATTAGTGGAATTCTCCTATAACAACAGCTTCCATGCGAGTATTCAGATGGCACCCTATGAAGCTCTGTATGGAAAGCGGTGTAGAACTCCTACTTGTTGGGATGAAACTGGTGAGAGGAAGCTTCTTGGGCCTGATTTTGTGCAAGAAATGACAGAACAAGTTCATGCCATCAAACAACACATAAAGGCTACTCAGAGTCGGCAGAAGAGCTATGCTGACAATCGTCGAAGGGACTTGGAGTTTGGTGTTGGTGACAAAGTCTTCCTTCGAATTTCTCCATGGAAGAGAGTCATGCGGTTTGGGAAGAAAGGGAAGCTCAGCCCTAGGTACATTGGCCCCTATGAAATCCTTGATCGCATAGGAGCAGTGGCCTATCGTCTAGAACTTCCACCGAACCTAGCTCAAGTTCACAATGTATTCCATGTATCTCTCTTGAGGAAGTACATACCCGACCCTTCGCATGTACTGAACCCAGAGGTCGTACAACTGGAACATGACCTCTCTTATGAGGAGCATCCAGTGGAGATCTTGGACCGTAGAGACAAGGTCCTACGAAACAAGACTACCCACCTTGTGAAAGTGTTGTGGAGGAATCATAAATATGAAGAAGCGACTTGGGAGCCTGAGGAAACGATGAAGCAAAAGTACCCTCACCTTTTCGACTAGGCCGCAAGTATAAATTTCGGGGACGAAATTTCTTAAGGGGGGAAGATTGTAACGACCCAATCTTTTTGAGTAGTATATTAACTTACTCTTATTGATTTAATAAGAAGTTAATGGTTAATTCAGAAAGAGGAGTCGATGGCTTCATCCAGTAGACTCGACCCTTATGAAGCCCACTTATCAGAGCTTGGGAAGGAGGTAACAACTGTGGGCTTCGCTTTGGACCAAGCCCAAGCCGAGCTCCAGCATGTCAAGCTTGAACGGAAATGCCTACGGGATAAGTTCAAGTTAGTAGAGATTACTACTAGGGCAATGTTATCTGAGCCTCCCTCAGATTCTCTCACCATAGCACACCTTACACTCAGGTCTTATGCCGGTGTTATAAGGGGCTATGTGACGAGACCCTAGCTTCCTTGTGTAATCCCTTCGGGTGAATAAATTGAGATTTCTTCCTTTAGTGATGTTTGTGAAATTTCAAATGTCCAGATAATTTTAGAATGTATTTTATTAATGAATTTTGAAAAAGTGATATTTTGAAATATTTATGTAAACCCAAAATAACTAATGATGTGTAATGATTTTCAAAAAAATGGTCTTCTACAAAAGTGTTCATTAAGGAATTTGGAGTCTAATAAGATCAACATAATTTTGGATGAATAGTAAATAGTGAATAGTGATTTTACACTTAGGATTAGTAATGTGACCAAATGGATTAGTAATCTCATTTAAAGAAAGTTTTAAAATAATCTAGGCACCTTGATTAAGTAATGTGATTCAATAAAATGGGTAAATAACGGTTTCATAAATTATTATTCAAGTATTAGTTTTTTCATATGAATAGTGTTTTTTTAATTAAAAATTTAATTAAAAATTATTAGAAAATTATTTTTATAAAAATGACTTTATTTTTGAACTCAGAGCATCGATATTATGTCATGGTAATTTTTGGGGATTTTTCTGAAAAAATAAATTTTCGGTGAATAGTGTTTTTATTTAAAAATAAAATTAAAAATATTTAGAAAATTATTTTTATAAAATGGAGTTCATTTTTGAAATCATAGCATTGATATTTGGTTAAGGTGAAATTTTGGGATTATTCTGAGAAAGTTGAATTTTCGGTGAATAGTGAAAGTATAGTTTTTAAGTTACGGGTGTTTAATGACATCATTAAATGATGTATTAAGTATATATTCAATATGGTCGAATTATGAATAGTAAGATAATGTGTGAGGTGTCTCAAGTGGCCAATACCATGGGCAAATACCATGGGCAAGCCCATGGTTTTGCCAAAACCACTAGTGAGGTGTCCCTTGGCCATTAATGCTTTGTCCCCTCACTTTCCCTATAAATACCCACCCTTTCCTCCTTTAGTTTTCACTCCCAACTCTCCCCCAACGAAGTTCTGGTCTTATAACCTTCCAAGGAGTCCTCCCAAGGTGCCCCCAAGCCCTCAAGGTCCAATCCTTTGAGTTTCAAGAGTCACGTTTTAAGGTAAGGGATCTGACCCCTCTCTTTCTTTTCATGTAATCTCTTTTATGTCATTCCTTTTATTCTCCATGTTTTTATGTGAGAGGATATTCTTTTATATTCCTCTTACTTCCCTTTCATGTTTATATGATGAGAGATCCCCTCTTACTCTCATCATTTCATTTTATGAAAGTTTAAGTGACGCCGTTAGGCTGCCGAATTTTTAAGGGATTCTTTCACCCTTCTCATTTTTCAAGTTCGATTTTCATGTCAAGTCTTTCAAGTTCCTTTTTATTATGTTGGGGTATGATCTCTATATATATCATAATGATCTCTTATGATCATATGATGAGGGACCCTATTTGATCTTGCCAATTCTTTTTTATTGAAGTTTAAGTGACGCCGTTAGGCTGCCAAATTTTCATAAGAGAAATCTAATCTTTTTTTTCCTTCCATGTTTTTCATTTCAAATGGTATGTCCCTAAAATTTCTTTACCATGTCCATATTTCCTTCTTATTATTTCACCCTACTGTTTTATGGATCATTTATGAGTGGGTGACCCATGTCCCCTCTCATTTCAATGTTTTCTAAAACCCCGAAACTTAGCCGTTATGCTGCAGAATTTTCCCCTCAAAATGCCTCTCTCTTTTCTCAAAAATTATTTTATGTTATAAAGTGAATACTCAAAGCTCTTATTTCAACAAGGGTATTCACATATATATAAAAATGTTCCATTTTAAATTCTGGGATTTACATACATGAGACCCTCTTTCCCTTTCCGTGGGTTTAAAGTGACGTAAAGATCATGTCTTTAAAGCAGTTTTTAAAACGTTATGATTATAAAATGAAACCCATTTATTTTATTCTATGTGGGTTATTTATGAAATGTTTGATGATGATATATGTGGCTCACATGATAATAAAGGAAAATTTAAGGGTGCGCCCTGATAGCGCTCCAATGCATTGGGTAATGATGTAACCACTAGAGATTACAATTTTCATGATACCTTGGTGAATAACCTCGGTAATTTTCAAATGACACCTTGGGGATGGACCTTGGTGATATGTTCATGATTGTCTATGTTAAATGATGTAACCACATCTTCATGTTATGGAAAATGTTGTTTTTATTATGAAATGCATCATGATTTTCTTTCTCATACCTTTAAGTTCTTTTCATGTCCTTATTGAAGTATATCGAGTTCACATGTAAAATGTTCCTCTTGTTTCCCTTACTGGGCCTTCTGCTCACCCATTTTTTGATGTATGTCCCCAGGTTATGAGATGCAGTAATGAACCTAGGATGAACTTAAGGAGAAGCATTTCAAGTGTTTAAGAAGAATGCTTTATGTTGTTTTCATGTATTTTGTTCCTGGTTTCCAAGACACTAAACCTTAAAGATCCTCAGTTGTGTGTAATGTAATGATAGTTTATGATATAAAATGGCGGGATGCTATACATAATATGCTTCAAAATCATGTGATAAGGTAAAATGTTTGAAAATTCATTGATAATATTTACCTTTCTTGAATTTACGATAATATTGAGAAAATGGGATTAGATTAAATATGCCCCATGATCTATAATGGTATCGAGGTATATTGGAGGTGTTTGATATCTCAAAAAAATACTTACATGGGGGTTGTATGCAAGAAAATGTTTCACAACCATATGAACATGTATTTTCATTAATTATTGAAAGCATTTCATTTGGAAGTGATAAATTTTTTTTTATGATTCTCCCCCTTCAATATGTAACTGAATTTCCTTGATCAAAATAAGTTATAAAATAATTATTTAACTGAAATAATAGACATAGATAATTACAATGTGGTTATCCTCTACTCATAGTCCATAAAGTTGTGTAAACTGACCTATAATACCAACAATAATTCCCTAGATATAAAAATTACTTAATCTTAAGTGAATACAATAATTTAAATTTAATTCACATTCCATATCTTTTCATGTTTAGAGCCTTAAATGATTAGGACTTAACTTATACCTAGAAACATATATATTAAAAATTAAACAAGTTTAATCTATATTATTTTTCACAATATTACTATTACTTTTAAAAATAATTATTATTTTCAATATCAAAATATTCATGAAATTAACCTTTCTCTTATCCTTCATTATACCCTATTAAAAACATTTACAAAAAAAAACATTTTATGAGAAAGAAAAGATGAGTAAGGAATAAAAAATAAAAAATAAAACTTCTAGTCAATGAATATTTAAAACCCATCAAAAAAATTTATTGAAATTATAATTTTAGACAGTAATACAAAAATTACATAGCATACAACATATAATCATAAGATTCCTACCAAACATCACAGAAATCATAAATAAAGTGAACATGGGGAATTGATATCTCACTTACATTTTATCTTTCAAAGCTACATAGGGAGTATCCCTTGTGGTTATGTTTGAAAAACCCATCATAGTATATTCTCAAAATATATTAGGATATGCCTTAACATTTACCTCTGTCAAATTACCAAATACATTGGAGATCTATCAGAGGATCACCCTCCCTTGGTTCATCACTGAACCACACATATACATAAGAAATTCCTAGAAACCATAACATATGCATGAAAAATTTACAAGAATAAAGGGTAAATATAATTTCAACAATTTTAATAATTGGATTTCATTTCAAGATCTTGACATAATAAATCAATTTTTAAAACAAAATTAAAAAATTTAAAATGATTATATATGGATAAATGTGTCCCATACAACATTGAATAATTATAAAGTATTTAAAATCTTAAAAACCTTCTTTTCTATATAAATAAGATCGTAAAAATAATTTTCAAAACACAGATGTAAATGAGAACGATTTAGAAGATTAATTATATAAATCAATTAAAACGATGTTTTAGTTAAAGATTATTCTTAAACAATAGACAATAAATGAATACAAATATTTAAAAAATAACATACAATAAAACTTATAATATATTAATAATAAGATAATTGATGATATAAGATGTCAATGGTATGTATATACAATATATAAAAGTGAAATGGTGTATAAAAACAAATATGTTTAAATAAAATTTAAAATAAGATGAAATACCTTAAAAAGATTATATCTTTATATCAGGATAAATAAATGACCTAATTATGTGTTTAAAATATAAATTTACTATAAAATTCGATATAATGTTTAAAACAATCAGATGTAATTCACAAATATTATTTTGAAATCAAAACAGATGACAAGGGTATTTAACTCATTGAACTGATATTGAGTTATGATTATCCATAAAAATTTCATATAAATGACGTAATAATTTATCTATGGGGTCATAATGAGAAAAAATATTATATCAACATAAAGGGAAGTGGAAATTACTACATAAATAAAGAAACATTGATTGCACAAATAATCTAGGTATAATATAATGAAGGAAGTAGGCAAAACACACAATTTGTTGAAATTGGGTTTAGAAAATCCATTTCAAAAAAAATTGATAATAAAATATATCAACACATGATAAGATATCAAAATTAATTTCTCAAATAACTATAGAATGATAAAATCAATATGTAGAAGATTAAACCAATGAATGAAAATTGGGATAATAAGTTCCCTTACCACGAGTTTGACTTCTCTTTTTTGTTATTTATATTCCGTAATAATAATAAAAGATTAATTTAAACATTCTTCTGAACCAATTTTTATTTTATTATTAATTTTATATTTCTTATCATCATGTTATAAAAATTACGTAATTATTTAATTTTATATCGCTCGTTTCATCGATATTCGATACATGAGTCAAAAATGAAATAATTTTGATGAATATTTTTTTATGTAAAGAGTCAAAAATCATCAAAATATTATTAATGATTTAAATATCATAAATAACCAGCATATATGTGTTTATAATTTCCATTTGGTGATAAGAATTGAAATTCATTGTTCATGGAGACTGTCTGTCGTAGGTACGTATGAACACATATGTTGATTTATTTGTAATTTTATAAGTTTAATAATAAAATGATATAAAGGTATATTATAATACATGTATAATATTTATTTCATTTATGTCGCATAGGTTTAATAAAACCATCCTTTAAACATTACATTTATAGCACGACTGAGTCATCTCACATTGAAAGGGTTACAGTCCACATTTCCTCAAATGAAATTATCACATTTACACATCATGTAATGCATAAAGGTTAGTTGTAAATAAGTATTTTAGAAGAAGTGAGACAGTATAAAAATAATTTATATCATGTATCAAAATTGTTCTATTATAATGGTTACCATGATTGGTTGTAGGATAAAATTGAACAATCATCGTTTTGTGAGACAATAGTTCCCCATCAACAGAAACAACATGATTTTTTCCATTAGATGGAGGTGTGTGTAAGTTTAATTTTAATACATATCATAAAAATAAAATACTAGTATTTTAAATGTACTTTTTTCATGTAATAATACAATAGTATGATCATAGTGGGTGATGAATTAAAAAAATGAATGAAACATGGGAGAATACGTCATCTCAAAATCTGGTAACAATATTTAATTTTAGTCAAAAGGATTTCCAAATTTGACTTCTTCCCATTCTAGGGCTTATAGTAGGAATGGTGGGATTCTAAAAGAGTATAGGACATGTTTTATTCAATCTAAAAGGATTTATTTGGGTGAGATAAAGATATGAATTTTCTTTTTAATGAGAAAAAAATCGGAACGTTATGAAAGTCTTGAAATATTAATTTATAATAAATTACATTTTAATTAAAAATGGTCCAAAATTATTTAATTATTAGATAATATTCTTCTTATTTTAATTACCATAATAGAATAGTATTTTTAAATGTTTTTTATATTTTTTAATTTTTATGTTTTCCGATTAACCCTTATTTTACACTTTTGAATCTTATAATGATTCTGTGTTATTTACAGATTTTGTGTTAATGTAATTACCATATCATGTCAAAATACCCACAAAAATAAATTTATGAAACATTAGGACTTATCTGAACCATTTTTTAAAATATTATATTTATAATAATTTAATAACATTTAATAAACTATTTTATATTTATTTTAGGAATTTTGTCGATTTTTATCTATATTACTATAATGCCCTAAACCCAGTTACCTAGAGTCAGTTCATTTTTACATAAAATTGGCATGATCACAAAAGATCAACTCTCGAAATATGGGTTAGTTTAGTATCCTTGGAAACACTAGATACCTTAATAAGTCTTACATTGCAATTTAATGTGAAACAATACAACAACATAGTATCCATAGTCCACACTCATATCCCCTCATAATATCCCTAAATGTCAGTCATAAAATACATCATCACATCATGGGAAAAATAAAATATAGAACGGGGTGAGCTCAGATGCTCAGCAAGGATAATAATATAGCGGAAAATTTCATAAATAAGAATTAATTTTTAAAGAAATGTATAACTAAAACAAAGGCCTTTTAAACTTGAGCATCAACATAATATGAAAAAAATGAAATTAAATAATTGCATTTACATATTCACAAGGATATTTTACTCATATTATAATCAAATGCATTATCAAAAACCACTTTCAAAATGATGGAATGCATAATGCCAGACTATCAAAACCACAGAGTCAAGGCCTTATGCCAATACTAAAAATATGATTTTTCAAGGCCTTGTTCCAAGATATTAATTTGTCTCATGACACATACCGATGAATTGAAAAACTATATCGAGCACCACTGATCACTTACTAAGTCCAATTCATTCCTCATATGAAAGGGTTTAAACATAACATAAACATTCATATTAAAAATGGCATACAAAATGTCAATACAATATACATAAACCATGAATGGTGTAAAAATAACACATATAATGTCAAAATATCACAAAACCATCAATACAATATAGAATTTTTGTATCATAATAAATCAACTTCAAATAATCTTAATATCAATCAAAGGAAGTTGATATAGATGAAATCAAAACTATTTGAGAGAAATATCTCTTTTTTTGAAATAATTTAAAAGTAACATAATTATAAAAGAAAACATTTACTTTTGAAAATATTCTTATAATCTTTTAAGGTAAGCTTTGAAGATTTTATATAGGAAGAAAATAGCTTCACCTGTCGTATATGATAAAAAAGTAATTCTTACCTTAATTCTGTCTAAAAAGTTAAAAAGGGCCTTGTTTGGAAAATGACGGAAGGATTCATTTATAAAAATCTTATAAAAATTAAAACAAGGGTATAGATGATATAAACCCATATTCTATAAAATATTAAGAATGTTTTAAAATAATTTTTTAAGAAACCTGAATGTGGATGATAATGAGGTCCCAGTAGATACTTAAATAAAAACAACCTCAGATATTAAAGAGATTGTGAAATTAAACCTTACCTTGTTCTTTTCCTTGGTCTAGGGTAGCTTAACCTCATTTATAATGGTGAAATAATTGTTATTAAATTATAAATGAATAAAATAAATTATTATGATATCATATATGATATTTTAACATTGTTTTGAAGATAATATCTTAGTATTATCGTCGTTTCGGGTGTTAATGGATTCTTTTCCTTTATAATCATTGTTTTGTGAGTCATATTTTTTATGGATGGGATTTGTATTATTCGTATCCAGAATTATATCACATCTCTAAACATAATTTTTATTCATCTAATGAAAATTAGACTTGAATGGATACGATGGGGAATAAATCTTATCACGTTGGTGGAGACTATAATCCGTAAGTACGCAGGAGCGACCATATCATTATTTTGATATTAAATTAATATATAATTGAATTTTATATCATATATACATATTCATTTTCATGTTCTATTTATTATTTAAATGAATTAAATATCATTATTATACCCATCCAAATAATAATTTATTGAATAACTATTACACCACGACGTGGAGACAGTAATCCGTACATACACATGTATGGTGACATGTCATTCAAAGGATGGATATAATAACAAATATGGAAATATGATTTTTATAATAACATCATAGTATATAGAAGATAATTGATTTATTATTTTATAATGGAAATAACAAAGAAGGAATAAGTGGAAGAACAAAAGAACATGAAATAGGGTGGTGAAATTATTAACTCTTCTTCAGGTTCTTCCTTTTTATTTGATCAAAAGGGCTCCATCAGTTGCCTTTATAACTAATGGAAGGCCACTAGGATTAAGTGAGGGAAGTTGATAGGCTATTTGTTCAGGGTTTTGACTATCCAAAAATCATTTATGGTGTGAATTAGAGTGAAGGGGTAGTTCCATTTTATAAGAGGGTGAGTGGCACCTTAGAAAAAGCTAGAAATATTATTTTATAACAACATAATTTTTTGTTTCTAATTGCTCAAAAATTGATTATTTAAAGTATTATGTGGGTATGGGTCGATAAAATTTCAACCAATAGGTTTTAGAAAGGTTTGGGTCACTATAGTTACTTTATCCTTTAGATTTAACTCTTAGTTAAATAGTTTGATATTTACCATGTCTCGTTGTATTTTTATATTATTTGGTTAATAAACATACTATATTATTCCAATAGAACCCAAAGTGGTTCATTAATGATGCACCTATAAGTATATATGTTATTTGGCAGATCATTAGATTTTTAGGAATATAATATTAATTAATAATATATTAGTTGTTTTAAAAAACATTTTATGTCAATATTTTCACTATTTTGTATTTTGTTTTTGATAAATTCATATCAGAGTTATTACTTCAAAACAATTAATCTAACCAACCCTAATATGTCATATAAACCAATAAATTTAGTGTAAATCCAAAAAAGTCTCAATTTATATTTATTTGGATATTTATAATATCAATTATTTTAATATTTCATTAGTTAGTTTATTACTCCATCACCATTGTGTCATAAACAAATTAAATTATTTAATGTCTAACATTTAAAAATAAAATATAATGATAAATTAAATAATTATATCATTCTAATGAATATTTATAATATAATTTATCTTATGTATAGCCCAATATTAAAAATCATTTAGTTATAAATCATGGATTTTATCTATTTTAACTCTTCTTTGAATTAAATAATAATAAATGACCTATTTTAATCCATGTTTAAAAAAGAGGTTCATATTTTATTCAAAAGGTTTTTTTTGGTCGAATTATACTTACCCAATAGAATTAGGACATGTGTATGGGTAATTATTATATCTTTTATACCCTTAATTACACTATATTAATTTTAATCGTGGTAAATAAAATAAAAAATGTACTATTCCACAAAAAATATTTTTATCTTATTGAACCAAATTTCACTCCTTGATATTATAATTCTCTCTTTGATTTTATAAATACCAATCAAAAAATCGGTAAAATTATGTTTTATGTCAATTTCCAAATTCTCCTAGGAGGTGGGTAAAAGACGGTGAAAATTTCAATAAAATAGTTATATATCTAATATTTTTATAAACCAACTCCAATGAATTAAATTGAACATAAATAGGTATTATGAATATATTTTTACCTAAAATAAATTTAAATAAAATAAATAATTATTCAAATAAAAGTCTGTTTTAAACAATAACTCTTTGTTTTCACTATTCATCAAAAAATGATTGTTTTCAGAAAAAATATCAAAAATTCACCCTATTCAAATTTTGATATTTCAAATTCAAAAATTATGTTTATTTCATCAAATTCGTAACATATAAGTTGAATTTATTAATTTAAAATTAATTCCCATTCTCAAAACAAAAAAGTGTATTTTTAAGAAACAATATCTATCAAATGATTGACATTTGATTATGTCCCATCTCGAAGTGAAATTACTTAAAATGACCAAAATTGGATTAAATGGTATAAATATCATCTATTTATACTTCCAAACCATTAAAATGTATAATTTAACACTATAATTTATTGTGATTAAAAAAAGTTGTTTTTAGTTAAAATATAGTATTTTCACTATTCACCCAAATATGAAAGTTAATAGAAAAACACCATAAATTTATTGAATCTAAATTCTTATGTTCTGATTCTAATGAAAAAGTTTAATTTTTATTAAAGAATATATAAAAGTTTAAAATATTGGATTTAATAATGGTCCATCATTAAAAGGCGTTAAATGTTAATTTTAGGAAATAAATACTTCTTTTATCTGAAAAATGGAATTTGTTATTACATTATGTCTATGAAACTCATAATAATTATTCTAATGTTATAAGGATTATGTATACTTCAATATTCAGTTAATACTATTCATAAACGCTTTAGAATGACTAGTTTGGGAAACATGTTGTGCGCTCGAACCTGGTGTTGTGTGTAGTGAATGTTATTAAATTATTTTGAAGAAATTACGTACTATGGAATATTGGGGTGTTACATTCTTCTCCCCTTCAATAAATTGTGTCCTCGTGACTTGAAATTGTTCATATAAAATAAACTGTTAGAAATAGAAAATATCTTCGTTGGAAAACCCACATCGGAGTTTGGGTAAATAAAATATTGTCTTAATAAGAATAAAAGGGGAATGAAAATGTAACCACCAAATTATGATCATGATTAGGAGAACATTAGTGGAAATTAGAGACATATAATTGGATAGAAACTTGAATATTTATAGGGAGTGATTGAGGTCATCAGTCACAAACAATTGTATAATTGAGGGCCTCAAGTCTATCAATCTATGATGATTTAAAATACCATCGGTTCAACAAAATGTAAGGTATTAGGATAACACATTTTTTGTTTTATGATCTCTTCCCTAAAGATTAATAAATAATTTATCCTTAAAATAATAGGAAAATATATATGTATATGTATAAATATACTTGACAACTAGAGATTCATCCTTCAACTAATTCCTACCACAAAATCATCTTTCACTCTAAAAGATTTTAAAAAAATATTCTATTTAACTTAATCGTATAGGGTACCAAATAATATAATATTATAATTCACATATCAGACAATTTAAAAAAACAATCTACATTATACATTCCAGGGACTTAACGTAGTCCAAGGGTAGGAGATTAATCTCAATCGCACTATGGTTGTGTGTTCAATTCCCAATGATTTTTTCGACGTGATGGGTTGTCACATAGACTGTGTGTTGTCCATTTATAAAAATACTAAAATATCCTTTCAAACTTAATCAATTCCAACATTTAGACTTGTCCATGATACTTCTATACAAACATACAATAAAATTTTTATAAGGATGTTAAACACAATGAAGATCCTTTTTTCCATATAATCACTTGTGAAAACCTTCATCATGTATTATTTTAAAACATGGTAACACGTTGAATTTCCATAAAACCTCATTGATTACATTCATTCTCCTTTATTTTATATAGAATACTGGATAAAATTATTCCATCCAAAAATGTTGTAAACTCCAACAATGATGGAATATATAAATCAATAATTAGTTTCAAGGTAGTCAAGATAATCCAATATAATTTATCCAAATCAAATGTGTATTATTCCAAGGTAACTACCTTAGTATCATAACCATATTATATTTTATATTTCTCTCAACCATATATTTTCAATAAAATTAACCTACTATTGAGTCACTTTTCATGGTTCCACACAATCTCATGTCCTTAATTAAATAGTACTGCAGTAAAATCCTTATATAATTCATAATTATTATAACCTGCACATCATTTATAAAACACTCAAAAGAAATAATTCATTAATAACATCATATGAACTACAATCACTCCTCCTCATCTGTGGTAGTATCATAACCTGATTTTTATCCAATAGCATCATTTGGGACATACTTTAATTATTTGGACATTGGTTCGCGTAGTGTCCCAACTCCTTGCAGATGAAGCATTATACATTTGAAACCTTTTTCTTACCATAGAAGTCACGTACATGGTGTCCTTTTTCTCCACACATAAAACAAACTCCCATTCCTTACAGGCATGTTCCAGGGTGTTTCGTCACATAGTTATAACATATGGGAAAAATCTTTTTTCCCTCTTCCCTTTATCCATCTTTCTCCATTCAATTATTTTCTTCTATTGATTCCCTTAAAATCCATAGGACTCAGAGAATTATTTACTTATATTATTAACACATGATTCTATTTCTTCATATGTTGAGAATACATGGGAGAATATTTCCCTTCTAAATGATGGCCAAATACCGTGAATTATATGATTCTTTTTACTCTTTGGATCATACGTATTGCTGGAGTTCATATTCCTTCTATTGAGGTCCATTTCTATACAATGGAATACACTATATTATTTTATGAATCACAATACATAAATCCAAAATAGTAAAACACATAACATAAATTGAACAGTTTATGGATATAATCGATAATACGAAAAATGTTTTTGGAGAAAGTATATCCTCATAAACCCTTCATAATGGTTTGTAACGAAAATGAGAATTATCCTAAGCATATCCCACGGGCGTGTAATAACCAATAGTGTATCAAGGACCATTTTCGTGCACCAGTTTATATTCTAGTCTAGCTCAAATAGGGGTTTTCGGGTTTTACCGATAGGTATATCTATCCAAGTGCCACCTATACATGCTCGTATCCAGAAAAGGATGTATTTCTCGGAAAACTCACAAAATCTCTACAATAGAAAAATTCTAGTATGTTCTTCTATACTAATACTCAAAGTCCATCTTAGGTCTATGTATTCTAATCAGAGTTTATCTAAATCATGCTTCCATGGAATGTACTAAACTTCATCTGAAACCAACTGTAACTCCCCAACCCCAGTTACTTATAGTCGGTGAATTATTACATAGCATTGTCCCGATCACAAAATACCAAGCCTCGAAAGACTGATTATTTTAGTATCCTTGTTAACACTAAATACATTAATAAGTCTTACATTTAATGATTACGTGGAAAACTACCACAAAATAGTCTATATATTCCACACTCATAACCCCTCAGACTATCTTTGTAGGTCAATCATCAAATACTTATTCACATCCTGGGAAAAATAAAACATATAAAGGGGTGAGCTTAAATTCTCAGTAAGGATAACAAAATAACGGAATCTTTCATAAATAAGAATACACATTTAAGGCAATGTATAACTAAAATAAATTCCTTTTAAACATGAAATTCAGCATAATATAGAAAAAATTAAATGAAATAATTCTATTTACTTATTCACATGGATATTCTACTAGTTGAATTATCACATGAAATATCAATAACCACTTTCACAATGATGCAATGCATAATTCCATACTATCATAACCACATAGTCATGGACTTGTTCCAAGAAGAAAAATAATATTTTTCCAAAGAGTTTTTCCAAGACACTCATTTGCCTCATGATACCAACCTATGAATCAAATATCTATTGCAGGTTCCACCCATCACTTACAATGTCCAATGCATTTCTCATATGAAAAGGTTTAAACAAAACATAATCATTCATATAAAAACTCGAATATGAAATTTCAATACATTACCTATAAACCATGAATGGTCTAAAAATAACACATCCATAGTCAAACATAACACAAAACCATCAATAAAATAGGGAAGATTTGTATCATAATAAATCAACTTTAAATAATATTAATATCCCTCAATGGATGTTGAAATAGATGAAATCCAAACTATTTGAGAGAAATATATCTTTTTTTAAATCATTTAAAATAAATATAATTATAAATTAACACATTTAATTTTAAAATATTATAATAATCTTGTAAGGAAAGCTTAGACGATTTTATAATGGGGGAAAATAGCTTCTCCCGCCATATAATAAAAAAGGACATTCTTGCCTTAATTATGTCGAAAAGGTTAAAAAGGACATTATTTTGAAAACGACGGAATAATTCATTTATAAACATCTTATAAAAAAGTATTGTAAGGGTATAAATGAATTTAATCTATATTCTATAAAATAGTAATAATATTTCAATAAACAATTTTAAGACACATAGATGTGGATGATAAAGAGGTCCTAGTAGATTCTTACGTAAAAACAACCTAAAATAAGAAAGAGATTGTGAAATTAACCATTACCTTGTACTTTTCCTTTGTCGAGGGTACATTAACCTCCTGTATAATGGAGAAATAATTTTTATTAAATTATACAAGAATCATATACATTAATATGATATCATATATGATTTTTTTAACATTTTTTGGTTGATAATATATTAGTATTATGGTCCTTTCTGTTGTTAACGGATTAGTTTTCCATTATATTCATTGTTTTGGGATTCATATTTGTTATGGATGGGATTTATATTATTCCTATGCATAATTATATCAAGTCTTTATAGATTATTTTTAATCAACTAATGAAAAATAGTCTTGAATGGATACTATGGGGAATGAATCTCATCGCGTTCGGGGAGACGGTAATCCGTACGTACGCATTAGCGACAATATCATTCATTTGATATTAAAATAATATATAATTGGATGTTTTATCATATATATAGAATCATTATCGTGTTATATTTATTATTTAAATTAATTACACATCATTATTATACCCATCCAAATAATAATGTATTGAATAACAATTACACCCCAACGTGGAGACGTTAATCCCTACGTACGAACGTATGGTGATATGTCATTCAATGGATGTATAGAATAGTGAATATGGATATACCATCTTTAAAATACCATCACAGTTCATAGAAGATACCGGATTTATTATTTTAGAATGTAAATAACAAAAAATGAAGATGTGGAAGAAGAAAATAATTTGAAAGATGGTGGTGAAATTATTACCTCTTCCTCGGGTTCTTCCTTTTCATTTGATCAAAAGGTCTCCATAAGTTGGCTTTATGAGAAAAGGAATTCCACTTGGATGATGTGAGGGATGTTTATAGGATATTTGGGTAGGGGTTGGCTGAGCCAAAAGGCTTTGAAGGTGTGAATTAGAGAGAAGGGGGAGTGCCCTTTTATAAGAGAGGTGAGGGGCACCATAAGAAAAGTTAGAAATATTATTTTATAATAAAACCACATTTGGTTTCTAATGGTTTCAAAATATATTATTTAAATTTTAAGGTGTGTATGGGTCACAAAACCACTCAACCAAATGGGTTTAGATAGTTTTGGGTCAATATATTAACTTTCTCTTTTAGATTTTACTCTTAGTTAAATAGTTTTACATTTACTGTTTCTCTATGTATTTTTATATTATATGGTGAATAAACATAATATATACTTCCAATAGAAACCCGAGTGGTTGATTCATGAAAAAAATATCCATATATAAGTCATATTTCAGAACATTAGATCATTAGGAATAGAATATAAATTAATAATATAATATTTGTTTTAAAAACTCATTTATGTCAATTTTGACACTATTTGGTATTTTTCCCTTTGATAAATTCATAACGGCATTATTACAACGATAAAAATTCAACTAACCAACCTTAATATGTCATATTAACATATATAATTATTATAAATCCTAAAAAGTCTAAAATTAAATTTAGTTTGATATTTATAATATCAATTATTTTAATATTTCATTAACTAGGTAATTATTGCATTACCATTGTGTCATAAATAAATTAAATTATTGAATGCATAAAAATTATAAATAAGATACAATTATGTAGGAAATATTTTTATCTTTCTAATGAATATTTATAATTGAATTTATATTATGTATGACCCTATATTAAAAATGTTTCAGTAATTAAACTTTGATTTTATCTCTTTTAACTCTTCTTTGAATTAAATAATAATAAATGTCCTAATGTAATCCAAGTGGATCAAAGTGGATCATATTTTAATCCAAAGGTTTTTTTGGTTGAATTATACCTAGACAATCGAATTATGGCATGCGTTACGGTAATAATAATATCATTTTTACCTTTAATTACCTGATTTACTTTTAAATGTGTTAAATAAAAGTAAAATGTTACTATTCATCAAAAATTATTTTTATATTATTGAAGCACATTCTAAACATTGATATTAACCGTTTCTATCTTATTTTAGAAATTATACTCACAAAAGAGGTAAAATAATGTTTTATATAAATTTTCAAATTCTCCTAGGAGGAGGGTAAAAGACTGTGAAAAGTTGAATAAATTTTTTTATATCAAAATTTATTATAAACTGAATCTAATGAATTAAAATGAAATTATATAGGTATTATGTATCTATTTTCATCTAAAATAAATTTAATTAAAATAAATAATTTTTTAAATAAATTACGGTTTTAAACAATAACTCATTGTATTAACTATTGATCAAAAATTAAAATTTATCAGAAAAATATCAAAAATTCACCATAAGATAATTTTGATATTCGGAATTCAATAATGAATTCTATTTTACCAAATTCAATACTTAGAAGTTGAATTTATTAATTTAAAATTAATTCTCATTGTCAAAACCAAAAAACCTATTTATGAGAAACAATATTTGTCAAAAGATTGACAATTGTTTATGTCCAATCTCAAATTGAAATTACTTAAAATGTACTGCATTGGATTGAACGGTAAAAATATAATCTATTTATACTTCTGAACCATTAAAATCTATAATCCAACTGAATAAGTTATTTTGATTAAAAATTGTTGTTTTCAGTATAAATTTACTATTTTTCGCTATTCAACCAAATATGAATGTTATTAGTAAAACAAAAAAAATTATTGAAACAAAATTCGTATGTCCTGATTCTAAAGAGAAATTTTATTTTGATAAATATAATATTTAAAAGTATGAAATATTGTATTCAAAAAGGGTTCATCATTAATAGGAGGTAAAAGTGCATTTTTTTCAAATAAATACTTCTTTTATATATAAAAATAAATTTTTTCTTACATTATGTATATGAAAATCATATTACGGATTCTAAAATTATTAGGATTATATATAGTTCAATATTCAGTTAATACTATTCATAACCTCTTTTTAACAACTAGTTCGGTAATCTTGTGGTGCGCTCGAACCCGGTGTTGCATGTAGTGAAAAATATTGAAGTATTCTGATGAAATAACGTTCTATGAAATCTTGGGGTGTTACAATTAATATATGACTTTTTTCAAATTCATAAAAACATTATTCCTTTGAACAAAAAAAATGAGTCAATTTTAAAAATTCATATTCAACTATAAAATTCATGGATGACGTAAATTTTGTCAAATAACAATTCTTTTACTATTCATAATATCATTTACATAAATTATTTTTTAAAACATGTCATTATCACTCCCATGTTAATCCATGTGGTTCTAATATAGAACAATGTATTCCCAGGGTCGGAAATATCACATAAAATAGGATTTGGACATGTGTTAGGCTGGTTTTATATTATTATAATATTATTTTTTTACCCTTATTTTCCAGATTTACCCTATAACCACGGTATATAAAAATAACTACTAATGTCACTATTCATAATATCCCAAAATAAAAGAAAATAATTTAAAAATTGGTAAATTATAAATTTAAATATGAATTACATTTATCTAAATTCAAAACAATAAATAAGTAGAAATTAATATAAAATTAATTCTCATTGTCAAAACTAGAAAACATTGTTCTAAGAAAGAAAAACTATCAAATTATTGACATGTGTTTATTTAAAATTTAAATGTGAAATTAATTCCAATGACTATAATTGGATAAAATAAAAAAATCATTTATTTGAAATTTAAAACAAATTAAAATTACAATCTATCTATATAATTACGTTATATGATAATTCAATTTTGAATTAAAATGAAATATTTTTCACAATTATTTAAATAATGATTATTATAATAAAATTAAGAAAACTTCATCCATTATTAAATTTGAGGTACGAATTATAAATAATAAGTATATTTTTTCATATAGAATATATAAAATAGAAAAAAATATGATTTAAATATGGGTTTCCATTAAATTTCGGGAAAAAGACATTTAAAAAAAGTCTATTATCTTAAAATTTAAATTTGTTCGTATATCATATCAAGAAAACATATAATATGAATTTTAAAAATTAAATTAAATATATATAATATATTTTTCATCATATAATTATCCATAAATATTCATGTGAATTTATAAACACAATTATTTTCATTTTAATTGGTTTTCATAAATACACATCCCTTATATTTAATTTGTTTTTATTACTATTTGTTATAAATTTTGTAACCAAATATTAAATATTTAAACATGTGTATAACATATTATCATAGTTTATTCTATATTTTTTAATCCTTTCATTCCAATAGCTACAATTTTACTACCATTTGAATAATAATATTTAGTTGTTCGTTTAAGATCGATGTAGTGTATCATGTATGCTAAGGAAATAATGATTCTTTCTTAAAACTAGAGATTTAAAACATTTAGTTTATTTAATATAACAAAAAAAATACTTATTTGATTTATTCATTAAAATATGACAATTAATTTATTTTATATTATGGTTCTCTATTAGAGACATATAATACTACACATTTTCATTCAAATCCCCAGTTAGAAGCTACCTCATAATACTTAAAATATTTACTGCTCTTCTATAATAAATCATATATTTCTCAAACCCTCAAAATATTATCATAGTCCAATCCTAAAAAAATATAATCCCTATATGACACAACCCAATAAAAAATAATTAAATACCTCTATGAGATTTCTTGGGCCTTTTGGCCATACAAAATCTTATATAAAGAAAACTCATCAATAAAATGTTAATATTTAAAATTCACCTTACAGAACACCACATATTCAAACTTAATATTCAAACATATATAAAATTTATAATATATTCCCTCAGATTTCTTTTTTTGTTATTCCTACAACTAACCAAATTAACAGAAATTGAGATTATCACTATGTTACTTGACAAATATTCTATTTTGATTAAAAAAATTACGATGTATGTAATAAAGTCTATGAATTTTCTAAACCAGTATGTACCCTATTAGGTTACCAATAAATATACCATGATATTGTTAGCCACATTATTTTATTTTCTTATAATCAAATACAATTTTGAATTAAAATTATATAGTCCATGATATCAATTTGGAGTTACCCCAGTAAATAACACATATCCAAAACTGTTACCTGGGATTTCACAAGACATCACCCATCTATAAAAGTTTCGATATGATTACACTATGAAAAATGAATTAATGAATTTTAAATAATTAATGAATAAATAAATGAATAATTACTCTAAATTGAAAAAAAAACATTTATGTCATGTTCCCTTAGACAAGATATAACATTATAAACCCCAATTGTCTGTGACATTCATCTATTAGACTATTAGGTAATATCCCTATGATTTTCCACTCATTAAATCATTTTTTTAAAATAAAAATAAACAAAATACCCAACAAAGAAACATTACTTCATGTAAATAGTTACTGAATGTTTAAATTCACCCTTTCCTTATATCATCATAACAACACATTAATAGTATACTTAATATTAAATAGATTTTAACATGATCTAGTAAGATATATCATACAATATATATTAAAATTACCTAAAAATTAAGGGGTGAAAATGAATAAGGAAAATAGAGCATGGATGAATGGTTTATTTACCTTCATAAATAAATTTATTTCAATTTTAACTATAGAATAATAATTTAGAAGGTGTGACAAAGGATGTGTAATAGGATTTTCCATCCTCTCAATTGTATTATTCAAATGATTTATCCTCAATGGTGTTGGTTTTTAATGATTAAAAATTAACCATTTCAACATATGAAATGTTACCCTAGGTATCTAGTAGATAGATTTTGGATCTCAGGTATCCGTAATGTGGATCCATCCACAACATCTATACTAATAGGTACCGTGTGAGCCACCAAAAGGTATATGATGGGTTTATGTTTTAAAAAAAACATGGGAAAAGAATATTAAAATTAAACGAACCTATGAAATTAATATTTAATGGGAAAATATAGTTTCAACATTGAATGAATGGAAACACCCATAAATATGTAGATTATTTTAAAAGTTGTACTTTTTATGTAACTTTTATAGGCAAAAATTTTATTTTTTTAATTAATAGATATATATTGTTATGTATAAATGATTATATATATATATGTTTTGGACTATCATATCATATTTTTAAACATTTTTTCTAGAATAATAATTTTCAGGATATATATATATATATATTATATAATGTAATATAGGTAACCAATAATTGAATACACAAATTATATTTTACCTGATAATCAAAAAAAATAAAAAATATAGAAAATGTATTGGGTATGGTTTTAGTTTTTACACATGATTATAAAATTGTAATACCAAACATGACCTGAATTTAACCTTCCAAATAAATTAATATACTATATATAACTAATATCATAGAACATATTAGGATCCTGGTGATATTTTATTGGGTACTTAGTGGTGTATGTACTCTATTAAGCACAAATTACCATTTTTCATGATAAAACAAATATTTTATATTTATAAATATCCTCCCAATTTATAAATAATTGTAGTCAATTTGATATCATGTATGTATGATTTATTTCATTATATTTAATATTTAAAAAATAAATCATATTCCATTAGAATCTGGTATCTCAATATTTACACAAATATATAATTATCACGACCCCTCCCCACAAAGTGCACCAATCCTAGGCCGACAATGTTAAAAGGGAGATAATGACCCCCGAGTCCCGCCTCTAGTAGGCCCCGGGATGGAGACTAGCAACGAGGGTATAATAAAAACACAAATGGGAGGCATTACCCTCTAAGAGAACACATGTGGAAGAGAGAGATAATATATACACCAACCAACTCCAACTCAGAACTAATGTATAAAATAAACCCAAGTACATATATAAAATTCCATGAAAAAATAATACAACTGAAAATGGAAAACTGAATGTACCCAAAAGAATGTAAAAACATCACCAACCACAAGCTTGGACAGATCCTATAACCACAAGCTATTATTATCTAACGTGACCTCCAACCTTCTCCAAGTGACCTGAAATAATAGTTTATGTATACCTAGGGTGAGTATAACAGCATACTCAGTATGATCATCCTCGAAGCCACTCGTGAAAAAGTAATCCATGCTTGCTAAGTCACAGTGAACGATAGTGAAACTAACTCGTCACCTAACATGTATACAATGTTTCCAACCTCTCCATGGATACTCTCACCAAGTAACACATAAAATAATTTATCATATAATAAATAATATCAAGGGTAACCTGCTACTACTTCCCCACTGGTTTGTCGCTTTTCCCCTAACAACATAGGTCCTATGCATCTCTCTCCAATGGCTTTCCCGTGTAAACATGGGCTATGCTCCACAATCTGCACCATGTTCATCCCAAAGGTTTTCCTGTAGACACCTGGGCTAAGAACCGCACCATCCTAACAACCAAAAAATAACCTGGTAGTTTCCGAGAACCACCACAGCTCGCATAACGTGTATCCTATGTCAGATATTTTTCCTCAAGCCATTACATCACATACACCGAGTAAGGATCCTCAAGCCATCACAACCCATACACGTTACACCTATAGTAGTCCATAGGACAACATATCCAGAATATATGTGTTTGAAATAACCACAATCCATTACAACCCTCTACACACATATATGGGGAAACTAACCGATGTTCTAATGGCACTAGTATCTACCAAGAGAAGAGAGCGGGGCTAAAGGGGGTACTCATCCATTCATCCTCCCATTAGAATGTTGGGGAAAACACCCCCCCAAGGAGTAGAATCCCAGGGGTGTCAGTTTCCCTTACTAACAGATGGAGTAGCGTATAGAAACACAAAAAGTACAGAATATCGTATAACTCACAACCACAATATGGGAATAACCAAATCATAGACACAACTGTAGCTAACGTCTCTCAGACTCCTGGCCTCCACTTCTAAGACTAGGTATCCTATAAGAACAAAACCAATTAAAGAACTTCTTTAGATAACTTCATCCCTTTTTTTAGCAATTCCTCTTTTCGTTAATTAATTCTTTTCACATTAATTATACATGATCACAATCACATTAAACTTCATTGGGATCACATTAAAAATTAATTGTCCCATAAAAAGTTATCAACCTCATCATTAAGTTACAACATACTCCAACCCCAAGGGTTAACATAATTTATTCAAATATTCATTATAGAATTACTTTTCAATATTCCCAGGCTTTCTAAAAAAGAAACCTATTCTACTAAACACAAGGGGGGTCAACACGGTGAGTAGATATACTACCTGTCAAGTCTTTCCCGCCTATAAAAAGAGCGTAGACCCATTATACCATGAGAGGATAAACACGGAAAGCACATGGCATACCCCACGTGTCCTCGCCCCATTCGAAAGAAGGGAAAGAAAAACCAGCAGCCTTGAGTAGTGGGGAAAAGTAAAACAGGTAAAACAACCAATCAAACCACCAACCATCCAGCCATCACATCCATCACATTCCATTTTCCTTGTGGTCCTCCCTAACACCCACATGCATAAACCGATGCATCACACCACTGTATGAGTAATCCGCTGCCAGAAACCACAAGGCCTCCTTGCATCCACATATCACAACACCCCTCCAGGGTCACATCACAACATAAGATATCACAACACACCATTAGGGTCACATCACAGCACAAGCAGCAGGAAAACAAACATCACACAAAATTGGGATCTTGTCCCTTTAACAAGTCATATGGCCTTCAAAAAACAAGCACCAACAGATTTCTGGTTTACCAACCAACTAAGTTAATCACATACATCAGCATCAATTTTATTAACAAGAATTTGGAACAACATCAACAAAAACAATAGCATGATTCATTTACATGCCTCATTATATTTATCCAATTAATTATCAATTAATTACGAGTTTGCATTCTTTATCAATTTCATCAAGAACAACATGCTAACAAGAAAGGTATATATATCACACTATCTAAAAAATCAAGAGGTGAACCGTGATCACGGTACAAAGCAACAACATGCAATCACCAATTCATTTAATCCGGTTCAAATATTTAATTAGGTCAATTCCATTGTGATACAAATGACTAAATCATTATAAATCAATGATTTCACATAAACAATTAGAGAAGCCACGAATCCCCTACCTCAATGGTTTTCAGGGAAAACCACAACGGTCAATGAGCGCGCAAGAAACCGGGTCGATTCTCCATGAATCCTCCATATATCTCCTCTCCTAACACCACCATGACAAATATCATCATAAAAGACATCCAAACACTAAAATATACCCATAATAGGTGTATATCTATGATCTCGAGAGAAGAGGAGGAGTAGATCTACGTAGATCTAAGAAACAAAATAAAAGGATCACATACCATGAGAAACCGACTTCGATTCGCGAAGAGAACCCTCCGGATCACCTCCAAAATGCTTGGGAGAGGTTATTATACCTCTAAGGAAAGGTAATCCCGATTTATGGCCAATTAGGGGCTTAAATGAGGTGATTAAATGCAAAACGAGTTAGATCCAAAATTTTAGGATCTAATTTTATGTGCATACAAACTTAGTTTGCATGGATTAATAAACCGTGCGCTAACTGTGTGTTGGATTCTACCTCAACAATCACTCCACACATAGTTAGTCCACACGGTTAGACAATCCGTGCGCTAACTGTGCATTATCCACTACCTCCACGACCGACCTTGCCTGATTTGTCCACACGGTTTAGGCAAACCATGTGCCTCCCGTGCTAACTCCATAACCCTTTAGATTTCCTAAAATGTCCACCAAACGCACCCCCAAGTAAACTTGACCTCTCGAAACACCTCTACAACCACATTTCACAAAGGAATAGACCGGAGAGTTCCAGGCCATTACATCAGATACCTCTCAAAACATTCTCATCCTCGAGAATCCAAAATCCACCTGAAGAGAAAATGAATCAGGGTCTGAAAAACCACCCAATGAGATAACAGTCAAAAGAGATCAAGCCACGAAAGAAAAAAAGGATTCCATCTCATAAACATGAATATCCCACAAACAAAAAAAGCTACAAAGATTCACAAAAAGAGTTAAACATCAAACAAATATGGGTACTGAGCACGTATCTGTGACTGATGTTCCCATGTACTCTCCTCCATGCCACTATGTCGCCACAAGACACAAACTATGGGGATGGCACACTCGTGCAACACTTTCTCCTTGCGTTCTTGGATCTCCATAGGTATCTCCTCAAAGGTGGAATCATTATCAACATCTATCTCTCCCCAATCGATGATGTGGTAGTCGTCATGAAGATAACGACATAGCTGTGATACATGGAAAACGACATTTATCTGACTCATCTAAGGGGGAAGTGCTACTCGATATAAAACAGCTCCAACACGAGAAAACACCTCTAAAGTCCCAACTAAGTGGGGAGAAAGCATACTCCCATGACCAATTCTTCGCTACCCACGATGGGGAGTCACCTTTAGAAACACATGATCCCCAAAATTAAACACTAAGGGTCTATTTATTTGATCGACTTAGGATTTATGACGATCTTGCGCTGCCTTCATCCTCTCAAGAATCACCTGAACCATCTCTGTTTTATTCTTCACTAGTTCCGGTCAGAGAATTGTTGACTCTCCGAACCTAGTATAGCACAACGGAGAACAGCAATGTAACAGCCCGAGATTTTATGAAAAATATTCTTTTTAATTTTATTAATCTCTTGTGTTGTATGCTACACCAAAAGGAGCTTATACAACACACATCCTTGACTTTCCTTGCATTACACGCAATCACGACCTTCCTTGATAGCGTGTGTAGTACGCAATACCGAGTTTCACTAAACAACGATATGCTATTAAAATATTATTATAACTAGCCGTTATGAATAGTAATAACCACCTTTTAAAATTTTAGAAATTTTATCTCTCAAAATGGACTTCATTTTTCGATTCGGAGTATCGAATTTAGCCTAAGGTGAAGTTTTGGTACTTTTCGGATAACTTTTATTTTCTGATGAATAGTGAAAATTACTAAATTATAATTACAAACAACTTTTTTAATCGAAATAATTAATAGTGATAAATTATTAATTTGAGTGGTTTTAATGTATATTTAGAATATATTTTTACAATTTAATACAATGTTGGCCATTGAATGTAATTTCACATTTAAACCAGACATAATCAAGTTTCAATCATTTGATAGATATTGTTTCTTAAAAACACGCTATTTGTTTCAACAGCGGGATTCAATTATAAAATTAATTAATGCAACTTCTATGTTATGAATTTGGTAAAATAGACTTCATTTTTGAATTCGGAATATGAAATATAGCTTGGTATGAAATTTTGGCATTGTTCTGAAAAACATCAATTTTTGATGAATAGTGAAACTACTAAGTGGTAGTTAAAAAAACTGAATTTTGCATAAAACTTAATTTTACCGCTTCTGTGAATGGAATTTCGAAAATCCGATAGACACGGTTGATATCAGTAAGTAAAATGTGGTTCAATGTGATAAAAATAATTTTTTGGTGAATAGTAACTTTTTACTTTTTTTTTCCGCGGTTAATAGTAAATAGGGTAACTAAGGGTAAATATGATATTACAATTACCCTAAAACATGTCCTAATTCTATTGGATAAGTTTACTTCGACCAAAAACAACCTTATGAATAAAATATGACCAATTAGGCCCACTTGGGTTAGATTGGGACATTTATTATTAATTTATTTAAAGAAGGGTTAAGATAGTTAAAATCAAAAATTAATAAGTAAATCATTTTTAATATGGGGTTATACATAAGCTAAATTCGACTATAAATATTCATTAGAAATCTATAAAGCTTTCCTACATAATGGTATTTTATTTATAATTTTTAGACATTAAATACTTTAATTTATTTATGACGCAATTATGATGCAGTAATTATCTTATTTATGAAATATTGACATAATTGATGTTATAAACACCAAAATAAATGCAATTTGAGAATTTTTATGAATTACACTAATTTTATAGGTTACTATGATATATTAGTGTTGATTTAATAAACTTGGTTCGAACATATAATTCTGTTATGACTTTCAAAAAAATCATATATCAAATAGTGTCAAAATTGACACAAAATAGTTTTTAAATTAAATATTATATTATTAATTGTTATTTTATTCCTAAAAATCTAAGGTTCGGCCAAATGACCTAGATAAGGATATATGTATTAATAATATACAATTTGGGGTTCTTTTGGCATATTATAGTAAGTGTATTAACCATATAGTTAAAGAAAACAAAAAGACACGGTAAAAGTTAAATTACTTAACTTAGAGTTAAATCTAATTGATAAGGTTAAAATAATACCCTAAACTTGTCTAAATCCTATTGGATGATAGGATTTCGACCCATCCCTTCTTTAGCTTCGAAATAAGACCCTTTGGAACCATTATAAACCGATTTTGACTTTAATATAAAATAATATTTTGAGATATTCCTACGGTGCCCCTCTCCTCCCTTATAAAAGGACACCTCCTCCCACTCCTCCTCACACCAGTTTGAGCACTCATGCTCGGCCAACCCCTGCCAAAATCTATTCTCCACTTCCCTAGAAACATCCTAGAGGTTCTTTTCTTCCTCAAAGAACAATTTTAGTTCCCTAAGAGGAGTTCTAAAAGAGGCGCTTCAAAGAAGAGGTAATTACCGTTACCAATTCTTTCATCTTTATTTCTTATTCCACTTCTTCTTCTTAGGTTGTTTCATTATGAAGTAATAACATCAGTATCACTCATATACTGATATGTTATTATAAGTATGAAACAACCCTATTTCACCATCTATCCATCCTACGGAAAAAGAAATCACCGCGCGTGCGTACGTACGGAATACCGTCTCCACGCCGTGGTGTAATCTATTTTCCACCACCACCTTACATGGATGGGTATAATGGTGTAAAGAATAAATATACATAGTTATTAAAACATCATATTGATTCTGATATATTTTATAATCCACTCCAATTCAATTCAATGTTTATGGAAATGATATCATCGCTCGTGCGTACGTACGGACTACCGTCTCCACGACGCGATGAGATTCATTCTCAATGATTAACCATTCATGAGTGATTATAAAGTATATATAATAAGTACTAATGAAATATATGACCTAATAATGATACTGGAATTATTTATATTTATATGTATGTCATCTACTGAATTCCATACAATTCATTAAGGAAACGAAGATAGCGTTCATGCGTACGTACGGACTACCGTCTCCATGAACGGTGTATTTCTTTCCATTTACTGATTTATTATATATGTATATTCTGAATATATATATATAAATCATGTTTTATATTCTGGAATTAATTAATCATGATCTAAGTAATAATATGAATAATTACAAGTTAAAAACATGAACGACAAATGAAACAATTTTACCCAAAACGCTCTTTAACATGGACATTACAAAAGAACGGGTAATATAATGTCATAAGTGAACCATATATGATATCATAACAGTGAATATGATTCTGTAATAATTCAATGACATTATTTAAATCATTATACAGGAGGTTCGGACACTTACGAAGCAAATCGGACCTAAGGTAAGGGAAATATCACAATCTCATTTTTATCCGAGATTGTTTATTCATAAGTATTTAATGGGGTATATTTTATCATCCACATCCATGTTCCCTAAATATTTAATATTGTTTCCATCCACTTACAATAGTTTAAATCCAATTTTACCCTTCGGTGAGTTTTTAGTAAATAATATGAAAGGAATCTTTTGTCGTTTTTTCGTACGTGGTACATTTTGACTTTTCCGACAAAAGTACGAAGAATGTTTTTTTTAACTTATACCACATGAATGGATTTTTAAAACATTATTTTCAAGAAGCTTACTTTACAAGTATTCAAGTTTATTTTTAATCAACTTCTTTTATTTTAAAGTCGTAAGACATGTTATGAAAGGAAAAATGTTTTTGAAGTAGAAAGGATATTTTCCTCAAGAATGGAGTTCAAGTATTTTATCAAAATTATTTTCCATCTATGATAATAAAAGGGTTCTGTTTTTATCCCTATTATTACATGGATTTGATTATGTTGTAAGGGAAATATTTTTACTAATTCCTTTATCTTATATGAATTGTTTTATGATGTCATGTTGTTTAAGAATCCCATTTTTATTACGTGGATTACGCTATGATGTATGGTTTATGATTATGTGGCACACATAAGAAAGGATTCATTATAAGCTGGGTGGGACCTATATCTCCCTCCAATGCATTGGGTAAAGATTTTATATCTCATGAGATAGACATGGCTGGAATGGTAGGTTATACTGGTTCAGTGAAACAGGACTGAAACGAGGGTTACTCGATTCAGAAAGGGACTTTGACCACTAAGATAGTCTTGGCAATGAGTCTTGACTAACAAGAAATGATTCTCTATGATTATGTGTGTATGGCAAAAAGTTTCATTATTTAAGTTATTATTATTGGGATTTCATTTCACTACTATGATTTATCCCATGATATGAAATTATGCTCTCTTTTGCAGGTTAAGATTTCCAAAAGTTATGTTCTTATGAATATGATGTGATTGATTTTTTTTTCTTTTATTTACCCTTTCTGGGCATTTGAGCTCACCCTTTTATATTTTCTTTTCCCCAGGATATAAATAAAGGTTTTAGGTAAAAAAAAGGGAAGATCTTTATGGGAGATATTGAAGATCTTCCACCACGATTAGAAGATTACGTTCCGAGTTTCCAAAGACACTAAACTATTACGGTCCGTGTGTGTGTGTTTTTATTATGTACTAAGTATTCCGAAAAAGTAATGTAATGTCCATGTAAGTCAAGATACGGGTCTCTACAGTTGGTATCAGAGGAAAGGATTAGTCAACCTTTGGAAAATAGGATGCGAAAACGTTAGTGAGATCCCTAGAGATATTTCTAAGGTATGTCTAGGGATGTCCCTAAGGATAAGTATACGTATATGATATAGTCCTAGAACTACGGTAACGATCTTAGAATTTAACATAAGATGTTAGATATTGAGGATACTCCCCCTTTATTATGTTGTTTTATCTATCATGATTTTTTCCTCTCACAATATTATTTTTGTGTTTTAGTTAATGGAGGGAACCCGAAGGAATTCGGTTAACATTGAATCCAATGGACAAATTGGTGACTATGAGCAACAAAATTGTGTAATTCCTAGAGAGAAAGATATTGTGATAATGCCGAATTAGTCATCGCGATATATGATTAACAAGGTAAAATTTAGTGGTATGCCTAATTAATCAATGAAGAGGAAGATAAACTATTATTCATGTTCTCATGTTGAGGATCATAAAGAAAGGAAGATTGAGATTTCTAAAGAAGGGAAGACGAACCTTGAGGAATACCTCAAAGGGAGGGACCGATGTTATCTGTGTAGAGAAAAGGGTCATAGAGTGATAGACTGTTATGGAGTTCAATGTCTTATTTGTGGAGAACATGGGCATTACCCAACTCAATGCCCGGACCTAAAAAGGTACTTCTAAATCAAGGAAGGACTTATTCCAGGAAAATCATTAAAGTTGATGGACTGAAATGTTTATGTATTGGTATTCAAGAATAATGTTGTTGAGGTACTTTTATGGTGTATTGAAATATTTATGTATTGGTATATTGTGGTTTTCAATAATTTTAAGGTACCAGTAACCATGAAAAGTGATTCAAATATTTTGGAAATTGGATGATATGCGCATAATGAAGGGATAAGGAGGAAATGAAATGTTTGACAGTATTCATGAGCTCATGATTGATATAAGGAGTAAGTGATATCATGGTTTGAGCATATAGAATTTTGAGGATTTTGGTATGTGGAAAGTGTTAAATTTTAACTGCAATCATGTTTTCACTAAGGTTCAATGGGTATTAAAGAAAATACTTGATTAAGGCCTTTGAATGTTTTGAATGTGACCAACAAGACATATCTTATGATATATGGGGATCGACGATGGTGTTAAATCTCTGGTAATCATTTTTACTATGGATAAGCCTAAAGATTGGAATGGATTATGTTGGACATAAGATAGTATTGTTTAAGGATAGAAGTTTTTTTCGATATTATTGATGAGATGTTATAGTAATATATTTTTAGGAAAAGGACAACCTGCAGGACGGGCGACAGCCCACCGCTTCAGACAAGGCTGTGGGAATCGAACCCACAACCAAAATGTGACTGGCCTTTATCGCCTACCACTGGCCTACAAGAAGTCCATGTTTAGTAGAAACTAGTTTAATTATATTAAGAAGTATGATATATGAAGTATAAGTCCATTTTAGGAACCATATATGATTAATCTCACTATAGATCGACTTATGTATATAATTTTTTCTAACCTTTTGTTTGAGACAGATGGAATGACCCATCATTCTATCACATGATCTGCTAACACTTCACGAATAACAAATTCAACTTCATTTATTTAAGAGATGAAGTGGAAATTGTTCAAGGCATGAACAACAGTGAGATTGTACCAAAATAAAGTAAGTATTTATTATAATTCAAAATTTTAACTTTAGGGAAATGATCTTAAAAACCAAAAATGTTTTCCTAGTGATCTTATACCTGATGAATCAGATGGTACCTTATATCATCAAAAATCTATGGATTTGTGATTACTGACTTTTCCATAGCCATGTTCTCTACCACTCTCCATCAGAACACGATGGTTAGATTTTTCTTCCATATCCATATTTTCACCTATGTGGAAACCCAGTGATTAGTTTATTTTGGTAACTGTTACGTTTCATACTTTAGTTTTTAAAGATTTGTTTTGGTATTCCGTTTTACGATGTGGGTTTCTATTAAAGAAACATTCGAATAGTAAACCATTTATAACCCTGGCGAATTTCGAGGGCGAAATTCATTTTAAGGGGGGTAGAATGTAACAGCCCGAGATTTTAAGAAAAATATTCTTTTTAATTTTATTAATGTCTTGTGTTGTACGCTACACCAAAAGGAGCTTATACAACACACATCCTTGACTTGCCTTGCATTACACGCAATCACGACCTTCCTCGATAGCGTGTGTAGTACGCAATACCGAGTTTCACTAAACAACGATATGCTATTAAAATATTATTATAACTAGCCGTTATGAATAGTAATAACCACCTTTTAAAATTTTAGAAATTTTATCTCACAAAATGGACTTCATTTTTGGATTCAGAGTATCGAATTTAGCCTAAGGTGAAGTTTTGGTACTTTTCAAATAACTTTTATTTTCTGATGAATAGTGAAAATTACTCAATTATAATTAAAAACAACTTTTTTAATCGAAATAATTAATAGTGATAAATTATTAATTTGAGTGGTTTTAAATTATATTTAGAATATATTTTTACAATTTAATACAATGTTGGTCATTGAATGTAATTTCACATTTAAACCAGACATAATCATGTTTCAATCTTTTGATAGATATTTTTTCTTAAAAACACGCTATTTGTTTTAACAATGGGATTTAATTATAAAATTAATTAATGCAACTTCTATGTTATGAATTTGGTAAAATAGACTTCATTTTTGAATTCGGAATATGAAATATAGCTTAGGATGAAATTTTGGCATTGTTCTGAAAAACATAAATTTTTTATAAATAGTGAAACTACTAAGTGGTAGTTAAAAAAAACTGAATTTTGCATAAAACTTATTTTTACCACTTCTGTGAATGGAATTTCGAAAATCCGACAGACACGGTTGATATCAGTAAGTAATATGTGATTCAATGAGATAAAAATAATTTTTTGGTGAATAGTAACTTTTTACTTTTTTTCCCGCGGTTAATAGTAAATAGGGTAACTAAGGGTAAATATGATATTACAATTACCCTAACACATGTCCTAATTCTATTGGATAAGTGTAATTCGACCAAAAACAACCTTATGAATAAAATATGACCATTTAGGACCACTTTTGTTAGATTGGGACATTTATTATTAATTTATTTAAAGAAGGGTTAAAATAGTTAAAATCAAAATTTAATAAGTAAATAATTTTTAATATGGGTTTATACATAAGATAAATTCGACTATAAATATTCATTAGAAAGCTAAAAATATTTCCTACATAATGGTATTTTATTTATAATTTTTAGACATTAAATAATTTAATTTATTTATGACACAATTATGATGCAGTAATTATCTTATTTATGAAATATTGACATAATTGATGTTATAAACACCAAAATAAATGTAATTTGAGACTTTTTATGAGTTCCACTAATTTTCTAGGTTACTATGATATATTAGTGTTGATTTAATAAACTTGGTTCGAACATATAATTCTGTTATGACTTTCACAAAAATCATATCTCAAATAGTGTCAAAATTGACACAAAATAGTTTTTAAATCGAATATTATATTATTAATTGTTATTTTATTCCTAAAAATCTAAGGTTCGTCCAAATGACATAGATAAGGATATATGTATTAATAATATACAATTTGGGGTTCGTTTGGCATATTATAGTAAGTGTATTAACCATATAGTGAAAGAAAACAAAAAGACACGGTCAAAGTTAAATTATTTAACTTAGAGTTAAATCTAATTGATAAGGTTAAAATAATACCATAAAATTGTCTAAATCCTATTGGATGATAGGATTTCGACCCATCCCCACTTTAGATTCGAAATAAGACCCTTTGGAACCATTATAAACCGATTTTGACTTTAATATAAAATAATATTTTGAGATATTCCTAAGGTGCCCCTCTCCTCCCTTATAAAAGGACACCTCCTCCCCCTCCTCCTCACACAAATTTGAGCACTCAAGCTCGACCAACCCCTGCCAAAATCTCTTCTCCACTTCCCTAGAAACATCCTAGAGGTTCTGTTCTTCCTCAAAGACCAATTTTAGTGCCCTAAGAGTAGGTCTCAAAGAGGCGCTTCAAAGAAGAGGTAATTACCGTTACCAATTCTTTCATCTTTATTTCTTCTTCCACTTATTCTTCATAGGTTGTTTCATTATGAAGTAATAACATCATTATAACTAATATACTGATATTTTATTATAAGTTTGAAACAACCCTATTTCACCATCTATCCATCCTATGGAAAAAGAAATCACCGCGCGTGCGTATGTACGGAATACCGTCTCCACGCCGTGGTGTAATCTATTTTCCACCACCACCTTACATGGATGGGTATAATGGTGTAAAGAATAATTATACATAGTTATTACAACATCATATTTATTTTGATATATTGTATAATCCACTCCAATTCAATTCAATATTTATGGAAATGATATCATCGCTCGTGCGTACGTACGGACTACCGTCTCCATGACGCGTTGAGATTCATTCTCAATGATTAACCACTCATGAGTGATTATAAAGTATATATAATAAGTACTAATGAAATATATGACCTAATAATGATACTTTAATTATTTATATTTATATGTATGTCATCTACTTAATTCCATTCAATTCATTAAGGAAACGAAGACAGCGTTCATGCGTACGTACGGACTACCGTATCCATGAACGGTGTATTTCTTTCCATTTACTGATTTATTATATATGTATATTCTGAATATATATATATATATATATATATATCAGGTTTTATATTCTGGAATTAAGTAATCATGTTCTAAGTAATCATATGAATAATTACAAGTTAAAAACATGAACGACAAATGAAACCATTTTACCCAAAACGCTCTTTAACATGGACTTTACAAAAGAACGGGTAATATAATGTCATAAGTGAACCATATATGATATCATAACAGTGAATAGGATTCTTTAATAAGTCAATGAAATTATTTAAATCATTATACAGGAGGTTCGGACACTTACGAAGCAAATCGGACCTAAGGTAAGGGAAATATCACAATCTCATTTTTATCCGAGATTGTTTATTCGTAAGTATTTACTGGGGTGTATTTTATCATCCACATCCATGTTCCCTCAATATTTAATATTGTTTCCATCCACTTACAATAGTTTAAATCCAATTTTACCCTTCGGTGAGTTTTTAGTAAAGAATATGAAAGGAATCTTTTGTCGTTTTTTCGTACGAGGTACATTTTGACTTTTCCGACAAAAGTACGAAGAATGTTTTTTTAACTTATACGGCATGAATGGATTTTTAAAACATTATTTCCAATAATCTTACTTTACAAGTTTTAAAGTTTATTTTTAATCAACTTCTTTTATTTTAAAGTCGTATGACATGTTATGAAAGGAAAAATGTTTTTGAAGTAGAAAGGATATTTTCCTCAAGAAGGGAGTTCAAGTATTTTATCAAAATTATTTTCCATCTAAGATAATAAAAGGGTTCTGTTTTTATCCCTATTATTACATGGATTTGATTATGTTGTGATGGAAATATTTTTATGAATTCCTTTATCTTATATGAATTGGTTTATGATGTCATGTTGTTTAAGAATCCCATTTTTATTACGTGGATTACGCTATGATGTATGGTTTATGATTATGTGGAACACATAAGAAAGGATTCATTATAACATGGGTGGGACATATATGTCCCTCCAATGCAATGGGTAAAGATTTTGTATCTCATGAGATAGACATGGCTGGAATGGTAGGTTATACCGGTTCAGTGAAACAGGACTGAAACGAGGGTTACTCGATTCAGAAAGGGACTTTGTCCACTAAGATAGTCTTGGCAATGAGTCTTGACTAACAAGAAATTATTCTCTATGATTATGTGTGTATGCCACAAAGTTTCATGTTTTAAGTTATGATTATTGGGATTTCATTTCACTACTATGATTTATCCCATGATATGAAATTATGCTCTCTTTTGCAGGTTAAGATTTCCAAAAGTTATGTTCTTATGAATATGATGTGATTGATTTTTTTTCTTTTATTTACCCTTACTGATCATTTGAGCTCACCCTTTTATGTTTTCTTTTCCCCAGGATATAAAGAAAGGTTTTAGGTAAAAAAAATGGGAAGATCTTTATGTGAGATATTGAAGATCTTCCACCACTATTAGAAGATTACGTTCTGAGTTTCCAAAGACACTAAACTATTACGGTCCTTGTGTGTGTGTTTTTGTTATGTACTAAGTATTCTGCTAAAGTAATGTAATGTCCATGTAAGTCAAGATACGGGTCTCTACAAGCAAGGCCGACCATACAAGGCTTCAAACGGCTCCATACCGATAGTGGAGTGAAAACAATTATTGTAAGAGAACTCCACTAAGGGTAAGTGCCTCATCCATCAACCTCCAAATTCAAGAACACAATAGCATAACATGTCTTCAAGAGATTGTATGGTTTGCTCTGTTAGACAATCCGTTTGAGGGTGAAAAGTAATGCTAAGGTATAGTTTAGAACCAAAAGCATGTTGGAGACCTATCCATACCCTAAAGGTAAAATGAGGATCTCGATCACAAATGATCATCCTAGGGACTCCGTGATGTCTCACCACCTCCTATAGATACTGCCTCGATAGAACTTCCACTAACCTCGACTCCTTGATCTCTATGAAGTGGGCCGATTTTGATAAACATTCCACTACCACCCAAATAGCATCCTTTCTTCCTCGTGCTCGAGGTATACCTGCAACAAATTCCATTGAGATGTCTTCCTACTTCCACTAAGGAATCTATAATGGCTGCAGAAGACCACAAGGAACGCAGTGTTCAGCCCTCACATTCTGGCAGACTAAACATCGAGACACAAACTCCGCAACCGCATGCTTCAGCCTAGGACAACAAGGATTGGTACATCTTTGTCACAAAAGGATGTACCGATAAAGGAGAATCATGGAACTCTCTCAAGACTGTCTCACGCATCTCCATGGGAAAAAAATCCTTCCATGATGCAACATTCGATGTTGTTCATCCTCAGACCTACCATCAGGGGCCCCACCACACACAACTCAGTCTCTCCAAACATCCACCTCTAGATCACCCAACCGGGACTCTTCCCCCTTGTGCATCAGGGATGACTGCACCGTAATCTATAAAAGATTACCACTACCTCCAAATTATCCCATATCAAGATGTAATGCCGACAGTTCATCAATTACCCTCCATGAATCACTGGATTCACGCACAGTATCACTACATGACATTCAGATTAGCGCATTAGATACAACATTCCCTTTTCCAGGTGTATAAGATATTTCATTGTCATATTCTTATAGTAAATCCACCCACGGATGATGTCGCAAGATCAAGTCATGCTGGGAGAAAGCATACATCAAACTCTTATGATCAGTGAAAACCAAAAAGCGGTCACCAATGAGGTAATGTATCCACAACATCAGATCAAACACTATGGCTTCCAACCCTAGATCATGGGTGGAATTGTTGAGTTCTGGGGGATGCAACTGCCGAGACCCATAAGAAACAACTGAACTCTTCTATATTAGGACAAAGCCTAACCCTACATGTGAAGCATCGCAGAAAACATCAAACTGAACTCCCTCGGCTAGAAGGCAAAAGACTGTATCACTTACTAACTTCTCTTTTAGATACTAAAATATTTCTTGACACTAATCTGTCTATATGAAATCTTGATCTTTCCTGGTCAAAGATTTCAAAGGAGTTGCAACTTGGGAGAAATTGGATATGAACCTCCTATAGTAGCATGCAAGACCAAGGAAACATCGCACCTCTGACACTGTCTTGGGGGCTTCCCAAGACACAACAGCCTCTATCTTCGACAGATCCACAACTACTCCATGTTGTGACACATCATGCCCCAAGAAACAGACATCTTGTGCCCAAAACTCACAATTAGAGAACTTCCCGAACAGCTGATGTCGACGAAGAACTCCCAAAATGGCTTGTAGATTCTCTATATGCTCCTCTTCATATGTGGAGTATACAATGATGTCATCGATGAAAAATACAACTAACTTGTCTAGGAACCATGAAAAACAACATTCATCAATCCAATGAATACTTCTGAATCATTCGTCACACCAAACAACATTACAACGAACTCATAATTCCCATGATGACGACGAAATGCAGTCTTCAGGATATCTTCATCCTTCACATGCATATGATGATATCCTGAATGCAAGTCAATCTTTGAGAACCAACATAAACCCTTCATTTGATAGAATAAGTCATTGATTTTCAAAAGAGGACATCGGTTCTTTAATGTCACTTTGTTTAAGTGACGATAATCGACACACAACCTTAAACTGCCATCGGCCTTCTACATGAATAGAACTGGTGCACCCCATGGTGACATAATTGGTTGAACAAAACCACACTACAACAGACCATAAAGTTTTATATGGAGCTCTCGTAACACAGAAGAAGCCATCCTACATTGAGACATAGATATAAGAGACGGTCCTTGATGTAACTCGATCCCAAACTCGATCTCTCTTCGAGGGGGTAAGGCTACCACCTCTTCTGGAAAAACATCAGGGTACACCTCTACGACCCTAATAAACACCAACTCCCAAACCACTGAATAACTCAACATCATCTCAACAACCATGGTTGATATGGATGGAACTCTCCTGTGACCCATCCGAGGATCTGTCTCACCAACAAACCCCACATACTCTCAATATGAATCAAAGAAAACAAATTTCATCCCGTAGCAATACACAATATCCTGCACCGAATACAACCAATCCATGCTTAGGATGACATAATATGGTTGTATTCGTAAACATACACAATCTCCCCAAGAGTGTTGATTTCCCAAAACCAGCTCACAATCTTTACATACTTCAAACAAGTCAGGTCGACCTACAACTGGCATAGTCAACCCCAAGGGCACTGGAAGCCTCTCTACCCCATGTCACAAGGAATGGACACGGGTAGGTGATATGAAGGAGTGTGTCTCTCCTGAATCAAACAAGGCATACAACATGGTAGAAAACAAGCAATTGGTACCTCGAACGACGTCTGGCTCATCGGGAGTTGGCAACACTAGAGCTGGAAACTGAACACGACCTCCTCCACGACCACTCTGACCATGATGACGACAACCACCATGACCGTTCTATACTCTATGAGGACGGGGAGTGTCATGGGGATGTCCTCTGCCCACACCATCTCCCCTCTGCTGATCGAAAGCTGGTGCAACCTAGTGCTGCTGCCTCTGTTGGAACTACCTCAATGGAGGAACCTAGAGCAGTGCGCCAGGTGCACGATGACCACTCTGAATGGTCAGGAACTCCTGCTGCTGATGACCACAACCACCACAAGAAAAAAAAGTTCATTATCCCTTGGCATAGGACTGAGAGTTGCTGCATCCGGAGAAATGAGATGTGAAGGGATGGGACCTACCCCCGACTAAACAGAAACTCTTCTTCCCTGAAAACCAGGAACCCCGGACCACAACCTTGCTTCGTGAGGGATAATGAAGATCCCCTTATCGTAATGATCCTGTCTAGAAAAAGTCATCTTAACAAACACTTCCCTCTACATAACCTCAAGATATGTTTTTAACATAAATGTGGTGACCTAGAGCTGGATCTCCAGATGCAAAGCCTCCTCGAAATGCCTCTCCCTAGACTCCTTATCTAGAAACATGTCCGAGGCAAATCATAAAAAGTTCCATAACTGGATTCCAAACTCTCGAACAGTAGAGATCCCCTGTCGAAGAGTAAGAAGCTCATGGAGACGTGTTTCCTTTGCAGTCGATGAATGGAACTCGACTATGAACTTGTCTCGAAACACATCCCATGAGATTGTGGACTCCTCGCGATCCCCAGGGAACAAAAACCACCACTTCCGTGCTTCTCCACGCAACATCGTCACAACCAAGGACACCCAGTGCTCCTTCTAACCACAGATAGAACTAAACCATATCATGACCTCCTCCAACCAGTCTTCCATGACTATATTTTAAACGGAGCCCTCATACTTTTGTAGACTCTGGCGCTGAAACTCTAGGAGTGTCATCCTCCAAGTGTCGTCGTCGTCAACCTCTACCCTACAACGACCTGCTGGAATATCTGATTGAATGCCTTCTATGCAAATCTGACGAGGACGTCAACCTGGATCCATACTTGAAAAATAACAAACAACTAGAACACCTAAGCCTTGAATTTAGAATACTCAACATTAATTAATTTATTGTTTTCTTTTTTTCAGTTTATATTAACCTATCCCAAGGTCTACCCATTCAAACACAGGTGCAAATCAGAATGATGTGTGATCCTTTCTTAGGTCGCTACCCTGTAACTAGTATCACCCTGTTTAGTAGCCATTGCAAAATTAAACATCCGTACATCAGATCATAAGGGGACTAAATGCCTATGTCTCAGCCAGTCTCCAGTGTTTACCTCACTTGCTAAACCTGAATGACAATGTTTCCCTACCAAACCACGCAACCTCACCTGTGCCTAACACCAAACACCATCCTATCTCTCAACCTCCATTTGATAAAACTCTTTCATGACCCCTCCACACAATATTTAACCCTATTGGGCCGGAGATGTAAAAAATGGGATAATGAACCCCCGAGTCCCACCTCCAGTAGGCCCCGGGTTGGCGACTAGCATCGAGGGTATAATTAGCTCAAAAATGGGAGGCATTACCCTATAAGAGAACACATGCAGGAGCGAGAGATAATATAGACACCAACCAACTCCAACTCAAAACTAATGTATAAAAGAAACACAAGTACATATATGAAATTCCATGCAAATGTACTACAACCGAAAAGGGAAAATTGTATGTACCAAAAAGAAAGTAAAAATAGCAGTGACCAAAATCCCGAACAGCTCCTCTAACCACAAGATATTAGTAACTAGCCTGACCTCCAACCTGCTCTAATGGACCTGAAAAAAAAATTGTGTATGTAGGGTGTGTATAACAGCATAATCTGTAGGATCCTCCCCGAAGCCTCCCGTGAAAAAGTATAGAAACCATGCTAAAGAACAGTGAACAATAGTGAAACTAACTCGTCACCTAATAGGTATACAATATTCCCAACCTCACCAGGGCTACTCTAACCTAGTAACAAATACAAGAATATATCCTATAATAAATAATGTAAAGGGTACCCCGATTCTACTTCCCCACTGGTCTATCGCTTTTCCCCAATGACAAAACGTAATGTGCATCTCTCTAAAAGGCTTGCCCGTATAATCTTGGGCTCATCTCCACAATCCACACCACGTGAATCAAAAAATCTTTCCCACAAACACCTGGGCTAAGAACCAAACCATCCTCACAACAAACTAGTAACCAGGTAGTTTCTGGTAGCCACCACAGCTCGCATCAAGTGTATCCTATGTCGGGTATTATACCTCAAGCCATTACAGCCCATACACCGAGTAAGGATCCTCAAGCCATCACTGCCCATACACGTTACACCTATAGTAGTCCATAGGGCACCATATCCAGAATATATGTGTGTGAAATAACCACAAGCCATTACAACCCTCTACAGACATATATGGGGAACCTATCTGATGTGACAATATCACTAGTATCTACTCAGATAAGAGAGTGGGGCTAAAGGGGGTATACATCCATTCAACGTCCCATCGGAATGTTGGGGAAAACAAACCCCCCTGGCTCAGAATCCACGAGGTGTCTTTTTCCCTTACTGACAAGGTGTAGTAGCATATAGAAACAAAAAAAGTATAGAATATACTATAACTCACAACCACACTATGGGCATAACCTAGTCATAGAAACAACTGCAGCTAACGTCTCTTGGACTCAGGTATTCCACTCCTATGAATAGGTATCTTATAAGCACACAACCAATTAAGGAACTTCTTTATAATACTTCATCAATTTTTTTATAAATTCATATTTTCATTAATTAATTCAATACACATTAATTATCCTGGATGACATCCACATTAAACTTCATTGGCATCACATTCAAAATCAATTGTCCCTTTAAAAGTATCCAACATCATCATTAAGACTCAACAAACTCCAACCCCATGGGTTAGCATTATTTATTCAAACATTAATTATAGAATTACTTTCCCATATTCCCAGACATTCTAGAAAAGAAACCTGTGCAACTAAACACAAGGGGCCTCAACACAGTGAGTAGATATACTACCCGTCGAGTATTTGTCATCTACAGAAAGATCGTAGGAAAATTCTCCCTTGAGTGGAAAAACACAAAAAGCATGTGGCATACCCCATTTGTCTTCGCCCCTTTTGGAAGAATGGTACGAAAATCCAGATGCCTTCAGTAGTGAGGAAATGTAAAATAGGTAAAAAAACCAATCAAACCACCAACCATATATCCATAACATACATCACCTTCCATCATTCTTGGTGTCCTCCCCAACACCCACATGCATAAACATATGCATCTCTCCATTCTAGGCGTCATCTGCTACCACAACAACAAGGCCTCCCTGCCACCACATATCACAACACCCCTCCATGGTCACATCACAACACAAGATATCAAAACAACCCTCTAGGGTCAGAACACAACACAAGCAGTAGTAAAACAATCATCACAAAAAATTGGGCTCTTTTAGCTTTAACAAGGCTTCTAGCCTTCAAACAACAAGCACCAACAGTTTCAGGTTTACCAACCAACTATGTTAATCACGTACATCAACATCAATTTGATTAACATCAATTTGGAACAACATCCCCAACAACAACAGCATGATTCATTTACATGCCTCTTTATCTTTAGCCAATTAATTTTCAATTAATTCCAAATTTACATTCTTTATCAATTTCATAAAGAACAACTTGCTAATAAGAAAGGAATATATATCACACTATCTAAAAAATCACGTGGTAAACCGTTATCACAGTGACAAGAAACAACATGCGATCACCAATTATTTTAATCTGGTTCAAGTATTTATTTAGGTCAATTCCATTGTGATCCAACAGACTAAATAATGCTAACTCTATGATTGCACAAAAACATTTTGAGAATCCCCGAATCCCCTACCTCAACGGTTTTTGAGGAAAACAACAGTGGTCGATGAGCGCCCAAGAAACCAGGTAGATTCTCCACGAATCCTCCTTAGATCTCCTCTCATAACACCACCAAGACCAAAGATCATCATAAAAGACATCCACACACATATATCTACCCATAACGGGCGTAGATCTAAGATCCCAAGAGAATAAGCGGAGTAGATCTACGTAGATCTAAGATACAAAACAAAAGGATCACATACCTTGAGAAACTGATTTCGATTTGCAAAGAGAAGCCTTCAGATCGCGTCCAAAATGCTTGGGAAGGGTTCTTATACCTCCAAGGAAAGGTAATACCGAGTTATGGCCGATTAGGGGCTTAAACGAGGTGATTAAAGGTAAAACGAGTTAGATCCACAATTTTAGGATCTAACTTTAAGTTCCAACACGGTTAGTCCACCCAGTTTAACAAATCGGGCGCTAACCGCGTGTTTTCTTCTGCCTCAACAACCACTCCTCGCACAGTTAGTCTTCACGGTTAGACAAGTCATGCGCTAATCGTGCATTATCCACTGCATCCAAGACCAGCTTTGCACAGTTTGGCCGCACGATTTAGGAAAACCATGCGCCTCCAATGAGAAGGCCATAACCCTTTACATTTCCTTAAAATTCCACACAAATGAACCCCCAAGTATCCTTGACCTCTCGAAACACATATAACACTACATTTTCAAAATGGAATGGACCAGATAGGTCTGGTCCATTACAATAATTATATTGTTTTTTACATGGATCATTTGAAGGAGAAAATTATTAATATTTTTTTATTTTAAATAAATTTATGCATTAAATACATAAAATTAATTATATACCCATATTATCAAACCTAATTGGTGATAGACGTTCATGTAATTAGTAGATCAAGTAAAAATATTTATCATGTTCCCTTTAAATTTCTTAATTACCCATTCCATCTATATATATACAATCCTATCAATAGACATTAGACTCAAATTCCCTCAAGGGTTGTGTTTATTTATGAAATCTACGATATAAACTTGGGGTGGTATATATAGTTTATTTAAACATAGTAAAATATATTATCTAATAGAGTGTATATCAATAAATGCTATTTTTCTACTTACATGGACATATTTATTAATAATATTAACATATAATTAAAGGATATTGTTTTTCAATGTGAATAATGTTGATATAATCCATAATTAAATGTTTTTATATGTTAACCTATAAATATAATCAATATATAATTTTCTTTATTCTTATTTTTTTCATCAAACATTGATAAAACAATCATTATTACTATAACATCAAAATACACCAATGGACTATATTTTATGTCTTAAAAATTATTTTTCATACTAAAATAAACTGTTTTTAAAATATTTTACATATAGAACTACAATCATAGAATATGTGTTCATTATTTTGGTTTATAATTAATGTAAAAACTATTACATAACATATAATTTTCTTATAGAATAACGATTATGAATTATAAATAACGAAACCTATGATTTTGTTGACATTCATGATGGTTTAATTAATGTATCATTTTCATCGAGAATTGATTAAGAGCATGATACCCCAAAAAACTGTTGAAATAGTTTCCCACAGGTTTTAGAAATACCCAATTTCCATTATGAAAATTCATGTTTAGAATATTTTGTTTATTTTATCTCTCAATATCATAGCCAATGAAAAAAAAATTCGAAATGATCATGACATTCTATATCTATGAAGTGAATTTCTAGCTTTGAATCAAATATATATTGGCATGATAATGTCCATAAAATATTTACTTCTATCATGATCATATTTCTTACATGTATTTTACAAAATAAATTATACTATTAGAAATATCCTTGTGAAAATTCTTATAATAACCAATCCTTAAATATCACATCCCTCCTAAATTTCTTCCCAAAATAGTAGCTGGATTCATGAAAATTTAAGTGTTTACAAAAAAATGAAAAGATTTGAATATGTAATTAGGGTTGATAATTATTCTCTTACAAATCACATGAAAATAAATAAATAGTATAATCTACATGTTTCCATTTTTAATAGTGAATAAATTAAAACAGTATATTCTAAATATATATAAATATTAATAATAAGAAAATATTTAATAAAATAAAATAAAATGAATGTTTTAATTTAAAATTACAATGTATAAATGTAATATTAATGAAAAGGTAATATTTTCAACTAAAAAAATAAGGGACAACTACCAAGAATCTATCTATTTGAACTATAATTAATTTTTGTATACATATATTTTATGACACCATTGGTTATATTAGTCACTAGACATGCATTAAAAATACGGATATTCATGTAAGCCAAAAATCAAAAATAATGAGTGATAAAAAATAATTGTATTATATAATTGGTTGAATCACATAGTAGCACACATAAAAGAAAAATAAATATTATTTTTTAAAATATTTTTCTGAGTAAAACCTATAATATAATTAATCTATAAATGATTAGACTAAAATAATGATGAATATTTAACCCAAATTTGTTTCCATTATTACTTAAAACCTAATAGATAAAATATTATATTAAATCACATTCAGTAAACCATTTTCATAACTAATGAAAATATTTGGTATTTAATCAAAAAATTATTGTATTGAGATTAAAATAACATATATTAGGGTCATGCCAAAAAATTATAAAATAAAAGACCCTAATATAATATAATTATATGATCTCTCAATTTATTCATCACTTGAACAATCAAAATCCAAATCCCTCAATCAACATATTATGTGATAAAAAGTCCTTAGATTATAATTACTCTATCATGTTTTATATCTCTTACCCTATTTCATATTGAATATTTGAAAAAAATTAAACCAATAGGTTTCCCAATAATCAAATTCATCAATTCCAAAATAACATGTCACTGAATTCCAATTCTCCTTAAACACTATAATTTTAAAACCATGTTTTTTGTAGATAAATAGTGAAAAAAGAAAAAAGATAATATGTTTCATATATTGTTTCATATATATTAATATTTTAACAAATAAATACGTCCAATTGACAGAAAATCAAACCAATTTTATTCACATAAATTATATTATGAAATCCTTATAAAAGGTTTCGTATCTTTATAATTAAATTCATCATCCATAAACACTAATATAATAACTGGATACTATATATTTAATGATAAAATTATCAATACATAAACACTTTCTTTAACTCAAAATGAATTAAATATTCAAAACCATAAAAATATATGACACATCATAACATATAAACATTCTTTTTTATTTAATTTCTTCTAAAAGCCATTATTATTTTCAAAAAAATATTAATCTATGAACATAATGTTCTACTATCATCCAAAATTAATAACATAATATAATAATTTAGTTATCTAAATATTTATATTTATATTATTCCTTATAAATTGTTTACAATAACATCTTATACTCTTATTGATACAGAAAATCCAATTAGAATATTTATTGAATGAAATAGTTTGATAAAATCCTAGTAAATGGATTGTAGAAAAACATATTGAGGATAATCAATAATTATGTTCATAATTTATTCATTAAAAAATTATATATTAACATGTGATAAAAAATCATCACATTTGAAAAATATAATAGAATGTGTAGTTCATAGTAATTTTTGATACATTGATATCATTATATTAATAATTATATCATAAAAATAATAGATATATATATAAATAAATAAGCACAATTTTTTAAAAACAGACAAAATTTCGTCATACTCAATGTAAATTATGAATAGAATAATATTATATCCTTGTGTTCTATGATCTATTCTCAAGAACTATAGATAACATCAAATAAAATATATTAATTCCCAAAAATGTTTTGGGGATTTTAATTTTATTCCATCCCACCAAGTCATGTCATGTTTGTTAATATTTTTAATATATAGTAATGAATTAAATTCTTATTATATTAAACATGTATGATTGAATAATTGGTATATCAATAGAAATAAAATTTATAATATATCAAAATAATGAATTATATATAGAAGAATGAAATATGCATATCCATTAATGTAGAATGAAATAATTCTTATGTGATAATATAAAATATATATAAAACATGAATCTATGAAAAATATAGAATTAAATGTGGAATATGAAATGGAATATAACAATCATATTTGAGTTTAAAATAATTATTAATACCATCATTATAATATATTCTTTGAGATCTAAAAAAAATTCAGAGAAGGATATGAAATAAAAATTTGTATAATCAAATTTGTGTTGGATCGATAGTACGGTAGATATGATATTGATTGTTGTATCAAACTATGATGAAAATACTCAATATATAAGAGGGGGTGAATTGTATACATAAAAAATCCTTAAGGAAATATTGCATAAACAAAATTCATAACACCTCTTAGCTCTAATAACTTTCTTGATTCCAGAAAAGTGATTTTAGAAAAAAAATATAACAAAATTTGCAACAACTAAGATTCTACCTTAAAGCGAATAGAATCTTATTCAATCAGAGTACATGTTTAAAGAATTATACGATACGTATAATTTAATTAACAACCAAAATTATAAATGAAAACAAAATCAAAACACTACAAGTAACATGTAAAATTCTTTTAACCCAAAGAGAACGGTATCCAACAAACCTGTATAAAGGTCCCTTGATTCATACTTCCTTAAAGGTATGTCTTACAAAAACCGAGGTAATCCCTCAATCGGATGATCAGTATCTGTCTGGCTATCCTTGCAAGCCCTATATTTGTATGGAAATTGACACCTATGACATCACAACACTAAGTGTCTGATTTCAAGGAAATCGCTCATCTATACAACAAAAATCTACATGAAGTAAAGTTGGAACAAGTTGTTCATAGTTTCTGCCCGAAGCCTGAGAGTTTATAAGAGCCTCTCTCTCTCTCTAGAAATCACATCAATGACATGTAATAAAAAAATTTATTAACTTGTTGTGATCTCTTTCAAATGTGATCTTATTTATAGGCATAGCTCCAACAGTCGTCTCCCTCCACCAACGGTCTTATTTTTCCTTGAATTTCGGAGGGAGCAGTACACGTGTCACTCAAACAATGGTTAGTTAGTTACTGAAAGCATGAAATAGTTTTATGAAAAAAACAAGTGTAAAAAAATATAGTTACATAACCCAAATAAAATATTCGAAATGTAAGCAAATAAAAGTTTGGAGTCTATGAAAAAACATATTATGTTTCTATTATACAAGGATTTTCGGATTTTATTTTCTAAGGAATTCGGAACCTGAACTCTAAGGAATTGTAGATTCTGATGTTTAAGGAAATTAGGAATCTAGATTAACATGAATTTGAAACCTGAAAATAAAAAGTGCAGAGTCATGTTTCATGAGAATTCAGAGTCATAACATACAAAGTTCAGAGTCTATATTCGTTAGAATTCGGAGTCAGAACTCACAATGTACGAAGTCTGAATTCATTAGAGTTCGGAGTCTGAAATCACAATTATCGGTGCCTGAATTTATTAGAATTAAGATTTAGAACCCATTGGAGTTTGGAGTCTGTATTCTGAGAACTCGGAGTCAGTACTCAAAATTGTTTGGAGTCTGAATTCAAATAACTCCGAGTTAGAACTCCGAAGAGTTTGGAGAATAAATTCAGAGAACTCATAGTCAATACACAAGAGAGTTCGGAGTCTAAATTCAATGAATTCAGATTTTAAATTTACAGTTTGAAAACATATTTCCTTTTATCATAGTATTATAGGATTCCGAGGTTATAGATATGAAACATAATTTTACACATAGACTTGACAGTGAAAAATTAGATACATTGTAAGGATAAATTATCATTGGAGAATGAAAATTTTCCTTAGAGAATTAAAACACAGGGTACAATGAGATTTTCCTTGAAATATGATCTGTGAGATTTTCAAAACAAGAAGGAATGATAGAGTCACAAGGATACCGTGTTGACTAAACAATCTCCCCCATGTATGAGGGAATGAAAAAGTCAAACGGAAAACTGTACTGTCCCAACAATCTCCCTCTTTTTGGAAATCCCAAACAACCTTACGAAAAAAGAATATAAGGACTTAAATAATATCTTTTTAGAATTTAAAATAAAACTTATCACCCATATAATATGGTAAATGATGAATACGATGATCTCCACCTTAGGCTTTGGTTCACTAAGGATCGTATTCCAAATTTCTAAAATGATATTTTTCATTATCTTGTGTATGAAAATTTCTATAATGAAACCCCCTCTTAGATAATCTCCCCCTTACTTAGGGACATTTCTTCTTTAATTAGTATTCTTTTTCCATTTGCCCCTTTTATGATTTTCAAAAATAATTTTAGGTAATGTAAAAGAAATTTTATTTCCTAAAATATTAGTCCAATTTATCTAAAAAAAACTTGGAAAATATATTTTATTAAGATTGGAAGAATTTATAGATGGAAATAATATAACAAATGATCGGATTGGATCTATTTTCCTTACTTCTAATTGGGTATCAATTTCTTCAATATTTTTTTTAGCTTTTTGAGTTCCTTTCGATATTCTTCTGTCTGTATTAGGAGTTGATCCTGATCCATAGAATTCTTCTCAAAGGCCTTGATTCTTTCATACCGAGCCTTATATTCCTATGTCTGAGCCTTTAAGGCTTATTCCTAGTTAACAATAATTTCTTCAATCTCAATCTGAAGATATATTTCTCTATTCTAGCGTTGATCAATAGAATATAGCTTCTCATTTATATCCTTTAACACTTGAATCCAAGTATTCTTCTCAAGAGTTATCTTTTTCTCAAAGCTAGTCATGAGATCCTTGATATTACCCTTATCACCATGAAAATCTTCCTTAAAATCTAGTTGAAACTCGTCAATTTCTCCCAAATTTTCAACTAGATTCTTTGACGATCTAATCACTTTCTTACAATATTTTTTGTGGTCATCGTTGTTAATGAAAAATTTCGTGAAATCATCCTCAATGTTTACAAACTTATCCATCACCGTGGATATTGAATCCAATTTTTGATTTAATCTATGTTGGAGCAGATGACATCTCAATTCAATGCTTGGAATGATTGGAATGTTGTCAACAAGCTTCTTCAGTGATTGAAATATGAAATCATTACCTAGGGATGAGGATTCTGAATCCGAGACTTTTCTTGGTGAAGGCTCTTTCTCCATCTCAACAATTTCCCTCTTCGAAGATCCACTAACTTCCTTTTTCGTAAAAACAACATTAGTTGGTGTATCCAAAATAACATGTTTCCCCTTAGCAGTTCTTGGAAGAACTTCTTCATCCAGAGACTCATGTTCACTCTCAGATAGCTGAACTATTTTATCTTCATCTATCTTATCTGTCTCAGCTCTTGCCTCAACATCATCAGGGTGAATGAAATGATGATTATAACAGTCTTCCTCATAGATCATATTCACTTCATCTTCACATTTTTCTTCTAACCCAGGAGTAGCAAGCATTTAAGATCCGGCATGAGAGGTCCAGATTGAAAATTTCACATATGCACATTCCTTTTCATAAAATACTTCAAATTTCGTTATGAGGTCTTCTGTGTAATCAATGCTTTCTTCTTCTTGCACTTCTTCCACATCTTCATTTTCTTCAACAATATTTTTTTGTACTTTTTCCGGAGTGAGAAATTTCTTCCCTGAATTCTTAGGTAAGGCCTCTATGAAGAAGGATATCGGTACATGGATATTCTCGTATGCTTTCTCAGTATCCCATAGAAGGTATTGAACAGTATCAACCTCAGATATCTTCTTCTTTTCATGCATTTCCTTAGCTTACTTTTCAAGCTCATCAGTTATCTTTTCTTTTAAATTTTTGGCCTCAGCAAGATCCAATCCAAAACTGGGCTCCCCTGCTTTCCTATAATTTTTTTTCATACATCCATTTAGAAAAAAACTCATCCGGATAAGATTTATTATTCTTGGGCTTTGGAGGTGCGGATTGGGTTCCTTTAGCCTCTGGGATATTACCTTCAACTAACACTACTTTCAACTTCCTCTTCATTCCTCATTTTCTTGATGGTTCAGTAACTTCATGTTCATTGGGAGCAGCTTCAACCCCTTCCTCTCATAAGTCATAGAATTATCCAGAATCATTAGGGTAACCAATATTAATTCTCTTCAGTGTATCGTCACTTACTAACATTACTTTTCAATTTATCGTTTTAGATCTACAAGGAATCTTGAAAGACTCAAGGAACCGAATAATTAGATTGGAGAGGATGGCTGGATACATGATTATCTTATCATTCAAGTTTGAATTATTAATATTCTCAATCATAATGAGAATATGATTCATCATTTATATCTTCCTTAGATTCACCAGAAAATCTATGATGTAGATGTCACTTTTCATCAAGGTGTCTTTATCACCTTTTCTCGGAATGATGAAACATTGAACCAATAATTCAAGGATCCAATTATTTGTAGAAAAATGAGAAATCCTCAAAGACTTGATATCTATAAGACCGAGATAGTCCATAGCTTTCACCTTGACAAATCTACCATGAACATCTCGCACCATATGGGCACAAAACACAACTTACCCTTCATAAGACAACCCGAAAAAGTTAGCAACCTTGGTGTATGAAAGAGAATATGTTTTTCAATATCTTTTAAAAGAAAATTTAATCCTCTATTCTTCATTTAAAAAACTCAGTGATTCATAAAATTCCAAAAGCATATCTAAATATTCTATGTATTGATCTCCTGGATTTGATAGGCAAACGCTTCCCATCCATTCAACCTGATGTTCTTAGATATAATGGAATCGTACTTGGCATAGAAATTCGGATGCACCAACCACTCTCTGTAAATATTCCACTCCAAAATTGACATGAAAGTTGACATCTCTTGATAAGGAACATCAACTAAAATTCAGATTTTATCATGACTTTTGAGGTTCAGAACGGGAATTTGAATTGGGGGAAGACCTTCCGCACGCGACGACATGAAATCCGATGTGGTATCACCTTCAAGGGAGTCCTTTATATAGGCTTTTGATACAATAATTGAACATCCAAAGACAATCCAAGGGTTGAGAAATCCTCATATTATATCTGACATTGGAAATGTTAGCTTCAATAAAAAATTTGGTAGGATCCGATCTTTTGAGGGTTTTAAAGGAAATCATTTGGATTTAAGGATACTAGAATCCAAAAAATTTAAAACAAAAAATAAAGTACCAACAAGTAAATGATGATTCTGAAAAAATATGAAACAAAACCCACATTTCAGATTACCAGGATTTTTATTCGAATTAAGGAAATAATTATTTTGGAAATAATTTAGATTCTGAAAATTTTTATTAAGAAAAAAAATTGAAAACAAAAAAAATCCATTATAAAAAATTTTTATTAATAAAATTTTTAGTACGCAAATATTGTGTACAGAATTCATTATTATGAAAATATTCATTACAAAAATTTTGAGTACGAAAATCTTATACTATGAAAATTTTCATTACAAAGGATTTGAAAAATCTAACTACAAATTTTTTTAAAAACTTTATTACAAAATACTTTAAAAACATCATTACGAAAAACATTAACAACTTCATTACAAAAAATAAAGAAAAAATTCATTACGAAAAACCTGAAAAACTTTGTTAGACACAATATAAAAAATATAACAAGAAAATTCACCCCCCCCCCTCTGAAAAAGAGTTTATTACTATATTTAGATTGGTTGCAATGAAAGTTAACAAGGTAGATTAACTTATGGTTATGATTCATAACTTCCATTTAATATATTCAAATCTAGAGGAGGGTAATGATTTTGAGAAAATATCAGCAAGTTGATCTTTTTTTCCTATAAATTAAAGAGTGATATCTCATTAATTTGTGTGATCCCTAAGAAAGTGATGCCCGATATCTATTTGTTTTTCAAGAGAGTGATGTGCATGGTTTTTTCATAGGGAAATTCCACTAGTGTTATAACATAAAATTTGTGTTTTGGTAAAACTCATACCATAGTTTGTGAGTGTTTTTTACATCCACAATACTTGTGCACAACAGCTTCCAGTTGCTACATATTAAGCTTAAGCAGTGGAAAGTGCATCTGAGTATTGCTTCTTGCAGGACCAAGTAAATAATGAATCTATTATGAAATGAAAAGTCCTGGATGTACTCGTTCTATCCATTCTACATCCACTAAAGTCAGAATCAGAAAAACTTTTCATTAAAAAATCACTTCCAGAAGTATAGAAGAGTCCTAAATCTATGGTTCCCTTTAAATAGCGAAAAATTATTTTAACAACCTTTAAATGAGATTCCATATAAATTTATTGATTACCTAAACATAAGAATACATAAAAAATTATTTCTGGATGACTAGTTGTCATGTAAAGTAAACTTCTTATCATACCACTAAATGATGTTTGATCTACTGGTTTCCCAGCTTCATCAAGATCAAGTGTATTTGAGGAACCAATAGGAGAACTTATACTCCTATTGTTGTCATAACCATACTTTTTATGAATATCTTTAATATATTTATGTTGGGATATATAGATTCATTCTCGTTTTTGAGAAATTTTAAAACCACGGAAAAATGTAACTCACCCATCATACTCATTTTGAACTTTGATTTCATTAGATCGACAAAGAAATTAGTTAAATATTGTTGAGTTCTACTAAATATAATTTCATCAACATAAATTTGAACAATAAATTCATTTTTTATCTTTATTTATAAAATGGGTTGGATATACATTTCACTTAATGTAATTATTTTGAAGAAAACATATTTTAAGAATATCATACCATGATTTAAGGGATTGTGTATGTCTATAGAATGATTTGGTAAGTTTATAAACATGTTCCGGATGTTTTTTATCATCAAAGCCATGATTTTGTTCAACAAAAACTTCTTCTTAATCATAACCATTAAGGAAATCACATTTCACATCAATTTAAAAAATATTGAAATTGAAGAATTCTACAAAGGAAATTAAAATACGTATAGATTCATGAATAGATACTGGATAGTAGGTTTCTTCATATTCTATTCCTTCCTATTGATTATATCCTTTAGCAACCAATCTAGATATATTTCATACAGTGATTCCATTTTCATCACACTTATTTTTGATAACCCATTTTACTCCAATAATCGTTGTTTCCTTAGGTCTTTCATCCAAGTTCCATACTTTATTCCGTTCAAATTCATTTTTTCATCTTGCATAGCATTTATCTATTCATCATCACCTAAAAATTCATCGGTGCTTTGTGGTTCTAATTGGGAATGTAATGCTAGATATTATAAATCATTATTTAATGAACATCTACTCCTTACATGTTGATTCATATCACCAAGGATACTATCACTCAAATGATTCTTATGAAAAAACTGACTTGGGTCTTGTAAAACATTTTCATCAGCTTAGGGTAGAAAATATTCTAGGGTAAATGCCTCATATACGTCTTCATGGACATTTTCCTTATTAGAAGGATCTTCTAACAAAGGTTGATAATCCAGTTTTTAAATCACATCCGAAGTTGTAGTTTGGGGTTGTTAAAAAATAAAAGGATATGTTTCATCAAATTTAACATGAACTGTTTCTCCAACAGTACAAGTGTTTTTATTAAAAACTCAATAGGCCTTAGAAGTTGTGGAGTAACCTAAGGAGATTCCTTCATCAGATTTTGGTGTGAATACGTGCATGTTATCATTAGTATTCAGAATGAATAACTTGCAACCAAAAATAGTGAAGTAGGAATGTCTAGCCTTTCGACCATTCCATAAATCATAAGGAGTTTTGATAAGAAAAGGTATAATCAAAGCTCGATTTATCGTATAACAAAAAGTACATACAGCTTCAGCCCAAAAATGTTTTGCCAACAGAATACTCACTCAACAAGGATCTTGTTATCTCTTGAATAATTTTATTTCTTCTTTCAACGACACCATCCTTTCGATGTGTTCTATGTGATGAGTAGTTATGAGTAATGCCTTTTTTAATACAAAATGTTTCAAAATCAGAATACTGAAATTCTCCTCTATAATAAATATGAATAGTTATCAAACAAAGGATTTTGTTCATTTTTTGACTTGGGGTCTAAAACTTTTTAAATAAGAAAAGGCGTCAGATTTCATTATTAAAAAATAGACGCACATAAATATAGTGAAATCATCAACTAAGACAAATATATAATATTTTCCTCCAATGCTTCCAGTTTGTGTTGGAACAAATAGATCCATATTCACCAACAGTAATGAATCATTTGTTGAGACTTCATCAATGGATTTAAAACCTAATTTATGTAGCTTTCCATATTGACAAGGATCACTAACATTTTAAGAATGAAATCTATGCTCTGAAAGATCCTTAACTAGACCTATTTTATAGTTTTTACATAGGTTCCTAAGGTTACAGTGACCTAACCATCTATGCCACAACCATGAATGATCTTCCACTGCACTAAGGCAAGGTAGATCTTGCCTTATATGGTGTTCAAGGTTTAGTGTGTAATCATTCTATTTCCTATTGGAAGAAAGAATAAAATCTTCCTTGGAATTGTGTACTAATCAGTTGTCATTCCTAAAATTCACAAGGTAACCATAATCACATAATTTAGTTATGCTAATGAAGTTGTGCTTAAGACCCTTAACAAACAAAACATTTGAAATGAATGTATTTCCATTATGAATGATGATACATATACCAATTATTTATTCCTTAGCAATATCTCCAAAAGTCACCATTCCTCCTTTCATCTTGATAATCTTTTCAATGAATTTTTTGTTACCAGACATAGGTCGGGAACATCCAATATCCACGTAAAATTTATTTTTGTTGGTACATTCGTTATTTTCCTAAAAATAAAAATGTTAGAAAATCAGAATCAAAACATCCTTGGATCTGAACTTGTTAGACAACAAAATTTTTGGTATCCACAATTTTTTAGAGAAATAAGCTTTATGAAACCCAAGATATTTAACATTATTCAAAGAAAATTTTTTCTTCCAATGCCCACCAATTTTACAATTTAGTACAAAAAGGGGCACTTGAAGGAATGAAATAGTTGTTTTGGAAAATAGGTTTTTTGGTGATTATAACCTGTTCTAGTGGTATTTCTATGATGTTTGATTTGAGAATACATCTTGGCAAAATTTTCCTCACTCGAGGTAAATTATAAAATATGTTTCTTAAGGAAATATATTTTGGATTTTAGTATGATGACTACATTCCTATCCTCAAGAATTATTTCCAAAGTGTTAGATATTTCCTAAAAAAAATAAATTTTAAAATTTAATTCTGAAGATCTTTAGAAATGTTTTCCTTTCCAGAATGTACATACTTAAGGTCATTATAAAGGTTTTCTAAAATCTCATCCTTATCTTTATGATCTCCAGGTAGGCCTGAAATATCTTTTGTAAGAACATCTTCTCTAGCATTTTCTATGTCCAATTTCATAGAAATTTTACAATTTTTTTCTTTTAACAACTTGGAAAAACTAGATAATTATTCATATGAAGGTATTTCTTCATTATTTGAAGATTAAGTATCTTCATTAGATATAATATCTCTATAATAGTGATTCTTATCAAGAGATAAATTTGTTAAAGCCTCGGTAGAGCGTACCTTGGCTATAAAACATGTATTTAGGGAAATAAGTAGTAGTATTGAATCCAATATTTTCATATGCTGATGAATAATATTCAGAAGATTTTGTTCCCAAAGAGTCTTCAGAGATAGCACTCCAAGTATTGTTTTCTTTGAGACCTTTTTGTGCTTTGAGCGATATAACTTCTTCTTTTTTCTTTTTGAATTATATTACTTTTTTTCGATTTTTCACTAGTGGGGAATCGTTTCTGGTATTACATATTCTTCTAAAATCATAACAATTAACTTCCCCATATTTATCCTCTTTGTAGTCTCTATTAATGAATTTATTCTGATAGTTATTTTGAGCTAATATCTTGTTCATTCTCCGAGAAAGATTAGCTAATTCATTCTCAGACATTTCTCTATCACTAGATTCTGACTGAATAGTAACATTCTTTGACTTTTATCATGTAACTCTTTCTGGAGTCTTGGATTTCATATGTATAGAATTAGTTGTAAAAGAAACTCCTTCATTCACATTATAATTTTTAGCATTATCAGCATCCCTCTTTACTCTTGTCACATGCTGAAGAAGTGTTCCAAACAACTCATCTATGGAAATATGGGTAACCGTCATGTTCTCATCAATTGTTGTCCTCTTGGACTTCAACTCATTTGGCATGATGTCAATGATCTTATCTACAAGAGACTCATCATCCAAACCTTTTTCTCTTATAGACTGTAAGCTGTTCACAATAGCCATAAACCATTGGTGAACTTTTCTTATTAATTCTCCTTTAGAAAGGTTAAATCCATGGTATTTAGCTCTAAACATAGATCATCTTGTCTCTATATCTTTAGAAGTACCTAAATGTGTAACTTGAAATTTCATACAGATATTGTTTGTAGATTAACATGATGATATTTGTCTATAGATGTTCCCAGTCATGGAACATAGCAATGTATTTCTAACTATGAAATTTCCTGATATTCTAATTTCTCCTCATTAGTAAAAGTTCTTAATTTTATATAATGATTTTTATAGTCCCCTACCATCATTAGGTAGTTATAAACTACTGTGTTAATAATGGAATTCTTAATCCTATATCTCCAGTACTCATAATCTTGTCCATCGAAAATAGGAGATCTATTAGGATTTAGATTTTTGATAGAACCAACATTTAAACCAGCCATCTTAAGGAAAATCATATCACACAAACTTGTTAGTTATAACAGTTTGTAATCATGGAAAATATTCCTCAACATGAATAAAATAGAACCAGAGTATATCAACATGAGTCAAATGTATATGGATAAAAAATATGATTTCGAAAATGTGAATAATAAGATTTATCTCATGAATTTAACCATGAGATTAATTCAAATTGAACCAAAACTCTAAAGCCAATTGGTAGATTGGTTTAGGGTACAAGGTCACATCTACTGATTCCAAATTTTGGATCGATAGTATGATAGATATCATATTTATTGTAGTATCAAAATATGATGCAGATACTCAATATACATGAGGGGGTGAATTTTATTCATTAAAAATCCTTAAGGAAGTTCTTCCTAAACAAAATTCACAACACATCTAAGCTCTAATGACATTCCTAAATCCGAAAAGGTGATTTTTAAAATGTAAAGTAACAAAAGATTAAAACAACTAAGATTCTACCTTAAATCATATAGAATACTATATAACTAGAGTCCAAGTTTAAGGATGTATATGATAGTTATAATTTCCTTAACAATAAAAATTACAGCGAAAAACAAAATTGAAACACTACAAGTAACAAAAAGTAACACTTTTAACACAAAGAGGAGGGTATCCAAAAACCATGGATAAAGGTACCATGATTTATTGATTCAAGAATTTCTATCTTACACAAACCCAGGTAAGAAATCCATCCATATATTATTATCTATAATGCTGTCCCTGAAAGCCCTAGATTTGTAAGGAAATAAACTTCTCTAACTTCACAACCCGAAGTCTCTGATTTCAAGGAAATCGCACCTCAGCATGAAGAAATGTTTGATCAATCCATTCAAAATTTCAGCATGATGCCTGAGAGTTTATAAGAGCCTATCTCTCTAGAAATCACTTCAATAATATGTAAGAAAATGATTTATAAACATGTTTTTAATTCCATAAAATGAGATTTTATTTATAGGCATAGCTCCAAGGGTCAGGTCCCTCCTCCAACAGTCATATTTTTCATCAATTTCATATGGACATGTACACGTGTCACTCCAACAATGTTTATTTAGTAACTGAATACATGAAATTGTTTTATAAAAAAACAAATGTAACAAAATATATGGTTACATAACCAAAAACAAATATTTAGAATGTAAGGAAATAAAAGTTTGTATTCTAACAAAAAAGATATTCGGTTTTTATAATACAACGATATTCAGATTCTGTTTTCTGTGGAATTTGGAACGTGAAATATTTAAAATTATGGAGTCTGAATTTCATGGAAATTCTGAATCTATATTCACAAGTATTCAGAACCTAAAAATACAATGTTCAGAGATAGGGTTCATGATAATTCAGTTTCAGAATTTACAATGTTCGGAGTCTGAATTCATTAGAATTTGGAGTCAGAACTCACAAAGTTAATAGTCTAAAACCATTAGAATTTGGAGTCAGATCTAACAAAGTTCAAAGTCAAAATTTATTAGAATTCAGGGTCAGAACCCATAAGAGTTTTGAGTCTGAATTCAGAGAACTCGGAGTCAGTATTCAAAAGGGTTCAGAGTCAGAATTCAGTGAACTCAGAGTCAAAACTCAAACCAGTTCAGAGTCTGAATTCCGGGAACTCAGAGTCAAAACTCAGATGATTTCAGAGTCTGAATTTAGAGAACTCGGAGTTTGAATTGAGTTTCTGAAAATAGAATTCTCATTATCAATGTATTATATGATTCTGATGTTTTAGATATGAAACTGAATATTATAGTTAGACATGATAATGACCATGGAATAACTTGGTAAGGATAAATTTACATGACGAAGGATAATTTTCCATAGAGAAGTAAAACACAAGGTACAATGTGGTTTTCCGGGAAAAATAAGGTGTTTGTGATTTTCAAAACAAGAAGGAATGATAGAGTCATAATGATACCTTATTGACTCAATAATCTCCCCTAAGTCTGAAGGAATGAAGAAGTCATAGGAAAAGGTTATTGATTCAACATGGGAAATGGATTAATATTTGTTCATCAGATGAAAAATACAACTCATAAAATATTAAAAACGTTTAAATAAATTTTATGTAAAATTAAAGGAGATATATAACTGTTTTTGAATAATACCCCAAATATTATTGTTTAATTTTAATACAAAAGAATATTTTTGAGAATAATAATTAATTATAATAATATATATGAACAAATTAAATGTAATGGATAAGGTAATTTTTAATGAATATTTATTTCATACATCAAGAATAATATCAAATAAAAAGTGATATAATTAGAATGATAGAAGTCGTTTTACATATAAGATATTTAATAATGTAATCACTAGCAAACGAGAGAACAAGATTATGAAAATTATGACATTATCATAATATTTATATAGAGTACGCTGAATTAATAATATAAAATATTGATATATGAAAAAAATAATGTGGGTGTATAAATCAATTATAATACATTGAGAAAATAATCTCATTTAATTATGTTAAGAAATATATAAGGCTCATCACAAACATACAAAATTTGAAGACAAGACTACTAAATTTTATATTTTAGAATAAAAATCATTTATGTCAAGTAATAATAAAATAATATTATTTATTTATAATTCATTTACCACTAATATGTTAATATTTTAATTTCATCTAATAATATTCATTATATAGTTAAGTTATTTATTCGATAAATTATTATTGAAAATATTTATTTTACATTGAATGTATAAAATTAATAATTAAAATATAAAAATATGCCGCAGGAATAAAAATGTAATGATTCTCATAGTTGTTACAAAAAATATATAATTAAACATTGTTTATGATTTTTTCTTTAGTTAATAAATTTAGCTCCTTTTAAAAAATATAATGTCAACATATAATATAGTAATTATTATAAAATGTTTATTAATTATTAATAATAAATATAGAATAAATTCGTTATAATTATTTAATTTAACAAGAAAATAAAAATTATAAAAAAATTGGGGAGGTAGTGGTAGAAATAAAACATATACCATTCTTTGTTTTAAACCATCCTCCTTATGAATGATTTTTAAAAGGAAAAAAACCAAAGTGGAATTAAAATTTTATATTTATAAATAAAATTAGAAATCATTTTGAAATTTTTTTAGTGTTTCATACTAATTTGGTAAACTTATAATAATATAGAATAGAAGGAAAAATGAACTTGGATATGTCTATGTCATCTCTTATTTGAGACCCCTTCTTCCCTATGTCACAATTTATCCATAGGCCTATATTCCAAAGATAATATTATATTTTAAAAACATCCCCTTTTTAAATGTATCTATTTATATTAAATTATTATTAAACGGTAATTTTATAACAGGATATATCTGTAGTTACTTGTGGGATATTTAAGTGAAGCATTTTTGAAAAAAATAATTTATTAAATATTTATTTTCAATTAAAACACTCGGTAATATTTATTATTGGGACTAATAAAAATGATACTTTAGAAATAATTTATTTCATTATAATATAATCAATTAAAAAAATTCATTTAATTATTATAATTTCTTATAACGTACAAATATTGAAAAATAAGATTTTAATGAAATATTATATATTTTTCCCTCTTAAAAGTAAATTATTTGCTTATGAATTGTATTTATTCCAATGATCTATATTTTTTAACTCAATAAATAATTTTTGAATTATAAAATAAAAAATCTATTATATTTAAAAATATAAATATATAAATTATGCAATAAATAATTTTGAAATATTTTTCTATTCACCAAAAATTAATCTTTTTATAGAAACTGCCAAAATTAAATGAATATATATGACTTTTATTTTAAATATATGAATTTTAATATATGAATTTTAATTTTAAAATAAGATAAAATAATTCTTAAAATTAAAATAATTTTCAGGGTAATAAAAAATTATTCATCAATTAACATCCCCCTATTTAGTCGTACTAATGATATAGAAATGAAAACCGAGTTCAGTGGATATAATAATACACAAATCTCATAAAATTTGACAAATTAAAATGAATATGAACATTATAGAGTATAAATAAATATGGTCAATGACACTATCAACATATTTAAAAAACATACCACCCTCATCCATGTAACAATTAATGTATACATTTGAAATGATAAAATTCTTATTTTGATATTTCTTTTGACATTACACCTACAAGTGATAGTTTATCATTGGTAAATTAAAGGATGAAAGATTGAAAATATAGTTTACCATTAGTGAATTACATTTATTACAAATAATTATCCATTTGAAATGTTTACCATGTATAAAAGTGTGAATAAATTTCCTAATCTCTACATCTAGGGAATTATGAATCCCGAAAAAGTTGTATAAGGTGACATTAAAATAGGCATGCGATGTTATAATGATTTCAAAATGATCAAATAGTTATGTGGATCCATTAATGTCTCCTTAAATGTCATCCTTGAATAAATTTCTTGTTGGAAATATCTGGAGAACATTGTTTCAGTTGTGTTGTTTGATTATTCAACATTAAGACTGATTTTCAATATTATAATGAGATCAACCATATTGTTCTTATTGAATAGTTTTAACATATTTTTTCAAAGTAGTTTTATCCAATGATATATATATATATATATATATATATATAATTTTATTATGTGTATGATTATCTTAAAAAAAGAGTTAGTCCTTAGCCGTCTAAATTTGATAAATGGAAAATACAATTGTAATATGTGGTATATTAATATTATAATCATTGTTATTAAATAGAGTCACCTATTTAATATGATGTTTTATAGAATTGTTATATTTAAAATCACAAAATAATTATTATTATTCTAAAACCAAAATACATTTATGAATGTCGTTACCAATATGTATTTTCATGTGGTTTTTTTAATCCCAATAACACATTAAGTAGGATGTTGTCCATTGGAGACCTGGAATTAGAAGAAATAAATTCATTTAAAACATGTGATAGAATATTATATATATCTATATAATCATTATGGATTGTAGGATGTAATAATTAGTATATATAAGTAATTTGATTGGTGTACTTGTAGATCTACAATGATATTAAATGCACGACTAGATAGAATGTGATCCCATAATAGAGGGAATCAAATAGATAGATAAAAATATATAACAAATTCCGATATCTGATATGATATCAACATTTACTGACTCAAGATAGTGTCTATAGATTTAAAAGTGTATTCAATAGTGACATTCCATGGTTATATTGGGATTTTGTAGGATTGAAATATAATCATTCTGATGCATATCAAGTTCATGAAAATGATTTTATAGTTTTTCATCATATTCCATTTGGAATAATTTGATATTTTATCAAAAACAACATGAAGAGTTGGTAAATCCCTTTTTGACTCCCGATGATGAGGAACGCCAGGTAGACCTTCCCAATGTCCCCAGCCTTCACCAACATCAGTGGAGCCGTGGCTACGCGAATCGCCAGGGCACGACAGTCATCACCTCCAGTCGGGCCGTGCACGCTACTGAGACCTGCTAGCATGCCCGATACAGAGCTCAACACATGCGTCCCCCTCACCTGGTGTCGACAGGTTCACCTCCACCACCGTTTGTGTTTCTGGATCAGGCGGGACCACCTCGTCCATGCTGCGACCAGCCATACCCTGCCACAGGCCAACAACAGTATTCTGGTCCTAGCATGGTAGCCACCTCCCGGGCTTCGACTAGTGAACAACGAGAGGTGCCTAGTACAAGTCAGTCACCGGTTCCACTGGCAGGGCCCATCATGCCTCCAATCATAGAGTGGCCTTCTGTAAGTAGAAGCTCGTGTTTGGATCAAATGTATGGTGTTCTGAAGCACATGGTCGACATTCCGGCAAGGCATTCTATCCTTGAGGCCCTTCTTCTGTCATCTGAAATACATGAGGCACTCGCCAAAACTCTATGGAGCCCCCTTCTGTTTGAGACGGAGGTGGCGGCCGCAGAAACCTCCCACACCGAGGCGATTGAGGATTCCAAATTTCATGCGGTTATCTCGATTTTCAGTGAAGATGAAGACCTTCCCATACAAGGGCGCATTGGCCCACTGTACATCACCAGCCAGTTCAATGGCGTGGAAGTCTGCTGCTGTCTTTTTGACACCGGTTCCGTGATTAACCTAATCCCAACTCGGACACTGAGGAAACTGGGGTTGTTTGATTAGGATTTAACTCCCTCTGACCTTAGGATCCATGGGTATGACAGGACCGAGAAAACCCCACTAGGCAAGATTCACTTGAAAACCCAGTTTAGCGGCTTAATTTGCAACACCGAATTCATGGTTGTCTCTCAGGACACTGCCTAAAACGCGTTGATGGGCAGGTCGTGGCTCCACCTTCACGCAGCGGTCCCCTCATTCTATCAACAGTGCCTCAAATACTTCCTTATGGGTCGAGTGGGCATGCTCTAAGGAGATGCATCTCCTATTGCCTCTTGTGAAGCGCATTGTCTGGACCCTTACTATTAAAAGAGCAAGGACAAGCAGATCTTGGCAGGTGAGGTTGAGCCCGCCACTGTCACGAGTGATCCCTGGGCAGGTTTGGAAAACACATATGTCTTACCAATCCATCGGTTGGAGGCCCCGACCCCCGATATGGGTAGTGCTTCGTTGTTTCAAGTACCAGAGGAAGGCAGATTTCTAGGTCCAAGCGACGGTGGGAAATCACCTCGTACTCTTAGACCAACATGGCTCAAGTGATCCCCGATCCCTTTACCCCTATACGATATCGGGATGTTAGGCTTATGGCAATGACAGTACGTCATACGTGTCTGTTTCGCCGGGCCGGAATCGAACGGCTCCAGCCAATGCGCCACTACTACTTTGAAGTCATAAATCATGGCCCCTTGGGCCGAAGGCTAGATGGGATTGGATCAACCGCCTTTGTCTCCATCGTCTCCACAGTGCATGAGTATACTAACATGATGACCTCTACCACCCAAGTCGGCACTAGCTTCCCATAAGGTTCTGACAGCCTCGAAACGGCTCCCCCCGTGGATGATCCTTCTACAAGTGTATAGGAGGACATAGAAGATTCTCCTATAGCCTATGAGGAGGGAATCCCCACCACGATCGACGAGTTAGTGCAGGTGAACCTCAGTAGTGAGGCGGACCCGAGACACACATTGGTCAGTGCCGCTATGCCCCCCGAGGAACGACAAGAGTATGTAGACTTCCTCAGACAGCACTGTGATGTGTTCTCCTGGAGTTTTGACGAGATGCTAGTGCTAGATCCCCAGGTAACTATCCAATGCCTTGGCCTTCCAGAAAACCATCACGGGTTCAAGTAGCCTCCCAGGAAGATGCACCCCTCTAACAATGTCATGGTTGAGGACGAAGTTGATAAGCTCCTCAAATCGATCTTCTTCAAGGAAGTCCAGTACCCCAATTGGCTGGCCAACATTGTGCCAGTCAGGAAGAAGAACTGGAAGATCAGGGTCTGTATCGACTTCTGAGATCTCAATCACCATTGTCCAAAGGATGATTTTCCCCTAATCGTGACAGTGTTGTTCATCGATGCCACGTCCGGGTTCCAATCCCTCTCCATCATGGATGGGTAGTCCGGGTACAACCAGATATGTATGGCCCCTGAGGTTGAAGAGTTCACTGCATTCATGGCCCCCATTGTACTTTCTGTTACCAAGTTATTCCCTTCGTCCTGAATAATGCGGGTTCCCCCTATCAACGGGATATGTATCGCATATTCAATGCAATTCTCGGGACACTAGTGGAATGCTACGTGGACGATCTGGTGGTTAAACCTCGTCAGCGCTAGGACCATCTCAAAGACCTTCAGAAAATCATCGTCTTCCTCCGTTCTCGACACTTGAAGATGAACCCGTTAAACTGTTCCTTCGGGGTCACCTCTAGAAAGTTTCTTGTATTCATTGTTAGATACCGAGGCATCGAGATCGACCCATAAAAAATCAAGGCCATCATTCAAATGCCTCCCCCGAATAAAATTCGGGAGCTGAGAGGTATTCAAGTCCACTTATCCTATATACGCAGATTTATTCAGAATATAGTTGGCAAGTGTAAGACCTTTTCTAGGCTCATGAAGAAAGGGTCTGCCTATGAATGGGTCAAAGAGTGTCAGATCGCTTTTGAGTAAATCAAGAATTATCTACTCCAACCTCTGGTCTTGGTTTCACCCATTTCCGGAAAGCCGCTGGTCCTTTAAGTGACGTCCCTGGAGTGATCCCTCGGCGCACTTCTTCCATGAATAACAACGAGGGAATCGAGAATAGCCTCTACTACCTCAGCCGCATGCTCCTCGATACGGAAATTAGATGTTCTCCCATCGAGAAGAGCTGCCTGGCGCTCATATTTTCCATGCAGAAATTGAGGCACTATTTGCATCAATACAAGGTACAACTGGTCTCTTGGGTAGACCCATTAAAATACATCCTAAACCGAGCAATGATGATCGACTGATTGGCACGCTAGGTGGTGATCCTCCAGAAGTTTGACATCAGGTTCGTACCTCAGAAGGCCGTCAAAGGAAAAGAGTTGGAAAACTTATTAGCTGCCCACCCATCCTCCGCAGACCATCCACTGGATCTAGGCATTCCTGATGAGGTAGTCCTCTCAGTCGATCATGCCATCCCATGCTAGAAGATTCACTTTGACAGTGCCTTCCAGAGCCCCACCAGTAGGAGGATCAATGATCCTAGGCTCAACATAGTGGGCCTATTTGTCGTCTTCATCACCCTAGAGCAAGTCGTTTTTCCGTATTCATTTCTGTTGTGAGAAGGTTGCACCAACACTGAGGCAGAGTATCATGCCCTCATCACTGGCCTCATGTTGGATCTTGAGATTGATATACCCCATATGTATGTAGAAGGGGAATCCGAGCTGGTCATCAAGTAGGTCAATAGTGTATATGTTGTCAGGAAGAAAGAACTCATTCCATTGCTGGAGTGCACCCTTCGTCTAATGGAAAAGTGCCCCTCCCGGCCAGAGGTCGTTCACATTCCCCTGTCACAGAACAGTTTAGCAGATGCATTGTCCAGCCTAGCCGAATCACTTGCAAAGCCCAAGCAGGATTACTTAATTATCGACATGGAACACCGGAGAGTCATTGCTCCGGTTATTCTGGAGGGTAATCGTGGCCTGCGAGTGAACCATCTCACCGCTGGTGCCCCTACGTCAGGATCCTCGTGGGCTTCGGGTGTGGTAATCGAGACAGTTCCTCACTAGAGGACTCCCATGGTTTAATATCTCCAACACGACAATCTTCCATCGGACTGATCCGAGTGCGAGCGAATCCAACGCCGCACGACATAGTTCACCCTTCAGAGAGGTCACAGTCTTGAGAAGATCCTTTACAGGCATAGATTTTATGGTTATCTTTTCTATTGCCTTCAAGGAGTCGAGATCCCACAGGTCACGCAGGAGGTGCACGCTGGTTCCTATGGTGCCCACCAGGCCGGATCAAAGTTGTCCCACCATATTCAAAGGTTGTGATACATCTGGCCCTCCATGATCTATGACTGCATCGAGTATGCAAAGAGGTGTCATGCGTGCCAAGTCCATTCTAACATTGTGCATCGGCCACGAGAGCCTCTATATAATACAATGTATTCTTATCCCTTTTTAGTCTGGGGGTTGGATGATGGAGGAAACTACCCGTCGGTGACGACCCTCCAGTATCGGTTCATATTGACCGCTACAGATTTCTTCTCCAAGTGGGCATATGAAATCCCGCTCAATGAAGTCGAAGCCTTTTATATCTCTGACTTCATGAGCTCCAATATCATATATCGATTGGGAGTACCTCATGCTATCCTCATGGATAACGGAACCAACTTATGAAAAGTCAAGCTGAAGAAATTGTACGCCGAGTACAACATTCGCTCTAACCACTCCTCCCGCTATCAGGCATAGGTGAATGGATAGATCGAGGCGTTTAACAAAACCCTCTCTAACATTCTGCAAAAGATGGTTGGTCAGAACAAGAAAAGTTGGCCGGACAAGCTCCCCAACACTCTATGTGCATATCGGACGATGACTCGTAACTCCACCCAAGTGACTCCGTATTCCCTGGTGTATGTAGATGAGGCCATCCTGCCCATCGAGATCTAGTTTCCCTCATTGTGCACGGTAGTATACGACCCGAAATCACCAGATAGAGTTGCCGAAATCCATCTAGCTGAATTGGAAGAACTCTATTAAAGTAGACTTCATGCATTGCATAACATGGAAAGGAACCAGAGTAGGATAGATCAAGCTTTCAATAAGAAGGTTCGCCTCCGCTCCTTCCTGCAAGGCAACCTATTGCTGGCTCTCAGAGCACCGATGATTCCCAGTAGGAAACCACCCATGTTGGAGCCCAAATGGGAGGGGCCTTTAATTGTCCATAAGGTTTATCCCAATGGAGAGTATTCCCTGGTGACTAAGGATGGTGAGCGCATAACTCCTCCCACCAACGCCAGGTTCATCAAGAAGAACTTTTCCTAGGTATGTATGGTCCTGCATGACCTTAAACTATACGGTCCCGCACGACCCTAAACTGCACCTTGGTCAGAGATCTAAGACCATAAACTAGAATCCATACATGGTCCTGGATGACCTTAAGCTATACAGTCCCGCACAACCCTAAATTGCACCATGGTCTGAGTTCTAAGTCCTTAAACTAAGATCCTTACATGGTCCTGCAAGTCCTTAAACTGTACGGTCCTGCATGACCCTAAACTTCACCTTGGTCCGAGTTCTATGACCTTAAACTAAGATACATACATGGTCCATCATGACCGTAAACTACATTTTTCCCTACATAAGGGTCCCTAATGTTCCGAGTTCTAAGACCTTAAACTATGATCCTTTCCCCATCCCACATGTCGTTAAACCGTATTCCGTCCCACACAACGTTAAACTATATTTCTTCCTACATGACGTTAAACTGCATTTCAAGAACTATATGTGGATTGATTCCCATCTTTATGGGATACGTAGTACCACCTAAAAACTTAGATTTCATGTCCAGAACCATCTCTTAATAGATCCCACGATCTCTCGGTTGCCTCGGTCTTTTGACATTCCATTCCCTCAAGAATCCTCCATCATTTGGCTTCTCTCAGACTGAGCCCCTCGACCCTTTCCAGTGGTCTGCTAATGTGTTCGGAGTACTCTGGTCTAGGACCTAGAGTGTCAGATTTGACATAGGAAAGTCTATGTCCTCTTGTCAGGCTTTGTGTTCCCCTTCATTCAGTCCCCACCCTCTTTCACACCCGGAGGGACCCCCATGAACGGCCTGGATACTACGCCTAAGGGATATCCTACCGTCACGGGCCAATGACCCTGAGGGATTAAGGAAACAAATTGATACCAATCCCGTGTTACAAATTTGGTCAGCAGTTGATGCTCATTTGTTTTCCCCTACCTCTAGGATAACGCGACATGATGCTGTGTTGCGAACATGGTCAGCAGTAATCCTCCGTCGTCACGCCGGCTTCTTCGGGCCCTGAATGTTGGTTGCATGACTAACACAATCGGCCACCCCACCATGTCAACGTAGAATCTCGAAACTCCTTGTACTAACCCTTAGGACACCCCCACACGTCAGATGAACCAAGATGCATAACGATGTCTCTTGGGGCTCTCGCGATATGAGTGCTAGAGTATGTGCTTGGGTTTTCTTCTTTACAGGTTGTGTGCAGCTTGACCCTCATCCCCATGGGTAACGAGGAGTCACCCAGACATTGCGTTTCGGGCCCAGTGTAGATGGGAGCTATAATCTCCTACCCCCCTGATTATTGAACCCGCGTAGGCCCCTATGGCCCGAGGATCATCTCTCAGAATCGCACGTGGTGATGGTATGGGATTATGTCCTCGTTCGCATCTGGTATTCTTTATCAAATCGTGTGTGTTTCCCCTGGTCCAAGCCATACGACCTTATACTGTGCTTCCAGGTCCAAGCCATACGACCTTAAACTGTGCTGCCCGGTCCAAGCCATACACCATTAAACTGTGGTTCCAGTTCCCACCACATGACCATAAACTATGATGATATCATCTCAGATGCGCGCTGTTATGGAGCTACCTCTCAAGAACTACGCATGTCTTAATTTTCATCCTTATGAGATACGTAGGATCTCCTGGGAACTTCCCCACCGGCCCAACCTCACTTTTCGTGTTCTGTCTCTTGGCCTAAATGCGTCCCTAGGAGCACATAGTAAACATGGCTTTTCCCCAATCACATTTGGTTTTTCAACCACTTTACTATGTGTCTCCAATTCCCCTGATTATTTGGTCCGAGTTCTAAGATCGTAAACTAAGACCCTTTTCTTTTCACGACTCGGTATCTGTTGTGGGATTGTACGATATGGTGCGGGATTATGTCCTCCATCATGTCAGGTTACTCGCCGTAACGTGCCAATCCCCAGATGAGATGTGTCCCCCGTCCCACATGACGTTAAACTGTATTTAATCCTACATGACATTAAAATATGCTTCTAAGAATACATGTGGCTTGATTCTCATGCTAATGAGATACGTAGGAATGCCCAGATATTTCGTCTTGGGTCCTGCCCTAGGGATTACCAAATCTTGTACCTCCTTATTGTCGCCCCCTCGGCCTGACTTCTTGGGAAGTGGTGTAATCATGACATTTACCATGAATAAGTTCGTGATTCTGCATAGTAAAAATGGGAAATGATAGTTCTCTCCATATAGAGGTCCTGTCTGAAAATTGGGACGATACGTGATCGGGTTGGTACGTCCTCTTAATGCACCTCTACCACGGTGGCACAATTTCAGGAGTGTTATACTCTGTTCCAAAAAACCACCACTCCACTTTCCACACTTTTTGTGCCCCTTTATTTGGATCCTCATTCTCTTTCATGTTTGATGGGACCCCCTAACAGTATGGGTGATAGACATTGGTCTTCCTGCTGCCAAAATATGGATGATAGACCTTTGATCCGACTATTGTAGCAGTATGGATGATAGGTCTATAGTCCGCCTGCTATCATGGACCAATGTTCCAGAGGACTGGTCATGTTTGACGGGACCCCCTAACAGTATGGGTGATATAATTTGGTCCACCTCCTACCATAATATGGATGATAGAACTTTGGTCCTCCTATTTTAGCAGTATAGATGATAGAACTACAGTCTGCATGTCGTCCTGGGCCAACGTTCCAGAAGACTGGCCGGTGATATTTGAGTTAGGCCTCGTGTTGCGAACATGGTCAGCGGTCAGCTTTCATTTATTGTCCCCATTCCAGGCCAACATGATATGGATGCTGCATTTCCGCCACGGTTAACTGTTATCCTCCATCATCGCCCCCTAGAGTATTCCCAATTCGGGTAGCATGATTCACCATTCCTTTCCATCTCCTTATTTTCGGATGGATTTCAATGCCCCCAGCATTTCCCCACTCGTGTGTCAGAGAACTTTTAGAAGGTGATATATCAATTGTTCTGAGGTCTTATCCTCAAAAATCCAAGGCCAATTTCGGATTCCTGAAGCTTGGTTAATGCCCCACAGTTGGACGAAATGATAACATGAGTATCCTTTGCCTCTCGTGTTTGGTGTGACCCACAGGAGCTTAGGGATGAGTTGTTATTCATTTCAGAATTATGTTTGAGCATATTAAACCAAGGGTACAAATGAATGGACATGTCCATGTATTGGATTGAGATGATGAGCAGTACAAGCAGGAAGTTCATGAGATGGCCAAAACAAATCCCCTAAGGGTCGGCGTGCTGGATCAATCCTTCCGACGCTGCTACCCTTTGGCTAGTAGCTTCCAGGACCACTTCTCGCTCCTTGCAGACTCTCTCCTCATCAGCTTCCACAGAGCACAGCTCGCCAACCCTAGCTTGTGCATGCGCTCGTTCAGTTTGATGTATGGCCATCTGCTGACTCACCTCCATCAGTTGTTCCTGCGCATCAGCCATCTGGGCCGACAATTGTTCCATGAGGTCATTGCACGTCGCAAGGAAGGTATCCTTCTATGTCTCCTGCCCTTCGAGGTGCCGGACCTCCCACACTGCCCTCAACAACGCTCGGGCGTCCTCCGATCTTTTCCGACATCGGGCAACATCGGTGCGCCGACGGCTCTCGTGTATCTTCTATTCCATGTAATCACGGACCATCAGATGAAGGCGCTGAGTGTCAGCCCCTCTGGCACACAGGAAGTGCAGCCAGGTCTGGAGTGATCCCATCTGCCTCAGTCAATCCGAATAGGGCAGTCTGTGAAAGCACCAGATACACTTCCAACCTTTGCACCATGTCCTCTAGCTCTCCTCGGCTGCTTCTGAGTCTGATTCATCTATCTCCTTAGGGTCAGCAGGCCGGTACATAGGAAATTAAGCTCACAAGTGAGCGGCAGGATCTGCCTTAGGGAATACTTCATGAGGAATATGATCCTCGATGTCCGGGCGATCTTCCTCTATCTCCCCGACAGCGACGATGCCTCTGTCAGCCTCCGACCTCGCCTCAAGAAAAGCACTGCTGATGCCCGATGCCCCCTGCTCAGCGATTTCCAGGCCCAACTCAGTGCGCGAAGCATGTTCTGAACGAGGTGGTATGTCCACCACTGTTCCGCTCACGGACAGCCCGGGCTCCACAGCCTGACGAGCCTACAATTTTGAGATCATTTCGCAAGTAGTATTCTGATTTGTTGGGATCTTTTGATAACAAGCACTAGTAGTGAAGAATGAGACACACAAGAATCCATAGCGTCGGCCTCCAGTGTTCCAGACGCTACAGAAGTCGCCGTGATGGGAGACCCCTCTGCACTTGTCAATTCAATGATGGGTGTTGGATCCCCATCTTGTCCCATCAGTTCCCTTCCTCCCTCATCTAGTGGGGACACCAGACCAACACATAGGCGCTCCTGAGTGAGGTAGAGAGAGGGTTTGGAAATTGAAAAGGAGAATGTATGAAAAAGGGAAATGAATGAGGATAGAGGCCGTCCTCGAGTATCTCGGTTATGTCGAGATCAGAGCCTAAAATCTCACCGCTCTCTCGGAGACTCCCTTGGTAGGTCTCCCCCTACAACCCCTCACCATCGGGTTCTCCTTCTTCTTCATCTTCCCTTTCTCCTTCGCCTTCTCGGGTCTCCTTCCCCTCTGACTCCTCATCATTGTCGCCTTCTCCCAGCGGCATTAGTTCCGGATTATGCTCATGGCCGAGCATTACTTTCACTAGGAAAGGTGTCTCCACACGCCGACCCCTTTGGCGTGCGTATGTGCCCATGGATGTTAGATAAGAATGCCACCGATGGAAATTTACCAGGTCAGTATCTTGTATGAGCCCGACCTCTGGCAGCTGGATCCCATTTTTCATGATCTTCTGCCAGATGGCTTCAACGCTCAGCGATTGTCGCAGGGTCATCCAGGCTGACCACAGTGCTGGGAAAATTTCATCTTCAGAAGGTTCGATTAGGTACCTTATCTACTTCCCTAGTAGTTCCCTAGCTGCCTCATGTGACCCCCCATGAGCAATGAGGTCGCGACAGCACCGTGTGATGTGCCCACCGCTGAGTTCCCAGCCTGCGCAGGCCTCACTACAAGACGTGCCCCTAGTTCCCCCCTTCTGGAGGCACCTTGCCTCCTCGCTCGTCGCCCGGTTTCTGAACGCGTAGCATCGAGTTTCTAGACTCTCTTACGTAAAAGCCCCTCATGGTACGCAATGGTCCAGTGCTAGGCATACTCAGTTGTTAGGCCAGCGTCGACCCCAGTGGGAGGAAGAGTGATGAAGTCGCCGGAGCCGAAAGTGGTAAACATAAACCACATCTGGCGCAGAACACATGTATTCATCTCCTTCCAGAAGGCCATGAATACCTTCTTCGACATTCGTTGGAGGCACCCGAATTTCTTGGAGAATCGGGATGGCACATAAAGCTCGCAGATCAACTTCCTGTCGATCCGAGCCATGAGCACCCCTCCTCGAATGCTCTGGAAATACTCCCGCTGCTCCAGTGGGCCTCGCCCATTGTCCACCATTTGGCCAACCGGGTTGGGGAATGGGGTCTGAACATGAAGTTGGTTTGGTTACCAATGCGGATTCTGATGCCCTCCTCATTAAGCGTCATCGGCGCCACCTCGGCGATGTTCAGCAAGGACGGTCGCAGGCCATTGCCCGGAGGACAGATGGCGTTAGGGAAAGTGTACCCGCTGAGGTGAGCCGCCACCCAGCTGTGGAATATCTGGAAGGTGCAACATACTATCCAAGGAGATCCCCCTCGTGAGATGTGTCCCAGGATGTCATACAACCTGGACAGTATGGGGACACCCAAGTTGAACCGTTTGTTGGTGGCCATGGTGCCCGCCATCACCAGTGTTGTTGGACGGACGCCCATCCTCGCGTCCCGCACCTGCAGGAGCCACCCGCTCAGGAAGGCGGCAAGATACCCAGCATATCGTATGTTCGTGTCCCGGGCCACGGTGACGCCATAGCCCCATGATTAGTATTACCCCACCTCTAGGGTCCTCCAGTATGACCCATCCCTACTGCTCTCAGCCACGGTTGGGAACCGTTTCACCCGTCCCGACATCTTGATTGATGGATCCTTCTCGAGGAACTGGCTGCACCAGCCCTTGTAGGTAATGTACATTTGGATGACCTTAACCCCTAGACCATCTTTGGCCAGCTCCAGCAGGTGCCACGTCAGCAGGGGTGTCCGTGACCTGTCTTCCCAGGGGTTCTATGGAGGAACGAACTCATCGTATTGGTAGCCCTCAAGTGGGATACCTCTGATGCAATGAACGCCCCATAGAATGATGCCAACTTCCCCATGGTGATGTTGGAATGTGTTGTTATTAGGAGACCACCAGGCGAATAGCTCCGGCCCGAGCTTGGGTTGACGGTGGATGTGGAACTACGATGTCCATACTACCTCAAATAGGCCAATATGCCCCAGTTCATCCCCAAACTGGTCGCAAGTATGGTGAAACCAGAACTCCCAGGCCCACTCATTGGTGAAGTTGCCCCCGGACCGCAGGTCCCAATCCTTCATCCAGCCCTTCGAGTCATATGTGATGCTCTGACGAAACATGCTCACATAGAGGGCCGAAGAATTCTCTACGACAGGCTCATCCCCGGTAATGGTCCTAGTCCTCGGGTTCAGGACATATACGTCAATATGTCTGGTTTCCCTAGCAGGATGGAAATTGTTGGTAATTTTCTAGCAAGGAAGCTCGTCCTCCTAGGTCACCCATGACCGCGGTGTGTCCACCTTGAAGCCCTACAAGGGAAACTCCTCGAGGATGCCAATGTTCTAGAGTGGGAGGTTGTTAGACAAGGGATACATCTTCTGGGATAGAGTCACCAGATTGAAGAAGGTCAGATTGTTGGAAACGATCACCTTAACGGCATAAACCTCATCGTTCGCTTCCATTTTGGTCATACAAGTGGCGGCTTCCCCCTCATCAACTCGGTTTGCGGCCATCTCGAATATTTCGGGAGTTGCATGAAATCAGGATATAGTGCATGGAATCAGAGAGTGTTGCGCGAAATATGAAGTGGCAGCACGAAATCCTAGAGGTGAGCGTGCAATCGGCCCACTAGGTGCGGAATAGCCCGAGTAGGTGCGCATGTACGTCCAAAATTCCGAAGTAATTGCGTGCTGCTAGAGCATTTTTATGTGCAGTTGCGGGAGTAATTTCGCGCATGAGAGCATTAAGCCTATCGCGCAGAGAAGCTTTTATACGGATTCGGGACCAGTGCCCATTTTTATAGGCGAGGCCAGGGTTTCACGTCTTGTGGAAGGAGAATTCCACGTGGATCCGTCTTTTTTCACGCCACACCGGTTTTTTGCTCGATAAGTGCCCAGGATCGGCCCTGCTTCGGCGTTTCTTCGTTTCTCTCGGAATCCGACCGTTGCGACCTCTCACCGATCCAATTACAAGGCGGGGAATTTGTAGACCCCGAAAAAATCCGTATTTCCCAGTGGGATTTTTTAAATGACAATGCGAAGTCATACTCGGAATCAGAGGCCTGGTCCGGAGGCCCGGGAAGTGGTGCGCGAAATTAAGGAGGACTTCCGCGCAATAATGAGGTGTGCACAAAGCATTCCCGGGATTCACGTAATCGAGTCGATGGAGCGCACAATTTTGCATGCCCCTGTTCTACGCGGTGAAGCATTGCATGCCGACGGTTCCGGGTGCAGAAGATTGCGTGCACTGCTTGGATTCCGCATCGGCTGATGCCTATAAATAGAATGCGACCCCTGACGGTTTGGGGGTTGCAGAATTCATAGCGGCTCCTGTGCGCGCAATTCAGACTCCCCCGCGTGCAAGATGACTTCCATGTAATTCCTCTTTTCACGCAACCTTTCCTTGGGGTTCTCCTTTGCGCGCAACTCCACTGGCTTAATTGATTTCTCTCACTCCTCCAGGTTCCCCCTTGCACGCAATCCTTACAGCGTGCGTGCAATCCCCTCCTGTTCACGCAATCTACATCCATTGCACGCAGTCACGTCTCCGACCAATCCTATGGCCCTATTGCGCGCCATCCCGGTGTTTTACATGCAACCCTTTTTTTGCGTGCATCACCCAGGACCCCTTTTCCTTGACGCCCCTTGGCTGCCTTTACGCACTGGCACCAGATGTCTCCCCTGCCGGGAATGCGCGCCATGCGTTGTTTTCCCGTAAGGCCTTCTAGGCTCGTACAAAGTAAAATGAAGGTCCCTTGGGTGGCGTTTCCCGTTGCGTGGATCTGCCTTATGCTTCTCCGCATAGGCACGCTAATGACTATTTCTTCATCGTATAGCCACGCTAACGTGGACCCCTAAATGGTTCACCCTACGCCCCCTTCACTATGGCCTTGCTGATGCCTTCCCTCCCACAAGGGGTAGAGGGCATTGGACATGTAATCCCTAGGGGTGTGGAGCGATCCCACCTCATCCAAGTTGCAGGATGTTAAACTGCTAAGGGCCTCATCCTTAACACATGACGTTAAACTGTGGTCTGACCCCATGCTTTTCACGTAGGGTCCCCCTAGGTCAGATATTTTTACGCCTCTCGTCTCCACGGGAATGAAATCTTCCTCCCATGAAATGATATTCTCCTTGTCGGAGTGGCGTTTGTCCACGGGGTATGGGCTGCCTCCGAGAGTAAGCCCCTAGCCTGTCTTACAGAATGTTTCACCCATGCACCTCTGTACTTCCCTCCTGCCAAAGCTAGTGGAGCCCCTATCCAAATGCGCTTTGTCGCACCACAGGCCTCCATCATGGAGTAAGCCTCGGGACCTAGGGCTGCTAACCATGCGTAAGCCCATGTTTTCTCTTTGGGAAACTCAACGTGTAAGCCCCTTTCGGCTTCTGACAGACGCACCCTTTGCGACGTGATCATCTGGTCCCTGCTACCACTTGTTTCTCACACCGAGCATGACTCACGTGGGATTAAAGCACACATCGACCATGACATTCTCTTATGGGCCGCCTCAGAGCGTAAACCCCATACCAGCAAACTACATGGACTTTGATCCGTGCTAACACAAGGTACGTAGGAAGCCTCCATGAGGTTCAAGCCCACAACCCGGTCGTTCTGACTTCTTCACGTCGGTTCGCCAACTCCATTGGCCACCTCAGAGCGTAAGACCCAAATGACTTCGTCCCACATGACGTTAAACTATATATCATCCCGCATGATGTTAAACTGTATCTCGTCCCGCATCACGTTAAACTGTATCTCATCCCGCATGAAGTTAAACATTATTTCATCCCGCATTACGTTAAACGGCATATCGTCCTACATGACGTTAAACTGTATCTCGTCCCGCATGATGTTAAACTGTAGCTCTCCCGCATGACGTTAAACTGTATCCATCGTCCTGCATGATGTTAAAATGTATGCCTTCGTCTCGCATGACGTTAAACTGTATCCCTCGTCCCACATGATGTTAAACAGTATCCCTCATCCCGCATGACAATAAACTGTATGTCATCTCGCACGACGTTAAACTGTATTCCCCGAACTAAATGAAATTTTATTTGTGCTAACGCATGGTATATTGGAATCCTCCATGAGGTTCAAGCCCGTAACTCAATCACCCATCCTGGTCCTTACCTGGGCCACCACATCTCGGTGAGATAATGCCACCCCATCCCACTACATTGTTTCCGGGGAGCCGCCCACGTGCTGGCCCCAACATTGGTGTTCCCCCTACGGGGTTCTTCAATCTGATCTGCTCTCAGTTTTCTGATCCGTCTGATTCGTCTCTGTAAGACGTTAAACTCGCGGCATACCCCGTGTTAAACATGGGAAGATGAGGAAAACATCATATGGTAAACAATTCCCCGTGTTCGATGTGGGATTCCATGGGCTTCCACGCCCTCGAGAAATCATGTGATAAGGGACAGAAGGCAGACATGCCGATCCCCAGTTTCAAGACATGCCAACGACACCCCAATGTGACCATTCTCCTCACAGAGGATTTCTGCCTCAACAATACCCCTTGGAGCGTCTCGACGGAAACAACGTAATAAACTAGAGTCCATGCAGATATGGCACCGGGAACGAGCTTCACGAACCCGTCTTAAATCTATAAGGGTGACCCGAACTAGGTGACGAGGTCTGAGGAGGAATCCACGAAAGGAAGAACCGACATCCCATCATCCCGGTTTCGATCAAGGAGAAGACGTCCCTGAACAAGGAATGGATGCCGCCTGCCTTTGGAAATCTGGAATGCGGGGCAACAAGCCGTGCGTCCGCCCATGCGTGACGGACACGAGTGCGCGCCCCAACGTAAAAGCAGGGGAAACAATCATAAAAAATTAATATTTACTGAATTTATTTTATATATGTGCAATTATTTAACCACCCATCACATAATTATAAATCCATTTATATTTATTCCATAAAATAAAAAACAGTAACCTTGTAATAATTTTAGAAACAAAATAAATAAATAATATTCCTAAATATATCATCCTCATAATGATATAATATAAAGGAAAATAATATTGATAATATCATTCTCCCATACCACTATAAAATCATAGGTATAATTACATGATTATATTATAGATGTCATTTCATAGAGAATATCACTGGAATATTTATTAATTAAAATATTCATTTGTATTTGAAATAAATTATTTAAAATATAATAAAATGTAAAATTTTTAAATGAAAGATATTTACATTTAAATAAACCTTGTAAAAATACAATTCAATTGTTTAATAGTAGATTGATCATGTGGGATAAAAAATCCATTAATTCCATGTACATTAAAATGATGGCTCCCTTCAAATATTTGGTAAATCTCGAAAGTAAATAATTAAGAAAAAAATAAAAAGATTCATTGTCATAATTTTTATAGAAATTTTATAATGGTTGTAAATTAAATTAAACAATCATATAATATTATAAAATATATTATTATTATCATTTTAATGAAAAGATGAACATGAAAGAAAATTTTTCTCAACCAAAGAGGGAAATAAATTCAGTATTTCATAAAACCATATTTTGAACTAATGAGTACATAAATAAATTAAACTAAAATGAAAATTTATAAATCCTAAAATTAACATAGGGGAATAAAATTTATGATCATACTTAGAGAGATATCAAATAATATGAACCTCATAAATTTAAGGTCTAATAGTTTTAGTAAAATTGGATTATAACATAAATGGTTACCACAATAGTAACTTCTAAATCCATAAAACCATAAAATATTAACATCACATGAAAAATTAAATTTCAATTAGTTGTTCATATTTCTTATATATCATGAGAATGTTTGGAATTTAACCCATGAAATAGAGGATATGTGCCTAATATAAATCAGGTATTAATGAAAAAATATTGAGTCATTAAATCATTCTACTTTGGTAGTCTCTAAATCAAAACAGCATAAAAGCGAGTTCCGTATATGGATTTTTGAATAAAAATAATTTTCATGAATATATACATAATAGAAAACAATGTGAATTACAAACAATTAAAAAATGAAATCGTCGTTCAAAATAGAAAATGTCTCATTGAAATAAATGTCAGGTGACAAACAATTGTCATTTTTCTTATGTGATTTGAAATCACCCCAAAATAAATTATAACAAATTAATACCTATTAAAAAAATTATGGAGTAATAATATTACTTATAACAATATTTATAATAGCCTAATGAAATTCAACCCAATTTTAATAATAATATATTATTACATGTTTTGTTTCTAGTAGTAATATTTTTTAATTTTCATGATTCTTTCGATTCGATGGTTGTAGTATTTTCGCATTCATCATGATCATATCGTATTAAAATTATTTATAAATTCATTAATATCAAAAATATTAATTAAATACATTTTTATATCCATATGTTAAATGTTGATTTAGAAAAAAAAGTTACGTTGTTCATAGAGATGGTAGTTTGTATGCATGTGTGTGTATTCTTTTCATTATATAATAAAATTAACGAATGAATTATAATTAATATTTTCATATTAAATAAATATAAATATATAAAAATTATGATATATAATATTAAATCAAAAATAATAACCAACCGTGAGTTATTTTAATAGATGTAGAATTATATTTTAGTATTTAATGTGTAAGTCACATATATGAACTTTTGAAACATTCATTTCCAATTTGATTGAAACGAGGGAATATAATTGTGGTTCAGTAATCATAATAAATTTTGTGTACATTTATTATACTAAATATATTATTTGAATAAGAATACAAATTTTATATATGAGGGATTATATTAAATAAATTGGAAGAGGCTATATAGGACAGTTTCCACATCATATGTAAACCACATTTAGATGCCTTTATAAAATGGAGGAATGTTAAAAATAAGAGGAACAACTTACCTAGTTAATATTTATGTAATTTAATAACATTATTGTGTAGTTTTTGGTATATATAAGAGGCTAAAATTTTTTTATTGAAGTTATATTTCATTTTTACTTTTATAAGGCATGGAAGGGGGTCTCTTCGAAATTTTCTAATAATTTAGAAGTCATAAAGTCAAATTCAACTAAAAAGTGTTCAAAAATAGTGTAATTTGAATCTTAAGATGATATATGATCAATATATGAATATATAACATTATTTATATGAGTTTTTATGTCAATTAACTCTTATTGATTTTGTCTGACCCTCGGTTTACTCTATGTGTCCTTAACAGCGGTTACATATTATTTAATCATTAAGGGATATTAATTTAAAAATAGGGTATTTATTTTTTATAAAATTGTAAATATATTATATTTAAGACCATATCACAAACACCATTCCAAATTCATTTATATTTTTGATTTTTATTCATATAATAAAATAATATAGAAGTAATAAAAACATTATTTCCATTTTTAGGATATTTATTTTGATTGAATATATATTTAGGATTAAAAAGAATTAAGAAAATATATACCATTTGAACAAAAATTATAAATTATCAATACTCTTAAAATTCATTTCATTCGAAAATTCATCTAATTCAAATTTTTTATAAGTTTTTCTAATTTTAATATAATTTTTTTCTTCATAATAAACATGAACATTGTCGACATTAGTCAAGAATTTATGATGCTTTTAAAATATTATAAATCAAAAATAGATTTTATAAATTTAAATAATATATAAATACATAAAATAATCATTTAAAATATTCAAAAACAAATTTTTATACCCTTGAAATAATATTCCAGTTTTCAAAGAAAAAATAGTGGCTTTTTGTTATTCATTACATAAAAAATATATGATTCGTTATAAATGAAAAATGTCAAAATATATCAATTAAAATTCATATTATATGATGAGAGTTTCATGTCATTCATATAATAGTTTAAATGAATTTTATGAGATTTTTTAAATGTTTTATCACATATTAAGAATTAAAAGGGAAATTTTTAGAATTTTATAAATAAATTAGAAAATATGTATCATCAAGATGAAATATATAATAAAATGTGTTCATTGAATAAGATGAACAAATTTATTGAAATGATATTAATTGAGAAATTAGTATTTATAATTATTTTTTGAAAATTAAATTATTTCATCAAATCCCCATAATTTCAAAATATATTAAAATTAATATGGTACATAAAAAAGTATGTAAATTTTATTAAATAACATTTATAAATCATTTAGTAACTAATTATAATGTCGACTCATAAAAATTTTGAAAACATTTTTTAATGATAAACTATATTAGATGAATAAAATGTACATATTAGTAATTGAGTTCATGTTATCTATTCATCTACAAAGACATGATTATTGGGATGGAACATGATAAATATATTACACAATGTGGTTTCTCATATTCATACTATCCAACACATAAAAAATATAAATATAGTGAAATTGAAATAAAAGTGTTTCAATTGTTTATCATAGTTCTTTTAAAGCTCAAAATTTCATATTTTACTCTCTTTCGACCATATGTGTAATTGATAATCAATTTTATAAGTTCTAAAATATCCCAAATAAAATATACTACATCCTTTATAATTTATCATTAAAATCCTATGTTTAATAAATTCAAAGGACTTTAATGAAAACCCACATCTTAAAAACCAATAATAAAAATTCCATTCAAAAATTTAAGTGGGAAACATAATGGTTACCTCAAATAACAAAAAAATTATTAAATGAAATATAGAAAATCATTGTGAACTAAAAATAAAAATGTAGTGGAGAAAATTATTTCTATTGACTAATGGTGAGTGTTATATATTATCATATTGTGAATGTTAATGAAAAAAACCTTAAATTAGCATGGGGTTAGGTTTCTATAAAATCATAAAAAATGAATGTAATATAATAACATAATTATCTATATATTCTTTTAATATTTATTTATTATAAAAATAATATCTTGAATGAGAACAAAAGAAAAAAAAATTACCAGATATTATTTCTTTTGATATGACAAATTTCTTCATTTGGTTATGATTTATTCAATTTCAAATGCATCACTTATTCTCAGAAATAAATATTTTGAATTAAAATTTCATTAAATAAGTAATAAAATTTTCTTTTATTCTATCATAATATCATTAAAATGTAAAAAAATTACATCATTCTCTAGATATTTTCCAAAACCCAAATGCATAGAAAAAGTACATCATTATGGCTAAATATTGAAATGATGAAATAATACGATGTTCTCTGTATCCCCAAAAATAATACCAAATGTTCAACATAATTCATTTCATAATTAGCTATCCATAAGAGTCCTTCAAATTATATCTCACTAAACTGAAAACCCAAAAATATAAAATATTTTATCACATATTTTTTAATATCTAAGTAACTATTTATCCAAATAATATCAATCTCTCATACATTAAAAAACAAAATATCTCTATAAGATGTTATTATACTCTCCAAAACATGCTAATAGATTACACAAGTATAATAAATAACAATAAATTAATATTAATAATATATTCTCTAATAAATTATTTCAATAGTCATTTTTCACATTTCCCTTATTATTACAATACTGCATACATACTGTACATTGAAATAATACCATTGTCCTTAGATACATTTCCAACCCTAGGGATATAAATATGACATATTCACAAACTATACGAAATCACTTAGCCCAATAACCATAAATATATCCACATAGAATATCATGTTAATGCTAAAGACGATCAATAAATATAATCTTATGTAAAAAAATATTAAATAATTATTCCTCAAATAACCTTTTTAATAAAGGATATAAAAACCCAATGGGTAGTATTCCTAAAAATATACCCCAAAATATCTGTAATTATCTTAAAGACCAATTTTTTTAAACCAAAAAATTAGTATCCATAACATAATGTTAATGGATAAATATAAACATATCAATTAATGGAACTTTATGATTGTCCAATATACCTTTCAATATTATTGGTTTATATAGGATTGATAATTTGATTAATCGTAGAGGACTAAATAACAATTTTTTTATACTGAATAGTATTCTTTTAGAGTGTCTATATGTGTTTGTAGTCTTAATCCCACTAATCACTCACTGGTGCATATCATGTTAATGAAAAATCCTCCCTATTATGATTTTCTACCCCTAAGTGAATATAATCCACAACCATATCCACACTCTTGAATCTATTTTTTTTATTTTCTAAAAATGTTTAAATTAATACCCAAACAACCAACAATTTACTAAAATTCATGGAGTTATGGACTTATGTTATTCTATTTCACAAAAAAAGGTTAATGTGGTTAATAATAAACAATAACAACTACCAAAAAGTGAAAATTAGAATTTTTATTAAATCATGATAAGGGAAGTGAATCATGAAAATTACAGACCAAATATTCTCTACTTCTTAATTTGTAATATCATGGAAGATTTTATACTAATGAGCACTATGGAAATATTATTGTTTACAATGTGGTGAAATTTCATATGATTTTGATAATATAATATCACCATATAAATTTGTTATGGTATAAGAAAATCACATTTGATACTTTATCTATATAAATGTGATCCTAGACATCCAAAAAAATATTTTTGTACAGGATAATAGCTTATTTAATGGATAATTGGAAATTTTTCTTTTAGAATTCGACTAGTCTCACAATAAGACTATCTTGTGTTCTCTAGATTCCATCATGTGTTTACAGGTTTATGGGTATTCATATACTCAAATTCATTTAAAATGAATTTTAAAAATTCATGTGACTTGAGCATATAACAATTTATAATATGTTAAGACACATTTATGGAAATAAATTAGTTTGATTTATATATGTTTATGTAAAGAAGAATTTTTGGGATGAATGAATTTATATTTTATTGATATATGATTAAGGGTACTGGTAACCATTAGAAGTTTATATAATCTTTTCTATTGAAGGAATATGGAGTCATACTAGATTGCTATATAAAATCATAACTCTTCATTTAAATTAGAGGAATCCTCTCACGACCCATTAACTAGAATATTCATTAAGAATTTGGTGATGATTCATGGGGTATAAACTTATATATTTTCAGATAGTGAACTGATGTTTACCTCAATTTTTTGGAGATATCTACTACAATAACATGATATGTATTTGTGTTTTAGCACAACATATCAACTACAAATAGAACATCAACGTGATAAATAAATTCAAACCCATGATATTGTAATATTGTTTGTTCTTTGAATATCAAAAGTGGTAGGTGTTAATAATATAATTTAAGTTATATTTCCGTGAAATAATATATTTCACTTGATCATTCATATGGATCATAAAAATAGCATTCTAGGAGAGATGTGTCAAACTACAACATATTTGAATGCTGTTCTAAAATGAATGATATATGAACCTAGTAATGATGATTATATAGAATATATGGTAAGATACATTGGGAAATACCTATAGATAAAACATTGTTTACCAAATTTTATTATGATAACCATTGTTAGGATTTTGTATTTGATTTTCGTGGGAAGTAATTTCTATGAATTTTTATTTTGAATAACAATCGGATAACTAAGACATAGGTATATGAGTCCCTTTGGTGTAATGTATTGTTTGAATATAGTATATTATTGGGTGGAACCATCATATAACTTTTCTCATGTTCAATATGTGTTTTCTGTATATAACTAGAAAATGTACACCCATATTCCATTAGATGTACTAAACATAGATGTTGTACCACTGCAGTATCATATTTATTATCTGTGAAAAAATAATGAGATATTTATTGATTATATAATGTTATGTGAACCAAAACCACTCAAATGGTCAATATGTTTTGCAGAACCTTTATCTCGATAAAGAAACATGCAAACCTCATGTTTTAATGAGGAAAATGGTATGTTTAATCAAAATGTGACTTGTAATTAAGAATTTATTATTTATCATAATCTTTACAACTTGAAATTTTATTTGATGGAATAAATATTAATAAATAAATTAGTAAAATCTGATTTGTACATATTTAAAAAAAAAAATTCATTTGTGTCAAAATAATTAGAAATGGGAAATTTTTATATAGAAATAAATGAATCTTTTTGGAAAAATATTTCACTAAATAGTAAGGCGATTTATATCTATAAATAAAATAAATAACTTTTTATGATTTATTTTAATAAGAAATATATATTATATTTTTAATTAAATGTTTTAAATTTATATTATCTATTTTCAAGACAATATATACGATTAAATCAAACATTACGCTTAAAAACTATATTTTTCTAATAATCTGTTCTGCACCTCTTTCCACTCTTATTATAAAAATAACATTTTATTTTATTATAATATAATTTGCAGAATAATTATCATAATTGAAATAGTAATGTAATAATTATCTTCTGGAAACTTCTATAATATTGTACGAGAATATAAATACATTTACAAATAGGTAAAAATACGAGTATTTATTAAGAATTTTCATATATTTTATTTCTTTTTAAAACTAGTAGTTTTTATTCAAATTTTCCTAAAATAAAAAATAGCAAAAAATATATTGATTAATCCAATTTAGGATATTTTAATCATTTACATAATGAATTTTTTTTAATTTATTTTAAACATTTCACAATTTTCTCATTGAAAACAAACATTCTCATTATGTCTGTGTGAGAAACATTAAATTGAAATTTTCATTTTGTGTGCATGAAATTTTGGAAATATCAATTTCGTATATTGAATAATAATAATTTATATTATCTAATTAGATAAATTTAATTTATTTCAATAATGAATATTATAAATAGTAAAAACTACTTACCATGGATATGTTATAAATGGTTATACCATGTGGTTGAAATAGAATATTAAGTGTTAAAAGTGAATCAAAACTTATAGAACATCCTTTTAATGTTAATATTGAGAGCTTGTATATTATAGGATCAATATTAAAAGATTTTTGCAACATTAGGAATGTGAAAACTATGTGGTACACCTTTTTCTTTTCAAAATGACAACTCTACCACTCACCTCAATTAAAAAAGGACACCCCATTCCTCTACTCATTAGACATAAAAAACAAAATTCAATTGAGTCCCCATTTAACATTTGTAACTCCACATCCAAAAAGAAACTATTTTCATATATACACAATGTGAAGAATTTTGGTGTAACCCAAATGAATATGTGTAAATAATATTAAATATCCCTTATCATACATTTTATATTTTTTCTTCATCCAATTATTTAAATTAATATTAAATATTATAAATTTTAAAAATTAAGAATATTACATACACATTGACTTTGTTTTTTTATTTTCAGGAACTATATTCTTATACTTATCCATCAAATGGGTTACGAAATCATCATATGTGTATACGTAGAACCACCACATTGTGAACCATTTTCATTAGTTTTTCATTACTATATATCATGATATGATATAATGATGGATGTGTTACTTATATACGATATTTAAGATAATTTTTCTTATTGATTCATGATATATCGTGTTCCTTTTTAGTTTCTATATCATGGGAATATGAAAACATGTTTTGCGCGTATGGTAGAATACCATCTCGTGAAGCGATGTAATTCATTAAAAATTTAAATGAGAAGTAATATGGATTATTTAAATAACCATATTTTAAATATACAAAATAAAAATATTTCTATAATTGTTATATAATATTTACATTTACTTATTTATTTCCATAATGAAAATCGAAATAATGTTCAAGCATACCTATAGACTACGTCACTATGAAGGTTGTATTTTAATTTTTTATGTATCCTTTATGGAAAAATATAAATGAATTTATACTGAATATATATAATATTTATATCATTTATCAAATTTTAGAGATTATGGATAAATTTTCGATGTAATATATAAAATAAAACATTATAATATATATGAAAAACAATGAATTTATTTTCGAGAAGGTACAATAGCATGGGTTTATTAATAATATGGTAATAATAGTTTATATGTAAATAAATATGGAAATATATATATTTATCATTTGGAAATATATTATTAATAATTTTATATTTAGTATATTGGAGTATTTAATATGTAAGAAGGACAAAGGGACTTATGATAATGAATTTTTATCTCAATTTGACTTCATTGATAAATATGTAATATTCTATACCTGTATTTTATTATTAGGTTTATACAAATTACCCTTTACTATTAAGAATCTAATTTATATTTGGATGATTCTATAAGTAATTACATCTCAAATAATATTGTTTCATCATATGTATGGTCAATCCGGATGTGAGGATTTAGTAAATAGACCTATAAAGAACATAGTACCTCCATTTGGATTTCTAGTTATTCTACCACCCATTGAGAATAAAATTACACTTGATTTACTGATCAAGGATGTGGTCATATTTATCCCACTACTTGTGTATTATAGGAAAATAACTCCCATCTTTTAGAGTGTTACAACCCTAAATGTAATTGAGAATTAAATTGGGGTTGTGACCTAATATTACCTCCTTGAGCTGAAACTTATAGATCATACAATTGTCCTACTTGGTAGTCTCTATTAGGGATCCATTAGAATATGGTGGGGTTTTTGAATCAGTCTCATAAAATGGAATATATCTATTGGTCATATTTCAAGGGACTAATCGAGGAAAATTTATATCCAGCCTTTTAAAAATATTCTATTAAATATATTATAGAGTTGGTGTTGGGATGTATTACTATGGATGAGTATTTGACATGGAACACTCTCATTTTGAGATTATTTCAAGATATAATTTGATATACATTATTTAGATTTTTTTTAAATTTCATTGGTTCTTATGCCAAGATATCTAGGATATAGTGAGAAAACATTGTATTCCTTCAATGTATGGAGTCTTTGTGTGGGAGTTTGTATTTGATTTATTCTTAGATGAATAAATATAGATATTGGGTGATTGTATTGGGAATACTAGAAGTGAGATCTCATCAACATGTAGCTGAAACCAATCTTAGTGGTTATGGAAAGTTAGAGACATTAAGAGAAGATCCCATGATATATGATCTATGGTTCAGGTCTCTTATTTTGGAATGAGTCATCCTAAATTGTTGAAATGATTCTATTGCAGGAGGTGGGGATATCATGATTGTGATTTTACAAACATCCATATACTTGATTGGAAGATATTTTATAGACTACACTGATTAAAATAACTGTAGGAGTAGTGAGGTCTCCAGGATTATAGATATGTTAAATGAGTAGGTAGAGATGTTGTAGGTGGATAATAATTATTCATATAACCAACACCACACAATGGTGGTCATCTTTATTTACATGAATATAGTTATTAGGTGAGAGGATATGTATTGGTAGTGGAGGCCTATAAGGATAATTCATTTATTATAATTATGAGTATGCTCTTTTTCATCCCTATGTTCAGTATATTACTAGTAGACCCATTATCTATAAACTAATTTCATTCTACTTCTCTAGATCGAAATGTAAACATTATACATGATACTTAGGATCTACCCTTGCATGTATATACATCAACAGGAAGTGACTTAGTGATCAGACACATCTAATAACAGTTTTAGAAGACTCTTGTCGGCAATAGATTTTTAGGAGATCTCTTTTTAACAGTGATGAAACATGATAAAATCATCTTATGATTGTATTTTCTACATAATATGTATGACTATATTGACTAATTTGTGTAGAGGATGCAATTAATCCATATTTTTTGGACACATTTCCCATTTACAAATGTTAATAAATCAAAGGAGGAGTACGAATGTCTAATACATAGAAGGATATAACTGGAATCTCTCTATATTGATTATATTACTCATGGTAATGTGGATGTAATGGGATTTCTATTTCCTTCAGTGGAAGAATAGTAAAAGGAAATCCTACTTAAGGACATTATAAGCATTCCTCCATATCATGAAATTGAAATTATTGTTTCAATTTAACCATGAAATACCGTGCTATTTACACCATATTATCATATGGATAACACAATGCATAAATAAATGGTGGTGAATTCTAAGAACATTAAAAATATGGGATTTATGGGACCTTATAGTCCACCCTAGGAATCCCCATTGTTGTTGACCAAGATGGAGGAAATGTTCTTTATATTTTTCGCGTGTTTACATCACATGAAACAGGTGAATATGAAGAATAATTGTCTACTAGGATGGATCAATTCCATCTTTGATGTTATAATAGAGGAGAGACAGTTCTCAAATATTGACTTCAAAGCCTATTTTCACTAGCTACATGGACAAGATGAGGATATACAATAAATGACGTATTTATTTGATTATATTCATTATGAAAACATGGTGATTCCTTTGTAAATGATGAATTGCCAGGATGTATTCATGGGACTCATGAAATGAATCATTAAACCTTTTTTGTAATGGGTTTTTATCAATATATATAAAATCATAGCGATCATCTAATTATTGGAGGATATTTCATAAAACATGACGATAGAAATGGATGTACATTGATACAACATAATTAATGAGAGGGTTTAAAAATATTTGCAATTTTTTTTGGATCTCAATAATTTATGAAATTCCATCTCATGTGATGGCGTAGAAGTGGAGTATTTGGATGTGCATGCAATGTTATATAGGGAGACACCTATGAATTTATTGGAGCTAAGGATAATCTATACCTACCAAACTCTTTTTTACACATTAATACATGATTTGTTTCATTAAATTACATTTAATAAAACAAATGTTATTGAAAGTTAGGGTGTTATTGGTAGTTACGTACAAAACATTACATATTGAATAAGGTATATAAAAAAAATAAGAAAAAATCATATTCATGCTTTTATAAAAACTTTTTAAACATGATTATAATACTCTTTCAAACATAAAACTACCTAGGCTAAACTAGGGACATACATTAAAAAGAGGTTATCTATCAATCTATTAAAGGTAATTATCATGGAATAAGTGATACAGGTTATAAAATAGTCCAATAAATCATTAATTAGTGGATCATGAATAGTCATGAATGATACAACATGATAATCATAACATTGGAAAGGAAGACATACTTAAAACCGTGAATCATGAACATAGGTCATGGAGATACATAAAATACTTCATGGTGAACAATTTCCCATAATGTAATTTTGTAAATTGATGTAACAAACTAATGTATCGTGATACTAAAATTATCTAATGCATTGGATCATTATCTATCTGCACCCATCATTATCATTTCATTCTCATTCTTAAGTGCACCACATAGATCATACGACATGGATTCATTCATCATAATAATAAATTAAATGGTCAATGAATATGGATTTATTAAATATAATTCCCCAATAAATAGGTATATGTTGATAATTAAAAAACCCATTTATAATGTTGTGAGTATTGTATTATCTACAATATTTTTAGGGAATCAAAAATTGAGGTGAAATTTTTATTACAAAACGATGATACATTAAAGTCCTAAAAATGACTATTGAGAGAAAATGGAATGTAAAATTATTTTGAAACCAAATGAGAAATAATAGAGACATGGAAAAAAACATCCCAACATTATACATTTGTAATTAGTAGGCATAAGGAAATGAGGATACATGAATTGAGAAAATAATACTTGAAAAATTCTTGTTGCAGTAACATATGTACATAAATATGTATGAGAGGATTAACGAGAGTAAAAATAATCACAAGTTATTAATAAATAAAATTTTATGTATGTGTAATATATAATATAATATCCCATTTTAAACAAATGAACTGAAAAATACTTAACGTAAAGGGAGTTCTTAATAAAATAGGATAATAAAAGATCCGTTACATGAGTGTGTGGAACTATTGGCATGTGATGGTATTCATGAAAGATTAGGGAATGCTGGTAGGATTAAAATGAGTGTAGGTTAGTGTTTGGATGGTATAAAATGTGTTTTAGTGAAGGTAAATGGAATCATCAGTGGGTTTATAAAAAAAATAGTGAGTTTTCATTATTATTTTAGATTCGGGTTTTACAAAATAAAAAAATACAAAAAATAACATAGTTTTTTTCCATTGTTCTACCATAAAGGACTTGTATTAATTATTTAATAAATAAAATGTATTAACTAATTAATAAATTACCAATTATGATATCGAGGTGTGTCACACTCTTAATGAAGCGATTTCAATATATTAAAATATAGTATAAGTCCTGGTGGATTCAAAATGCATTTATGAAATAAATCAAATATAACTAAAAACATGTTATTTTAAAGTGAGAACATATATTTTCTCATGTCTCCAATTTATATATCTTATTACAGTACTTATTAATTATTATGGTGTCATAAAACAAAAAGTATATTTATACTATTTTTAATTTGTACCTAAAAATTTGATTGTCTCAGAAAATATGGAAAATTTTTAAATTGGATAATTTTTAATTCATAATTCTAAAAAGAATAATAATTTTATATAAATAATAGTCTAAATATTTTATTTTTAACATTTAAAATAAAAATTAACATATTCTAAAGATGACATAATTTTAGATGAAAAAATTTTGAACCCATATAAAAATTAAACTTGACATTACAAAGATAATAATATGATTTATATTTATTAAAATATATTTAATAAATATATTATTTTTAAATATTATTTTTTATATATCCATTAATTCATCAAAATAAATTACATAATTGAATTTGAATATTAAATAAAAATAAATACTATTGTTTTATTGAATCCAAATTCAAATAATTTATAAAAAATTCTATAATAGGATAGAATCATATTATATATACTATAAAAAGTAATATACATAATTTTATTCCGAGGATATTGTTAAATATCACTTTAATACATTAGAAAACAATATATGTATAAGGTGAATGATTTTTGTACTTTCATGGGGTGTTAAAATGAACATGGTTTGGGACATTATCCCGATTAGCCAAATATTCTCCCTTAAATAGTTTCATACATTCTTTATTTGTGGGTTATAATATAGATATTGATCAATGGAAAATAAAAAATATGTTACCCCCTCAGAATCACTGAATAATGTGCCTCATGGGTTACGAAACTACAAGTTTAGTGGGTCATTTCTTTCTATGAGAATGTTTTATTTTTTAAAACCATATATTTAAAATAATCATATGATCACAATTAAGTAAATGTATAAAAAATATAAATGATACATAACCATATTTTATATTCAATGGGACCAATAATATAGTATAATTTAATATCATTTCTATAACCCTATAGTAAAATAACAACCTTAATAAAAAATTAATGAGGAATTTTATTTATAATATTTTTGGACTTTACAGTCATCCCTAATTAAGAAATTTAACCATTTAATTTTTATTTTATCGCAGTATAATAGATTATTGTAACTCTTATTCATTAACTCCTATTGTTTCCATGTTTATTCTTTAAACATATGGTAAAATTACAACACATTGAAAAGGTAAATTTTCTTGTTTAGTATAACTTTTTCATTGTGATATAATATTTTCACTAGCTAATTTAATAGGAAAGGTAATTATAAAAAGGAATAATATCGGAATTGAGTATATGTTTGGGGTATGGTTTTCAATTCTCGAGAGTAGAACATATAATACATCATTTAATTATGATAGTTTTGGTGGGATTTCTAGTTGATAGGACACTAATCCAATGAAATCGTGGATCTAAAGAGGGATTATGTACCTTGGAATAAGCATTCCTTTATTCCAAAATTTCTCCACTTTCATCCATTTGGATATAAAAATTAATATCATGTCATTAACATAAAACTATGTGTCTCATCGACAATTGTCATTATAGATCTCATGTCAACGTTGAAAAAATATGATGTGCAAAAAAATGGTTGTAACCTTCTCCAAAATGTCCTCCACAATTTCATAACATAGTATTTTGTGTTCTCCAATATCATCCAAACTTTAACTTGGTATACACCAATTATAATTAATCGCTTCATAGAGATTCATTTGACTGTTATATTTGTAAAAATTATGGTAAATGTACTCGTGTATAGTAATATGTTGTTTTGATCATATTTTTATTTGAATTGAATATCATCTACACATGTCCACATGTTTTTGAATAGTCCCCTCAGATTAGACATCAATTTGTGGGTTATTAGTTTCAGTGATGATAATATCAGTGTTTATAGAATTCTGGAGATTTTGGGAAAACATAAAAACAAATTATGGATCTCGATTGAACAAAATTGATAGAGATACTCCATAATGACTCACAACTTATCTAATTTGTATCCCTGAAATAGGACACAGTAAGAAATCATAACATATTGAAATGAAGTTAACCGTCTTTTCACGACAATCCCCAATAACCAAAAAAAATATCTTCGTTGGATTTCTTCAGAAATACAGTGAAAAATTCCATTAAAATGTTTTACCATTTACTTGTTTTAATGGGTAATGGTTTCATCATCCCTTTAGACTTATGGATTTCAGCCTTCAATTTCTAACATACCATGCACTTTTATTTACATTCATATATCTGTTTCTTAATGTTGTCCCACATGTTTTTATCTCATAGATCATGATACATATTTGTGTTTCCTTTTTTAATCTATAACATAAAACAATGTGAATCATCAAATAGTTCCTTCGTTAACATATGATTTGATGAAAGACATTGTCTTGAATGAAATTTCACAATTCCTTCATCATTAACATTAAAGGTGTATTAATTCATCCTTCTTCATGATGAATATGACGGGTATACCCTATATTGAATCCAATGGTTATAAAATATATTAATCAAGATTCAACTGTAGTTTTTTCATTATCTCAACTTGTACAATAATTTCCATTCTATATAGATTCATGGATATCAATAATACACCACGTTTATTCTGAATTTAATATTTAAAATCCAAGATAAGTGGAATACTATGAAATTTATCAATAAACCAATGAACATATTCAATATTAATAGGCATGTCTTCTAGGAATATCCTTTACATAGACCAAATAATTAGGTGGTGTCAATGGAGATTATTCCTACTCCTTATACTTTTATAGAATCAAGAGTTGATTCACCATACAGAGAGTTATTTCCTTCTTGTGGAAATTTATGTTATGTCTATTCATGGTAAGTCAATATTTGAGAGGAATTGAATCAAATTGAAAAAATGGATGTTTGAAAAAGTTCACCAGGAATTCATCAAACAAATTTTGACATGTGAGGATTTATATACTCAGCATGGAATAATTTGTGCAATTTTCATTTTAATCGACATATGTACTTACATATTTTTTTTTGTGTCTAAATAGTTATACTAATATTTTATTATATGAAGGAATGTATAGAGCCAGAATAGAAAACTATGTATGAAATTCATTAATTAATAACTAGTGTACCTATCATCTCTCCATTATCAAGATTTCAAATTAGTATTACTGAGGAAAAAATCTCCCACATCAATTATTGGAGGTTGTAGGGTGCCATTGAATACTGAACGCAGAGATAATTTTGTTTCAATGTGCCATGGTTCAAAATTTTTGTATCATGGAACAATTTGGTAATGGTTTCTAGAGAATTAATTTCATGTATCAAATTATAAGGAATATACTAAAGAAATTATTTATAGTTTTCCATCATTCCTACAGCTAGGGAATTTGTTCACCCCCTATAGTAAATTATTGTGGTGTTAATTTTACAACCGTTGGAAAGTGGGATGCTAAAATTTCAAAGTGCCGTTAGATTTCTCTATCAGATCAATAGAATAAAAATCCAAATTCATTTTAATATCCCCATACTACCTTTAGTATTCTAATATATCCATTTCTACGTTGAGGGAACGTCGAAAAAGTCCCTCCTCCTAATCAATTTCATAGATGACCGTGGATTTCGGTAGACTCGATTTAATCCCACTAAAGAAGTGGTCAACCTTTAATTCAAGGTAATAATAAAGATAGAAAAATAATAAATAAAGGCATGTTTTGTTTTCATAATATTTTATAATATTTTTTTCATATTTTTTCCTTAGGATGAGAAAATCCCATTCCATTTTCTGTTAGAGAGATAATGTAAAATATTTCTTGAAAAATAAATTCCATAATCCCTTCCACTCAATAGCTTCTATAACTTCCTTAGGATTACTATTTTTGATGAAAGTCCCCCACTGATCATATTATCCCTATATTTCATAAGAAAATAGTATAACCTTATCCTTCCCAAAAATAAGTAATGATGGATATGTAATACTAAATGGAGTTGTTGTATTTTTCAATTATTAGGGGAGAGTATGATCTATTTAAAGTATGATGCATTTTTTTCATGAAGCTCTAGATTGTAACTTGTTCTCTATTTTGGGGTTTTGGAATTCCTCTTGACCAAGGATTCTATTTATAACATGAGTTATCTATGATATTATTATAAAATGTTTTGTGAATATTTATCCCATCAGATTCAATGTCTCGTTAGTGAAATCTTCACATTTCCCATAACATTTAATGTTTAACCTATTTATCATATTTACTTCCATTGGATAGAATAATAAGAAAACAATAGATGGTAATATTTAAACTAAAAATATCATAAAAGATAATCCAATGAAATTAAATATATAACTTATAAAATAAATTTATTTCCTTTCCTTTTTAATCTTCTAGACTTCAATCTATGTAATAAATTATATATTTTCTATAATATATTATTATTGGAATTATTTTTCGTATTCCATTAATAATTGTTCATAACAAGGTTATGAATTTTCCAAATCAAATCCCCCAAGATTTTAGAACCATGTGTATAGTAAGTCACATTATTATGTACTTGGTAACCCCGAATAAGGTATATCAATCCTTGTTAGTGCTTTTACTCATAGGTTCATCCGGGATGAATCTCAACAAGTTGTACTATCTCGACATTGATGAATTTACTAGATAAACCAATTACCCTATAATTATGAAAGTTTAGGGATGTTTTACAATGCATACTCTTATCCCAAAATCATTCTATATTGTTATCAAATCATAATCCACAAAAATAAATAAATTTTTTTTATGGTACGATCTAAAAAACTATTGCTACTTATTACTCATAATAGTTGACTTAATAAATTTTATTAAAAATATTCCAACCAAAATGATAGATAATCCTAGTGTACTTGGTAATTAGTTACTTAACAATACACTGTAAACAGTGGATACAATAACATTATTTAACACATCATTATCATGCTTTATTGAAAACTTCATTAATATGAAGAAAATAATTCTTCCAATAGAAAACTGGATAGGATAAAAATGGGGCATACATAAGAAGGCGATGAAAAATAAAGACCATTAGGGGAATAAACATGTATTAAATTTTACATGTTATAAAATAATAATTTCAATGGGTAGTAAAATGAACATGATTAATATGTAATGACATAACATAATAATAATAACATGGGAAATGTGGTAACAACTAAAAACACTAAATCATGAACACATGTGAATGATAAACCACATAAACATCATGGTTGAAAAAGTACCAAAAAATAATAAAGTATAACCCTTTACCTAGATTAAATATCATGATTGTAAATTTTACCCAATCCATTGGAGCATATCTAGAGAGACCAATCATTATCATTTCATTTTAACACATAAGTCTGCCACATAAATCATGTGAAATGTATTTATTCCTCATCATGATATATTATATAATAAAAGAATTTTTTTGCATGTATTTTACCGTTTACACATATATATATATATTCATAAAGGTGAGTAACCATCATATAATAATGGGTATGTTATTTAGTAAATATTTTCTTTTTCATAAAAAATAGGTGAAATTTCAGCAGCATAACATCATTATTTATAAATTCGTAAAAATTTTTGTTGAGATAGAAAAGGTTTATTTAATTATTTTTCAATTAAATGGGATGTAAAATGGACATTGGGAGACATATATAAACATAAAAAATGGAAATAGTATGAATAAGGAAATGATGAAACTATAATAGAGAAACCAATCGTTACAAAATTTGGGCATGGTAAATGTGTGCCTAAAGTAATATGGGATGCTTATTATCTTTTAAAAGAAGATATAATAAATTATAAATAAAAAATTTAGAAAGGGGAATATTTAATATCATATCCCAGAAAATGGAACTGAAATGGAAAATACATAATATAAAATGAATGCTTGATAAAAGAAGACTGTGGAAGATCGTTTACATGAGTGTGTTAGTCCAAAGTCTTGGGAGGGGCTTCATAGAATATTTTTGGACCATTGGGAGGAATATTTGGAGTTTATGGAAAAATTAATATTTTACATAATTAGGATTAGTAATGATTAATGATATCATGGGGTAATTTATATAGGAAAAGTGGGAGATTTCATTTCAATTCTTCTTTTTGAATTTACATAATAAAATATAAATAAATCACAAACCAACCCGTTGTATTTTCCTGTGGAATCTACCAACTGGGATAGTTTTTAATTATTTTATACTTCTATAGGAATAACATATAAAAATATTACCCTTGGTGATGTGTGGGTGATTCACACTCATAAACAAATGATTTTATAATCATAAAATATATGATAATGGTTGGAGGATTCATGATGGATATAAGAATTAAATATAATTAAATTAAAATCAACTTATTTTAAAGATTAATAATATATTTGGTCATGGATCTAATTTATATTACTTATTATATAACTTTTTGGTTTTTGTTATGTCATAGATTACAAAGTCTATTTATATGGAATTTAATTTTTACCAAAATATTTGTCTCAATCAAAAAATTATGAAAAAAATTGGATTATATTTATTCCAGGATTATAGAAATAATATTAAATTTATATAATTAATTACCTAAATATGGAATTTTTTATTTTAAATTAAAAACATTCATTTACTTTGAATGAGTCTATTTTTTATAACAACAATTTTTAATCATTTATAAAAATTACAATTGAGTTCATAAATTTTATTTTTAATATATATATAATTAAGTTTTTTTACTATAAATATTTTATAAAATTATTATTTATTTCAATAATTCATTAAATCATCCAAATATTTTTCTTATTTGAATTTTCTTATGAATAGAAAAAATTATTTGTGTTTAATTCAATAAAAAATTATTTTTAAAGTAACAATAATAGAATGAAAATTTATTCATTATTGTATAAATATAATACACACAATAATAGTTATAGTTATTTATTGAATATCCATTTAATACACAATCATACAATACAAGGGAATGTTAAGTGATTGTATGACTTTAATGAAGTGGTTTAGAGGAAAAGGTATGGGCCATGACTTAATTCATCAGTAATATCTCATGTAAATGGTTTTAAAATACTTATGTCTGTGGAATAAAATTGGGATTGATAAAGCAAAAGGTATGTAAATTCATTTCCCCTGGAAGATCTAATAATTGGGCTTCATGGTGTAGGATCCTAATGGTTGTGGCCATAAATTCTATTTTATGAGATAATATTATTTTGTAAAACCCTATACTTATAAAAATAATTTTTCTCAATGTCCAATGGATATATTTTCCATGGTAATAATGCATAATTTGATTTTATTTCCAATTATAATAATTTTAAATAAAAATATCATTTGTTTTATAAATACATATTATATAATATGAAATTTAATAAAAAGATCAATTGGATTTTAATTTTTAATGGTTTGGATTGTTACTGAATCCTTATGATATAAGTATTTTGTATGATATTTGGGCTAGATTAATGTATGATATATATATATATCCTTGACTAAATTGGAATGGATTTAGAAACCTCCAATTTAGATATAGAGATTCTGGGAGGGCATTCAATATATGTTGTAAATGATTATGAGTGCTCCCATCATGAGATTTCTATAGGGGTGTGGAGTAATTATTATTCTATTATGCCCCATGAATTAGAATTGGTTTTGTTCCGAGTTAGTGGAAGGTAGTTATTTTCATTGGGTACTAGTAGTTGAAGCAACATAAGCAGAACTATGGGACTTGTGGTCAATATTATTAATGAGTTATATTTGCCATGAAGATGTGGTGGAACTAAAATTTGCGATAGTGTATTATAATCTATTTTAATCATAAGATAAACTATTATATATTCTCTAAAAAATATCATATCATTTTATGATATAAAATAATATTTCCTCTATGATTTTGTCTATGATAAAGTCTATAATATTACGAATGGGAATATAGTACTGATTATGTTAGCGAGAGATATTGATTAATGTTTTTGGTTAACGCCTCATGATGTTTTTCCTAATTTTTATCATCTATCATGGATTATGACGGTGTATAATATCAATAGTATATTTTATTATCCCACCACATTATCTACATGTTAGCATGTATCATAATGGACATGTAGACTATGTGACCTTTTATTCTCATATAACCACCGAACATTGTGTATATGAAATTTATCAATGTAGGGAGAATATTTTCATTTTCAAAGGATACATGATGGTACATATGATGTTATTTGTGGAGGTTTTGTGGAGTTTCATTCACCCCTTTTTTGGTAAATCCAATTATGGAGAATATATAACTGGTCATTTGATTTCAATTCTGGTGTATGTGTATTATTAATTGTGTAACAATGATTGTATCAGGATGACTCACTTATTATTATGTGATGAATGAGCATCTAGTTCTTGTAGTTTATCTCGTCCCCAAGAATTTCTAGAATCCAATAAGGATGAGATTGTTCTAGAATATGTGATGATGATATCATGCAATTATATATTAGAAACTACTATTTTGGATACCATATTTAGTCATACCATATAATATAACTTCATAATTATTAGATAGTAGACTTTAGTAGAAAAGATCAGTTTAAATTACATCAATGAGATAGTCTTTCTCCATTGAATTACCAGAAAAATCATTTCAAATAGATATTATCACTTGAATTATCATATATGTGGTGGATTTTAGGAGGCCTTTAGGTTTCTATAGTGTTTGAGCATGAACATTCTCGCATAGGATGATAGTTGGACGAACTAAAATAATTAAGTTCTTGATGAAATGAGTAATTATTGTTTTATGGACTACAACTATAATAAAAATGGTCTCCTAACCTTATGGTAGTCTATTTAAAGAAACATGTACCATTCAAACATCAGTATGGCCCCATTCGTGTCTTTTTATGTGAGACCCATCAACTATCCTCTATGTTTGACTAATACAGGGGAGTTATAAATCAGGAGATGAGAGATAATAGAATATTTTATAGGGATGTTTAATGTTATATAAGAATAGATGAGTGATACACAATATCAGAATACGTATTATAGAGACTGTCAATGGAGACCTTTGGTCTTCGAGGAAAGAGATAATGTGTACCTAAGTTTCTCACATCAACAAAGATTTCATAAATTAGACTATGGATGAAATATTTTTCAATTTTTTATTATCAAATGTTTATGTTTCAAAGGTCTGGTGATGATTAATTGTTTTTGGACTTCCCGTAATTGTTCAAATGGGTTCAAGTGTTCTTCAACATGTAACAACTGGTCAGGTATGTACAAAACCCATCAGATCTTATAAATTGGTTGTTTATGGTATCTAAGAATGTAGCTATCATTTCAATGTATGTGGTGTGTACTGATGATCATCATAAGAATATACTATATAATTAGTTGATTCCCATTTATTTCGTCTGGTGGAAACTCAAAAATATTCTGAAGAGAACTTGAGAGTTGGAGAACCAAATGAATGCTCAGTACCAACAACATTTTTTATTTATATTTATCTCTTTTCATTATGAAAATACATAGTATTTGTAGAATATAACATACCTACTACTCCTATGTAATTAATTGGAATATATCTTACAATATTTTTTAATCCATGAACTAATATAGCGTGAGAATCTAGTGACTAGTATGCCCAACTATGAAACTCTAAAAATATTAAATTTATTAATATTACAAGAACAAAAAATTCCTTAAAAGTGGAATAATATCTGATATAGGAAATTTATTTTATATTTGACAACTCTTTAGATTATAGAAACTTTAATTCACTGTTGTTTCAATATGAACATGGTTTTTAGTGGGTGTTGGGATTGGGCACCATTGTGGTTGGAATAATTTAATTAATGGATATAATTATTTAAAATCCAACAGAATATATTTTTTATAAATACTCATTTAATGATACTTTTATAGTTTATATGTATGTCCCTAAATATTTATATAGGGAATTAATGTAATTATTATCCAATGACGATGCCAGATCATTGATCTTTTTCACAAACAATATTTGAGGATCTCACCAAAGACAATGATAATGAATCATTCTATGTAAAAAATAAATCTAATCCCATGGTTGGAATTTTTTTCAAATTATTATTACCCTATTATATCAAATTAAAATTAAAAATAAATTATATCAATTGTTTCATCCACAAGTAAATTGATCTGACGTGTTCATGATTATATATTCATCGGATTTTAAATATATTTATTTATTAATAATAATAATAATTATTAAATATAATGTAAATGAATCATTTCCATCATTAAAATGTCCATGTATTGTTCCCATTTATTATAATTTCCCTTTATATCTTGTTCATTTCACATTCATCTTCAATGATTCATTGTCAGATGATTCTAATATTACACATTAGGACAATATTTTGAAATATTTTTTCATGTCAATTAGTTGAACACATTTTTTTTGGATTTGGGATTGATGGAATTGTATTTCTATGCGATGATTAGATTTGTGATTTGATCTGATTAAGGGATTAATAATCAGAGTTCTCAATTCAACAATAGTGAAATTCGACAAAAGATAATTCCACCTTGGATTGGGTAGTCAGATTCCAGAAAATGGTAACAGAAATGTTGATCAACCTAAAATCCACAATATCATAGTATAATTTACATTTATTGAGAAACAAAATCCATAAATGTGAACAAGAAACACACAAATAAATAAATTCCATTTGTTATATGGAATATAAACAAATAATGAATTCTATATAGGTTCTCTTGATACAACTCTAAGAGTTTAGGTAAGAATCATTTCAAACACTATGTGACATGTTCCACATTACACATGAACCGATGCAAGATTATTTTCATATATCATAGATGATACACTGGAATTAACATTCATAGGCACACATATAAGATCATGTCATCATACATTACATATTATATGTGAATGTCAAGAGTATACAGGGACAACCCATAGTACATGAGAACTACTAAATGTTCAAATGTATTTGTTGGGGAACATCTAGTGTAACCCTGAAATATATAGATCCTCTACCTCTAGTGGAAATTATATTTATATGAATTTATACATTACATGTGAGAAAAAAATATATGTCTATACCACCATACAGGAAAGACACATTATGTACCACTAGTACCCATAATGTGTCATTTCATAGGCTTTGTGAAGTCCTCCAGCATTGTTTTATTTACCATGTTTGGTTGAGTGAGATTTATTTTTCCATCCTTATAAAGATATAACTTGTCATTAAGACTTTAACATATAATATTCAACCACTATATGTGTTTGTTTAATATAGGATTAATGGTATCCCTATGTAAGTCATGGGGAGTTATCTTCTATCATATCTTAAATGTTGGGGTTCATGGTATTTTTTTGACCACAATGAACTAGTTGTTGATCAAATATATAAAATTTTGACCAAATAGGATTGGACTAATATCATCATTATCCTAGTTGAGATCCCATATCATTAATGTACTATATTTTCATATCATGTGGTTATATCATTCCATGGCCAATTGAGAATTTTCTCTTGGATGAGTTTCACTTTTGGAAACATGGTTCATGGATCAAGACTTGTAATAGAAGCTTTAACAGACGTCTTCAAAAAGTGTCATGTTTTTTTAGTATTGGTAGAGATATCTTGAGGCTTATTGAACATTAACAATATAACCTTGTTTTATATATTAATAAATATGTCTGTTTTATTTGTTGGAATTTTTTGTATTTTTGATATGACTATTCTTGATGATTTTGTTTGGTTATTTAATGGTTTCTTATTTGGTATTATTTTTACTCTCCATACATGTAATATTTCAACACATGTCACATCTTATGAAGATGATATTCCACATGAAACTGTCTAAGGAGGACAAGGAGTAAATATATTATTGTGTTCGAGCATGAATGATCGATGTTCTTACTAGTTATTCATTTGATTATTGTTCCCTCATTCTAAGCAGGTTGGACTCCATTTAAACTTTATTTGTCGTGAATTTATCCCATAACTCCCACTATATAGAATTTCATTACAATAATAGTGGTAATTAGATGAATTCACTAATTGGTAATAGTTTTCTAGTTTTAAATTTCATAAATTTCTGTGTATTAAGACGTGACTGTATGTGAATTTAGATACTGATGATAATTCATCCAAAATAACATATATTTATACTAAAGAATAGAATATTTCGGCAAAAATATTATAAGTGGTATTCAGGTTTATACAGTCATTCGTCCACTATCCATGAGGGCCCTACTGGGTCAAGGCATTCCAAAAAGGATCACACACAATGTTTGACAAATTGGAGAAATCAAATAAAATAATTTGGGGAAATAAGTTAATTTTGCAGAATGTGGAAGGTGCTTTTTTCACATGTGTTAAATGTTGGGAAATTTTGTTTATGTGATATAGTTAATGGTGGAGTGATAATTAACCATGAAAATGTTCTTAAATAGAAAATGTTTTAAAAATGAAATATAAAATATTGAAGCTATTTACATGTTGAGAAATTGTATAGTGGTAAATATTAAAGCATAATATTGTTCTCATATGAAATATGGAATTTTAATACTAAATAATAATAAGATTCTTCATATCACATGTTTTTATTACAATATGTGATTTTATAAAATATGTATGAATCCATAAATAGGGAATAAAACATCCTAATGGAGGTGTAACAACATATAAAATAACTTCATGATTTTATTCATCATACAATATATAGATTATTTAATTTGATCAGGCTATTTTTATGATGTCACAAGATAATGAAATTAATTAAATTTCATGATATACTAGTTTATGGATCTAAGTATCCCAATGGATGTTTAGAGATGATGTCATCAATGTGTTTTCCATTCCATAAATTGATGGTAACCTTGATGAATGTGTAGTTATATTTTTTCATGTGGTATAAATGAATTCATAATAATTTTAATATGTTTTATATACTAATTATATATTGAAATAAAAAAATTTTGTATAAAAGATGTTTATGACATTAATTAAATAATGGATCGGTTAAAATGTGTTTGAGTTCACATGTATAGTTTATTGGAGGTGATTAAAAAATATAACATCTATATTATATGAAGGCAGGTTATGTGTGATGTATAACTAGAGTACTAATATTTTTACCTACTTTTTCATCCACTAATCATTAGATAAGTATTAATATAGAATTAATTGATGATTTTATTGATAGTGGAAACTACAATCCATTAAAATTTATGAATAGATGCCTAATTTTTAAAATATTTCATGAAAATTAAATAATAATTAATAAATTATCGAGTGGTAAGTTTTTTTCTATTTTATTGAAAATGATTAAAAAATAAATTTGGAGGTTTTAATATATATAAAATATATTTCCAATGATTGATTTTAATATCTATTTAGTACATATAAGTAAAATATTTTATTTAGTGATAGTAATTTTTAATGACTTGATTTCCATATCAATTTGTTTCATGGACTGTGGAATTAATAGATGTTCCTAAAGGGGATTTAAAACTGGAATAATATTTTCATTTTTGAAATCACAATGACATGTGGACAATGATCTAGGAGATAAATGATTACGAAGTATTTTGTAAAAAATATTGGTTTATATTATATCTCAAATGGCTAGGAGAATAAACACAGATCAACCATATTTTGAAAAATAACATAAAAATTTATTTCTTCTATTGACAAGGGAGAGAATTCATTTTAATAATTATTTAAATTAATTAGAAAGGGGGGATTGTTAGAAAAACAATATGTATTTGTAATAATATTATATATCATTTTTTACTATGCATTAATGATAAAATATTTTTATCAATATTGGTTGAATCAATTGACATTTTTTAGTTTCTCCATTGATCGATGCAATTTTTTTGGGATCAATATCCATTGTACAAAATTGAATAATTCCTATACGAATCTATATATAAGATGATTTTTATGGAAAAAAACACAATACAACACCCTATTATGTTCCAAGAAGAATAATTCATCATTCTTAATCAAAATCATGTACATTGATCAATTTGATTACACTAGTTAGTTTGGAACATACATAAGAGATAATGGATTCTTGGGATGATAGTTATTGTAATAGAAAATTGTGATCATCGTATAAATTAAATATTATTGGATAGTCACACACTGTGTTAGCTATCCTAGCTCAATAATAGACAATGGTATGTTGGGAATTAGTGCAGCAAAGACCACTTTAGGAGAGGAAGATGATGACATGGAAGATGATTTATGATGATTTTGGTATGGAAATATTGTATGTTTTTTTGGTACATGTAAGAATCATTTTGATTTGGGTTGTTTATATTTCACTTCCCGTTTTATATTTTGGATAAATACTCATAAATATTTAATATATTATAGTTGATGATCAAGTTCATAACACAAGACATGTAAACACACAATGAGGCATAGATAATAGAATACACAAGGAAATTTTCAAATAAATTTCAAATGTTGGAAAAAGCATGTCATAGAATAATATAGTATATTAACTATGTACCTTGTGTTTTGAAGTTATTTGGGTCACAGAGAAGGCACAAATTAACAATTGTGTTTTGTGAAGCGCATTATGGATTGTTTTATCAAGGTGTTTCTGTCATTGGGATTATTCCATGACACAATAGTATAATGGGATAAATTACCACTTTAAAAATTTATAGGTAGAAATTATGTTTTATTTTTCCTTAACACAATATGTTTTGACCAACTGATAGGAGAAAATATAGATAAAATCATCAAGTCAAATTGAATCTTATGATCTATGTAGTTTGATTAAATCACGAGGAGGAAATTCATGTATTAAAGTAGAATAATATCAATGAATATTTTTATAACTATATATATTTCAATTAACAACCCATATATGGGAAATAACACCATTAACATAGAATATATAAGTCACATAATGTCCTGGTAAATCATATTTTATCATTTTCAATGATATTATGAGGTAAATATGGAATTAAAAATTAATGATCATGCATAAATTTTATGGGGATATATTTGTTTTTTATGGTAATGTTCAAATTAAAATATTTTTCGCATCTATGATTAATTTATATAATTATGAATTGGGGAATTATTTATAACCATTTGATTAATTTGGATAGAGTTAACTTTGTAAAAATACAGTTGGAAATATTAGAGAGGATTTTGAATTTTAGGAAAGTTAGTAGTTATGAATTGTAGGGATGAAATACTGATTACAATCTACATCAATATATATATATTAATTTTGGAAATTATTTAGGATCAAAATATAAAAAATTTATAGGATATATAATATGTAGGAAATTGGGATTCATTCTTATTTAGATTGGTTAAAATAAAGAGATTATATATAATTTATAATAAACATTTCCAATAAAGAATAAGGATGATTTTCCATGGTATATCATGGTAATATGTTAGTTTTTCTATGATAAAGATTATTGTATTTCATTGAAGAAGATCACATTGAGATAAATAGATCCTATTCATATTTCTGTTTCAACAATTATTAGGGATACATACTTTTTCAAATGTTGCTAATTATTAATTTTTTTAATAAAAGAAAGCTAGTGATTTGATTTAAACTGATATTAATTAAACAATAAACATTATATGTATGGTAACCAAAAAAATTTATAGATCTATATAATTATATTTTATTGTTAATGCATTTTGGTGTGTCAACACCTTTTCTGTCATATGATCTATACATTGGAAAATTGTGATTAACCCAACCAAAATAATCTATTCCATTAGTTTTTTAATTTCTCTATAATATAAATAAAGAAAAATGTTTTATTGGGTTGATAATTATATATAGAAAAATAAAAAGGGACTAAATAGAAGAATAATAACATCTTGAAAAACATTATTGAAAAATTATGTTCCACATCTAATTAAAAGGAAAATATCACTTTGGGATAAGATAAGATTAATCATAATTGTAAAATTATCAAAATACTTAATATTATGATTCATCCGCTCGTGGAATAAGTCAACTAGGTCCCTTTGTTGGACACCTATTTTTTTATAGTTTGGCATGTGGTGTTTGTAATATTTGGTTCATGTTATATATTTTGTGTATCAAAATTTATAATTATCCGTTATATTTATTTTTATCTATATCTCAAATTGGAATGGTATTCGTGATATGATATAAATATACTATAGTTATATTATAAATGTATTATTCTTAGATAGATATGTTTGTTCAATGTAATATAAATACATGAATAAGGGAAGTGAATTGAGTCCATTGTAAATATTTAAAATTAAAAGTCATTCCCTCTTTTTTATTTTAACATACGTTAAATGATATTTTCTATTTGCAGTGTAATAATTTAAGAAAAAATAAATTGACAAAAACAATTGTTTTAATGATTTTTGGAATAAAGATCACCTATACTACTATATCAATTAACTCTCTATGATCTTGGTGGTTTTCAAATATAATTTCCTGCTATATGGAATCCTCTAAAACATATAGAAAGAAGTTGAAATCATAAAATAAAAACAATTTTCTATATTGAAAATTGATAAAAAACATTTAGAAATAAGATGAAAATATATCATTATTGATGAGAAGTAACTAATACTTCATGGAAACAAGATTGGATGATTATTTGGGAGAGAAATGCATTTCATTGTTTCATTAATAACTGACATATAATGGATCTTCACCAGTTTAGATAAAATTAATTATGATGGAATTTCTAAAACTATTTCCTACATTGAAGATGATTAAAAAGATATTGATATAAGAGATGAAAATTTTATGAAAAATAGCATGAACACCCAAATGATAATAAACATATATGAATCTAGAGTCATTATATATTGGATAATTCAATAAACTATTGATAAATGATTGAAAATGAGTATAGTAGTAACACCATAATGAGCAACAAGAATAAATAATTTATATCAATAAAATGAATATCATTAGAGAATAAGTAATGACATCACACTAATATTAGTATATATATATATATATTGATAAGAATACATTTGTAGAATTTTAGTAGAATATTGTATTTATTTAGTGCAAATAGATTTAGATATTATAGTTAATAAATAATTATAATTTATTATTATAACTCGTAATAAAATCATACCATCCCACAAAAATATTTTCAATTTAAAAAGTTGAAAAATTATATTTGAACTGGTATTTGAATTTCATTATATGATATATTAAATATAAAAAATATTTTTGATAAATAATATAGATAATACATAACATAAATATCAATGACTCCTAGAAAAAACATGGAGTTCTAATGTGTAAATATAATTATCAACAGTTTAGTTAACATCAAATAAATGATTTTATATTTTCGACTGTTATGCCATATTATTTATGAAAAATAAAAAAAATATCTTTTCCTAAACATATAATTACATGATGTATTGGGATACAAGATGTGAAGATCATTAAAAAAGTATTTATCTTTATCCATAAATTAATATTAAATTAATTTCTGTGAAATGTGAATCTAGAATATGTTAAAATACATAGATTACTTACGAAAATTAATTTTTATCCTAATTAAAACTAATATAATATTAATAAGAAATTCACATAATGTAACTTCATCAAAAAAATAAATGTGAGTTGTTGTTGTATGATCAAAATATCAATGCAGATTCTCAATATACAAGAGGGGGGGTGAATTGTACACTTTAATAATTCCTTTGGAACCTTTTTAGTTGGTTATAGATAACTATGTATACCTTAGACAGGGAAAAAATCAATGTTTAACAAATTTAATCTATGAAAATCCACATCACCTCTAATCACTAACTGGTGAATTGGAACCAACGTTAACAATTTAAGATTCTACCTTAAAGCGTATAGAATGTAAACTAATCAGAGGACAAGTGTAAGGAAATATACGAAGGTTATACTTTCCTTACAATACAATATGCAGTGGAGAAAAAAAGTAGTAAAACTACAAGTAACAAGATATAAGTCTTTTAACCCAAATAGAAGGGTATCCAACAACCTTGGATAAAGGTCCTTTGATTTATACTTTCATGAAATTCAGTCTTACCCACACCAGGGTAAGCACTCGATACGAAGATCATAATCTCTATCTTGATATCCCCACAAGCCCTCAACATCAAGGTAGTTGGAACCTCTGTATTCCTCAGCAAGGAAGCCCTCCACCACCAAGGTAGTCGTCACCTCGGTCTTCCTATCCCCAGAAGTCCTCGAATGTAATCACCAACATTCAGAGTCGCACGAAGAAATCTGAACGAGCAGTTCAGTATGCACAAGGCATGAAAAGATTCTCTCTCTAGAAATCACCTTAACAGCGTGTGGTCTCTAGATCAATCAAATTGTTCACCATTATATTGAGATCTTTAAAATGAGCTCCTATTTATAGGAAAATTTCCAACGGTCATCTCCCTCCTCCAACGGTCATATTTTTCATGAACTTCGGAGGGACCTGTACACATGTAACTCAACAAACGGTTAATTTGAAACATAATGAATGAAATCATTTTAAAAAAACCATGTATAACTGAATGCACGAAATTGTTTTGAAAAGGATCATTTGTAGTAAAAGACATAAAAAATATCGGATTGTAAGCAAATTAAAAGTTCAGAGTCAAAGCAAAATGTAATTCAGAGACTATGTTATGAAATGTTCAGGTTTTGTTTTATAGGAATTCGGAGTCTGGTTTCACCTGAGATCGGAATCTTAACATACAGAGTTCGAAGTCGAACCAGTAAATGTTTGGAGTCGAACTACATAATAGTTAGGAGTCGAACTACTTAAGAGTTCGGAGTCGAACTACTTAAGAGTTCAGAGTCGATCTTATTAATAGTTCGGAGTCAAACTACTTAAGATTTCGTAGTCGAAATACATAAGAGTTCTGAGTCGAACTACTAAAGAGTTCGTAGTCGAACTTCTTAAGAGTTCGGAGTCAAAAAAAGACGAACTACTTAATAGTTCAGAGTTGAACTACTTAAGAGTTCATAGTCGAACTCATGAAAGTTCGGAGTCGATCTTCATAAGAGTTTGGAGTCAAACTCATGAATGTTCGGAGACCAAAATTCGGATTGAAACTTCATTACAATTCACATCCAGAATTCGGATCCAAAAAAAAGAATGCTCCAAATCTTTACATTATTTGACATATGTGATTTTGGTTATGAATCTAGTTTTTATACTTAAGAGAAATAAATCTATGTGTAAGAAAATATAGGTTATGGAAAATTTCTTTAAAGAAGTGAATTTTCCTTATGAAGGTAAAATTTAGATTTCCTCAAGTATAAGGTGTTTGTGATTTTCAAAACAAGAAAGAAAGGAAAAGTCATAAGGAAGAACTTCTTGAATCAACAGTTGTGTAAATCTAATTTAATTTAAATTAATCAAATAATAGTATTAACACGTACTTTGAATTCTCCAACTATTTGATTATTAGAATAACAATTTAAATATAGAAAATTGGTATTATTTAAATGAGAAAACAATTAATATTGAATTAAAAAAGAGATTTTCGTTTTCTAGATTAATCATAAATCCAATTTCTTCATTGCCCATTATATTTTTTACCTTATTTAATTATATAGATTTCTAAAATAATATATTAAATCATTATATTAGTATTAGAAGATAAAAATATCGTTTATCCAAAACTGTAGATATTTTTATGATAAAATGAGAAAGTTGGTAGTTATATTAAAACATGATTAATTTAACTATAAACTATCACAAATTTTGTGTAAATACAAATTAAAATGATTCCATAAGGCTTCGAAAATGTCGAAGGAAAATTAAATATGAAAATAACATCATTAAATAACCAATCTGAATTACATAAATTCATTCGACCAATTATGAAAATGTGATATTTCATTATTGAAGATGTTGAATGATCATTTTTAGAAGATGATAATGAGTGTATGCATTCATGTAAAATATAGTAAATCTATTTATTATCACCCATAAATATATAAAAACTATGATTCAATATATCTGTTCAATATTTCATCAAAATCATTGACCCATGTCCCATTGATAGATCATCAGTCAAATTTACTATATAAAACACTTTAACTAATTCATCTATCTAAACATATTTGTTTCTCATTTTTCATTGTTCATTGAAATGATTTTGAATTCTAGTTTCAATTGAAGTAATCACGGAATCAATCACATTATAATGGAACGAAGGTCTGCGAAGTGGTATACTATCAGCCTATAAAAACATAATTATATGACATTTTAATTATAAGACAAATGTTAAATTATCAAATTATCTTATTTAATATAGATGTGTTGTGGTTTTCAAATTATATTATCATTAATGTCTTGAACACACTCTAATATAGTCAATCTACATGGAAAATAAATATTCAGATCTTTATAATTAGATATAGAAACAGATTCATCAATAAGCTTCCCAGTATTATATTTCATATCCATTTTAAATGAATTGATGCATCTTTTAAAATATAATTTTTTCACACATTCAGTCTTATCCTCAACTGATTATAACTATGTTCAAGTAATATTAGATCAATATAAAAGTGTTTACAAATATCATTAATATTATTTCTCTAAATGAAATTGAATTTAATCTTTTCTCAAATGATATAATTTAAATAAACTATCATTATTGTGTGCATTATGATAATAAAATGGTTATTATATTAGTTTCCATAAGGGTTATCCAACATTGTCCTTGTGAATAGACTTTTCTTATGCTGATAGGAGTCAAAGACCCTTACAGTTTGAGTAGAGATACCAGGCATCCCATCGGGTCTCACCCTAACAAGGATTGCAGATATTGGGCCTGAGAGGCAAGCTATCTTAGAGGTTCATCAATGAATTTCATATCATGATTAGTGTTGGTGAGTCAGCGTACCATCTAGATTTTCTCCTATAGATGCACCAGGTACAAGATGATTTGCACATGTCGCAAAGTAGGAGATATGGTCATGCTTCATCGCACATCATCAACAGGGGCAAGTAGTACATTGATGATTGGGTGATGTTTTCAGGGTTCCTGGTGGAGATATAGGATAGAAAAGTGTGGTACATACATGGGCTATTGATTCCCCTGGTGAGTGTTTTCTGGCACAACATGAATCTATATGAGAGAATATGAGAGATGGAGGATCAGATTCGTGCTCAGTAACCAATCATTTTTTTGTTTTTTGCATTGGATTTCAGGGATGTAAAGTGCTTAGGTGGGTGAAGGTAATGTCTCTGAAATTCTGTGTAATTATTTTAATTATATGGAACTATTTTGGGACCATGCACTTTTTTGACCCGTGATTCTGAGGCTCGTTGATCCTATATCATAATTTTGAACATTCTTAAGGTATATTCAGTAATGGTGTGAGTAATTTTCCTATATTTTGTAATGATGATCAGAGAAAAAATATAATGGTACCACTGAACTTGGAAAACTGAGATTGACATATAAATGAATTATCTTCAGCTGCAAAGGTCCGAGAAAAAATATTATATTTTGAAATTTTTTACGGAAATAATTAAATAATATTAATGAATTTTGTTTATTTTGTTTCTCACCATTGAGTGGTGGATGGTGACGATGTGGTGCATCTATGAGGCAGATAAGAGGGGAATTATTAGAATTCATTACTGTTCCATTAAATCAATGTGTAATGATGTTGTAATGATGTGTAACTATGTCGTTGATTCATTAATGAAATAGCATAATGATGCGACATTGATGCACATCAGTAGTAATGAGACGTGTTTCGTTTTAGTATTCTGATGCATTGGTGGAATGAGGATTAATCTATAGGGATTATCTAATGAATGTTGGGAGAACATTATCTCAATCAAAAAAATAACGAACGCCGCTGAACATTTGCATCTTCGACACCCATTGAATATCAGATCTGAAATCTTGGAACGATGTATACGTCTTGTAACCTGGAAGGGGAAGCATTATTGCATTGAGCGTCAATTATGTAGGGGTAAATTTTCATAAGGTTCTTACCCATTCTTAATCTAAACAATTAACGTTGATTAACACATGAACATTTTAATTAGTGTATCATGATTTTATCTAGGTGGGTATATTTTTTGGTATTTTTTTTATCTAATAAGGGTTTTATTATTATTTTTTATTTAACTAATGTCTCCAGACCACACATGTTTTTAATCCTCTAACACGGTGTGCGTTTGACAAGACGAACAAGGCCTGATCTCCTCCTCCATGTGATTTTATTGAGGTCACATCCTCAATGTGGTGACAAGAGGAATCTGGGTCCATAGGAGGGAGTACGGCAACCTGAGAGGCCTAGAGACATAGATAGATCCAAAAACAGACCACCGGAGAAAATCTGGTGGCAAGGGGAATGAATTTTCAGTGCACCTAAAATGGTGGCAGTGTCCAGTAGTAGATGACGAAGGCTTGAAGTGGCATCCATGAGTAGAGGATGGTGGAAAAATATTCAGTACACAATGGCAGTAGGAGGCCTCAATCAGATGGTTGTGGCATAGGTGGGGTGACCTAGTGCCAGGTGGGTATCGAGGGGAGGGATGGGCCACGTCTGGGCTGTCGAGGTTCTTTGGCAGTCCTCGCTCACTTGACTGTTGTAGGAGGGGCCCAACATGTCTGTGCTAGCCAGACGCATCTTGGTGAGGCGACACACCACAACTTGCACTACATGAGTCAGGATTCGAGTTGGCAGTCCAATCCCATTGGCCAGACCTGCACCCTTCGAGCTAGTCGAAACTATACCATTTCTTTGGGAAATTATACGGGTTGGAACCACATCAAATTCGGTCCGGGAACAGAGGGTCCCATTGTTTAGGCCATAATTGACCAACCGAGAACCGAAATAGTTTAGGTCAAGTCAGTTGAATTATACAGGGGTATGTGGGACCATGGAGCTAGGATAGTTGGGTTGGTCCCACCAGGTCAGGCCGAACCTAAACACAACATGGCCTTATTTAATAAAATTCTAATATGATTCAAACTGAGTGTCTGATTAACATGATATTTGTGGTGATGGGATCCTGTAAACAAGGAAGATCTTTTGTAATTCTTTAAGGATGATTTCATTAAAGTTGACATGAGACGAATGTATTAAGGATTTGTTATCACAATCCCTCTATGTACGGAACCTGGCTGTTTGATGAGACCTGAGGCCAGTTGACATTCGACTCCATGAGACTCAACTATGGCTTATGGGAAGCAATATTGTGTGACTTTTTTCCCATATTGGGAAGCACTAGTGTGTGACTATGCAGGCCCATGGTATGCAACAAGGAGGAGTTCCCTAGTTGTCCAGGATTAACGGGAAGAACTTATGTGTGGCTATTAAGGCCCACAGTACACAATGAGAGGGTGTACCTAAGCAGTACTGTAATTTTGGAACACACTTATATGTGACTTGTTAGGACCACTATGCACGATAGTAGAGTTCTCTAGTAGGTGAGGTGTACAAATATGTGACTGATGATTCTTCTATCACTACCCTAAATGTATACATTATGTGAGATATCTTTTTCTTAGTGTTTCACAATGAGTATTGATGTGTGGTATTTCCTTTTTGTTTTGCGGTCCCTACATAGTACTTTGTTACTCACCAATGCATGGGCTTCACCCAAAAATGTTATGTTTGGTGCAGCTGATCATATTTTCGATAGAGACTTTGGTGGACCAAGAACTGGAGGTGCTTAGGGATACAAGATCGAATGATACTATGACAGTGGACTTGCTGGCCAAGGAAAAGGTGGGGCCTAATAAGATCTAGAGGAAAAGAAGCTCTACATCGCCTTTCAGTATCTACAGTACTCTCATGACCAGGTGGAGCATTCCATGGATGACCATTGGAGTTTCCGTTTGTAATTTTTTGTTTTTAGTTCTTTTGTTGGGATTATATTTTGGCCGCCTTATATTAGTTTTACTTGTACCCAAAATTGATTTAGTGATATATTATTACTTTTCAGTGACTGGGACATGGTTTGAAATATATTTACCTATAGGTACATCAGAAAATCCCTCCTACATAGATGTTGAAGCGTTCAATGCTAGTCTCCAGCCCCTAGCCATTGGAAGGATGGCATGGGGTAATCACAGCATGGGCCCCTGGGATGGTTCATGACTGAAGGGGTCAATCCATCTCAAATAGGAACATGTTATATTAGTGAATGAATAGTATATATTTTTATTAAATTAATATAAACTTTCAAAATGAATATTATTTTGAACATTAGATAACATATTTGTAAAATTAAATTTATAATGAGTAAATATGATAATTAAATTAAAATATTATAACAAACATGGTGCCTACATTGATGAATTCTCTCCTCAAAATGGGTTCTATTATAATGATGAATTTTGGATATAATATCTACAAGATTGTATCCCAATAATTTTTTACTGATATTATAAAATGAAAAATTGAGAATTATTTAATGTGATAACATTTATAAAATAGTTATTTGAGTTGGGTAAACGAGGGTTCAAATTAAAGGTGTGTTTTAAGGTAATTTCATCCAAAAATAATTCTCTAATTTGCAATATTTAATTAAAAAAAGATGATACAAATTTGATGAATCTTGCATCCCCTAATCATGAAAATATTAGATTAGTTTGAAATAAATTTTGATTCTTTAACACTTTATGAAACCATTTTTACACCATTTTACATTTGTCATCGTAACACAGTTTTTGTTTCTTCGGTAAAATATTTTTATAAATGAAAATAAACAAAAAATATAATCCAATTTATATATATTTATGAAAAATTGATATAATATTTAATTTAATTCAATTTATAAATATGTAAAAATTTAAATTTATGTGAAAACATAATTTAAATATAATAAATTATTCCAACAGAAAATTTATTTTAGGCATTTTTTGTTCTTCTTCCAACAAAAAATCAATTTCTATTAAAATTAGTGTTTGTATATTTTCAATATATTTAAAATTTATATTATAATAATCCATTAAATTTTTTAAAAATATTTATTTAAAATATTAATAACGGAAACTATAAAAAATGATTCGTTGTGAAATTTACACATTTAATATTAATTTATTTTATTCAATACCCCATGAAATTTCTTTCTTTATCACTAAAACATTTTAATTTTATTATACATTGGTATTATAATAATTTTTTTAATTATAATAAAAAATAAAATTGTAACCGGATTAAATTAAATTATTAATTACAATAATATTTAAAATATGTAACATATACAATAAGTATGATATTTTAATTATATAATATAATTTTGAATAATTCCATAATTAATATTTATTTTTAAAAAAATCTGAAATTTTTTTATATACTACAAATAGAAATCCTCATTATATGTATTTTGTATATGTATTCCAATAAACAACATATCCAATGAATATATATCCATTAAAATTATTTTCAATAGTCATATGTTTAAGGACTATATATTTTACAATTATTGTTCATTAATTTATATTGGCTTAAATACATTAATAAAATAATTCATCACTTTTTATCCTATCTCAACATTTGAATAATGTTGTTAAATTTTTTATAAAATTATGTATTAATAATTAGATCTATGTTCTTTAAATCAATCCTTGGGGAAAATAATTTCTTATTTATATTATTTTTTTACTTGTGATTTAACTCATCTTTTAGACTTTTTAATGTTGTATACATTAAATTGTGAAAATGTGTTAATTATAAAATTCATTATAACATTGGTTATCAAAAAACAACATCATGATTCATTTTTTCTACGTATTGTGTTTATTTTTTCTTATCGAATATTAAAAATTAAATGAAAATGCATACAAAAACCCTATGGTGGTGAATTATAATATCCTTAAATAAATTTCAAGTGAATGATAACACATTTATGTGAAAAAATGGATAGTACTTCAACCAAATTGTTTATATGTGTTAATATATCACATCACTAAAATTATGATTCCACCATAGAATATTAATCATGTTATTTGTCTTATTTCAAATTACATTTTCTATATGATCATGGAATTCAACTAGTTTCACCTCTATAGATGGATTATTTTACAGATGTTCAGCTATTTAATTTATTACATATGACTACTCATGTATATTCATCATCAAAACTTACACATTGAAATCATTATTTACAAGGGATAGGATTATTGGATATTTTGGATAATAATTTACTCTCCCCACAAGATCATGGACATAAAATAGGATAATGTGTCCAAGTCACAATGTTACCTTTTCTAGATCCAAATAACTGAATTCTACACTGATATTCTATGAAACACCTTATCTCTGGAACTGATCTACGTATATCATATATTAATATAAATAAATGTATTATACATTCATTGAACCACATTGATATATTTCAATATGGATTGAATGATTTATTAATGTATGGGGAAAATATCAGTACCTAATAGTGTCTTCTCTATAATATCATCCAATAATATTAGAGTTCAATATCACTTCCCATATATTGATTCATATGGAGTGGATTTGATTCTAGAGTAGAAGATAGTTTTGAATGTGTACTCAAATAGAGAATGATAGAGATACCAACATCGTAGAAATAAATTAATAATTATTTCATAATTTCTTATAGTGTTTTAGGGACCATTTCAAACAATAAATTGGATTGAGGACGATAAAAATTATAAAACATAAATCTATAACAAATTCATGTTGAATAATTATCCATAACATTTATGTAAACCATGGAACTTGGTCAAATTCAATTGGGAGTATTACTTGATAATTCCTTACTCTAAGACACAATGTTTTATCAATGTAAATTAATTTCTTTTAAATATTTTATATAATCAATTGAAATCACAACATGATTAACTAATAGCTGATATGTGTCCTTTAATCATAATATTTTCACTTCTGTGATGTGCATTTTGAAAAAATGACATACTTGGTTGCAATCAGTTTGTTATTTGGACTCTGATATGAAAGAAATTATTTGTAGTGAATAGTAACCTAACCATATGAATACTTATATAACCTTATAAATAGTTATATAACATAATAAATATTAAACTTACCTATGATAGTATATAAATTATATTCATCTTGATGTATGATATACATATATTTTATAATAAGTAAATAATTGTGTTAAAACTATTTTTTTGAATAAATTATGATGTTAAATAAATATTAAATAATTTATATTTATAAAATTATTTTTCAAAAACTGGAATTCATTTTTTAGATTATACACTTCAAAGAATTGTTTGGGGTATTTTATTTGGATTTTTCTAATCTACATAAATTCTTTATGAATAGTAAAATCGAATAATTCACTATATTCTCTAAAACATGATTTCTACATCATGATTGAGTCATGTATGATGTAAATGGATATTATTTCAAACTAAAATTCATTTATTACTATTATTTTTCAATTAATATTAACTACTTAATGTCTTCTGATGAAATGATAACTTAATGATTATAATATTTTTAAAACCCCTCTCCCCTCCACTATAAATACCATTGATCCTTACCTCTTATCTTCACTCCTATAAATTCTTGTTATATCACAATATTCTACCCAAATATCTCCAAATGTTTATTCCCCAGGTCTAATAGCCCCTGGTTAACTCAAAATACCAATCCTTAACACCTTAAGTGGTTTTAAGAGGATATAAACAGAAGAGGTAAATTCCTCTTTCCAATTCATGAGTTTCTTTTAAGATCTTTTCCTTTCATGTTTCTTTTCCTCGACTCCCATCACTAAAATGGGATGCTAAATCCATTACCATACATGTAATTAAATTCTATTATGATAATGTGATACTTAATTATATTCTATCATTTCCCGACTATTTATTTGACTGAAAGGGAAACACAGTTTGAGATGTGATAATTTAGCACATTCGAGGACAACAATTTATCAATTTATATAATCATATTTTATTAAGGTCTGGAAACCATTTATATTATGGTTGATAAATATTGTTATATATTGTATATATCCTATTAACGGTTATTTTCATCCTGTTTAATAATGGTATTATGTTACAATGAAAAACATGGTTGTTGTAATCCAGAACCACCAATTAACCAAAATAGTTATCTTAAAGGTTTTATATAATAATATATCTCCAATAAAAATAAAAATAATGAATTTTTATAACCATATAATCTCATGGATGTACAATAAAAACATACAGCTTCAATTCTGGACAACTAGTTCCATCATTTATGTTTATCTGAACATTAATTTAAGTAAATCCATCATTAAAACCATGTAATGAAATGGACCCGAACAGTGACATTGAACCTCATAAAAAATCTAAATGGTTATAGATGAACATAAAATGATTATAATAAATATTATACATGTATAAAAAGTCATTTATATATTAATTAATAATCATAATTTTATTATTAATGACATTAAGATCAAGAAATTTCCACCATCAGATTTACGGTACGGGATCCTCTCCATTTCTCATTTATTCAGAAATTTCCTCTATGCTTCTCCATTTTATGTGTAATACCTAATGACGGGGTATGATTTAACACCTCCAAAATACTTCACTCACAATGTACAAGTAATGAGGAACTCCTATATCCTTCATGATACACTATTAATTTTACCTCATACCATAACGATAATCTTTAGAGATTTCTACCCAAAAGACCTTTATTCTGTCATGTTGTTCTGTCATTCTTTTTACCAAAAGACAATGCCTTTTAATTTTATGTAAAACTTCTAAAAACTATTTATATTCTTCAAAATCATGTTCCACGGTCCATCCCTCATTTTATTTTAGGTAATACATTCTTTTAATGGATTCCATCCTTCATACTTCCTGAAAAGTAATCTTGGTTTAAGGGATATGCACACATTTTTTACCCAATTTCAAATGCATTCTATCCTATGATTTAAGACACCATTTCCATTATAAAATCAGTATTTTTATTAAGGAAACCTTCTTAGTTAATTTTTTATACAAATTATATTCCGATTTTCTATTTTAAATTCTCTATAGTATTTCCCTTAAAACCGAACAAAAATGTGTTAATGCTAAAATTTATCAAATTAATTTCATAGATTTTTTCACTAATTATTGACATAACTATCAATTATATATACTGATTTTACCTTATTAATTTCTATGTGTGATCTAATTCCATAATTCCATGGACACATTAATGATACACCCATTGGTTATGATTTATGTCATGATTGAGGTAGCCAATTCATTCCATGGGTGACTGTTATGTTTATGTTGTTTTGATTATGTATGATTATTTATTTGGAAACAATAATTATGATGCATAAGACTAGTGTGCCGAAGATTTTTACCAATGAATGGGTTATTGTTAAGTCTCGTGAGATGTTATGTGAAATGGTCTTAGAGGTTAGCCATGGCTTGTGCTACCATGGGAAACAAGATATGCAATTATCCTTGAACAGTACAACTATAGAAAAAATGATTGTAGGTTACCCTTGACTCATACTAAAGACATGTTTTGTATTTCTACAATATTTCTATTATTACATGATTATATGATCCCATATTTATATGTTATGATTCCATATATTCCATGTTAATGATATCATTATTTCATGCCTCCAAAATCATGTGCTTTAGTTGTATTCTTTTGTTCAATACCTTAGTTGTATTTTTAGCTCTCCCATTTTTTCATTTGTTTCCCATGGAACCCTATGCAGATATTAGGTCTCAAAGGAAGTTAAGAGTTATTTATTGATATTAAATAAATAATTATTTATTATCTCCATGTTTTATGTTTTCTATTTCTATTCTTCAATGATGCTATACTTCACGATCCTTGGATTGTACTACAATGTGTAATTATGTTTAAAATAATGTAATGTTATATGTAAATGGAATGGATGGCTACAATCTATATCACATTAGGGTCTAGTTATTTTTCAAAATTAGGAATAGAGCACATTACTGAGAACCTTAACAATGAGACTATGTATAAGGGAACACCCCTATGTTTTGGTCAGTTTATATTAAGTGGATTATAAAGAATACATGTCCATTTCTGGATAAAATTAGCTAGAGGATAATCTATCACAGATATACCTATGAGTGAAACGTCTGAAAAGCAGTTTTGGGCTTGACCCGAGGTATCCGGGTAAAAGACAGTGTCCCTTGATACACTCTTGGTAATGTCACTCCCAGTGGATATTATTTGGTAAAGTCATGAGATTAGTAAAAAATATTATTAAGGGAATATAAAAAATCCCATATTAATATAAGTTAATGTATAGAATGTGGATAACCTATATTTAAACATAACGAATCAGAAGTTAGGATATAATTATCCTCTACTTGTTTATCCTTTTATGTTCAAAATTTTCAAATTTTCCTCCATAACTATGTATTCAAGCCCTCTAATTTTACATTGCATTTCATAGTTAATGGAGGAAAATATAATAACACATTTTAAAAACCAATTTGATAGGCAATGTGAAGATTTAATTATTGACATGCCAGATATGATGGGAATGGGTGCTTGAAACATTATGATAGTACTTTCTAAACTATCACATGTTATGAATAATAACTCGAATCATGTGGAAAATCCTCATCATCCAAGGAAATATAATATTATTGTACAATATTTCATGTGGAAAAGGCCTATAATGTTTAGTGGATCTTCGTGATCCCCTTCACGCAGAAAAGTGGATGTACCCCATTTAAAAGATATTTTTCGTACTCTAGTGCTTAGAATAATGGATAGTGGTACAGGTGGTCTATATTTTTTATGGGGAAGATGATCAGTTGTGAACACTAATCAAGTATAAAAATTCCCTTGAAAAAATTGTTTCTATGGGTTATTCGGAATTCAAGCGAATGTTTTTCAAAAAATATTTTCCTTGAACCCTTCATCTAAACATGGAAATGGAGTTCCTTAGACTCATGTAGAAGGATGATGAGTCCATTGGGGAGTATGAATAAAAAATTACAAGGATTGAAATGAATGACTAGTGCTTTTTCATGAACATCTAAAGCAAGGTGGATCACTTCTTTAGTGGACTAAAGCTGATTCTAATGAAAGTGTTGGTGATTCGAGATATCGATAGTTATGAGAAGATTGTATATTGTACCACCAAGGTGGAAATGTATATTGGATACTCTTTGGGATTTTGTGGGCCCAGTGAAAATATGATAAAAATGGGGAACAACAAGGTTATATCAATAAAAAACCCATGATTGAAATAAGCCTATATTTTACCCTTGTATGTTTTGGGGTATGATGTATCTTGGGATCTTTCTGAAGGGAACCATGAATTACATAAAATGTGGAATGTTTGATCATGTTTCTAACAACTACCAAAGGGAAGTGAAAAATATGACTAATGTGGATGAAGAAAGTAAGGTTAAGATCAACACTAATCCAATGGTTCAATGTTACAACTAAATGGATCATGATCATTATGCAAACAATTTCCCTAAGCCAAGTGTTGTCGGAGTCAATAAAAAATAACATCTAGGGAAACTGGGAAGCCATTATTCTACCACTACTTCTAAGGTGGAGCTAGAAAATGATCTTTTGACCGGTATTCTATTTATCCACTAAAGAATAGTGAACATACAATTTGATTCTATTTATATGCATTATTTCGTATCTTGCATGGTTATTATAACAATTCCAACACCACCTAATAATTTGGTGGAAAATTTATATGCGAGAACATAAAATTGGGAAATGGTGTCATCCATTCATTATAAATCTTCCCATATGAACCTGTTTAGATTGAATATCCTAGAAAATATCTTCATAAATTCATTAATAGAGTTCGACAAAATCTTTGGCATGGATTGGTTATCATTATACATGGACAACATCAACATTCTGGAAAGGGAGGTCACTCTTCACATCCTGATGCATTCCTTGATTGTATTCTAGTGTATGGGGGAAGATGACTCTCCTTTAATGTCATCATCTCACGTGTGGATATTGTTTCCTTATGAGTAATAATTTCTATCTCAAATGATTGAAAAAATGGAGAAAATAATGATTGAAGACATTCCTATCATGACATATTAAACTAATGTATTCCCTAAAGAGTTGACTAATCTTCCTTCATATAGAGAGGTTGAGTTCTAAATTGAACTCATCATTGGATATCATCCAATATCAATAAAAGCTTATGAAATAGTCAATGTAGAGCTGTAAGATCAGACGAAGCAGTTACAAGAAAATCCAGAGAGGGGTTATATATGCCATAGTGCTTCACCTTAGGGTGTGCCAGTCCTTCTAGTCTAGAAGAAGGATGGATCAATTCACCTCCACCTTGATTATCATGTTCTCAATAAAACAATAATAAATAATATGTATCCCCTTCCATGGATACATGACTTGTTCGATCAGCTTTAGGGCCAGTTATTTGAATTAGGTGGACCATTGCTCGAGATACCACTAATTAAAGGTGAGGATGGAAGGAATTTCCATGGATATATTTACATTGAGGTAAAGATTCTATGAGTTATTAGAGATTCCCTTAAGACTCACTAATCCTCATGAATTTTTCATGTATTTAATGAATATAGTCTTTAGATTGTACCTCGATAAATTTGTTGTAGTCTTTATCGATGATATTACGATATACTTCAACTACAAGGAGGAACACAAATAGCTTTTGAATTCTGTGACAATGGCATTTAGAAGGGTGAGGTTGTATGAAAGGTACATTAAATGTGAGTTATGAATGGAGGATGTATAATACATGGGGAATTTTATCACTAAGAAAGTGATGTCTTTGGACCTTTACAAGATAATGGATATTGTAGAGTGTCCCAGGACAACATCTGTAATAGTGATCCTTTGCTTTTTGGTCTACCTGGGAATTATCAACGAATTTTAATGAACTTATAATGTTTTTAGAAACCAATAACTTAGATGAAATAGAAGGGAGTAACATTATTATGGACCGAAGAATGTGAAGACTACTTTAAGGAGTTGATAACATGCTAATCGCTGCACTAGTACTCACTCTCCCAACATGTGGAGAACTATTTATGGCATAAAAGGATGATTAATAGAAGGTATTTGTTAGGGTGATAAGTAAAAAATGATAAATTCATTGACTACACCTCAAGGTAGCTGGAAATCATCATGAAAAACTACCGCACACATGATCTGGAGTTGGAGGCTATGATTGTTGCGTTGAAAATATGGAATCATTATCTCTCCAGGGAAAAGTGTGACATATATACTAATCACAAAAGTCTAAAATATGTATTCACAGTGAATGAGATTAATATGTGCTATTGAGGATGGATAGAGATCATCAAGGTGTATGATAACTTAATCCACTACCATCTCGATAATGAAAACTAGGTGGCATATGCTCTAAGTTGATAGGATCATGAATTTTCAATGATGAGAATTCTAAAGGATATGATATTCATAGATTTTTAGAGTATGTACATGGGAATCATTTATCTAGGAACATCGTAAATCCTTCCTTAATTGATTTCTCAACCATCTGTCATGGTGAAAATAATGGATGATCAATGAAATGATGTGGAAATTATGAAAAGAGTGGATATTATGAGAAATGGGAAATCCTCTGAGATCATGGATGATAAGGATGGAGATGTAAAATTTGGGTGACTTTTATGTGTACCATCTAATCCAATGATTAATAAGGGTATTTTTAATGTCACACATAACTCAAAAATAATTATACACCTAGGAAGAACAATGATGTAACATGATCTCTAAGAAAACATTTGGTGGGAAAATATAAAAAGGGAGATTGTTGAATATAAATCAATATGCTTTGTAAGTAAACATGTTATGTATTAGAGTAAAATTAAAAGTGGATTATGCAACCACTAACCATACCAACATTTATGTGGGAGAAAATTATCATTCACTTTGTCACTGGACATCGAATAACATCCAGAGAAAATATGTTTTAGTGGTTATTAAAGATCATCATACAAAGGCAACTCACTTTATCACGATTCAAGAGGACTTCAAATTAGATCATGTCGCATGGATATATATAAAAAAGGTAGTAAGGTTTCATGGAGTTCCACTAATTATTTTATTTGATCGAGATCCATGATTAACCTAGATGTTCTGGACAATTATCCAACATACTCTTAGAACTGAACTGAATTTCAGTATGGCCTATCATACTCAATGTAATTGAAAATATGAGTGAACTAGTTAAATACTAGATGATATGTTGAGAGAATTTTATATGGACTTCAATGAAGGATTGGGCCAACATCTTACACTGGTTGAATTTTTCTATAATAATAGATTCCACTCAAGCATCCAAATGGATCCATATGAAGACCATTAATGGAAATGGTGAAAAAAATAAAAGGTTTAGGATGATATCAGTGAGCGTATGATAATAGGACCAGAAATTGTCAATATAATGGTTGAGAAGGTGAGAACTATTCAAAATAACATCATGGTAGCACAAAGTCAACAAAAAGGTTTATGTAGACCACCATCGATGAGACACTATGTTTAAATTCGGAGGCAGGGAATTTCTATGCATATCTTGTGGGATAAGGTCATGAGTTTTGGAATGAGAGGGATGATAAGTCCCATGTACATAATTCCCTTCGATATCTTTGACCATGCCAAAGATGTGGCCTATTGACTAGAACATCCACATCCCATGGAAAAATTACATGATGCCTTTCATGTATCCCTTTTAAGGAAGTACACACCAGACCCATCACATTAACTGTAATGACCCAAATTTTCATTAATGGAAATACCTCTTGATCTAGTTAAATGTCACTTTATGTAAAATGATTATATAAAATATAAACTTCTTTGGTTAAGAATTTTGATCGTTACTTTTATAGTTGTTGATCAATGATCACATGATTAGTATAAATATAGGGCTTTATCAAATCCAATTTACTCAGACCAAAATAGAGATGGCCTCATCTAGTAGAATTGCTCCATTCAAAGATCATTTGTCAGAGCTCAGAAAAGAGGTTGCGTCCTTGGGATTCGCCCTTGACAAAGCCTAAGCTGAGTTTCATCATGTCAAACTCGAACATGACCGTCTATGGGAAAAGTGGAAGTTGATAGAGATTACCACTCGAGCTATGTTATCGGATCCACCCCCAGAGTCTTTCACCATCACACACCTCACCCTTAGGACTTATGCGACTTTTTTAAGGGGTTATGTGACAAATCGCTACTAATATGGTCATGTATATTATTTTTTTGTAAATAATAATTAATATACCTTCTTGTCATTATTGATACATTGGAAATAGTTTTAAAGTACAAATAATGTTTTTAGTTATTATTTAATTAAGAAATGTATTTTATTAAATTAAGGGATTTTTTAATTAAATAATATTTTAAAAAAAATCTTATTATTATTATTAAATAAATTTTATTATATATAAATGATCATATGAGTGAAGGATGGCGGCTCGTGAAGGTGCCCTCAAGGGTGAAGGTGTAAACCCTAATCGGGGTGATGATGCGGAGAATTCCAGGGATAAGGATGAGGATCACATTAGACATTATGAGCTCTTCACTCTCTATGCTAAACAAAAATCTGATAAAGTGATTCCTAATGATGTCTCTGACTACGGGAGGAGATTTGCGGATGTGGATAAACAAGCTGGAGGCCTATCCGTCATGGATTGTAACACTGGTGGTTCGGGAAGAATCATTCGAAATGGTCGTGTTGCACATGTATCGGCCAATCAAGCCGCTGTTGAAGAAAGGGTAAAATTGTATAAATATTCTGTTGTTGCTCGGGTTGTGGTTCCAAAAGGGGTATCTCCTTGGAAATTTCATGACCTCTCAAGCAGGTTGGCTAAGATTTGGGGCTTCAGTGACTGGAAGATGACGGCCGTGGGTAAAGGCTTTTATCATGAGGTCTTTCCCTCTAATGAATGTAAAAGGCGCGCTGGGAGCTTGGGATCTGTTCCTCTACATCCTAGATTACTTCGGATTCATGAGTGGGATCAGAACATTGATCCCAGCTTGGTTAAAAACATCTTTTCCTAGGTATGGATACGTATTCATAAGTTAAGCTGGATTTATTGGCATCCACAAATTCTGTGGGATATTGCTTCCTCTGTTGGTAACCCTATTAGACATGATAAACAAACAGATAACCATAACTTTGGTCACTTTTCTAGGATTTTAGTGGAGGTCGACATGTCAACTACCTTAGTGTAATAGGTAGTCTTTACTACTAGGGATGATAGCATCAATGTTGAAATTGGATATGAGAGAAAGCCAGAATTCTGCCTCAATTGTCAATTCTTTGGTCATATAATTTCATAATGTAACAGGGATAAGATCTGTTCCTCTTGTAACTATAGAGGGAATGATGCTAGGAGTTGTCGATGAAGGACAGCTGATCAGGGTAAATCAAAACTAGACATTGTCACTAACAATGTAGAAGAAGTGATTGACAAGGTTGATGCTCAGAGATCCAATGTTGATGTTGCACCTTATGATGTAGAAAGGAAGCATAGTCTAGAGAACCCACCACAGAAGGAGGCCATTGTAAAGGTGTTGAATTCTATACAGGAGGAGACTACAATGGCTGATGCTCACAATGCCAATTAAATGAGTAAAATTCTAGACCCTCAGCATGAGGGTGATGTGCCTGCTGGTCTGGTGGTTATTGAACATGATTCTGATGGTATACGAACACAAGTAGGGAAGGGCTGTCCATTTGTGAATGAGGGATCTGGTGCTCAGATTATAACTGATAATGAAATGAGTAAAAGTCTGGACCCTCAGCGTGAGAGTGATGTGCCTGCTGGTCGGGTGGTTATTGAACATGATTCTGCTGGTATACGAACACAATCAAGGAAGCGCTGCCCATCTGTAGATGAGGGATCTGGTGTTCATATTATAACTTAATCAGTGATTCATCATCCCCCCGTGGGTGGAAGTCTAATGGCACAACCCACTATGTATTCAAAAGAAAATTTCTCACAAGTACCTTCTTCTAAAGCTGTAAGAAGGAAGTTACCTGCATCTCTTACAATGCCTATTGATTTAGGGAATAGGTTTACCTCTCTCTCTAATGATGATGCTAGAGTTGGATATGACTCTAATGATACATTAGATGAGAATAAGTTAGACCCTGAGGAATGATTAGCTTCACGCTATGCTGGACCCTACACAAGACTGAGGACTTCTAATCAATGAGGATTATTTTTTGGAACTACCAGGGTCTTGGGAACTCTCCCATGGTTAGAACCCTAAAGCATATTATTATGACCAACAAACCTATGTTATTATGTATTGCTGAACCAAGAATGAATTTTTAAAGATGGATGGATTTTAAGTGGATTAATTTCGGCTACTCACATGTTTCGGCTAATCAACATGTGAATGGGAATGAAACATTATGGGCTCTAAAACACAGTAGTGTTACCATTGATTCCGTTCAGAATGATCAGTAGTCGATTACTTTTTCTTGTTGCTTTCAGGAGAATAGTTTTTGTGTGACCTTTGTGTATGCTTTCAATCAGTATATTAGAAGGTGACCTTTATGGGAATCCCTTACTACTATTTCTGACAACATGTCTGCTAGATGGATTCTGATTGGAGATTTAAATACCATTCTGGGGCCAGAGGAAAAAACAGGGAGCAACTTTTGTAGAGTTTCAGCTAAAGATTTCTCTGCCTGTATTGATCAATGTAGGATGCATGAAGTCCCAATTTCTGGTGTGGATTTTACCTGGAGCCGGTGTACTCTGAATGGTAGACAGGCAAGCAAGTTAGATAGATGTCTAATTATGTTGGATAACAGTAGTGAAATGATGGAAGTCTCTGGGATGACTCTTCACAGGATTCATTCGGATCATAATCCCATTCTGGTTGATATATTTTTCAGTTGTCTAAGGTCTGCAACATTACCCTTCATGTTTAATAATGCTTGGCTGGTTGTGCCTGGATGTAGGGATATAATATCAGAGGCTTGGAAAACAGATGTCATAGGTAGCTCTCTGTTCATTCTGTATTCTAAACTGAAAATTTTGAAATCCAGACTCAAGGAGTGGAGTAAAATGACCTTCTCCAACATTGATAATGATATTAAAGAAGATGATTCTCATTTGTTGAGCTGTCAAAAGAGGAACATGTAGCAGGATAGTCTATCAAAAAATGAGATGGAAGCCGTTTCAAAGTTTGATAGTCTCTTGTCCCTTAAGGAGAATCATGACCGAAAGCAGCTCAGTATTAAGTGGCTCAAGGATGGGGTTAGAAATTCAAAATTCTTTCATTGTATGCACAAGGAGAAAAATGCTAGAATAAATCTCAGGGATTTAAATATTGATGGTAATATGTTTACTTCTGAAAATGACATTGTCAATGGTGTGACTTCCTATTTTGAAAATTTATACTCTGGCTCTGGTATGAACAACCTTGATAAAATTATTAGATGTGTTGAATCCAGTGTTGATGATAATCAGAACTGAAATATTATTGAGACTCCTTCCCAAAAGAAAATTCCTCATGCTCATTTCTATTTATATATGGACAATACTTCTGGCCCTGATGGCTTTACAAATAAGTTCTTTATGTTATACTGGGATATTATTTACATGGAAGTAATCAGTGCTATCAAGGAATTCTTTCATCACTCTTATATTCCACTTGGGATGAATTCCATCTTTATTGCATTAATCCCTAAAAAGTAAAATGCCTTGGATATTAATTATTTCAGGCCTGTTTCCATTAGGAACACGATTCCAAAAGTAATCAGCAAAATCATGGCTATCCAATTAGGTGATGTTTCTAAAAGTCTTGTCTCTAACAATCAGTTTGGTTTTATACCAGAATGAAGGATTCAGAACTGCCTCTTCACTGCTTCAGAATGCATTAACATCATGAGAAACAAAGTTCCACATGCTAACATGGCCGTGAAGATTGATATTGCAAAGGCCTTTGACACTATAAGGTGGGACTTTATTTTTTTAATTCTTAAGATGCATGGCTTCTCAGAGAAGTTTATTGTTTTGGTTCATTCCATTTTGAAAAGTTCCCGACTATCCATTCTTATTAATGACTCCCCCAGGGGGTTTTTCGATGCACAAGAGGGGTCTGGCACGGGGATCCTTTATCTGGGCTTCTATTTTCCATGGTGGAGGATTACCTGATTATGTGTATTCATGATCTTGTCAACACTGGTATTTATCAAAGAATGAGGGAAGAAGGAATTTATTTTCCCCATCACATTTATTCTATGCTGATGATATACTTCTGTTTTGTAATGCTGAGAGGAAGACAATTTTTTTCATCAAAAGTATCTTCTCACACTATGGAGAGGTTGCATGTCAGGTGATCAGTTGGAACAAATCCTTTGTTATCTTTGGGGAAGGGATTAGAATTTCGAAGCAAAATAGGGTTTCTCGTAGGCTCGGTGTCAGAAGAGGCACACTGCCCTTTAATTATCTAGGGGTTCCCTTATTTTGGGGAAGGGTGAAACATTACCATAGAGAGGAAATTGCTCTAAAAATTACCAATCAGTTATCAAGTTGGAAAGGGAAGACAATGTCTCAGGCTGGTAGAGTTTTCCTTGTCAATTCTGTTATTACATCTATGTTTGTCAACTCTTTTTCTGTATATAGATGGTCGGCACTACTTCAAAAGGAATTGACTGGAAAGATTTGGAATTTCATTTGGACTGGATCTATTCAGCAGAGAATGCTTGTTACTGTTGCATGGAAGGATTGTATAAATCCACTCAAAATTGGAGGGATGGGAATCAAGGATGCTATAATTTTCAATAATGTTCTTCTTTAGAATTTCTCTTGGAGGCTTCCCTCTAAGCCTAGATTTTCTTTTGATTTTCTGGTTGGCAGGTTTGTGGACAAACTACAAAATAGTACGTGAAGATTTCTAAAATCTTATGTCTATCCTTCAATTAAGATTACTTATTTGTCTATTATGTCTCAGTCAATTTGGTTGGTCTCTTCTGATTCTCAACTAAACTGCTGGAACACACCATGGCTGTCCTCTCCATTAAAAGATCATGTTACTATCCCCCCCTCCCTGGGAAATCTCTCAATTTCTGATCTGCAAGAAAACTTGATTTCTTGTGAGATTATTCCAAATAATCATCGCATGGAAATGGTAAATTATGATTATTTTGGTAGTGATACTTTGATATGGAAACCTGCCCTTTGTGGGGATTTTTCCAGCAGGGATTGTTACAGTATGCAGTTTGAAATTCCTTCTTGAATTCCTTCTTGGCTGGCAGGTTTTCATCAACCATACATCTCTACCAGTGATGTTATGTTGATATGGCGGATCATGAAGAACATAATGCCAATTAAATGTGTGTTGCAGTGTGCTGGACTCAACCTGGCCTCGGTATGTCACTTCTGTTTTAGTGGAGATGAGACCCTTTCACACCTGTTCCTTCACTGCATTTTTTCTGTGCGCTTTTGGAATTATGTGGCGTCAATATTTCACTGTTGTCTTGATTTCTATTCTCTTGAATCGGTGTTAATCTCTCCCTTGAGGATTGATATCAGTGATCAACTAAAATCCCTATTTACTGCTGCTATTACATCAATTTTTTTCTACATATTGAAAGCTCAGAATTCTGTTATATTTAACAATGAAAATCCATGATTCCGGGATGGTGTCCTGCACATACACCGAAGTATTGCAGCTTTTTGCAGGAGCCAAACTGGGTCTATGCATAATGATATTTCTGACTTTGTCATCTTGATATCCCTTGGTGTTAGTGGTAGGGAACGAAAGCCTAAAATGTTCAAATATATTAGGTGGATTCCACCAATTCCAGAGTGGCTGAAGGTGAATGTTGATGGAGCGGCCGACGGTGCGCCGGGTCCTACTGGCTGTGGTGGAGTTTTCAGAACTCATCAGGGATTTGTGAAAGGATGTTTTTTCCATTATATTGGATATTCTCATGCTATTGAAGCTGAACTATGGGATATTATCAAAGCTATCAGGTATTCAGTTCGTTATGGTTGGCATTGAATTTATTTGGAGTCGGATTCGTCTCTTGCTGTGCAGATTTTGAAGGATTGGTCTCAAAATGTTCCTTGGAGTATGATGCCCTCATGGATCTCCTGTCTTAGGCTTGCCGACAGCTTATGCCTTGATGTCTCTCATGCATATCATGAAGCCAACCAGGTCGCGGATGCTCTATCAAAAACGGCCATTGTGGAGGTCAGTTCCAGCTGGTCGTTTGTCTTGCCTTTCTATTGTGAAGATCTGAGTAGCAATGATAGGAATGGGGTTCTGTACTCAAGGCTTTATAAGGCCTCTTGTTCTTGATATGTACTGTATTGTTTACTTTTTTATTTATTAATTTTAGTGGGAGCAGGTTTCTGCCTGCCTCCTGAACCTTCTGGCTATAAATGATCATATCATTTTATGAATGCAATTACAATTTTTATTATGGTTTGAAATCCATTTCTGTCAAAAATCGCGAATTTTCGATAAATTTCGGTTTTTATTTTAAAAATTAAAATTAACATATTTAGAAAATTATTTTGATAAAATAAAAAATATTTCTGGAATCAGGACGTTGTAATTATTCAATGGTGAATTCTTCATAATTTTCTGAGATAATCGAATTTTTGGGTAAAAATTAAATACCGTTTAAATATAAAATGAGTTTTTTGACATCATAATGACAATCTAGTGATGTAATAAAATACTATAAGTATTACATTCGGCCAATATATGTTTTACCAGTAAAATAATGTGATTTTGGGTTTGATTTACTTACTTTTCAAAGGATTAATGGACCCCTCATTACTTATTAAACATCTAGTGTTTTTAAATTTATTTCCATGGGAGTGTGACTCACCTCCACATAAGAAACCCCATTATTTGAAGAAGTTATGAATTTGGCCTTATAAATTATTTTTTTTCATCTTCCCTTTTCCAAAAACCTTGGGCAAAAACCATGATCTCATTAGTGGTTTGGATTAGTTTAATGTAAGGGGTCCCAAACCTAAATAATAAATAATTCACTCACCTTTTCTATATAAACCCACCCAAGCTCACACTTCCACCACACTCAAAGACTTTGGAGTTCATCTAACCTCTGCCCTAATCTCTATATAATCTTCCCTATGTGCCCTATACTCCCAAGAAGCCTCTCTCAAGCCTCTTTCAATCCTTTGGAATCACACTTCCAAGTTATGGTTTTTTTCTTCCTTTCTCATTTTGTCTAATATTCTTTAAGTTGTTTTTCCCATTAAATTTTAATGATGAATGTTGGGGTATGGTTTCACACCTCCCTCATACTTCCCTCTTTATGTTTCAATGATGGGATACCCCTTTCTCTCTCATTAAATTCCTCCCATGTACTCCCGTTACTAAGCCGAAATTCCGAAATAAACTTCTATCTCCTCATTTACATTCAAGCAGTTCTTTTGTATCATGATTCTAAATTCCATTAAAATTTTTGGTACATGAATCAATATGAACTCATTAAAATAAATTACATTTGAATATGTTGTGTAACCCCTTTCTCTCTCATCAACCATTTTTATGAATTCTTATATCCCGCTGTTATGCTGCCGAAATCACACCGATTTTTCTAAGCCAATGCCATTGTGTAGTGAATGCCATGCCCCTTTCTCCATAAAGGGTATTCACCATTATGCATGTTTACATATTAATTATAATGTTTAATGTATGAATTCCACATTCCTTTATCGTGGAATAAATGATTATGTTTTATGAATCCATGTTTTATGATCCATGTGGCTCACTTATGCATGAAATTAAATGTTTAAGAAGGTTTCACCCTTATAGCGCTCCATTGCATTGGGTAATGTATAGTATCATGATACTTCATGTGAAATGAGTATTTAATCATGCTAATTCATGTGCAATGAGGGTTTACTCGTGCTTCATGTGCAATGAGAATTTACACATGCTCCATGTGCAATGATCCTTGGCTCATGCTACTTCCATGTTAAGTGTTGTTGCCACATTTCCATGTTATGGTTATCATGATTTATCATGGATTTATATTCATGTTTCTCTTTTTATCTATCGATATACCTATTTTATAACATGTTTTGTACTCCTCATGTATTGTATGTTTATTCCCTTACTGAGCATTATAGCTCACTACTTTTCTTATGTATGTTCTTAGGTTATCCCATGCAATGATAAGTACGGGGGAATATAGTGGTCATGTAAAGGAATATTTCAATAAAGAAGTTATATTTCATGTTTTAAGTTGATATTTAATGATCCTAATCCTCAAAGACACCAGGCCTCTTGATCATCCTTATTTTATCACGTGAAAAGTTTATGTAATAAATCATGTTTTTGTTCTAATAAACGCAGGGTTGTTATAGTTGGTATCAAAGAAAAGGTTTTGTTATTTTTGGGATTAGAATTAGAAAACTATTTTAAAGCCTTATGGACAATACTAAGAATAATAAAAACATCCCTATGTTTTGGTAAGTACATTTTATGTGGTTTATCATGTAAATACATCCCTGTATGGATAAGAGCAGGTGGAGGCGGCTCTGGAACAGATGTATCTAAGGTGTAAAACCAGAAAACACTGCTTTGAGCTAGACTCGAAGGGGAACTGGTTCATGACAACGGGCCTTGTAGCACTATTGGATATGACACTCCCAAGGGATATGTTTTGAAAAATTCAAGATCATATTATGAACCCTTATTAAGTGAATTAAAAAAATTTCCCAAGGAATATATGTTAGAATGTATATCATGAAAATCCTAAGTTGAAGCCTATAGACTCAGGAGTTATGTAAATAAAAGTTTATCTATAAGTCATCACCTTTTTTCGTTGGATTACCCTTTATGAATTTCCCCTTAACATTCCTTTTATTCCCGCCAATGGCCGGTAATAGTAGGACTCGGGTTTACAATCGATGTGAAGATCAGTGTGATGACTGTACTAATGAGATGCCCAATCCAATGGGAGCGGGAATCACAAACATTGTCATGCTTATCTCTCAGCTAAATCATGATTTGAATAGGAAAACAGGTCAAGAGGAATGTTAAACCCCCCTATGAATGAGCAAGTCGCTATAGAGAGCGTTATGAGATAAAGGCCTCCTACCTTAAGTGGATCATCTATTCCCACGATCGCTGAACAATGGATCAACTCCATTGAAAAAATCTTCTAATTCCATCAATGTTCTAATCCAGAAAAGGTTCTCATGGATGCTTATCGTATGGAGGGTGAAGCTGATCAATGGTGGATGTTGATCAAAAATACGAATCCTGAGGAGGAGATCGATGCATTGGAATGGAAGGATTTCTGGAAGATGTTCTTCGATAAATAATTAATGCGCACCCTCCGGCTTAATATGGAAATGGACTTCCTTTCCCTAAAGAAAAAAGATGAAGAATCTGTTGGAGCATACAAGGAAAAATTCACAAGGATTGAACGATACGCTTCCAGCTTTGTTGTTACCCCCAATGCAAGGTTGAAAGATTCATTGGTGGGTTGAAGCCTAGCCTGCGGAAAGAATTAGTGATCATAGACTTCGACAGCTATGAGGAAATTTCCCGATGTTCCCTCAAGGTCGAAATGGAGATCAGGGAATCATAGGGGTATCATGTGGACATGAAGCGTAAGGTGCACTTCAATGTTGGCGGTCCGATGGATAAATCCAATGGTTCTAAGAATATCCAACACCCCACATTCCAAAAGTGCGGAAAGAAGCTCCTAGGAAATTTCCTCAAGGGGACGAGGAAATGCATTAGGTGTGGAAGAGAAGGGCATCGGTAAGAAAAACCCACAGCTGCAAAAGAGGAGAGGAACAGTCCATTAGAACCTCAACGCATTGTTCATTGCTACAAACTGCAAAGAACTGGGGAATTTTTCAAATCAGTTCCCTAAACCAAGGGTTTTCGGAGGGAACCAACAACCTCCAAGGAATCAAGGAAGAGCTTCTTCCATCACTTCTGCTGAAGAGAAACCTGACAAAGAAGTGGTGACAAGACACAAGTTATTCATTCAAAAATAGAGAACGTACTTTTTGATTCATGTTCTACACATTCTTTTATATATCGAATGTTTAGTAAAACAATCCCACCACCACCACAAATCATGGAAGTGAAGATGTTAGTGATTACGACAAATGGGGAAATCATTGCATTCCATGAATATAACTCCTCCCTTGTCATAAGCTATTGATTGAATTTCCTAGCGAACCACATCATACTCCCTCTAGTGGAATTTGATAAAATTATTGTCATGGATTGGATTTCCTTATATATATCCAACATAAATTGTCGGGAGAGTCAAATCACACTCCATATGGAGAATCGACCCCTGATTATTTACAAGGGTAAGGAGGATGATGAATCTACTTTACCTCCAAAATCCCAAGCATGGATATCACTGCCCTATGAGCACGCGCATTTGGATTAGATGATTGAGTCCAAGGAAGAAATTATCTTTGAAAAAAATGCCTATTGTGAGGGAATTTGCTGAAGTGTTTCCCGAGGAACTTCCTGGTCTACCTCCTAAAAGAGATGTCAAATTCTCAATTGAACTTATAACATGGCTCTACCAATATCCAAGACTCCATATAGAATGGCTATCATGGATCATGAAGATTTGAAGAAACAACTACAAGAGAATATTGATAAAGGGTTTATATGCCCATGTGCTTCACCATAAAATGCACTAGTCCTCTTCGTCAAGAAGATTTATGGGTCAATGCACCTTTGCACTGATTATCGTGAACAAAAAAAATCACGATAAAGAACAAGTATCCTCTGCCACTGATCGATGACTTGTTTGATCAGCTGGGTGGAGCATAATACATCTCTATGGTATATTTGAAGTCGGGATATTATCAAGTAAGGGTGAAGAATGGAGATGTCCACAAGACGGCTTTTCGTACAAGATACAGGCACTATGAATTCATAGTAATGCCTTTCAGACTCACTAATGCTCCTGCAATCTTCATGGACTTGATTAAAAGAGTCTTTGAATATTATCATGAAAAATTTGTGGTAGTCTTTATAGATGATATTCTAATATACTCTAAAACCATGAAGGATCATGAGGAGTATTTATGATCTGTACTAGAGACTTTATGCAATGATATGTTATATGAAAAGTACAGAAAGTGTGAGTTCTAGTTTAATGAGGTCTCATTCTTGGGCCATATCATCACATGCAATGGGATATATGTGGATCCCTCCAAAATAGAAGCAATTGAGGGATGGCCTTGGCCAACATCGGTAATGGATATTCATAGCTTCATGGGGATAGTTAGATATTATCGACGATTTGTGATAAATTTCTCAGGATTTTCCAATACTCTTACCAAGATAACTCAAAAGGGAGTAATTTTTTCATGGAGTGATGAATGTGGAGAATGCTTCAAAGAGTTGAAAAGCAGGCTTATCATTGTGCACATGCTCACATTACCCACATGTGGGGAACATTTTGTGATATTTAGTGATTATTCAAAGAAGGGATAAGGTTGTGTGATGATATTGAATGATAAAGTGATATCCAATGCCTCAAGACAGTTGAAAACCCATGAGAAAAACTATCAAACGAATGATCTAGAGTTGGAGGCGGTGATCTTTGCCTTGAATATCTGGAGGCATTATATCTATCGGGATAAATGTGAGATATATACTAACCACAAGAGTCTTAAATATATATTCACACAGAAAGAGATTAATATGCGCCAGAGAAGATGGATATAGCTCATCAAGTATTATGACTATTCAATACATTACCACCATAGAAAATCTAACAAGGTGGAAAATGCCCTATGTAAAAAGGACCCAGCGATTCTATCAATGATGATAATTGAGAAGGATCCAATCTTTTTAGACTTGATGATTATGGACATGGGAATCATAAAGAGGAGAACATCATCAATCCCTTCACAAATGATTGCTCAACCGTCTCTTTTGGAACGGTTAATGGATTCTCAAAAGAATGATTTGAGATTTCATGAAAAAGTGGAATCTATCGAAAAAGGGAAATCCTCGGAGTTTAATGTTAATAAAGATGGAATTGTGCGATTTGGTAAAAGACTATGTGTTTCATAATGTCCGGAGCTGAAGAAGGAACTTTTTGATGATGTACATAGTTCAAATTTCCCTTTTCACCCATCGAGCACAAAGATGTATCGAGGTCTCTGAGAAAATTTTTGGTGGTATAATATGAAGAAGGAGATCGTTGTATATACATCAAAAATAAAATGTTTTCAAAAAAATACCAAATATTCACCCTAGTCAAATATCGATATTCCAAATCCAATAATAAAGTCTATTTCAAAAGATAAAATTTATAAAATTTCAAAAAGTGGGTATTACTATTCATAACGGCAAGATTATATAACATATCATTGTTTATTGAAACTCGGTATTGAGTACAACACACACTATCATGAATGGTCGCGATAGCGTGTAATGCAGGACAAGTCAGGGATGCGTGTAGTCCAAGCTCTTTTTGGTGTAGCATAAAACACAAGGCATCAATGAAATCCAAATGAATATTTTTCATAAAATATCAGGGTGTTACAAAAATCATTTGAGAAATGTATTATTTTATCTATATAGTGGGTTTTTTGAAAGGTCATAAATTATAGGGTCATCAGATCCTTTCTTCTTAGAGAATCAGTCATCTTTTTTCCTTCTCAGGATGGTAACATATTTAGAATTCAAATAACTTGTTCAACTCCAACCATCCCATAATTTTCATTATTATCTCCTTAAAAATGAATATATGTGTTAATATATAAAAATAATTATATATATATATATCAATTTTAAAATATATTGATAATTCTTCCATATCATTAATGTAAATTTAATTTCATACAACTGTTAATTATGCAATGGGTAATTTTTATCATGTGTGATTAACTAATGTGAAATATAATATAACGAATATTAATTTTATACAAGGACACACACCATTACATTATTTGGAAATCACTATGTATTATAATACCATATCCACTATAAGATAATTTAATTTTCTTTTTAATGAAAATCAATTTATAAACTCCTTGATTTTTTTCATCACAATATTCTTTATAATGTAACTTTATACCAATTTACACTAAGTCATATAGTTGATTTAAAATTTGAAAATTTCAAAACCCCGTGATATTTTAAAATTCCTAATTTTCTAACCTCTATATGTACTTCAAAAAACCCTTCCATAAGATAGAGATTTAGGACTATTAGATGTAGTCTCTAGTTGTATAGTTGAGAGACTATACCCACGTATGTATGATAAATAATTTCTGAAATCATAATAATATTTCATAGAAAAATAAAAATGTATTAAAAAAATCGATTGTAGAATATAATCCTATTAAATTAATCGATTGTTTTGATAACATTCCTCACACACATTAACATCTAAAATCAGAATGTGGCCTAAAATATTAAAATAATACTATATGATAAAAACCATCAATACAAAAAACAAAATAAGGAAAATGATTTATCTAAATTAAAATATTATATTATTATTTATTATAGGAATATATATATATATATATATTATATTTCTATCATTTTGAAATAAATTTTTTCATGTAGATTTAATTTATGTTTTAGATATGTAATTAATTAATTATGATTGAAAATACAATATTTTTTAAAAATATGTTAGTTTTCAAAGAAATAATAGTATGAAATTTTTATTTTACCATGTAATTTAGTTGAACAGTAAAATATTATTGTTTTTATAATAATTAACATTTCAAAATAACAAAATAAATTTTATTTAATTTAAAAAACAATATGAAATAAAATTTAGATCATTAAAGGATTAAAATGTTGTTATCTTAAAAGATATATCTTCCTTTTTTATTTGAATTAAAAATATAAATATATAAATTAACGAAAGTTAATTTTATAAATTAAATTCATTTATAAATTTATACGAGTATAATTATGTAATTATGAATTTTCGTGATTCTTCATAACTGATCAATGTTTCAATAAATATATGACTATTTTTGATTAATTCAATAGTTTTTTACAATATCATGATCTGATAATGACTATAAACGTCTATAAATAAGTAATTGATAAATAAGAATGATAAAACTTGTAAAAATATTTATTTACTATATATATAAATATATATAAAATGAAATATTTATAAATACAATTTATAAAATTTTTAATATTGACTAATATTTTATTCCCATAAATTATTTTAATTATAATTAATTTAATTATAATGTCATAATTAGGTATACTATTTTTTGGAATTTTATTCCATATACTTCGTCTTACTATGTAAGAAAATAATTAATTTCATGGTAAGGAATTTTTTTCACTATATTATAAATTGTATTTTTATTCTTAAAAACACTTTTTCAAGAAAAATAGTTTTACACTTTATTTGTGCTAATAATGAAATTAATTTCATACAAAATTATAAATTTTATATAAAATATAATTTATCATTTTATTAAATTAGATAAAATTTATTTAATTATGTCAATTTTCTAGGTATAATGAATTAATTACATTGATAGAAATGTTGTATCTATGATGAATGGAAAGTTGATAAAATTAAAAAAATAACTATAAATGACATAATTATAGGACAATATAACCAGTGATACTTAATTTTTGAGGTATTATAAAAAATAACCGTTTCTTTAACCCATTATTTCCTATTTTTGAAGCAACTTGACCCTTTAATGTTATGTTTCTATTTTTTTCTTATAAATGCAACATTCCTATCACTTATAAAAACCACACATTGAAATCCCATTTCTCAAATAAATATGTTGCATCATCATGACCATAGATCTTCCCAATTGAGTTATAACCACTCTCTCTTCCTTTGTCACATAATCTGTAATCAAACTAAACATTAATGTTTATTTTACATAATGTGTTACCCAAGAGTGAACATCCAAAGCGATAGTAAATTTTTGTAACTGAGCACTGATAATGCCTTTTTTATGACATAATATATAATATATCTATGAAATTATAATAATGTGATTAATATTACTATTTTTCAATTTCATTTTAGAAACTGTTCATACATTTACTTCCTCCCTATAATCCATTTTAAAAATAATGACGTATTCATGCATATTTTTAAAATACTATATCTATGAATAACATGTTAGATATTTTATTACTGCCTAACATTAATATCATACAATGGTTATTACCCTAAAAATATAATATATAAAAAAATGTTAAGATTAAAAAATTATAAATTATTCAATTTATAACATCTCTAATATAATAAAAATAAAATTATATCCTTCAGGTATGTGTGATCTACCTATTTGAAATAAATATTTTATTTTTTCTTCCATCACCATCAAACATGAATGTATTTATAAATACTGATATTTATTGAAAATATATTAAAGACGCTTTTATTACTATGTAATGATAACATTGAAAATTTATTAAGAGTCTATAAATGTAATAGATTATTGTAAATTTAACATCCTTAAATGATCATATCAATGAATATATCATAGTTATAGTTATTTTTTAGAAAAAATATGAAATTTTATAAAATATATTATAATATTATAATAAAATAAATATTTTTTATGATATTAAGATATTTTACAATACATTTTAACACGATCAATTTTCCAAGGATGTTTATGAGAAATAGACTAAACCACCTATGGTAAATCACATAATCTAAAAAATTTAATAGTGGAATAAAATATCACAGTAAATAGACCACAATAATTGAAATTTCGATAAAATTGAATATCATTCACATAGTAAATTGACACATGAGTTTTGTGATTTTCCAAACCACCCATGTAACTTGTGGGTTACACATTATCTATATTTTTCTAAATTTCCATTAATCATGATTTCATGTAAAACTAATATTTCATTAAATGTGTTACATAGATATATAAATACATAAATCTAATTTTCTTTTTATAGTTTTACCAGATATAATCTACAATATTGAATCACTAATATATTTGAAGAAGATTAATGTGATATTATCTATGTCCTATATTCGTTCATGTTCCACCCCATAATTAAATTTTACCCTTGAATATAATCTGAAAACCCAAAATATTTTAGGGGAACACCGTATGGATTATATTTTTCATACATAATAAAATAATATCATTTCATAATCAAAACATTATTTTCACTCATCATAATGTATCAACCAAGTGGTTATATTATTTATCTTTTATTTTCAAAACATTATCAAAAAAATTTCTTCATTTGTAAATACATGTTAAATTAATTTTATAATATGAAATATGAATTAAAAAAATGAATTAATTCCATCGTATATTTTTTAACGGTTATGATATATCTATCAATTATGCTTTAAGAAAAAATTTAGAAACCCAATTCATTGTCATGGGTTTAATCATGCTTACGATTTATATATAGTTTCAATTACACAAGTGGAGAACATATATATTTTAATATTATAGTTTGATAGGTGCTTCAATAATTATAATTCCTTGTAATATATTTCTTAACATTTTCTACTCATGGAACACCATGTCTAGTGTATGGGTAGTCTGCATAAAATATTTGTATTGTTTTCTAGGTGGTTAGCCTTGAAATGTTCTTATAATGTTCATATTTTTTTCATATATTTATGATTTTGTAAATATGTTATATAAACAAAAAAATCCTTGTATTCATTATTATCAACTTACATTATGTTGGTGAACATGTTTATTCAGTTGAGACTACTTGTTATCTTATCATAACTTATAGGAAAATTTTATTTCCCCATTTTTAATTTTAATGAGATATTTATCTGTGCTCAAATTTTCATATAATTTTAGTATCTATCCATTTTTATAATGTTAATATGTTTTTTATTAGTGGGAACATGACCAGACCCCTATGTGTTTTTATGACATGTTATGAAGATCTTTAAAACTTTTTGGAATTCTGGAAAAAATTATAGTGATGATTAATTATGGTTGTAAGTTCAACAGTGTTTGAAAATAAAATTCTAATACATCTAGTCTTCATAGGCACTGAAACAAAAAATCTTGATATTTTTCAGATATTAATGGATGTAATTTGTATATTATACAAACAATGTAAAATATATGATGGTTTACCTTGAGTAATTTCCCTTGGTATCAAATCCATTTTATGTAATTTTTTTTAGAATCAGATCATGGTGTGAGAGTGTGGGAAAATAAAACATGAAAAAATAGACTTCAATTAATTGAACATAAATAAATTTTATCCATATGATATCAAAACTAATTATATACATTTCATCAAGGAAATATATCGATGTAATATCACTTCATTAAAAATTGCAATATATAATAATAGTTTAGTAAATTCTGAAAAAAGTAGTATTGGTTGCTGGAAATTTCTAATCCCCCATTCTCTATATTCAATCTAAAACCAGGAATCAGGTATTGAGTGTTTCCCTATATAACAAACTAGGATGTAAATGATTTTCTATCATCATATTTTACGAAGTCAAATAAAATCATCCATACTAACTTCATCCAGTGAAAAAATTATATAACCACAATATATAATATTAATATGATCAAAACATAATCCATGGAGAATATTCAAGGAATTAATAGATTACAGTACCATATATTAATCTAGGGATCATATGTAAGGAATAAAAATTATATTGGTTCCCAATGTAATGTTTATATATTATTTAGATAGTATATAGTAAGTTAGATCATTATCAAATGAAATGGGAATTTACCCAAGTAATTATAAGTCAATAAGAACCACAATAAACCATCGGTTAATTACCAATGGCAATGTAGACCAATTTGGAAATGCTGAATCAGTGCAGTATATCTATGAAATTCAAAAATAAATTTTAAATTTAATTATTAACTATTTTAATTTAATTTTTTATGTATGAAATAATAATCATGAGTATAATATCAAAGAAAAAAACATAAGAATTACAAGACCCAAAAATATTAATGTACATTAACCATTACATGCAAATTTTCCCAAATTTAAATTACCCACATAATTTCAATTTCTCAGATAACTTAAAATTGTTTCTGTATTTACACTCAATATGATTATAGTGAACTACTCGGAGTTTATGGGTAAGGATAAATTTTTAGAATTATGGCCAAAATCATATATTCATATATTCTGTGATGTCGTGAATATTTCACTGAAATCACACATCCGACACATTATAAAAACAATGAGATGTTTTGGAATGGATGTACAACAACCATATATATACTCAATGTATTCTACTAATGATATTTGATATTATAATCTCATCACAAACAAAATTAATTCAATTATATTAAATATTTTCAAAACCAAGACATAAATACACCAAAGTAGCATGAGATTACGAGATAATGAAATAAATTGATTGAAAATAGAAATGGAATAAGATACAAAACTATTTTACATAATCATATTAAATGGTGTCCAATAAAATCTATAATAGATATGTAAAATGATTAATAATTTATGGGAAAGATGAACTATTGTTGGGGAGGTTTTATGTTATGTGAAATCTGAGAAATGATTAAAAATAATTTTAAATATATAATTATTCTAAATGATAATTATCCGGTTATGAAATGGAATATCATTCTACAATATGATGTGGGTATGAGGTGCATGATGTGGTTTCCTTATATCATTGAATGTGAAGTCATGATAGGATAGCAACCAAGGCATGTACCATCATCCTCTAGTCATTTCTCATTGGTGGACACCCCAAACCAAATTTTCAAGTGGATAAGGACCAAATCATGGTTATCTCCCATTTATTCAAGATTATTTTTCACATATACCTCTATCATATTAAAAAAGAATGTCTTATGTGACCATTTTGAATGATCATTTTTCAAAGGGGGCATGCCACTTATCCATGACTAGGTTAAAAAATTAAGAATGATTTTTTAGGATTGTAAGAATGTATGGATTCACATTTTTAATAATTAATAACAATTAAACACTATCTAGATCTATTTTTATAATCATATTAGATATATTAAATAATTTTGACAAAATTTATTTCCATTTGTTATTTTTGTTTTTTTTTTGAAATAATTTTCAATTCAAAAACCCTTTTTTATTTAAAAAAATATTAAAACAATCCTATATATTTTAATCAAATCATAAATTAGACATAATAAATTTAATATAAATCAATTTATTTTGGATGGGAAAAATTTTAAATATATTATAGACAATGATACCCCTAATAGTGAATTATTGTTGAAAATTGTTTATTTATTGAATTGCAATTTATGCTACACTGTTAAATGAAGAACTTATAATTAGTATATTTTAATAAATTATTATTGATAACTATTTTTGGAACCAAATATTCATCTATGTCAAAAAAATTATTGTAGATACATATTCATTTGGTTATTTTAATTATTTGACTATTCAAGTACACATTGAAAATTGTACAATTTTTATTGCACTATCTTTTCATTATTATTAATATTGATTTGATATATCATGGTGAATATTATATCTAATAATAAAAAAAATTATACTAATTTATCATTGTAAATTTTATAGTGTTAAATATAAATAAATGTTTCTATTTATTATAATAGTATATTATTTTGATGGGGAGATTACATTTCAATTGTTTTCTTTCAATATAGTCAATCAATGTGGTTTATAACAACAGAACATGGGGTATAATTTTAGCTACCAGTAACTTATTTCCATTATTACAAATTCTTCAAACATCTATAATTTTACATTATTAAGATTTGAAATATATATAACAACTAAATATACAATAGAAACTATAAAATATTTATTTGGAATCATTTTCCTAAGGACATCATTCAATAAAAAACACTATAAAATATATATTGAAACCATAATCAGTGGTGGTTTTATAAAATAGTCATTAAACAATATATATTTTGATAAAAACTAATCTAAATATTACAAATTATATATTGAGAACTCATTTATCAATGTGGATGAGAGTAATATAACTCCTAAGACAATTTATTCCACAATATGAGGAAAATTAAAATATGTTAATCTCAAAATACAAAAATAATTCATCAAATATTGAAATAAATTACATAAATTTGTTGTGATTTACTTCCATTTTAACAAATGTTTATGGAAGGTATAAAAATACTATTTTATAACTTGTCAAAAAAAATATAAAAATAATTTAATAATTCATTTCATTATTTTTTCCATTAGAATGAGTAAGTGATCAATTAAATTATATAATCCATAAAATCATTTCAATATGATGTAAATTATTATATTAGGACACTAAATTCCTAATATATCACCCAAAAATAACATTCTATTATGGTTCAATGAATAAAAATATTTATCTCCATTGTATTTTTTTTTTGAGTTATAGCCTTATTTATAGAATGAATCAGAAATCAATTAGTAACTACAAATATCATGATATATAAACTAAATTTTATTTTTATAGTTCATGGTCAAAAATTTGACATTTTTATGTGATTTATTTCCTAATAACATAATAATTATGACATTATATGAGAACAATTTTATCATATTTATCTGCCTTTATAATATTAATAACTATATTATGCTTTTTACGTCTTCCCAAACTAAAATAATATTAAAAAATTCAATGAAAAATATAATTTTATAAAATATTATTAAAAATTAATATTTGTTGGGTCTTGGATTAGTGGTAAGATACGAATGATTAAACATAAAAAACATGGGTTCAACACCGATTGATTTAATTTTTTTTATCATTAATATAGAGTATAATAGAATAGCTTGATCTATTGGCAGGTGACACTATAGTGGTGGTATACGTTTTATAAGGAACATAAATGCTGAAAAAACTGTTGTGGGGACTATCACAACTTAGTTAATAGAGAATCAATATTCATAAAAAGGATTTTCGTTAAAAATTTTGGGCCTTTTGGTACATGTAAAGGGATTTTATGCCCACTAGAAATATGGGAATGTAATGAGATTCATACCCCCTTAACATATATTCTATTTTTTTTAATAAAATAGGATTGATGGGTGTGTTATGCCTTAGTCGTGATATAGTCCACCTTTCTAATGTATGTTTTAGGTGTGTTTCTGATTAAATGAAATAGTACACCAAAGAACCTAATATATATAATAGGGGACATTAAACTCCAAAATTTCGTCTATTTATTAATAATAATAAAAATTATGAACTATAATTAATAAATCATCTATTAAAATTATAATTCATGACACCATGATAACTTTTTAATCAAATCCTTTTCAGTGAATAAACATTTTTGTAATATCAGTACGTTCAAATTGCACCACTATATCAATTTGGATAAAAACATCATCACATTAATGATCTCAATGACTTTAATTATATATGATATGACAATTTTTAATAATTTATTTCTTATACATTATATATAATTCATATTATAATGATATTTTTTTGAAATCAGTATTAAAATAGAAAATTAATATATTAAAAAATACATATATTTATTCAATGATTACTTGTAGTCGAATACCATTTAAGGTCATCATTATTGTTTGAGGGAAATAATCTAATATATATTTCATATATTAATTTTCCTGATATTTGAGTATAAATTGTTTTTCTAAAACATTTAAAACCATTATTTAGTCACATGCACCCAGAATGCGGCATCTTCCTTCAATGTTCTATTACTAAGAACCATAACCATAATATTTACTTCACTAGTATTCTATCCCATTCCAAAATTTTAGATTTTTAATTTTTTATAAAACATAGAAAAATATAATCGCTTATATTATGTCACATCGTGATATTTTATGATATAAATATTTTCAAATAAAATTAATTTCATCAATATCTTGTGATTCACAAAAAAACATGTTTAACGAATAGTAATATGTTATTAAAATATTATTATTTAATTTGAAGCGTATCACCAAACTAATGTATTTGAGTGTATGAATATCAAAAGAACGTAAAATTTAATTTTAAAGCAAGTATTAAATTATTTTATTCATTTTAAATTTATAAAAACTAAAAATAAAAATAATTAGGATGTAAAATATATGTATATCTGAAAACAATTTGTTTTCCATTTAATAGGATTTTATTATAATATATTATGTTAACAATTATTTGTGAATAATATCAATGAAATATATGTATATATATATATATTACATTTAAAACATGTATAATAATTCATAATATGTTTTTTCTATGAATGATATTTGAATTAATATTCTTTTATGCTTAAAAATATATTATTTATAAAAATGAGTTTCATCATGACTTCTGCACTTATTTTAAAATGAATTTATAAAAATAATATAAATTTTATTTTAATAAATTTAAATCATTTTTTAAATCAAGATGATCAAATAATGTAAATAGGTCACTTTTATTCTTATTCAATATTATTAGTATCTTTGGGAAAATGTTATCCCATCAATAAGGTTAAAAAAAGTCAAACATGGATACAACTTTGGGATAATGCATCATAATATATATAACCATTTAATTTATCTTTTTGGATGTTTTCTGTTTTTGAAATCTCATCTAGAATCATATATATAAATACTCTGTGAAATTATCATGGAATATAATAATTTTATAAATTTATAAAAATAAAAAATACAAAAATGAATCCTCATGACTTTAATTTATCTTAATTTTATCATTTATTTTAATTTTTTTAAGATCAATTATAAAGGTTTATTTGAATATAGAAAATTCTTCCATTGTATATTTTTATGTGACTGTCTAATTACATAAAATGCTTACAGAACACACACATTGTATTTATTCAATTAATTGAAATGTAATATAAATGTTTTTATAATTACTAAAAGTAATTTTAATTTTATGAATTATATTTACCCAAAAATTTATAATATAATCATAACATGTTATATATTTTTAAATATTTATATTATACATAAAAAAATTTTCATGTAGTTTTCAAAATAAAATTTAATGAATAGTGGACAAAATTGTATTAATGAAAATTTATGAATTATAATTTTTAATTTAAATATTTAATAATTATAAAAAATAGTTATAAAGGATAATTATGATGATATATGGTAAAAACTGTCATCCACTATATCTTCATAATAAAATTATTATGTAATATTTAAAAATAAAACCATTCTGAGGGAAAGGTTTATTACAACAATTAAGGCTAAGCATTATTTAGTAAGGGGTCAACCAAATAGATAGGATTTTACACACTACATAAACATATTTTCTTATGACTTATGATATTGAAAACAAAATAATATTTTATTAATGATTTTTTGGCCCTTTGGAATATTTTAAATATAATTTTACTTTATAATATTGTAATCTTATATGAAATTTAAAGAGTGTCCCTCCCCTCAGTTATAAAAGGGAACCCAGACTTTCACTTTGATACCCAATAATAAAAAATTTATCAAGACAAAAATATACCTAATTATATTCTAAAATTTTATATATATTAATTATATATTCCAATGTTAATATATTACCACACCATGTGTCCCATAGAATGTATCAACGAGGGCCAACTGAAGAATAGTTAATCATCTTACCCACCATCTTTCAGTTTTCTTAATCTTACAATTCATCTAAATCTATGATATTCATCACAAAATAATAATATACATATAACCGATATAATTTTTTTTGAGTATTAATCGACATTATTGTATTCTATTTAATATTAAATGGTAGGGGAATGTATCACACATGCATATAAATGGATCACAATCTCCAAATAGTGAAAAATAATAATTTTTAAGAACCATCATTACTATATTGCTAATTTTATGTTTTTAATTCCTATATATATAATAATTAAGAAATATTTATGAACGAATAAATATAAATACATTTCTGCCTTATTACCTTCCATTCCATTGGAAAATAGTAACGTCTCTCATGTGTATGTGTGGAATACCATCTTTAAAAGGGATGTGACATGGTTTTACTTTTATTTATGTATTCATTTATTGTAATAATGTTATATTTACTTAATATATAAGATTTATATTACATAAAAGGATCCTATAAATTTGTATTATTATTTAAACTTTTGTTATTCCATCATTTAAAAAGGGAAAATAGTGTTTGCATGTACATACGACCTATCATCTCTCTGAATGTTGTAATTTATTTTTCGTTCATTATCCTATATATATGAATTCATATACACACTATGTACATAAATAAATATATATATATATATATATTTTATATTTATATTTGGATTTAAATTTTGGATATTATTTAAACATGATAAATGAACAAGATCCATAGATACCGAACATAAATGCTCGTAATAAATAAAGGGTTAACACCTATAAATGATGATTTTAATAATAAATTTCTAATACAATGCATATTATAATTTCAAAACAGAGTAATAGATGATATTATAATTACATTAATTATTTTTTAATAGTATTATAATAAATTTATATAAATTCTACTATATTTTTTTTGGTTTACATGTAATTTTTATTAGGGGTATGAGTTTAATGTTATTATCTCATTATTTACCATAATTATTTAATATTAGGTTTCTTATAAAACAGATTTCATGATATTGTTCTATAAATTATCTCGAATTTTATACTCAAATTTTTATTTATTGTGATTACACTTTTTTCATCAATTTTCATAACATTATTTAAATATGTTATTAAAATATTTTTTTATATAACTAATAAATCTTCACACTTTATTCCGAATTCATAATATTTTGGTCCATATTTCAAAATAAAAATCTTGAAAGTTTTTACAATTCCTCTATGTTTTCCGATATTAGTTTCAACCATCATTGAATTTTTATAATTTCATTAAAATAATGTTTTCAATAATTTTCTAAATTATATTATTTTATCTTTTCTCCAAAAATGTTAATATAATGATTGTTTAAAATTATATAACATGAAAAAACTTCTTCATTAATTTCCACACAATTATTTGATGCTCTATATTAATGTTTCCACTGTTACTGTTAAATGAAAAATATTCCATAACTTATTGGATATTTTATAATTTTAAAATATTAATATGAGTATTAAAATTCTATGTCCATCATGAAATTTTCGATGATATATTTTAACGAAATTTTACACTTTGATGAAAACCCTATAAATCATTTATTTTTTACTAGTGATTTGATCCAATAGAAACATATTTATTTTATCTCTTGATAGTATATAACTGAAATAAAAATATATTTTTAAAAGAAAACTTTTTTTATATTTATATTCTACGATGGATTTGTTATGAAATGTAGTTAAATTTTTATAAAATTGTTAATGATGAATGTTCTATGATTTGTTTCACCCAATTTTATAATTTTGATTATTTGAGAGAGGGTTCTAGGTTTATATATCCATTCAATTCATTTGTTATATATTTTTATCTTATGATATAATCTATTCTATAATGGGATATAGACATTGTTCTATAGGGGACTCTAAGAACAATGATATTACATAGAGTGAACCTTGAATTATACAATTTAATATGGAATAATACCAATCTACTATGATAGTCTTTTTAGTTGTCCAAAATGAATATTGAAATTATTTTATCTGATTATTTTTATTTAGTTCACATGTTACTTTTTTAAATAGTATTCTCTCATGTGTAAAATATTTTAATTCTTATAAGATTATTTTCATTTAAAATTACAAACTGTATTCCATGATTCATTATTATGATCTAAAATATCATGGGTGTCATTTAGAAATTATATGATCACATTGTCATAACCTTATTATCATTTTATTCTAATAAGATCATTGATATTTCCCTTCTTTTTATATATTGAGTATATATGTTCTTCTCTTTCTTAACTATCCCTTCAATATTAAATGACTAATAATTTTATTTTTGTCATGTATAAAAAGGATGAAATTTGTTATGAACATTGTGATAGAGGATGTAGATCAATTATGAAATAGTAATTTATATATCCATGTAACCAAACATATTATATCATTACGATTCTGTTGGTGATTGTAATGTTATTTAATATATACTAATCTACAAATATGTGACATCTATGTATGCAAAAATACATTCATTACCTTTATAATCATAGAATATTTTCATTACCTTATGTAAATTAATGAGGAAACATTAGTGATACCCATTTGTAAATTCAAACCATTGGATAATATCCTTTTTTGGTAAAGAACATGTTGTGGTTTTCATATAAGGACATGACTATTTTGATACTACATGTCAATGTGGTTTTTTTAGATGCATCATAGGTGTATAACCCTAAATAATGTTACCTGAGTAAATATAATCCATATATATAGTGAACTATGACTATGGATTTACAATATGATAGGTTTATTTATTAAAGGGGATATTTTTTGAATTCACATTTTCATTATGATCCATTAGATAATTTATGAATATATATTTGCTAAAATTTTATTTTATAACCTATGTTGTAATAGATTGGAAATATGGGGTCATTATTTATAATTTATATGGATCAATTTTTATGATAAAGTGGTTTTCAAAAATGAATATTGTTGATAACATTGTAATATTTTTTGTTTTAGTTAGTTGTTGTAACCTGAAAGAAATTATTTTTCCCTAAATGAAATGATAAACATAATAATTTTATTCTATAAAAGATAAATGATATTTAAGATGTAATGTAATATCATATTGTAATTTTTATGAAAAATAAAATATATAGGAATCAATAGGAACATCCAAATGAGAAATTTAGGTGTGAATTTTTTGTTCGGTTATTCATAAGTAATCATCCACAATCATCTAATTAGATTTTTATCAACTAGTCATTGGAAAATATATCACTTCCAATAAAATTATATTTTCTATTATCATGTATATAGGGTATGTAAATATTCTTTTACTTATATATCATTTATAAGGATAAACTTATCAATTTTTGTATCTTATCAAAAACATGTTTCAATGTGATGAAATTGAATCCATGTGGTAAGATGAGTTTAAGAGATTATTCATCAATATATAATTTTATCATATTATTTTTATCAAAATGGTGAAGGAGTTCCATAACCTAATCCGGAATAATGTTGAATCTGTTTTTCCAAATAAAAAATACTATCTTGACTTGAGGGGGTACATTAATGGGATTGTCATCCGACATGACAAAATGTTTTATAAATTCACTAATAGCATAAAACCAAATATATGAAGGTTTCTAATGATATGGGACTTAAAGAGATTTGAATAAATATATTTTTTATGATATCATGGTGGAAATAGAGATTTTAGTTACCCATAAATGTTATAGTTTTAATTATATATAAGGATAGAATTAAATGGATGTTCCAAAAACAATGAAGATAAGAAAATGAGACATTCCATATTATTCAACTATGAATGGAAAAATTAATGAAACATTCATAAAGGGACTAGTAATTGAATTATATATGTATATTCAGCACATCAATGAAATGAATATTTATGTTACAGGATGGATATGATTCCTAATTTTGGATGAAAATAATTTTCGAATACACAAAAACAAATCAGTGTATAAAAAACAAGGAGTATGTTAATAACGAAAACTAGTGTTGAAATACAAATGATAATGATGATGATCTACATAAGAAAATTTTTAATACTTGAGATAATATAAATATATTGAGACCACTATTACTAATGTGGGGTATGATAAAAATGTATAGAATTTTGAACATACCAGTTCCTCTAAAATAGATAATGTATTATATGATTCCAGACCGAACAACAATTTTATAACCATAAAGTATTCTAAGGGTAACATAACACCACCATATGGTTATATATGGAATTATTAGTGAACACCCCCAATGGTATGATCATTTATTATGAATAATATGATTCTTATGTGATTTATGATTTTGATTGTGTAATTATTGAAAATCTATTTATTATACCACTAGTTAAAATATAAGTTTTAATAGAAATAAATATGAGTTTTTAAAATAAATCCCGCATTATCTTCAATTTAATGGATTCCATGTTTGATATTACAACCAAACTATGATCATATATCAGTGACATGATAAGTATGATCATCAAATTGTAATTTAATCTATTTTATGGGACATTATTCCAATTAAAAGGATTTATTTATCTAATATGGTCTAGGATGAACAGATTATAAAATATATTCTTATTACACAGTAATTTATGGATGTTTTTCAAGAATAAATTCTTAGTAATCCCTTGAAAATTGATTTATATTTTAAATTAGTATTCATACATGGTTCAATTATTATTTCAATGAATCCAAATATAATTTCTCATATTAAGATATTGGATGATAAGAAGTAATATTTAATGAATATTGAAAAGTGATTCATTCATCCAAGTTCATCAAATGAGGGTCGACCAGTTTATTTAATAATATTTAAGATGAATCGATGTGATAATATGTTAATTATCAAAATTATAAAAATACCTCTATCAAGATAAATTGTCATTGACCCATATTGATAATATTTATTATCAACTATATGGACCTCCTTATATTTCTAATATTTACCTTCATTATGGAAAACATTATGTGAGTGTAAAAATAGATGATATATCCAATACTAAATTCCATAAAAGTTATAGACACTATACATTTATAGTGATGAAATTTGGTAATTTTAATTTCCATAATATCATTATGTATTTAATTTGTAGAGTCTTTAGAGATTTTGGTGATATTTTTTTTTAATATTTATACTTTATATTTATATAAATTCAATGATAATGGATCATTTCAAATATCACATGGTCATTGTAATTAATAAACTATTTTATCAAAAAAAATAGGATATATTTAATATTTTTGAAGTTAGGATTTGGAAAATATTCTTTTTTTGGTCTATATTATCAAATGTGAGGGTATATGTATAGATCCATCAAACATATATGTTATTGAAAATTTTCATTAAACATAAAATATACCTAATATCCATAGTTTTCTTTACTAATTGGGATATTATTGATTCATTTGGAGGAATTTATCATGAATATATAATCCCCTCACTATGTTAATCCATAAAGGGGAACAAAATGATTTGACAATATGAATGTGTGGAATAATTAATGAAACTTAAAAGAAGTATTGACATCACACCTTTTCTTATAGTACTCGGCAATGGATAATGGTTTGTTATATTTAATTATGCATGATGAAGGGGGTATGATTTTTCATAATGTAGGATGTGATTGTTTTAAAAAACTCGAAAAAAAAATTTACGATTCAAGAGAAAAATTATCCTACCCTTGATTTGATGTGAGATATATTATGGTTTAATTTAATGAAAAAGACAAAATAAATTAATGTGGAATGATGTAACATATATACAGTTCAAACTTCATAATGTAGATATTAACTCTAAAAAATTTGATTTTGTTTTTTTGAATATGGTTAGAGTAAATTAATGATTATGAATTATCAATAAATTATAATACTAGGGAAGATAATAATGTGGAAGAGGTTCTAATTTAAAAGGTTAATTCTAGATTTTATATGTTTTGGTTAATATATATATATATATATATATATAATATTTCTAGATATAGAAATTATGAATCTATAAATCAGGATTGAATAATATAAATATTTTATAAAATGATTGTTCAACTATCTATTAATGTAAATATCAAATAGTTGTATATATAATATGAGGTAGTGCAGAATATGTTCCAAATGATCATGCATTAAACCTTGATAATAATGAATTTATAAGGATCCAAAATTAGGTATATGTTATTTCATTAGAATATCTAAATATTTTGTTATTTTACGAGGCTCATACATAATAATTTTTTATTCATTATATAATTGTGAATATGTATAGAGATCTGAAATAAAATTTATGGTTATAAAACATAAAGTGATATATAACAGAGAATGTATCTTTATTTTTGTTATCTAAGCTTGTTATGGTTAATTGATATAAGTATAAGAGTATGATATAACCATTTTCATTTTTGTAATGTAAATCGGTATATATCAACAATTATTTTGTCATTGGACTCTACAAAATATATAACGAGAGTAATTATATTTTGGTTATAGATGATCATCATTAGAATTCAACACAAACTAATTCTAGAAGAGAATTTTTCTCTCTTATTGAACTATCTATGTTATATATTAATGACGTGTAAATGTCAATTGGATTAATATATTCTTTAGTATCAGATTAGGATCTATTGTTCAAATTTAGGTTATTACTATATATTTAATCGGATTTGGATATAATGATTCCATTCATTACAACTTATCTTCCATAGAAAAATGGTAATTATTTTAGATCTATTTAAACCCCATATTATATGTATATCTGATTTTCTATGTATTGTAATGGGTTTTGGGATCGTCACCATAGACTGGATGATGATTCTTACAATAATAGATTTCACATAAGTATTCAGATAATTCAATATTAATACATGTACAGAATCATGTGAAAAATTGATATGCACTGGAATAATGATAAATAATTAGATCTATTGGGACATTTTTAAAACATGAAAAAATAAAACAAATCCATATATATATATATAACAACATATAAGAGGTACTCAATGCTAAAAAAATGATTTTTTAACAATCATTGGATAAATTTTTAAATCAATGTTAGTTGGACGAAAATTTAATGAATATATCCATAGTAGAAGGTTATGACATTCGAAAAAAGTAAATCAGATATTATATTCATTATTAGGTAGTTATTGTAACTTATTTCATGGTGTTTCAATAAAAAAACCATCTATTTTATGATGTGTTCCATTAAAATATATATTTTCAAGTAAAATACATGTCCTTCTGATGTACTAGTCTTTGAGGTCATACCACTTGTCATGGTCATTGATATAAAAAAACCTTATTGATTAATTGGATAATAAGAATACTGTTATATTGAAAAAGTCTACCTAGTATCTGGAAACACTATTAACCAATAACAAATCCAGAGAAGATACAAATGAATTTGATGATTTGGTGAAATAGAGGTATCATTTTTTATATAATTGTTATACAAATTCTAGGGTGAAATTCATTTTATGCCGTTATAATGAAATACCATAAGTTTATATGATAAATTTATTTTAATATATATCTATTTACATATATATTTTGTATTAAATTCAACAGCTAATTCGAATGAACTGTGATATAAAATGAATATATTATTATTTAATCTTAGAATTACAACCTAGTTTTTGCATTGATAGGTATGAATAAGAGTAGAATAATAAAGAAAAAATTATGATATACATATTTATTAATTAATTTTATTTGTTATCAAATGAATAGAAATGAACATATTTTTTTTTAATAAAAAAGATGTTATTAGAATAAAACATTTAGGCATGCAATGTGTTTTTATCATAATAAATAAAATTAATAACTAATATTCAATGATATTAATGAAATTTATAAGTTATATTTTCAATCAAATTATTTAATAAACATCTATTTTTTTATAAGCATGTCAAAATATTAAATCCCATTTTTTGCATAAAAATGTATATTTCTAAAAATGTGGTTTATATTATTTTGGGATGAAATATAATAATGTGTTCAATAAAAATATATAAATTTAATCAGGGAAAATAGTTCCCATATTTTTAATTAGGTGATTTAATTTTTTCGAATATATCCCATTTTAATTTGGACTTTATGAATAGCAACCGTTGTAAAAAATTTACCTTAGTAAAGGGAATATTGAAAAAATTAAGTTAAAATAGTACAATATGTGTATGTAATTTATCTAAAATGTAATTTATTCAAATTTTATATCAAAAATTAATGAATTAATATTTATTTATGACTTATATGGAATCCTTTTTTACATTTGTATTTGATTCTGTAATTTATGTTATTTAATGGAAAAAATAAATATAATATGTCACTCTTTTGACTTAATACTATAAATTTGTTAGAAAATGACAAAAATAGGATAAAACAGTTTTTAATTATTTATTTTAATGTTTAATGTTTTCTTATAATGGATATTTTTATTTTATTTTTATGTGATTGAATAATTAATTAAAATACTTTTGAAATATTGGAATAATATTTATCAAATTGTTTAAAAACCAAATAAATAATTTTAAAACTATTTAAAGTTTTATCATAGGATTAAATTATTATTATCCAATATTTTTTGGTAATTATTAAATACTATATTATTTTGAAAGGTAAATATTCAAATTCCATTTTTTTATGTTATTTTTAGTGTTATTTTTCTTGAATATTTACAAAAATATCAACGATGATATTTTATGAAAGACCATTTTTTATCTCATTTAAAAAAAAAATAAAAATAATGAAATAAAATAAATAGAATAATAAATCACCTAAAATATATTACCTTTTTTTATTTATGACCCAATTTTTATCATATTTTTTAATTTATACACTGTTGAGAATGAAAAATTCATAACCAATGTTATGATTAATGCTGATTAAATATTGGTTAAAACCCGAAATATAAGAATTATGATATCACATATACCGATCCAAATATTATTTTTTTGATGGTATTTAAACCACACATTACATTATATTAAATTCTCCTACTGTTTGGAATAATTAATATATAGATTTAAATTTTTATAATTTAATCGTTTAAGACATTCAATGAGTAGAAACCCTCATTTATTAAAGGGAACCCTTATGTTATAATGTTCACAAAAAATGTGGACATATAACATGACCAAAATATACATAATTGTCTTATCAATTATCTAGGAACAATTTATAGTTGTTTTGATTCAAAAAATACTACTCCAATTGTCTTAAAGAAGCTGTTTGAATGATACATTTCAATAAATACAGAATCATCATATTTGACATTTTTCAAATGGTTTACTCTTCTATATCTTTTATATTTGTGACTGTAACTCCACAAGACTCCACAAAATGATTCTTTTTAATTAATTCAATAGCATTCACTACATGAAACATTGAGTTCAAGCACTAGATAACCTTTTAAAATATTTGTCTAAAAAGGTTTTATAAATAGTATTCACTATATTTCGAAATGTATAATCCTTTTTTTAAAATTGAATTCAATTAAGAATTTATAATATCAATATTTTCTAATACTGAATTTTTCAATTTTTTATAATGTTTTCAAAATTTCATAAATAGTGAAAAATACACCATTGTTGATATAAACAGACGTTAAATAATGGTTTTTCTATAAATTGAATTTGAAGTCACCATAAAAAAGTAATACATATATTCATCCAATATAGTTCAAAAAAAGAATTTTATAATCGAATTAGTTTTAAAAATGTATGAATCTTTTTAATGTCTTTTAAACCTACCTTCTAGCCACATTTTTGGGATTGGAATTAATCATAATTTCACCAAATATGTAAATTGAATTTATAAAAATATAAATACATGGTTTTAATTAGTATGAATGTTGGTCTAATAGGATCCAAATATTATTTGATAAATATTAACTTTTGGATTTTATTTACCACGATTAATGGTAAATATGGTAATTAATGTGAATAATAATATTATAATAATATATTATTAACATAGCACTTATCTGAATACCATTGTATATGTGTTTTTAGACCCAAAAAACCCTTAGGTCTAGAAAATCATCCTTTTCTGGCAACATTTGTTAGATTATCACATTTATTATAATTTATTTTTAGAATAGTTAAAATTACAAATTCAATCTTAAATAACTATATTAATTTTCTTCTCAGGATATAAATGTGATTTGGCCAACATAAAATATTATTAAAAAATATAATATTTTTATATATATAATGAAAATTAATTTAAAATTTTAGAAAATAAATTATTAACTTGTATGGGGATACAATATTGATGTTGTAATTGATTTTTTGAAATATGAAACAATTAAATGATATTTTTAATATTAAAATAAATATAAATAGAAATATTTGGTGCTAGCCACAAATTTTTTAGATGACATTGACATGTTCAAAATTTTTTACTGTATTTTTTTTTGTTATGGAGTCAATTTTTTATGAAAAAAATCATGTATTAAATTGTTTCAAAATTGATATAAATGTGATTTTAAAATAAATATTATTTAATTAAATGATATAAAAAAGAATAAAAATCTTAGAATCAATCAACTAACTTGATAATATTATATATTCGATAACAGATCTATTTGGGGTTATTTTTGAATTATAATGTAAATATAATAACCCTATAGTATGAAAATACATGTTGATATGGTTAGAGTTATACTATATAACTAATGGTTAAACACAATAGATAATGTTAATTTTGAAACCCTAAACATTCTAAAAACCATTGGTTGAGAGGATTTATACCCATCCAAATCTTAACTTCTATATAATCCATATATGATATATATAAAATTGAAATAATATTTATATTAAATTTATAGTTTTTGGGATTTCAAATGTGCCCCTCTCTTATAAGAAGGAACATATCCATCTTTTTTATTCTCACCTCTAAAATTCAATAGATTAGACAAACCCTAACCAATTCTAATTAAAATTATTATAACATCATCTTTAATGACATACATTGGTCCTAAATCCAACCTAGGTATTCTTTCTATGGAAATTAAATGGCGACGCTCGAAGAAGAGGAAGTTGATTTACCAATTCAATAAAATTTCATTCCACCTTATAATTCATAATCATATTATGTTTCTATAATAAATTAATAACTAATGTATCATCTCAAATTTTGATGTTATTATTATTATAATACAACGACATTCATTCTTTTATTCATGATATGAAGTACAATATCACCATGTGTGCGTACGTATGGCTTTCTGTATCCACACCATGGTGTAATTTGTTAATCAACAATAAATTAATCAGATCGATATAATGATGAATATAATTGATATAAATATTTAATTTAAGAAGATAATTACCCTAAATTATTATGTTACGTTCTAATTCAAAACCATTTGACCATCAAGGGAATTATATTATTGCTCATGCATACGTACGACCTACCATCTCAATGATGTTGTGAGATTAATTCTCTACATTAACCATTAATGAATGATCATAAAAATTATAATATGATTAAATATATTATTTTCTAACATAATATCATTCTATATAGGGAAAAAATATAACCTATTCATAAGAAACATGAATTAAGTGACAAAGAATACAGAGTAAAACAAATCACTTAACACCAGAATCAACGATAATAATGAGCTATTATTAAAATATTATATAATAGGAACATAGATGATATGATAAATATGAATTATTCCAAAAAATATTTAACAAAAGCATTTAACTAATATATAATGGGTTAACACAGTATCAACGAAAGGAATATACAAGGTAATGAATACTTTTACAATCTCATTATTATCTGATCTTGTATATAAGTAAGTATCTACTAGGACATCATTAACATCCATGTCTATGTTTTGTAAAATGAATTTCAAAATAATTTATAAAATAAGATAAAGTAATTTTTAGACATGTTTGATTACTTATAAAATGTTTTCAATATAATCTTTGGGATGATTTCCAAACAACTTAGTTTATGACCTTTTAGACAAAAAAAATAAATAATTTTTTTTCACATTAATAGAATGAGAGGCTAATTTATCCATTATTAAGACTTAAAATTTATATGATTCCATTGCATGTTAATGTGTATATGTTCAAAAGAATTGTTTTCATTTTTAATTTCATAGATTTCAAATGATTTACATGTTAAAAGGGAAATTTCCATTATTAAGCATTAATGTTTTTGTTAGATTATTTTTATCTATGTCAACATCCATTTATGGATTTTATGGTAATTTTGGGTTTATATATTTTGATAAAATCATCTATATTTTATTGAATGTTTTTTGATATTTTTCTTCATTTTGTGTGCTATTTTTAATACTATTCATTGTTTATGGTAAATATATTATCATTTATTATGATATTTTTAATACAAATATATTTGTTATGTGTCACGATTTTTATATTATGAATTCATTGGACGTAGAAAGTGACATGTAGGGCCCACTCTAGCCCCTAGATGAATTGATAGATTTCATGAGACAAACATGTTTGGTTTTTTACCTGTTTACATACAGTCATGGAACAAGACCGTGATGATGTGTTTGTGATGTCCACCACTATACATTCTCTCATTATGAGATTTTTTATTTATAACAAATCTGAATATTTTACAAATAGAATATCCATTTGAATTTATGAATAGAATTATTTGATTTATTATTTCCATATTATGATTAATATTGTCTTTTAAATGGTTTTGGTTTCTGTTATAGATATTTATAGAAATGTTTATGCTTATTTATGATAGATTACACTATATTGATATCTTTATATAGAATATGATCTCACACCTTTATTATGTTTCATTTTCTCCTAGTGTGTGAATAATTATATTATTATTCTACTACAGGGATATAGAAATGGATCAGAGTGTTTTTAATAGAGATAAAAAGTTGTTTTCCATTACATGATGTAATGTAAAATATTAATTTTTATCAAGTTTCCCAATGGGTACTAAACTGTTTTGTCAATCAGGATTTTATTTCATGTGATCAAGAAAATGTAATAAAATACTGCATCGAATTTGGGAAACTAAGTTTATGGCATTATAGATGGAATCAGAGAAAGATTAGTATAGACATGTGAAATCTATATTTATTAACACAATGACTAGGGTACAATATCCAATGATAGAATTTGAGAATAAGTATAGAATAATATCCTATAATTTTGGTAATATTTAGATTATGTCATTTTTCTATGAAATAAATCCTTGTACGAGAACTAAAATTGGAAAAACTTCATGAACATATGTACGTAGGTGTAATAACTCTTAGAAGGTGTTTTGAGCTAGACTCAGGGTAAACTGGTACACGGCAATGGGCCTTACTACTTCCTTACATTGAAAATACTAGGGGATATGATTAAGATAACTAACTTTTTCTATACAAACCAGTATGAAGGATTTTTGAGTAAATATGTTCACAAGGAACCCATTTTTATTATTATATATTAGATATGCATAAATTTTCACTTTATATTATGTATTTTACTAGTTTTGAATTATTAATTATGATTCATAACATAATCTAGTGTATTTAATTATTTAGAGATGGTTCCTAAATATGTAATGGATACCATATCAATTCATGTAATCCATGTATGTATTTTCATCCCATGTAAGATAATTATAGTTGATATTTTGATACAACTATTGATTAATAAATTATAACCATTCTGGGGAAATTGAATCAGGTAATGAAAAATAACATTACCCATATATATCACCCTTATCAAAAATGCATTGGTTTCCTATTTGACCACATGATGAGACAACAAACTCCAAAATTCAATTGGACTACAAAATCCATTTGAGGCTGAATAATGGATAATTTCTTTAAAGAAAATATTTTCATTCTTTGGGGAGTAACGAAATAGAAAACTTTATCATGGTACTATATTGTATCATAAGTGTTTATGGTCAATGGTGGCAACTAATTGAAATCATGAAGGAATGATAATTATAAAATATTGAATATTGGGTGTTTAAAGAACTTTTCCATGAAAAATATAGTCCTCATGAACATGTAGGTAATATGGAAATTAAATTTATGAGTATGAGGTAAAAAGAAGATTAAATTTTTTCTATGTTTGAGAATAACATTACAATATTAGTATGTTATTCATAAGAATGCATATGTAACCCTAAATGATATATTTATTAAATCTTTTAAGGGATAAAGCTATTCTATAGACGAGTAATGGTTTCATAATATTTCTCATTTTATAATGATATAGTCTCATGTTCTATCAGGAAAGAAAAATAACGCTATTTGTCCTATGAATTTAAATTAATACAAGAGAACAATAGGGTTTCTGGACACTCTAGAAAAGAAAATAAGTTGGGGGAGGTGGAAATTTCTCCTTCCACACTATTATAATTGTGGGAAGAAATTCCATGGTGCTTTCGTGTATAAAATGGGACTTTTTAAAAGTTTGTAGTGAATGGCCACAAATATTCGGATTATAAGTGGAAGAAAATAGATGTAAATGGTTAATGCTTCAATTGTAATATAATGGGACATTATGAAAATGATTTTCCAATGATCCAAGGAAACTTTTTCTAGAAAAGTACATGGGTGTAAATCCAAGCTTATGTGATTATAAGTAATGAGGATATTGTTCCCAATGATGTACTGGAAATAAAATTAATTATCTCTTTAATCTTAGCTCAATATTTATTTGATTCTAGATCATGTCATATATTTATATATTCCTAATATTTTTTAAAAATTTTGATACTTCTATTTCAAAGTTACAATTTTGTTCTTAGTCAATACCCCTAGGGAAAGTATCCCTATAACAATGATGTATTATGAAGCTCCCATTATGGCATATAAAAGTGATATATCTTCTATCATTATCTTCGTATTTATTATCTACTTTGATATAATCCTTGGTATGGACTATATATCAAAATAATACATGAATATTTATTTCTTGATGAATGAAGGTATGATTTTTGTGGAAGAATTAGAATCCATGATCATTAGAGTAGAAGCAACATAATTTAATTATTATCTAGATCCACCGCCAAACACCTCTTAAAAATGAAATTCTTCAAGAGAAAGGGGAAACACCATTTAAGGACAAAGAAAAAATATTGAAATTTTAGATGTATCAATTTTATAGGAGGACATTATTGTATTTTAGATGATTTACCGGGACATCATCTATAGTGTTAGGATGATATATTTATTGATTTAATACATGATACAAGACTGACATCATAGACTCATTATAGAACAAAAACTGTGGAAGAATTATATATTAAGCAGTATATATAGGAGCTGATTAATAACGGAATTTTCATCATTGTGTTTCTCCATGGGGTGCGTCAGTTTTTTCATTGAGAAAGAAAGATGAATCAATTAGTCTATCCATTGATTGTAGATAAATGAATTCTTTTATAATAATGAACATGTATCCTCTACCTCACATTAACAATTTTGTTGATCAAATTACTAGAGAAAAATATATTTATAATATTGACCTTCGTTCAAGATATCATCAATTGTGTATAAAGAAGGAAGATATTACAGAGATTGAATTTAGAAACTGGTATTGTCATTTTGAGTTTATAATAATTTCTTTGAGACTTACTAATTCACCCTTTTTTTCAAGGATCAAATGAACTGATTTTCAAGTAATATCATGATAACATTTTATAGTATTTATTTATTATATCCTAGTATACTCCAAAATCAAAGAATACTATGAGAACGAATTAATTATTTCTCAAAATATCCCTAGATAAATTCAATTATATGGGATGTTTAGAAAGTATGAATTATTTCTTTAGGACATTTAATTTCATGAACATATTTTCTATATGGAAGGAATATATGTTGATCCTAAAAGGACAAAGGAAATCCATGAATAGAAATATCTAACTAGCATAACCGAGGAATACATTTTTATTCGTTTAATAGTTTACTCTTTGAATTTCGCCTATAATTTTTCAAGATTAGATAACCCATTAACCGAGATCCCATGTAAATGGGTTAAATTTATTTGGAAAGATTGAGAATAATATTTTGAGTAACTGAATGGATTATTAGTCAATGATTATATATTGAATTTATCATTTTTAAATTACTAGTTTATGATTTAAATATTTGAATAAAGGTAATGACTCAACAGTTCCATTATATAGAATGATTGGGTTATTTATTATATATCAAGGAAGTTAAAAATTAATGACAAAAACTACCTAACTCATCATCTTGAGTTAACATTAGTAACATTATCTATATGGAGACATAATCTATACTATGAAATATTTGAGATATATAATAATCACAAGAGAATGAAAAATATTTTCTTAGAGAGAGAAGTAAACATGAGAAAAAGGATAAGGATTTTGATACTCATGTATTATGATTTCACAATACACTACCACCTCTAGAAATAAAATCTGTTTATAGATTTTTTGAACAAGAAATTCTATGGTATTCTGAAAAAATTGATAGTTAAAAGGGAGGTTATGTTCACGGATCATGTAATGAAGGATATTAGAATTATTGTCAAAGGTGAAACATCACTACATTGTCAGATGGATTCCAATCCATCGTTACTAGAAAGGATAATAACTTCTTAGTATGATGTTGAGGAGTTTCAAAAGAAATTTTTTGTTGTGCATAATGGTATGTTTATTGACATCATATATGAATATGTAATATTGAAATTATGGAGGACCCATTGTGTTTCAACTATAAACAGGACACAAATGTAATTATATAATGATCCCCATCACTCAAATTTAAATCTACACCCTAGTATCGGTAAGATGTATATTGATTTGAAATAATATTTTTGGTGGGGAAAATTGAAGAGGGGTAATAATGATTTTGTAATGAGATATTTTTTTAACAATTGATGAATGGAATACAAAATCCTATGGGATTCATTCATCCTCTTCCTATACCGATCTAGAAATGGGATGATATTACTATTGATTTTTCATGGGGATACAAATTATTTCTAGAACAAATGATACAATATGAGCAATTTTTTATTGTCTTTTCAAATCAAGGCCCTTTCATTCAATAATAAATTATTTATCAGTTGAAAATTTAGAATTATATTACATTAATATTGTCGTAATAATTCATGGGGTGTCGTTATTTATTTTTTAAGACTGTTATGTTGGATTAGATCATGATTCTAGAAAAGTATTTCGAAATTCCAAGTTACTGAGCTTCGTTTGGGAAATGAATAACAACCTAAATCATAAATAAAATCATAGAGGACTAATAAATATCTAGAATACATATTGAGATCATTCTCACATGACATTAATTGTAAGTGAGAATAATAATTTCCACTCAAATATTTCTACTATAACTAGAGCTAAAATTCAAGTATTCAGATGGAACCATATGAATCAATATATGGAAAGGGATGTTATAAACCCACATATTGAGATGATGTTGGTGAAAAAATATCATATTCCCAAAACCTATTTAGGAAACAACAAAAAATGTGAATGTTTATCAATCCCATATCATTGTAGGTCTTTGTAGGAAATGGATATATATGGATAACCATATGAAGGATTTGTAATATTTAGTATGATATAATTATTTCTTGATTGAATGTATAAGGATGGGTGTGATATGATTCAGAAATAATGGGAAACTGAGCCAAATATATTTCATACCATTTGAAATTCTGGAATAAAGTGGTGCAATAGATTATAGGATAGAAATAACACCATGTCTATCCAAAGTTCATGATCATTTCCACATAAAACTGTTAACAAAATACATGACAGATCAAAAAAACATACTCACCTATGAAGAAGTAGAATTAGAACATGACATATCTGAATGTGAAGAGAATATCAATTTTATGTATATTATAGAATAATTGTTGAAGAATCAGACAACATGACTATAAAAGGTTATTTCGAGAAAAAATAAAATGGGAGGTGTGAAGTCGAAAACCAAAGAACATTTGAAGAAGAACCACCTGAATATTTGTATGATGTGATATTTTAGAAATTTTGAGGATGAAATTATCTGAATGAGGGAATAATGTAACACACCAATATTCCATGGTACACTTATTTATAACTAATTCAATAGATTGTTATATATGAAACACTGATTTAGAGCCCACCAAAACCTAAAAAATTAGATTTTAAAAAATAGGTTATGAATATTATCAACCAAATGAAGAAATTTATAAATTTAATATTTTAAATTATACTTTTTTTAATTCAAATTATCAATATTATATTATTTTGAGTTTTTTTTATTTTTATGAAATGTTTCAAATTTTAATCAATATTTAAAAATACAAAATTTTTGTAAATAACTAATTTAAATTTTTATTTTACTATCAATTTTTTTTAATTCATAATATATAAATAATAAATATGTTAATCCAATATTGTTAATTGGAATAATTTTATAATATAATTATATATAAATGTTTATTGAACATTTGAACCCCTCTATTATGTGCCTTCTAGACACATTTACAAGATTATCCATGAATGTGATTTTATCACTTCTGTGAATTGAATTTTCAAAAAAATTTCTACATGGATGTAATATGTATAAAAACTTTGGTCTAATATGATCAAACTATTATTTTATGAATATTATCTTTTGGATTTTATTAACTATCATAATTGTTAAATACAGTTATTATATGTAAAAATAAAATTATAATAATATATGACTACCCTAAAACACATCTTAATTTTTTTTGTAAAAGTGTTTCTTGACCAAAATAATCCTTAGGTCATATATATGATCCTTTTTAACAACTTTTGTAATATTAGAACTATCACGGACCATCCCAGTGGGGCCCGAGCCGCAACTCCCCAAGCCCGCCTCTTATAGGCCAGGGGCTGCTGACTAGCACCGAGTGGGCATGTTACTAAAATGGGAGGCATTTCCTATAAACCTGTACACACACACACACATCTCTAAGCCCACAAAGCTGAAAAAGTAAAACCTACTAAAAATGAAAATGCATGCATAAACTAAAATCCCATCCAACAATGTATGATATGAAAGTAAAGTATAGAAAGTTTAAAACCCAGAACCAATAGTACAAGTCCACCAAAAGAGAGTCTAAAACAAAGTCCAAATTATAATGAAAGGCACAAGGACTGCAATCTATAGCCATAGGAACACACCTTGGCCTTTCTGATCTCACTGAGCACAGTCTGGTCCTGGTCCACATAGAATCCTGTCAAAGGATCACTCTTCTACACAACACACGACACATACTGGAAAAGCCCATGAAGAGGTGAGTATAACAATAGCCAGTTGGACACCACAAAACCTCAAAGGAATAAAATAGGGGAAAATACCTCAAGGGAATGATACAGTCACCACTAAACAGTAAATATTTACAGAACATATAACATGAATATCTAGATATACTCATACATGATCGACTATCGTGAAACCACGACTAAGATCCATCTTGAAGATTCCACTAAGAACATACCAAGGCGAACACACTCATAGGCCTTCTGAGAGAGATATGAAGTACTCGTTGTAGAATAACACACTCCACAAGTACTTGAGAATATGATGTTCAGATGAGGATCACATCCAATCTCTATGGGGCGATTCCGACAACTCATTCTGAAATATTCTGCTATGCAGAGGATCGATACCCGGGTAATGTTCGTCACGTCAATACATAGAACACTACCTAGGGTTGTATGAATGAATAGAGGATCCAGCTCCATGTCTCGTAGAGGGGATTCCAACAAATCTATTCAGGAAGTCCTACTGAAGGTATCATAATATTGTACATCAAAAATGATACCAGAAACCATCAAGGGAGAGACCAAGGGTATGAACCCTACGAAAGCTAGTCCAAGACATAGAATACAACTGGTTCATTCCATGTAAAAAAATTACACTGCATGTAGTATGGTTACGATCCATGTTCCTTGACCCCAATTACAACCCGTTTAAATAGCCTGTTTCATCAATCCAAGCTGTATAAAGCTCAAATACACGTCGTGTAGAAGGATCACACGTGGTGTTACTTGACTCTTTGTACTGCCTGTTTAAACGGTCTGTGTCATTAGGCTTGTCATATAAAAACTAACTACATGGTGTGTAGTGATGTTACAAACCATGTCTGAGCACCTGTGGTTCACTCCGTGTAATCTGTCCATGTGCTCGTACACGGTCTTTGTCCGTGTCGCCTTCCCGTGTACCAGTACACGGGGTATCCCAAGGATATGGACGAGCTAGGCCGAGGAAGGGTATACATGCCATGTCCATGGCCATGTACCCTTCCCGTTTCTGTGTACTCCCGGAGTACACAACATGTTGCCCGCAGATGAACACACTCCATGTAGCCCATACTACATGCCATGTAGTCGGGATTTTTTAGAACCGTCGTCTTCCTTCTCTCACCTTGTCTGATCAACCGGATCTTGATTTTGTTATTTTCTTGCAGTGAAACTCAAGAAACTAGTTCAATTCAACATCCTAACACCAAATCTGGATGTTTCGGACCTATAATCGGGTCATAAAACCCCAATGATCCATTTGAAGGAAGAACGCCCAAGAACTCATATCTCTCGATCCGCTATGAATCGTCCATCCCCATCGGAGTTTCACCTCCATAGCATTGTTTTGGGGTTGGATCTACATTCTCGGATCATTTATCCAACAAACGAATGCGCATCGATCGATATTCACAAAAAACATCAAGCACGTGGAAGAACGAGGAGTCTCCATGATGAACAAGGAATTTAATTGCAAAACGAACAAGTGGGATGATCCTCGACCGTTGTTTGTGATGATCTGGGTTCTTTTCCATTACATCAAAACCAAAATGATCAACCGATTAAATCATAAGGATGAAGATCTTCCCAAAAAATCCTCACAAAATCCCATCCCGTAAATACAATCGAATCATCGAGCTAATCTGTTTGTGGGTTAGTCCATGTTTGTCTTAGGAATCAAGAAAGGGGAAAAGAAAATCAAAATCAAACATCCTACATGGATTCACGATGTTTCGTTGGCGAAGATTCGGTCGATGCGTCATTAATCTCCTATGAAATTCATCAATAACGTCGTCGTCGCGTTGGGGGTTTTCTCCATAGCTTTCCAGAGCCTCCCAGGGAAATTTAGGGTTATGAGATCTGTAACACGGATCCCCTATGAAATCCTTATTTAAGAAGAATAAATGATTTCACTGCAGCAAGGATTTTAAAAAATATTTTTATCGAATATTTTATTATGGTTACGCCCAAAAACTATATCTCACCATCGACCTTCTCCATCCAATGTTATTCTTTCCTAGGGTAAATTCGATGTTTTGAATGCAATGGTGCACTCAGATTTCTGATCCGATCCCCCATGAAGGAGTTATTCCATTTATTCTGGAAAACCATATCAGCACATTATTTAATTATTTAATTAAATTCAAACATTTGTCTCGGGATCACCGGGCCTCATGACTGCATGTCGACTCAGAACCTTGTCTCTAAATAATTGCCATACAATATTATAATACAATACGGTGAAATCCTAGACATTACATCACACCCAACATATGGCTTTACGTCCTTGAAAAACCAAAACAAAGGCTACTAAAAAAGATGTGGGTGCTGCACATGAATATGATCCTCCCTCTCCCACGTGCACTCCTGGAGATTCTCATGATTCCACCAGACATGCACAATGGGAATAACTCTACCACAAAGTATATTATCCTATCGATAATCGATCTCCACTAGGTACTCAACAATGGTCGCTCCATCACCAATGTCCAGCTCCACCCAGTCGATAACATGTGATGGATCAGGCATGTAACTCTGTATTTGCAACACATGGAATATGTTGTGTACCCGGTCTATCTGAGGGGGTAAAGACAAGTTGTATGCCACCTCATCAACTCTTATCAGAATCTGAAAAGGGCTGATTAACATTGGAGATAGATTTCTCCCTTGTCCAAATCTATGACTTCCTCACCAAGGTGAGACCTGATGGAACAAATGGTATCCATCCTCAAACTCCTAGATCCCCCATCTTCTGTCGGCATAAGACTTCTACTGACTCTGTTCATTCTTCATCCACTCTAGGATGACCTGCACCTTCTCTGTAGTAGCTCGTACCATCTCTATGCCCATGAGTGTTGACTCTCCTCAGTGAGTCCAATAATGTGGTGACCTGCAAGGTCTCCCATACAAATCCTCAAATAGTGTCATACATATAGTGGAATGATAACGGGTGTTATAAGAAAATTCCACTAGTGGTAGGTGATCCTACCAACTAAGAGATTAGTCATGTATGCAAGCTCATAGAATATCCTCCAGAACCTGGATGGTCCGCTATGTCTGACCATCAGTCTAAGGATGAAACACTGTTCTCAAGCGTAACTGAGTCCCAAAATCATTTTGCAATCCCTTACACAACCGGGATGTGAAACAAGAATCATGGTATGATATTTTCATGGATGGAACTCCATGAATTCGAACTATCTCATGCAGGTAGAGGTGTCCCAAGATCTCTACTTAACTCTGCTCCCATAGGGATGGGAAGTGGGTCGACTTGGGGAGTCAGTCAACGATCACCTAGATGGCGTCGTGTCCCCAGGACGTACGTGGTAAAACCATCACTAAGTTCATGGATATCACATCCCACTTCCACTCTATCACCTCAAGGGGCTATGTCAATCCTGCTAGAACCTGGTGCTCAGCCTTTACTTACTGACAAGTAAGGAACCAAATAACAAACTCTACCACACTCTTCTTCATTCCTGGCCACCATAACTGATGTCAGAGGTCCTGTTACATCATTTCCATGCCTGGATGCACCACCAATGGATATGTATGGAACTCCCTCAGATCCTACTCTTGCAATGCCACTGGTACTACTGTGTACCCTCTAAAAAGAACAATGTGCTCCCCACCATTTCAATATCCATCGGCAACATCACCTATAGATATATGAGCACATAGAGTCTCACATCTAGAATCCTTAAGCTATTCTTCCTTGACATGTTGTAATAGTGGAGGTTTAACAACCATTGACTGAAGGTAAGCTCCCTCATCATTATCCAGGAAGGATAACTGTAAAGAGGGTAACTACATCATCGCCTCATCCAATAACTACGAATTGGATTTCCTGCTGATAGCATCAGCCACAACGTTCCCCTTACTAGGAGTATAAACGATATAAAATTCATAATCCTGGAGGAAATCAAGACACTGCCACATAATCAATGCAATGTCTACCACCACCACCTCTAGATCATGGATCACATAGTTTTTCTCATGTGGCCTAATATAATGTGAGCCATAGGCAATCACCACTTGCCGCTGCATTAGGACACAACCAAGCCCGGACCTTGATGTGTTGCAGAACACCACATACTCACACCCTATTCTGTTATTCTCCATATTAGGGAACTCGTCAGACTCTGTCTCAACTACTGAAATGACTGCTGGCATCTCTTGGTCCACACGAAAGGCTGCCCATTTCGAGTCAAAGTTTTCATGGGTTCTGAAATCCTTGATAATTCAAGAATGAATCTCTGAAAGTATCCTACCAACCCAAGGAATCTTCGCACCTCCATCACGCTCCGGGGAGGCTCATATGCTATAACTACCTCTACCTTGGCTGGGTACATTTCCACACCATCTGTTGATATAATGTGTCCCAGAATGTAGACCTCCATTAACTAAAATTGACAATTTGAGAGTTTCTCGTTCAATTGATTCTCTCAAAGTGTGTCTAGAACCATCCTTAAGTGCCTCAAATGGTCCTCCTCAGATGTATACTAAACAAGGATATCATCGATGAATACCACTAAAAAACAATCTAGATAGGGCTGAAAGATATGGTTCATGAGATCCATAAACACTTCCGGAGTGTTCAACATGCAGAAGGGCATCACCAAGTACTCATAATGACCGTAGTGACATCTGAAAGCCATATTTGGTATATCCTCTTCCTTTACACACAACTGGTGATTTCCAAATCGTAGATCAACCTTCGAGATCCATCATGCCACTCTTAACTGGTCGAAGACGTCATCGATCCTAGGTAGTGGATGCCGGTTTTTCACATTCACCTGATTCAAGCACCGGTAATCCACACACAACTTCTTTCTCTTGTCTACCTTCTTGGAAAACAACACAGGGGCCGCCCAGGGTGAAACACTAGATCTCATGAATCCCTCCCAATGCATGTCTTCCAGCTAAACTCTTAGCTCGTAAAGCTCTGCAGGAGCCATCCGATATGTTGATGCTGATATCAGTGTCGTCTCGAGTTGCAACTCAATGTAGAAATATATATCCCTAAGGGGAGGTAGTCCGAGGACATCCTCAGAAAAGACGTCCTCATACTCATCCACTAATGATGGAAACTGGAAACTCGTAACATCTGCTGCGCCAAGGGCTTGGATAGCCAACTGATGTGAAATCAGCTATACATTCCAACGAATGAGTCCATCCTGCGCTGTGTGGGTCTCTTTTTCACCAATGAAGGAGAACCGCGTTCCATCACTACAGACACACTACACCCTTCGCCTAAAACAGCCAATTTGGGCATGAACTGTGGATAACCAATCCATACCAATATTGACATAGTAAGGCCTCGATGCTGCCACAAAAAGGTTCCAACCAAAACTCTCACCTCCAAGGGTCGTGTCACACTGTCTGCAAAGGTGTGTTTTCTCTGAATCTTCTCCATTCGGTGTTTCTAAGTGTAAGGGTCGAGTCAAGGGCTGAACTGGAATCTCAAGGTCTCGAACAAGATAAGAATCCAGAAAAGAATGACTAGAACCTCGGTCAATCAGTATGGATACCAAAGTAGAAAATCCATAGATTATACCTCTAATCATTCCAGGAGTACCTAGGTCTTAAGCCTCCACTACATGCATCTATCCCTGCCTCTGTCCACCAGCTTCACTACCACATCTACTGCCCCGCGGATCTATCTGCTCAACACGTTTCCTCTTCCTCAGTGGTCCATCCACCACTCCCATTTCATTAGTACATACGGTCCGAAAATCTTGAGCGAGATGACCCCTGCCATCACAAGAGTAGCATCGCCTCTCTCGAGGCTGGCTGGATGCACCCTGTGAACCCTGTACGGCAGATCCTCTATCCTGGTATCTGCTATGAAAATGTCTCCCATGCATGGGTCCCAAACGTAGGCTCCCTACTACCAAGGTCTACTCTCTAGCTCGCTCACTACTGACAACTGGTGGTTGTCTCTACTCTTACAAGAATCTCTCAACAACCAAAGCCCGCTCGAGCACCCCAGCATAAGTAGGAATTCTCACATGGATGGTGCCAGCTCGGATGTGTCTTCCCTAGCCCTGCTCAAATGTTCGAGATCTAAAGTATTGATCCCTGACCATATCCATCGCATACTGTGATAGGTCAGTAAACCTCGATGAATAGTCATCCACCATCATGGTTCCCTACTAGAGCTGAAGAAGCACTTGTATACATACTACTCTTAGGGTAACTGATGAAAAATAATCTCTGAAGTGCTGATCAAACTGTGACCATGCACTAGTCGCCTCGTCGTGAGTCTGGATAACCATGCTCCACCATCACTCTGTCGAGCCCTGTAGAATGCTCGCTTCCTGGATCAACATCTGGTCTGCTGGTGTCCTGACAAAATAGAAGACTCTTTCCACTGCCTCAGGCCATTCATCTGCTTCCTGAGGGCCATGCTCACCTCGAAACCTGCAGGGTCTCTATCTCTGAAATATGTGGAGTGCGCTCAACATACGCTCTTCCACTACTTGTACAACAAAAACTAAAAACTGCTCCATATGTGGTGGAATGACTAGCACACCCCCCTATGGTAAAATTGGGAGATCTGGTCCCTATACCGAATCTTCATCACTAAGGGAGTCATCCCTGTGATCGAGCTGCTAGATCCTAGAGGGTGCGCAAGGCGAAGGAATCCTATAAAGATACAATATGTATCATAGTTAGTGAGTATATCTATAGTTCTTACTCAAGAAGGACATGGAAACCACAACCCATTCTTATATGATGCATGTACCATTGTTTTCTCCTGCAACTAGTGTTCTCATGTTCGATGTCGAAAAGTTAGTTATCAGAGTCCTGGTGTATGGATAGGTCGGCCGCCTCTACCAACAATTGGGTCCCTTTCCTGAAATCCACACTCAAAACACTTAACACGGTTTCCCCAAACCAACTCATAGACTCTCAGTCCTACGGTAAAACCAACCACCTTTGATACCATTGTATCACGACCCGTCCTAGTGGGGCCCGAGCCACAACTCCCCATTTCCACATCCAATAGGCCAAGGGATGGTGACTAGCACCGAGTGGGCATGTTACTAAAATGGGAGGCATTTCCTATAAGCATGTACACATGCACACACATCTCCTAGCCCACAATGATGAAAAAGTAAAAGCTACTAAAAATGGAAAAGCAAGTATACAAAATAATTCCAACCAATATTGTACGACATGAATGTAAAGTACAGTAAGAGTGAAACCCTAGGCCAAAAGTACAAGACCACCAAAATAGAGTCTGCAACAAAGTTCAACCTATAAAGAAAGCTACATGGACTACAATTCGTATCTGTTGGAACACACCTTGGTCTGCCTGCTCTCACTGAGCACTATCTAGTCCTAGACCACCTAGAATCCTATCAAAGGTTCACTCGTATGCACAAGACATGACACATGCGAGCAAAGCCCGTGCAGGGGTGAGTATAACAATACCCAGTAGGACACCCCGAAACAAAAATGGAATACCACAAGGGAGGCTACCATAAGGGAATGATACTGTATGCTCTACATAGTATATGTTTACAGAACATATAACAATAATATCTAGATATACTCATACACGATCGACTATCGCAAAACCACTACTAAGATCCATCTCAAAGATTCCACTAATAACGTAACAAGGAGAACACACTCCTAGGTATGATGAGAGAGATACGAAGTACTCATTCTGGGAGAAGACACTCCATAAGTACTTGAGAATATGATGTTCAGATGAGGATCATAGCCAATAGCTAAGGGGCGATTCCCAAAACTCAGCCTAAACTATTCCTCTATGTAGAGGATCGACGCCCGAGTAATGTTAGTCACATCGATACCAAGAACTCTACCTGGGGTTCCATGAATGAATAAGGGATTCAGCTCTAAGTATCACAAAGGGGATTCCAAAAACTCTATTCCGGAAGTCCAGAATATGGGATCATACTCTTACATAGGAAATGATACCAGAAACCTTCAGGGGAAAGGCCAAGGGTACGAACCCTAAGAAAGCTAGTCCATATCAAGAAGAAAACTGGCACAATCCATGTAAAACAAGTTACACGGTGTGTAGTATGGTTACACACTGTGTTCCTTGACCTTGGGTACTGCCCATGTAAATGGCTCGTGTCATTCGTCCAAGCTGTGTATAACTCAACTGCATGGAGTGTAGAATGATCACACACAATGTTACATGACTCAAGGTACTTCCCATGTATATGATCGATGTTATTATTTTTGGCTTATAAAATGTAACTACATGGCATGTGGTAAGATTACACAGCGTGTCTGAGCAACTGGGTTCGCTCTGTGTACGCTGGCCATGTTCTTGTACACGGTCTTTGTACGTGTCACCTTCCCATGTACCAGTACATGGGGTATACCGTGTATCTGGCAGGGTCTGGCAGGGGAAGGGTATACACGCCGTGTCCATGGAAGTGTACCCAACCTGTGTCTGTGTACTACTGGAGTACACAAAAGGTGGTCTTCTGACAAACACATGCAGTGTAGCCATACTAGATGTCGTGTTGTCTGGATTTTCCCGAACCTTCGTCTTTCTCCGCGCCTTGGCCGATCTTTCGGATCTTGATTCTATCATCTGTTTGCCGCGAAACTCAAGACTCGGGTTCGCTTCATCATCCTAACACCAAATCCAGGTGTTTCAGACCTTCAACCGGGTCATAAACCTCCAACGATCCATCTGAAGGAAGAGCACCCAAGAACTCATATCTCCTAATCCACTCTGAATTTTCCATCCCCCCCAACAGTCATACCTCCATAGCATCATTTCATGGTTCGATCTATAATCTCATATCATTGTGCCAAAAAATGAATTTGCAACGATCGATTTCCACCAAGAACGTCAAGCGATGGGAAGAACGAGGAGTCTCAATGATGAAAGGAGAATTTAATTGAATAAAAAACAAGAGGGACGAACCTCGATCATTGTCTATGAGGATCCAGGTTCGTCGCTGTTAGATCAAAAACCAAAATAATCAACAGACTAGATAGCAAGGATGAAGATCTTCCCCATAAAATCCACGCAAAATCCCATCCCACAAATATGATCGATGCGCGGGATAAACATTTCATGGATTACTCTGCATTCATTGTAGGAATCAAGAACGAGGAATGGAAAATAAAAATAAAACACCCTACCTAGACTCGCGATGTTTCTTGGCGAACATTTGGTCGTTACGTCACCGTCTCTAGGGAAATTCGTCGAGAACGTCGTCGCAGTGTTGGGGGTTTCTTCCACAACTTTCCAGATCCTCCAGGGGAAATTCAAGGTTATGAGATCTATAATCCCAATCCCCTGCGGAATCCTTATTTATGAAGATTAAAATAATTCGCTGAAAAATGGATTTAATAAAATATTTTTATCATATATTTTATTACGGTTACGTCCAAAAACTAGATTTCACCACAGACCTCGCCAGCCGATGTTAGGTCTCTCTTAGGTTAAAATCGGTGTTCTGAATGCAACACTGCCCTCAGATTTCTGATTCGAGCATCCGCACAAGAGTTATTTAACTCATTCATGAAAACAATACGCTCACATTATTTAATAATTTAATTAAATTCAAACTTTTGTTCCGGGCTCAATGGGCCTTAGAATTGCACGTCGTCTTAGAGCATGGTCTCAAATGAATTCCCATATAATATTAAAATAAAAAATCGAGAAATGTGAGATATTATAAGAACATTTATTATATTTTAACTAAAGAAGATTTTAAATTGTCATATACATTTTTTAATACTTATATAATTATTAATATGAGGTTCTATTAATGATATAATATAATGTAATTTGTCTTTATAAATATTAAATGTTTGCAGAAATAATTTTGAATTATGTTTAATTTTATGAAATAAATAAACAATATAAATGGGTACAAAATGATGATTGAGTAATTGATTTATTAAAGGAAATATATATTAAGTGATATTTATAATATTAATATAAATATAATTTGAAATATTGGAATCCTTTAATTAAATTTGCTTAATACATTAACATGATACAGTTGATTTAATTTTTTGGAGGAATAATTTTTTTATTACATTAACAAAAATCATTTATTAAATAGTGTTAAAATTGAAATAAATAATATTATAACATAAATAATATTTTATTCAATTATGTAAAAGTTAAAAAATATGAGGTTGGAAAAAAACATGAAAAATGTCAAATATTAGATAAATTATCCAATTCTGTTTCGTATATAATTTATTGTAACAATATTAACCTTATAGTTTAAAATGCCAATTATATAAGGTAAGAGTTAAATTGTTCAACTAATGGTTAAACCCAAAAGATAAAGATATGTTTGTGACCAAAACATATCTAAAAAAATTTTATGACATCTTTTAGACACATAATCATCTTATAATCAATATAACTCTCTATTTAGCTATTATAAATCTAGAATCAAAATATATTTTATTAATATTTTTTGAGTTTCCAAAAGTGCCCCTCCCCTCTCTTAAAAAATGGAACCTCTCCTTTTTCCATCAAGTAAAAAGCCATTTTGCTCGGCCAACCCCGACCACATATCCTCCAATGATTCCTCAATTCAGTCTTCATTCCATATGTTGGGTATAAATAAATCCTAAAGATCCATTATGTGGATATCAAAACGAGATGATGGAAGAAGAGGTAACTATTATTCCAATTAAATTCAACTTATTTTCTTCATAAGGTTTCTATTCCTATGATGATTCAAAATAAAATAAATTATAAATATATCTTCTATATTATTATTTGTTATTATAATGATGTTAATAGAATAATTCTTAATTTATCAATTCTACGAATAAAAATATCACCATGTGTGTGTACGTATGGCTTACTGTCTCCACTCAATTGTATAATTTGTAATTCAACACTACAATATTTGGAAGTGTATTCTGATTAATATAATGGATATAAATAATTAATTTTACATCATAATTATTATTTATAATTCTATTTTCATCTAATTAAAAACAACTTAACTATCATGTGGATTATATTGTCGCGCGTGCTACTAGTTGACCTATATTATCCACACCGCAGTTATATTCATTATCTACATTTACCATTTGAGAATGATCATAATATTTATACTATAGCAAATGTAATATTTATGAACTTAATATCATTCTAAATAAGAATAAAACCTATCATATTCACAATAATCACGACTTAAATAAGAAAACATACATAGGAAAACAAAATAGTTAACATCTTAAACACTGGTAATACAGAGATATTATTAAAAAAATTATATGAGACGATAATATATGATATAATTAATATGAATTTGGTCAATGTATAATTTAATAACATTATTAATCTAATATAAATGAGGTTAATATACTCCTGACTAAATGAAAGTACATGATAATCGTTAATTTTACAATCTCATTATACTCGAGGCTTTTTATACGTATGTATCAACTAGAACAACATTAGCAGTAATGATCATGTTTCATAAAATGTATTTCAAAATATTGATGAATATTTTTCAAATTTATTTTTACCAACAATAGACTTTATATATATATATATTAAAAGTAATCATTCGATCATTTTCCAAACGAGGTTTTTGTTGAGATTTTCAACAATTTAAGGTATAAATATTTTGAACTAATGTGGTGTGAGGGGCTATTGTCCACAATTATGATGTATTAACATTTTGAAGCTTCCCTTAGATGATGATAATGTTATTTTAAAAATAATTGTTTTTATATTATAGGATTTTGGCTTTTTAATGATTCTAATTTAAAAATATATATTTTCCTCAATGATTTTTAATGATTTTATAAGATTATTTTCTTCCATGTCTGCATCATTTGTGGGATTTTAGGTTTAATTTAAGTTTATTTATTTTGTTAAAATCTTCCATATTTTATTGAATGTGTTGTGATATGTTTGACTATAGATGTGATATTTTTTATACAATTCATGGTTTATAATTAATGTATTAAAATTTCATATGCTTTTCCTAATATGAATTTTATTCTTATTTTTCACCATATTATATGAGGAATGTATTAGAATTATTATGTGATGTGTAAGGCCCTCTAGATACCTTCGATGAATCGGTGGGTCTCATGAGAAAAACTAGTTTTTCATTTACCTCTTTATGTATGTTATTGGGACACGACATTGATTATATTGTTATGATGTCAGTAATTATTAATTAACTCTATTGTGGAATAGTTATTGATATTACATGTGGTTATTAAACTAGTATTTTATCCATGTAAATGTGTAAATGGAATTATTGGATCTATTCAAGAAATATTATACTGAATATTAGGTATTAATATTCTTTTTTTTCATATTTATACTATAACATAATATTTTATACATATCTACATTATCTTCCACTATAGTGTTATCCGTACTAGGGATCTGACCTCACCCCATTCTTATATTTCCAATTCCCCATAATACAAAGAAATACATTATCACTGAACTGCAAAGATAGTCTCAGGGATATGGGTGTTTTCAAATGAGACACTATGTTATTTTTCATTTAATGATGTAATGTAAAACTTATATTTTAATATAGATTTTTCAAGGGTACTGAACTGATAGGTCCTTCAAGATTTTCTTTCTTGTGATTATACCAATGAAAAATAATAATTCAACGATACTAAGAAACTTGGATCATGATATTATAGATATATTATTAAAAAAATATTTATGATAACTATTTTGAACAATAATTATGATTATGAATACACCTTTTCTCATCACCTTTTCAATCAATGTTTAATTGATGATACCATTCATACATAGGCATGACTTATAAATCTCGACCCAGTGATAAAAATTATTTTCGTTCACCATTATTAATTTATGTTATCCAATGTTTTTTGAATTTATTTGAATTATATTTATGAAGTAATTATTTTTTTCAATATATAATAACACATATGTCTTCTAAAATTCAAAATCATTGGAAAATTATATCATTTATCATACATGTGTGTAAACTACAACATTCATGAAAAAATGTGATTAATTTTTTATTTTCAATTTAAATTGATTATAATAATGTAAAATATAATTAATATATAAGATATATATTATATAATAATGATCCTATAATACTGAATTATTACATACATTTTTACCATCCATTGAAAAGCGGAAATAGCATTCATACATAAATTCAACCTACCATCTCAATGAATGACACAATTATATTTTATCGCTCTATTATTCATAAGTTAATATATATATATATGATATTCAATTAAATATATAAATTTTTATGATGATGTGACTATAATTAATGTTAATATACTAGAGCTACTGAATTATAATTTTCAAGAATAATGAAATAGCTAAAACCAAGATAAAATGATATTCATATGTATAAGTTAAATAGTTTTTATTAAAATGTTACAAGGGGATCATATATGGTATTATAATTATATACATATTTTTGGTAATAAATTATATGAAATATTAATTTTGTATACAACAGTGGAGAGGGAATTTAGTGGTAGCCAAATTTGAGTTATGGGTTTCATGTTACAAATGATTTTTATAAAAAAATTATGATAATGTTTAGGATGATAATATTTCATGATCTACTGCTCAATTATTATAAAAACTCTTCTTTGACTATACATATTTCAATATATTATATTATATCTAATTTTATTCTCTATATATATTCAATATCTCAAAAAAATGTTTTTCTGGAAAACGTTCATTATTTTTATCATCTGATAAAAATCATTTTTAAAAAATATGAATATTTTCTAATTTTGATTCAAGGATGTTATTTCTATTTTTAAATTATTTTTTATGTTCATTTCTTCCAATGATATATTTTTTTAATTTATAAAATTTATATAGAAATATTTTTTTTCAGTTTTCAAATTATGTCAATTTATATTTCTGTAAAAAATTTGAAATGAATCATTTTGTTAACAAAATTGAATGAATGGAATATCCAAACCACATGAACGTTCATTCTTTTGAATATTAGAATATAAGTTTCCATAGTTCATTTTGAAAAAAATTATTTTCATAATAGTTTGTATGTTTCTAGTTTTTATTGAATTGTTTTAAAAAAGAAAAGGGTAATTTCTATATGAAATATCCCAACAAATATTTTAATGGAATTTTCATCATACATGACATCCAATGATTCTTTATAGTAATCAATTGGTATAAAACCCAATGATATCATCATAATTAATTTTATGAATGATATGTGATTATGAATATAAGATATTTATTAATCCCGCTTCCTTTACATAGGCTATTCTATAATAAAATGATTATGAATCAATATTATTTTCATTGAGTTATATTTGGATGAATGTTTTTTGATTTTGTAGAAAACATAATTATGATTAACAATATGTGATGAATGGTATTATAATAAAATATGCCTCCAATATAATGGGTAATGATGGATATTTTATCATATAATAAGTACTAGAGTGGGATGTGAACCTATCTGGACAAGGGGATCTATGCACAATGATGTTTTTGGGATTGATCGGGCATAAATACGAGGGAATATAGTTGGAACCTAATCCACTATGTTAGTAGTTTCAACGAACCCTAAATTGATAGGAAATTATTTTTTAGGATTATGTTTATTAAATAAAAATATTTATTATACCAATATAATTCTCTCAATGATCATGTTATATGATTCATGTTTATGAACTATCATGAAATATAAATTTATATGGTATTTTTATATATGATATTCAGGGTTTCATTTTGAAATGATAATATCACATTCTAATAACCATATTCTTCTAAAATTATTATGTGATCGTGGATATCCTTCATGCATACCATTATACAAAATATGAACTTAAACGTTATCATCATTACATTACTAATCATATGAAGAAATATTGATGGTAGATTTTAGTTAGATGAGTGAGTGTTTTGAAAAATATAACCGGAGATTACTAAAATAACTATTGATCCATTTTTTATGTATAAATATTTCCAAATATACTAAACTGATATTATCATCACATGGATCATAATAATTTGTATCAAATATTAATCAATTAATACATGATATTTATGAATGAAATTTATGAGTCACTATGCAGGGCGTGGAATCGAATTGTCAATTATCATGTAATTAGATTATATAAAATAATTTTCTCCTTGTATATCCCAACAAGGAATATCCATTTAAAAAATAATTATAAAAAATATATTTCATTATAGTATCTTCCACCATATTTGGATTTATGCAATTATGATTTTATGAAATCAATATTATTCGATACATTATTCAAAACTACTACCATCCAATAAATTTTTTATTTTTAGAATCCATCATTCATTATATAAATTAATTATACAATTAGGTCATATTAACAAAATTTAATCATTTTTTAGTTATTTTTTCACTAAATAATTATTTTATAAACATTATGTCAGTGTAGAAAAATAAAATAACACATCATTTAATTAAATCTTTCTAATTGTATCAGTAGTTTTGAATAAATAAATAATGATTTTTATATTATCTTAAAATTATAAATTTTATATTGACTAGAGTAAATAGTCATTTTAATTCACATTTAGTGTACCAATTCATGGACTCTAATGATAAATCCATTGTGAATGGATTTAAAAAGACAATTTGCCCATATTTTAAATATGAAATGAACCAAATTATTTATAGCGATACAGAGAAACCAAATGATATATAAAAGAGTATTTTTCACAAAACATTAAAATTTTATCTAATCTAATGTAGATATATTTCAATATTTTTTCTTTTTATTGCATCCTGAATATGTCATTATTATATATCGATAGTTTCTCTAATTTTCAATGTCTTGTTTGAAATCATGGATTATTTTTTGATCTAAAGTAATGTTTTGTAGTAACTTTTATATACTTCATTGGGACTCTAAATATTAACATTATTGTTTTCAATTATAGATAGTAATTTATTTTTAGTTTTTTATATTTCCCTTGTCATGTTTTTTATTATATATATATATATATATTTCTATTTTTAAACAATTAAATATTTTTAACTACACATTACTCATCATGAATATTTCATCTTTTATTGAATTACATTCACTACATGATAGTAATGTATCTTGATATGTTAAAATCTGATATTATATAGCTAATTATATGATTTTGTTAACAATTTTATTCATGAATAATTATTTTAATTGAGTATTTTGATAAATCATAATTAATATATTATTCATGACAATTTTAATACAATAAGAGATATTATATTAGGATGTTCTAGATGATGGAGTGAATTAAACAATAGGGTAAATTAGATATTTAGTTTTCTAAAAATATTATAGACAATATCACATAACATAACATTTTTTATATAGTACATTTTTATAATTTGATGTATTTTTGTTGAATATTATCATATTAATTCAATTTATGTACAAAATAATGTTGTTTATTTACTAAATGTAGTTAATTATTTAATAAAATTATAAATATTAGTGAATTTAATGATTTAAATAAAACTAATATCTTTAATTTTCATTCAGAATTATTAAATACCTTTTTGTATTAATTATCATTGAAGAAAACCCAAATATTTTAAGGGTTATGTATTTTTTTAATCATGCGCACTGTTGAACTGGGGATATTAATTTATTAACTAAATATAAATAACTAAATTGATATGATTGATATATTTGATTTGTATTGAGAAATAAATGATATTAGAAACCCCTTATTCAATTGTATAATTATTTTATACCATTTTCTATTAATATGTGCTAATTTTAGTTCAAAAAATATCTGAGCCAAAAATTTTAATTTTTATAATATTTGAAGTGTCGATACAGTAATTTACATTTATTTTAAAAAAATTGAAAATAATAATTTTGTCACTATATGTTAATAGTTTCACTATAATAGGTAGTGATTTTTATAGATTATATATGATTAAAATATTTAAATTCTTTGATTTCTTTTGTTTCATGAAACCGCGAGATTAAATAATACAAATAATATTATTATATGTCCATTACAACATAACCATTAAATATGTTATAATAAATATGGATATCAAAATTATTAAAAATATATATAGTTCCAACTAAATATGAAAATATTTTTATGTTATTATAAGAATGAAGATAGATTTTTTTAAATATCAATTATTTCTTTAAAAATAACAATTCTTCAAAATCATGTTTTTTGAAATTTTTTATTTAATATTACTTTAATGAAGTTCAAAAAAATTTATTATAAATTTTTATTTCAATAATTTAATTCATAATATAAAATTATTTTAATTACTTTATTAATTAACTAAATACATTGGTTTTCAAATAATTGTGATAATAATACTTTTTAGAAAAATTCTATTTTTTAAAAGATATTACATGGTCAATTTATTATTTTGGTTAGTTTTAAATATTAATTTGATAATTTTTTTGAAATAATACCAATAAAGTTACTTAATAATATTTTATTGATGAATTTATTAAAAAAAATTAATATTTAAAGAGTTCATTTTTCTAACAAAAACGTTTTTCATGGAATTGTGATGCTATAAATTGGAATTAATTTATAATAATTTGTGATTCAAAGTATAAAAATAGGTTTCAAGATTTTAATTAAAAATTTAAATTATTTGTAGAAATATCTCTTTAATTAGTGTCCAATATAAATAGTAACATTAATAATTTTTGTTTCCTTGAGAAAGGGTCAATTGAGTAATATAGCTAAAAAATAAAATGATAAGGACTATAAACTTAGAAAAACACATGGCCATGTTTTTTTGGATGTATTTAAATCTACCATTAATTCATAATTATATAATTTTATTAAAGGATAGTTGTCTGGGAAAATGAGTAATATATAATTTAAATCAATGAATGTCACAAAAATTTACCCACTTTTTCATTAATATATCTTATGTGTACACATGGGAATAATGGTATGTCATAAAATAATATGAGTATCTAGTTTTATATTAATAAAATTTAATTCATGATATACTTTTATTTATGAGTAATGGGACAACTTGAATGATATTCTGAGGTTTATATGATTTAATTTAATAAAAAGTAAATGGTTTCACATTCCTGTTATTAACAATTCTATCATTTGTAATATGATGTTATCTATAATAGATCAATGACTATAAATATTATTTATAAATATAACTAATTTATAGACAACATGGTATTTTATTATATTTTTCTAAATACAAAATAATTTCATTAAATAATTACACAATGGTGATTCATTAATTATTCAATTAATGAAATAACCAAATAATAGATATTAGAATTATGGAAATAAATATAATATTTGTTATATAAGCATTTAAATGAATTTTCTGGTTTATTATAACATATTATCATTGTATTAAATGATTTTTTCCCAATATATAGCATTTTATTTATTTTTTTAATATAAATATAATGAATAGTGTCCGCATTGATAGTAATGATATTTTATGAAATTGTTAAAAAATAATGAAAAATATTTAAAAATTAACACATATTATTATATTGTAAATTAATTAATTTTTTCTATTTATGTTATTATTAAAATTAAACAAGTAAAAATTATATCTTTTTAATATTAAAATATTTTCAACCACTGTTAAAATTATAATTGAATATATGGGGGTTAATCAAAATGATAAGATATAAAATGATACATAAAAATGTCTAAAATCAATTGGTTGAAGTTATTAAAACCATATATTATGTTATATTCTATTAAAATCTCATTTGGTTGAATTTTGAGAAAAAAATAAATTTATTATAATATAATCATTTGGTAATTTCCAAAAGATCCCCTCACCCCAGTTATAAAAGGGCACTCCCTCCATCACATTATCACATCAGACTGAGCTTTATATCTATACAATTACCATCAAAATAATCTTAGAAAACCCCCTATAAAAATAATAGAGTTTCTTTTTTATTCTCAATATACAAATCCTAGATCCCATTAGTGGAGATCCAATGGTGATATTCTGATGATGATGTTATTACTCCAACTGATAACTTTCTTTGTACACTCTTCCTTAACATCTATAAATATATATTGTTTATCAATATATAATTCCTTCAGTTTTCAGAATATCCTAAAATGGTATAATGAATATGAAAATAAAATTTTCCCCATCTTTCCCCATTAATCATGAATTAAAAGTATTATCCATGCATATGTATGACTTAACATATCCATGTATCAATAAAATTTTTATCCCGTCATCATATTTGATGGATGAGTATTATAATGTGTTTAATAATCATATATAATATATAATATATAAAAATTATTATTTTAATATCAATTACTATTAAAATTTTATTCATTCAATTGATTAATAATTATGAATAATATTAATGTCTGTCGTATCCACAAAATATTTAATTCATTTTTTATCTCTACATTTTATGAATGATTATAAATATTCATATAACGATTATATTGGATTTTCATACAATTATTAACAATAATTAAATTATTTTATCTAGATAATTATATAAGGAACAATATATTTTAAATGAAACAATCTTGGAAAAAGAAGTCTCTTTCAACAATGACATTGATTTTAATAAGACATTATTAATAAATTATTGATTAAAGGATAAATATTAATAATAAATGGTATGATATAACAATTTTTATCAACTATATATATTCAATAATTATTTATTATATAATATCTTTTAACTTGATCATATAAATACACTACATAGTGTATGTAATTTCATTACTCAATATCCATTCATTTAAGTAAAATAATATTTCATTGAATATGTCTTGATATTTTTTTGGTAATTTAATATTATTACATAATAATTTATATAATAACAGTTATGTTTATTTATAGAGAATAAACCTAATAAATTCATTTTATTAATTCTCAATTCAATTATATGATATTTGTAGAGGTTTATTTCATAATATCATCATTATTTGGGATTGTTTCTATTTATGTCTCTATTTGGGAATATTTTTATTCCATTTCCATGTGGTCTATATATTTTTCCAAAAATGTTATATACTATTATAGTATAATTTTATAATTTTATTTCTATACTGGTTTACTTTTTGAAAAATAGTAAGAAAATAATTTTTCAATCATTTTCCAAAAAAGACTCTTTGTGACGTTTTCTACATGAAATATTCAAAAAGGAATTTTTTTTACCTATACACCATGATTGTATTTTCCGAATTAATGACTCGATAATTTAATCACGAATAAATTATATATTTAATTTTATCATTCAAATGAATATTTTTTACATTATAATTATGCTCCACTTTTATATAATTTTAAATTTTAGAAAAGGAAAGTATATTTTAGAATAGAATTATTTCAAATGATATTTCAATAAAATTCCATATAAGATAATATAATTTTATTTAAACTATTCTTTATTAGAGTTATGATGGTAGGACACTATCCTTATTATTCTTATGATTTTTTATGATTATGTTAGCATTATATTTTTGAAACTGATTTCTTCTCATTGTTATGGTATGATGAATGATTGGTGTTCATTTGAGACATATGTGTAGGGTTTTTCTAATATTTTGTGTGTAAAATATTTTCATCTAATTAATTTAGTATTACATAATATCTACTGATATAATAATTTGAAACATGTCTATAGTTTTAATACTCTATGTGAAACATTTAAAACCTAATCTATTATAGGAAACAAATGCATCTTAGTATACTGTGGGAAATCAGAATGTTCTGATTCTCGATGTTGATGGGCTGGGTAGGTAACCTTAAAATATTAAATTGTTTTATATATATATTATGGTTATATAATTTAACAAAATTTTATTATGGTTCATGTTTTATACATGATGATTTATCAATGTTATTGTTCAAGTACTATGAACAGATAATGTTTATTCCATGAATAAAGTTTAAGATATATGAAATATTATTTATGAACTTCATAATTTATTCTCATCATAACATAAAAATATTATTATATAATTAATTCAAATGATCATGAATTTTTATCTCATATTATTAACCTTACAGAGAATATGAGAACAGTATTTTTTATCATTCATTCCCAAGCTGTTAAAGAAAGGGTTGGATAGGTAATTCCTAAGAAGAGTACAATTAGAGAAGATCATTGTAGAAGATGTTGAATATTATTTTTCAAAAATTTAATGTTTCTAATTTACAAAGACTCTAAAGCCTTGTTTTTCTAGCATGGATTATATTTTTAGTCATATAAAATGATATAATATCTATATATGAATAACTCGAACCATTATAGATGGTATCCGTAAAAATGAATAGTTACCATTTGGAAACCTGGATGATGATACCTTAGTAAAATTAATCAATATTTTTCATGAAATAAATTATAGAATTTTGGTAATGATCATAAATAACATATATTAAAGTTAACGAGTCATAGATAGATATTTGATCAGTAATTTCCCTTGATTGTTAATTTTTCCCTGTTTGACTAGTGTTGTGGACACTATGTTTTTTGTTTTACTCAATAGCTAAAACCTGAAAGAACCATGTTAATGTTAAATGAATCCCATTATTAAAGACGTTTCATACATATAAACTAAATGTTATAGTGGCTCGAATAAAAAATATTATTAATATTTTGATATTAGATATGAATCATGTTATTCTTTCATATGAAAAATGTGAGAACAATAATATGTTGACTCCTTTATGAGGAAACATCCAGCATCTATCAGTGGTTCTTCAAAACCAGTAGTGAATGATTGATGGATCAACACCATTGCGATAATATTTTCTATTCTTCCATACATCAGATATGAACATATTCCCCTTGTTATTTATAAAGCTGAATGAAAATCAGATTAATCGTGTATTTTTTCTGAGAATATAAGGAATGTGGATTAGATTGAATCCATTGAGTGAGACGTGTTTTAAGGGATATTTATTATTATGTACATTCCTTGTATTCTATTTACAAATATGTATATATAATATTTTGAGTTGAATAAAAAAATGATGTTCTCAACAGTAACCATTAAGAAATTTTTTCAAGGCTTTCATTTTATGCCACTAGTTTAATTATCATCCCAGAATGTAAAATTGATTAATTATTCGGTGCCCTAAAACAATATTTCATATTTTTTTTTTATGTAATAGAAATTATTGGCATTAATTAAATCATTTTTATTTACTAGAAGAAGAATTTGATATAGATGATTACTACTATTCCCATTGGTTTTATAAGATAAAAAATTTTGTAACATGAATACTCAATTAAATAATGTAGTAAAATGATATTCCACTCATCTAAACACCATAAATATGGGAAGATACATAACGGGAAAATTTTGAACATAACAATAACACGATTTAAATGAAAAAAGAAGGTTATAACTCCCATGAATGTTGATATGTGATCCAAAGTCAACTTATATAAATATACGATAAGAGGACACCAACTAATGCACCACCCACACTCCATTGTATTGTGTACAATGTGTTTTGGAATTAAGATAATCAATTATAAAATTAAATGGTTAATATAAATGATAACCCAAAACAATATCTTAATAAAATGGACACGTGTAAATCTTATTCAATCACAATGGATGAAGTGAGTCATGAAAATTATGTAAACAATATTCTCACATACATAGTTTGGAGTTTCATGTTTTATTTTTTATGAATGACCCCTATAATAATATTATTGTTCATTATTTAGAAAAATTTCTTATCATTATCTCCTTTTACATGATTTGAGAATGATAATATCACAATTAATATTTTATCAGTAAAAAGATGAACCTTTGATTCCACTAAAACATTTTTTATATTAGATATGATATTTTATGATGAATAATGGGTAAACTAAATTCTGGAGGTGTATATTCATTGATATGAGATTACCAAATGTGTTATGGATTAGATCATTTTCTTATAACTTGAAACACATTATGAGTCATTTATGTGATGATATTTTATAAACATTATTGATACCCTAAGATATATTTATAAAACATGACCCATTGGTGGTCTATACATGATAGATATATTCAAGTAGTAGTTAATTTATGACTTGTGCTGGTAAAATAAAAAGTATTTGTATCCAGTATGGTGTATCTTATTGATCATAATGAATTATTTATGGGCCATATTTGTTACATTATGAATTCATCACACATCATTTAAAAAATATTTTTCTTTAGATTATATTTCAAGAATAATCATTAAAGATGTAGTGTTGTTGCATTTAATTGAACATTAAAATGTATTTTAATAGAAAATAGTGTTTTCCATGATGTTTTGGAATGATCGTGATATAGAGTATAGATTCAATATTTTATATGAATTCGAAATTGAAGGCAATAATAATTTAAATACCAGAGTATACTATTAGATATTGTTCTATGGATTTTTATGGTTATTAGGGTCAATAACTAATCATTTTGTAGTTTTATTAAAATAATGGAATTCCCTCAATAATTTAGATTGATCATTATGAAACCCTTTATTGAAGGAATTACTTAACTCAATTGTTCTGGAAAGATGTGTTTTTTAATAAAAAATATAGTGAGATGGATGAGAAGGTGATATCCATTACAAAACATGTATGAACATCATAATGTTGACTAGAATATTATTGTTAATTTTTTCAAGGTGATATAGAATATTATTTTAGTTAGATTTTATTCTATGAAATTATATATTGATGATATAATGGGGAAAAACACCCATAGAATTCTAATTAAAATACATTATTTTACCAGGACAATATCTTATTGTTTGGTGCATCCACTGAACCACATTCAAGTCCATGATATATTCCATAATCATTCCTCATGAACTACATAATTGATTTATTACAAGTACCAAATTCAAATGTTATTAAATTGAAACATTATATTTATTTTGTGGAATAATTAGTCGAGATTATGGATCATAAATGTAATGTTCTATTACAAAACACCACTCGACTGTTTAGTGTTTTTTGGTAAAACCACCAGCATGAGGAAGCTATGTGTGAACAGGAGGATGTGATGACATCATGGAATACTCATCTATTTAAATCTATGTGATGAATTTCTTCGGAAAATTTTATTTTTATGTGGTTATAATATAACTCCCTAATATTTTTAGAATATATTAAACATTAAATAATTTTATTTCTTTGATAGATTTGGTTTCATTAAACAACATGTTTAAATGAACCATGAAATATTATTATATGTTTACAAAAAAGGAGCTATTAAATTAATGGTAACAAATATAAATAATTGGATTATAAAATCCATATTATTTATGAACATAAAATGAATGTATTGGTATATTCAAAGGAAAATGAAGACACACTTTTTATAAAGTCACTTCATCCATTAAAAATACATTATACTCAAAAATTGATTTTTTTTCATCCTCTTTTTATTTGATATTATTTTCAAGAAGTTATGGAACATGTGTTTGATAAAAATAAATTTTTTAATTCATAATATGAATATTTTATTAGAATTATATTTTGGTAAATTTAAGAAAACATGTATTTTATATGGAATAGTGAAAATACCCATTTTTATTAAAAACTGTATTATCATTTAATGTATTTAATTATTATTGTATGATTTATGATAGAGTAAAATTTTAATCACATTATTTTGATATAAATAATTTCAATTGTGTTTTATTATAAAGATTTTATACTTAAATTTGTAATAAAAAGAATTTAGTTTAAAAAAACATTTTATCAAAAAACATTTTTTGTGAAATTTTTATGTGGTTTAAAATTAAATTATAAAACTTTTATGTAATGAATATAGAAAAATTGTTACCATATTTGTATTCAGATAGTTTAAATTTATTACATATTTCCATTTTATCTTTTTCCAATATTAATATTATATTTTTCATTATTGATACAACGATTATGGTTAAATTGACATAAATAGGTTAAAAATAAGATGATATGGAATATAAATCGACCCTAACAACTTCTCAATTTTTATTTCATGATGTAAATTTGGAACATAAATTCTAAGAATCATAATAATGTTTTTTTACTGAATAAATTCCCCAAAAATGACTCCTATATTATTTAAATCAATTAAAGTTGAAATATTTCACAGTCTTTGTCTTATATATCTATTTTGTGTCCTTATATGAAAATAAATATGGGTTATGAAAAAATCTACATATCCATTTTAACATCATTTATTTATTAACCTTATATAAATTTATTTTTGTCCAATGGGACCACTATAAGGATATTATTATGTTTATAATATTTTATTTAATTAAAAGTCAATGTTTTAGGAAAAAAAGTATCTTAAATAATTATACAATGATGATGTAAAAACTCCTCAATTAATTATCTAATAAAGTTAATGGTACTAATATATTAAATTAATTTTTTTTTAACAAATTCATGTGATCCAAAATGTTTATAGGCTAGTAAGAAATATTACGGTTGTATTATGAGATTTTGTTCAATGAATTAATGGTTTTATGATTTGAAAAATATCATTTTAATGATTAGATTCAAAATTAACCCAAATTATGTTGTATGAAAATGATAATTTATTAAATTATTTAAAAGACATAAAAAATTATAAAGGTATAAATTTATTATTATACAGTCAAAATATTCCTAAATAGTTCATTTATTTTCCAATTACCATCATGTATGTAATGATTTAACATTTAAATAATTAAAATGTTTTATAGTTGATAAAATTAACAGAGGTTAGCTAAGGTTTAATCGAAATGATAAGGTATAAAAAATAGAAAAACAATCCAAAAATATATTGGTTGCTTTAAATATAGAATTATCATTTATTAAAAATGAATCTTGGTATATTTGGTGGAATTTGTATTGATATTAAATTTATTATAATTTATTGTTTTCTAAAATTCCAAAAGTCCCTCTCACCTCAATTATATATGGCCCCACTTATTAAAATCACACTAAACATTTTATATCTACCATTACCTTTATATATAACTTCTCAACCTCCCTAGAAACATTCAATATGTTTTGGTATTCTAAAAATACCAACCCTTGATCCATTTAACGGAGTTCCCCAATAGACGTTTCAAATAAGTGGTAATCACACTATCGAGGAACATTGTTTTTATATTATTACATTACTCCTTTAAATATGTTATTATTATTATAAAATATTAACTTTATTATCACCAATATGTTGAAATGTTACCATGATTATGAAAACACCAAGATACACCCTCTTTCCCCATCATAAATGAAGTGAAATACCAGTATTGCATACGTATGGCTTACCATCTCCATGCACCGATAGAATTCATTTTTCATCACCATTTTATGGATGGGTATTTTTATTTTTTTAACTAATATATATAAATTTTATTATATAAATATCATTTATTATTTACCTTATTTACATTCATTGAATTGAAAAATAAAAAATAGTGTTCATGTATAAGTATAACATATCATCTCCATGAATGTTACTGTTCATTTTTCTATATCAAATTTTTGTTATTATTGTAAACAATATTATAAGAAACGAATATAATTTTTATTCCATTTTTTAAAATATCTAAATTAAGGTACCATGGTTAAATTATACATACAAATATTTTCAAACTGGAAAATTCTTGGAAAATGTAGTAGTTATCATCGAGAAGTGTGGTTTTAAAAATATATTATTAATAAACATGAGATATGATGATAAAAATAAATAATACATAGTATAATAAAATTATTTTAATATAATATATGTATAGTAAATACATATTTATTATATAAGAGTTTAATATGAGATAAAATTAATACAAGAGATGATGTAATGTAATTCTTAACTCAATTTCCATTCAATGGGTTAAACATGTATTATATTTATTATTTCATTCTCTTATTTTGTTTAAAATTATTTTTTATTAAAATATGTTGCATTTAAACATGTTTGATGTTAATTTATAGTGAATACACATAATCAATTCATTTTATTAATGAAAACCCCAATGTTATGATATCTGTATGGGTTTATTTCACATATTCATCAGTATTTAGGATTATTTCTATTGAAGTCTCCACTGAGAAATATTTGTCTTCCATGTACATTTATTCTAATTTTTATTCCAATTTTTTAATATTATTCATAAAATTTTAATGAATTTTTTCCAATGTTTTACTATTAATTGAATGGTTTGAAAAAAATAACTCTTTCCTTTTCTAAATGAGGATATTTGTGAGTATTCCAAAAAAATAGGGAAGGAATGGATTTTTTATTCCAAAATAGGATATGATTATCTTACATTCATTATTCCTTAATTTAATATGATATACTTTACAAATTTACATGGTTTATATGAAAGAAAAAAAATTTCCTTTACAATTTTGTCTCTCTTTAAATGATTTTATTATTTCAAGTCTCAAATGGATATTTTTCTCAAGAATTATATCAAATGATATTTCCAAACCATATTCAATATAATATAATATTATTTGATATTAATAATTATTTAATGATTTATGACTATTGTAACCAATCCTTCTTAATTATGTGGTTGTTTCACGATTTTTATGTAATGAATCATTTTAAACCAATTCATTATCAATTGTTATGCTATGATGAATAATTGATTGTCATGTGGAATACATATGTATTTTTTTGAATATGTGATGGCTGGGGAAAATATATCCCTACAATGAATTTGGTAAAGCATCATAACTTATGAGATTGTTATGGGAACCATGACAACTGGCTTGATCCACTGTGGGAAACTAGTACATTCTGATATCTTATGGGAATCAAGTGCATCATGGTATCCTATGAGAAAGAGGGGCGTTCTGGTCCTCTATATTGATAGTATTGGTTATTTTCCATGAAATATGAAATTTGTTTATATATTTATGATGGTTCCATACTCTTATAACATGATCTTATGTGTCATGATTGATTTTAGATGTAATATATCTCTTATGGATCTTCTTTTCTTAAATGATAATGATTATTCTAAGAATCATATCTGAGATATATGTTTCTTTTCATTTAAACATTTTTTTTATTTTCATTATCAAATTTCCTTATTATTACATTATTCATTATGATCATTAATTTATATATCCTATTTTACCATTACAAGGAATCTGATCTTATAATTTCTTATGAATCCTTCCCCTGGTTATGAAAATCATTGTATGTAAGGTATTCTTATGAGGATTACAATGAGAGATGACTGGTGTAAATTAATTTGATGATATTTCATATAATAATAAGTGTATATATATATTATTCACTTTATTTGGTCCATTATGATTATATAATGTAATATATTTTTATTTCAAAAGAATCTATATGTATCGAGGCATAATAATTTTTATATTTTGTGAACTCCACAACAGGTATCTAGTCCTAATAAATTCCACTAAAATCCATCAAATAATAAATAATAATATTCTCCAAAATTTTGAATGTCAATTACAATATTTATTTATTTGGAAATTTTAATGTGTATTAATAATAAAATGTGTTCCATGGGATTTCACTTCGGGTTTAATAATATGATACATAAACATATAGTCAAGGTCAGATATAATTTGGACTAAAAATCCTTGCATCTTTAATATATTATGAATTATGAATTTTGATATTTCGTCCAACATATCTCATTAATAATGATTATGTATGATAAATTTTTTATTTGATCCACTCTGAACCATTTGAAATGATGATTCCAAACCATTTTTGGTAGAAGACTTCAAAAATACTTGTCTATTCACTCCCATTTTAATATGGTAATCGGTAAATACTACAACATAACTGCTAGTCATTGATTCTCTCTTTTACTATGCTGATAGGCGAGGCATATCTGGAAACTATAAACTATAACAATTATCATTTCATCCCAATAAAAAATTATATCAACACATCATTCATTTTTGAAATCCTAGGTTGAACATCCTATATTTTTTTATTGTGAGTTAAAATTAATTTGTTCCTGAAAGAAAATAGTTTTGCGTGTTTTTTATCTAATGTGAGACACTAAATTCCATTACGACAGTAACAACTAAATTAGGACCCCTACCCATAGAGTTTGGACCTCTTAGTAACAACATAATTATTAGATTTAGGAAAAAATCTAACATTCTAATCCAAATCATGAAAAAATGAAACCTGAATGGAAATTGCCACATTATTGTGTTTTGAGAAAACTGCATACATACTCACTATGAAAGACATTATTTTTTACAAGTCTGAATTATATATATATATAACATCAAATATTAATTCTAGATCAATATATCTATATTAGTTCTCCCTTTTTTCCTTGGGTATACATCTTTCTAATGTCCTACATTTATATATACTCCAAACATCTGGGATGCTATAAATACCTGTCTCATTGTGAAAAATGTGTTTCAAAAAAATATGATTTGTAAAAACTCTGAATTCCCCAACAATGTATTAATTACACCAAATAATTAAACCATTTACCATAGTACACAATTCCAATTCATCTATTGGGTTGTTCCTCAAATCTAAACATAACTATAGTGTTCCATAAGAAACAACATGATCTCTTTCCATGAGAACACAACCCTAGAGAGATACCAATGAATCATAATTGAAAATGTATCCCTATGATAAATATAGTAATACTACGACAGAAATATATAATATTGTATCTATATGTCAATGAAATTATTTATATAATGAATCTTTACATTAGAAATGAATTCATTTACATGTCGATGTTATAAGCAGTGATTCCAATCAGGAAAAATAACATATAAACCTTAGTAATGACCCACTAATACTTCAAATATATATATATGATAGATTATATTATATTTTTCAGAGTTGATATTATCCTTTATATTTATAGTATCCCTAAAAATAATTTTTTTATTAAATTACATTAAATGAAAATGTACATCATTTATGATTAAATCATACTTTGATAACATAGAAAACAAACAATGCATAAACGAAATACTAAAAATATAAACTCGTTTTTCATAGTATGAACTATTATACAAAAAATAAACAAGTATATAATTAAAAATACATTAGAGAATACATTATATACTTATAAATAATTAGATTCCGGAAATCCATAAAGACGTGTAGTGTAATTGTAACACCAAAAGGCATAACTAGAGTCTCATAGGGTTAATATATTTTTATGAAAGGTGACTTTAGAATATCCTCCTTCCAAAAATAGAATTGGTTGTACCTTGAATTTAATTACATTTTAGGGAACAACTAGATCATATAAATTGATCAAACAGATCATCGATTAGTGGGATAAGATACAGAATATTTACCCTAACGTGGTTACTCTTAACCAAATCCAACCAATGTTCAAATACTCAATTAACCAATGTCACAAATAATACTATTGTAACCCATGTTCTCATTCATGGATGAATGAAGCCATTTTAGTAATATTATTCAAACTAAACATTGAATTCACTCAATTATGTTGTTACATTCTAATAATACTTAATTCAAATATTATTATCCCCTATTAGAAGATCAATTATAATCTCTAAATCTATTTTTTGTGGAAACAAAATGAAATTATCTTGGATAATAGGAGGAAATAGGTCAATAATATATTTAAAGTATATATTCATAATATTTACAATGTAAGTGTTGTTAACATTTACTAGTTTATTTCATCCACTATTCCAAATATTATTTTTCTACATGCCATTACATAACTGTATCTATTAAATAGATTATAGAAACTATCATTTTTTGCGGAACAAATGTATTTCGAATACTAGTATGAGTAGGAATTCAATGATGTTACATAATCCATTACTAAATGTATGTCATTGAAATCCATCCCAATAAAAATGATATCCAAATGTAACTCACCCCCTCGATTATTTCATAGCATACATTATAAATAAATGATCGACACTCACTTTTTCCTGGAGGAGAATTACATTTCAAAACCTAAGGCCTCAACTCAACATGAAAACCCATATTATCAACAACATGAGAAGTAATATTCAAATGTTACACACCATAAAAGAAATATTTTATAATGGTTTATTTTAGATGAATCATTCTTCTTAACATAGAATGAGAAAATTTATTATCCATTACCATATTCTAAGTTCCATATATTATTTATATTCACACTCTATTTCATTTATTAACATGTTATAATTTTACTGGTTGAGGGGTCATGGATTTCTTAGAATGATCTACATCCACCCTATTATGACATGAAGAAATATTATATTGGGCAATTATCATTAGATAACATGATGATTGAGGATAAATATATGTTTCTATTGAACCATACCCTGGTGAACTGTGAAAATAACTACGATGATATCCCATTTGGTTGAAATTTTGAAATAGTATATGTGGAATTAATAATGTCAGTTCATATGGTTTAAAGTACAACATTAAAAAAAATATAATCTTACTTTATAATCAAGAATATTTTTTTAATGATCATATTTTCTAATTATGAGGCATCCCACAACTCTAGATGTAGGTATCCCACATCCACTAATCCATACAATTGGATTTCCCACATATTCCTATAAGAAGAATTGTGTTTCCCACTACCATATTTCCCAATATATCTTATTCATCCATAGAACATCTATTACAAATCATTGTATAATCTATTAAACATTACATGGAAATATTATAGTGAATATCTGGTTATAATCCCAACTAACAAAATGTGTGCCTGAAATGATAAATTAGCAGACAAATTTGAAGAAAATATAAAAAATTAATAATTTTTTTAGAAACAATATCATATAGATACATTAATTACTATAATTAAAGAATACTTTAAATGTATCATGATGGCATGGTGGAACGAATGAATTTCATGTTAAGAATTAATTTAAAATCTCTTTCTTTAATAGAATGGTCTATTTTAATATGAACTAACAGTTTCCAACATTATCATTCAAAATCCTTCGTCATATAAATTTCAAAATTTACATTTATCTCTACTGATGAACAATGGAAATCAAATAAATTATTGTTGTGTTTTTACCAAACTTGTAATTATTTTGGCTCAATATCATCATAATAAATGATATGAAAATTCTTTTTAAATTGTGATTAATTGTCCACATTAAATAGTTGATCATTTTTATTACTCTATTCCATAGTCTTTTGATCATTGAAAATTATTTGGACTAAATACTTGTTCTCACATGGCTCACGTGCAGGGAATGTTTCAATTGCATCATCTTATTAATTTTTTTGATACATACACATTTCAATTTACTATATGAATTTTTTTGTATCATTCATTATCACCTGAAGGCTTCAAAATTCGAATTTTACATATAAATAAATTACAACATTTATTTCCACAATTATTCAATTATAATCATTTGAAATACTTTTCAAAATACTATAACCATTTTTTCAAAATAAACCATTTTAACTATTTTAACAAATATTCAGTTAATTTTCATAAATAATTAAAATCGGAATAAAAATTGTAGTCTGACAAGAAATTCGTAATACCAATGCATGTTATGTAAGTATTATTAGCTAAATCAATAATTTAGAGATGATAGAGTCATTAAGTGATCTAAAAACATCTGTACCCAACAACCCTTGTAAAATTATATTCATATAAATTATTTAGATGTTATTTTTTATTCCCAACATTTCATGTATCAATAATCATATTCTCGGAATACTATTCCATATCAATAATAAATAAAATTGATATTTTTTATCCTAAAAATAAATTTGTAATGACGAATACTAAATCCATTTATATATGGATGTCCAAACAATGATGATACAATTTGTAAACCCCCCCACTTATTTTAAATCCCTAGGACACCAATGGCTATAATAAAATTTATGGGAATTAATATAATTTGGTTGATGATTTCCATTTCAAATATAAAACATCCAAAATACATAGTCATAAAAAAAATCTATATGATTCATGCGTACAAAATAAAACCAAATAACCCAATAAATAATATCATACTACATGCGAATAACATATGAAATACTTGAAGACAATTAATACACAAAAATAAATCATAACACCCTAGTAAAATAAACCAAATCCATCCAAATAGTTATGAACTCCAAATCCACATTCCATTCCAAATGAATAAAAAAGTATCACTAAATAACTGAGATGACTATCCTTTATATGTGTCTTAATATATTATATCTACAAAAAATAGTAACCTGGAATGGGGTGAGTTTGAACTTTGTAGTATTTCACAAATTAATTTTTATTGCAATCAACTAGGGTATTACTTATTAGTAAAATTTTTATATATCATTTTAATGATGTAAAAATATAATATAAAACCAACAAAAAAATTTACATGGGAAGATATAATACACATCCTATAACGAATTTCTTAGCTTATTTTGAATTCCCATTACCATGTATCTATTAACACACACCATGAAGGCCCATGATACAATTCCATAGTCATGATAAGTCACTTTTTGAACCACAAAGTCATCACATGTATACCAATAAGAGGTTACCCAATGGTATAATACCCTTCCATTGTGTCAAATATAATGATAATAAAATCATGAAAAAAAATTATTACAAATATCCACACAATATATTTCGACATAATACCATTTTATTCGATAAGGAATATCCAGATCAAGTTTATATGCATAAATATTAAATCATTTTTTTAAATCATAATTTTGAAATTATTAACAACTATAATTTTTATGAAATATATATATATATATATTTTCTTTAAAATTCAAAATGCATAAAAAATGTGTTTTTATAAAGATTAACTATTTGATTTTATATCTATTGGATGAAAATAATTTAATAAAAATAATACTTCTATTTAAATTGTCATGTGTGGATAATATAGAAGCCACATACCACTCAAAAGTTTCTTAAAATGATAAAAATCACCATCAAATCCTAAATTCGTCCTTAGATCTCGTTTACATTAACCAGAAGAATGTCAAGACAACATGATTTCCGTAAAAGAACAAGAATATATCAACCAAGTATTATATATATGTTTCATATGAGAAATTATAAGTCTACATTTAAGAAGAATAGTTAATAAATAAGACATACCGAGGAATATAAGCTACTAACACACTTTGATATTCATAATAATCACTCCTCGATCGAAATAAAAAGTTTTTTAATTATTTAGAGAAAATAAATTTGGTTTTTGGAGAGATAAGTGATTATATAGTGTCTGGATAATCAATTAATATTGGATTAACAAATAACTAGTTTCTAAATAAAAACCACATGGTTATATAATCGGGGATTCCAATGTATGCACCAACTATTATGTGATATAATCATATGTGAAACCCTCACACTGTTTCGTTGCATAGTTATAAAAATCATTATCTTACAATGTTAATCATATTTATTATGATTCATGGTAACCTCTAAGAAGTCACTTGGTTTTTAAAAACCATGATCCAAATTTCTATCTACCCATTTTCTATATCAATCTCATTCATTGTTTTGAGGAGGTGTTGTATGATTTCTTAAAACTATGCACAAATATTATGCCTCCATAAAAGTCATAAAAATATTATGAAACCTGTTACCACCTCTAATATAATATCATGAAGATTTTGAAGATTGAATATACATGAATTATTGGTAATTTACCTAAAAACAATGGTTATATATATATAATAGTCTGTCTTTAGATGTGGCCACTGCATGTCCAAGATATGAAAGATGATGTCGATCATATTACTATATAGATGACTATACTGTGGTTTTGAGATATAAATATTGTATTTAATGTTTCTCTTATAAATACCGCATTTTGGAAATAAAATTTAAACAAATTGTAAACTCCTATAGTATTTTTCAGACATTCATGTTGGTTAGTACAGAATAGTCGACTACCCCTTCATTCACTACTCTCTTCTCCTAGTAGTACTATATACCGGTGTACATAGTTTTTTCTTTTCCTATATACAAATTTAGAGGGATGTATTTTATATTTGTTATTTAATAAACATGTAACTATTGGTATATTATTCTATTTATTATTTAGGTATGTCATGTATGGGGTGTGATGACCTGAGGTATGATACTTGACCAAAGGTTTGTTGTGGTTCCTAGAAACTTCTCATATATTATATAGATAAGTGTTATGTGATTATGTGAATATATTATTCAAAATGTGTTCATATGTTATTCTGAGATTACATAATTTGCTGGAATTAAGGTATGGTATTGTTTACATGGTGACCTTGGGTGGGATTAGATTTTTGAATAATTTGATTAGGATGTACGATGTTCTGAAATTGAAAAAAATATGTGGAGAAGCTATAAAATGGTACCTTACTTTGATATGTTGTCTATGTTTTATATTTTTCTATATGACACATGGTGTGGGGGACGTGGTGATTATAATAAAGAAAATATTTGATTAGAATATGTGTTAGGTTTACGTGATTATTAACATAGCTTTAGTATGATTTCATTATATATTACAGAAGATGATTTGGGGATGATAATACTTAGTATACATGTTATACTCAACTTATAATTATATAAAATAATTTTTTTAATCCAATATGGATTATTTTCCAATAAATTAATTTCACATGATGGTTCTAGGGAGTTATTTAGGATTTTATGTCAGTATTGAGAATGAAATTACATGGATGGGTTTTAGATATTTTCTTTTATTAAGTTTAGGATGAGTTTTTTGAGTGTCCCTATAATATTTGTCACACTTGATGTTATCCTTATAGGGTAATTTCTTCTATTTTTGTGTATAATATACCCTTATGACATACCAAAATGTTTCATGTTTTAGGTGATAACCATGAAACATTATATTCATTCCCACATTATCGACCAATGAATAGTGTCATTGTGGTAGGGGTCATGAAATCATATCCATGTTTTTATATAAATTGATGTTTTTATATATATAAAAAACATTTAAAAATATTATTTTTTCAGATCATTCACACCTAATTATTTTGATATTTCTCCATAGGATTTTAAAATACTATTATCATTTATAATTATTTTTTGGGATTTGTAAGTAAAATGTTGATGATTATAAATGGAATTTGAAGTGATAATTTAATTTAATTTTATTGTAAATATATTTTTATAATTTTATTCAATATATTTTGAGGTATAAAAATTGTTTGGATACATTTTTGTTTTAAAATAAATAGAAGGGAGTTTTTTCTACCCATGGAGGTGTATAATGGATTTTGGGATTTTTTAGATGTTTAATACATCCTGAATTGTTTTAGAAAAACATGGAATTATATTTCAATTCCATTAAATTATTTTTGAAAAGGTTGGATTAAACGTGGTTTCAAATGTTATTTAATGTGTATTGGTGTTTTATTAAATGGACTGTCATTCAGGTCATTGTGTGTTAAGGTTATAGTAAGAACATTACATTGATTTTCTATAGGCATACCTTCAATTGAGCACATCTTATTGTTTTTTTTTTGAAAAATATTTTAATTTTTAGTGAATGGTTGGAATTGATGATTATTTTTAAATCATGTACATGATTTTCAAATGGGATATTTCATGTGAGGGTGTATATGGTGAGGTGTGAGTTAGATTCATATTTTGTGAACCTATTTCATATAATTATTTTTTATCGCCCCAAATTTTTACTATCATTGGAGTTCATTTTTTTTAATTTCTGTTAAAAAATATGGAATCCAATAACATATTTGTGCCCTGATAGGGGAATATTTATTTGTTACACAACATCTGTTTGAATTATAGATATATAGTCTCTATGATTTATCAACCCTCCTAGTGTCTCTTGGAGGTGCTAATATCCAAGGAGATTTAGTTATAAATAATTTAATAGGACTAATTATATCATTGAAAAATTAATTTATTAAAGATTATAGATAATTTCATTACATGATACAATGTAATATGGGTTTTTGGATAAATATAATAATAAGGATATAATATATTATTAAGATTTAGGTAATTGTATTGTACTAGTATTTCATCCCTAAAAAATTGATTATATTTAAGCCATATGTATTATCCATCATCGTATGTTATGATATTTTGATTCTAATAACATGTTGTTCTATTATATGGCAAGGTTATTCCTTCCAAAATTATTTATTGAAATTAATTAGAAAGAATTTTTATTAAAAATTATAATGTAGTTTTATTTTAGATAAGGATATAATGACTATTTAGAGATAAGAATAGATAATGATATAACTTCAGTTTTAATTTAATATATCAATTATTATTTTTTTTAAATATTTTTGAATAAAATTATTGATTTGTTAGTGGTATTGGATGAACTATTACTTGATATATTAGTCAGAATTTTGATTTCAATTTTGATTTCAATTTTTCTTAACAAGATTGGGAAAATGATTTTTTGGATTTGCCCTTATTTTCCACTTTCAAAGGAAGTGTAACTGTAACACACCTATGTTTAAAAATTAAAATTAAATTTATGAATATTATTTTTCAGTATATAGTCATATATATCCAATAAAAATATATTTTCTACCTCTATGGTTTAAATTTCAAAAAACATTCATCTAAATTATTATCACTAAGTTATTTGGAGTCACATTAGACCAACCTGTTTTTCGATGAATTGTAACATACCCATATGAATATTAATATGATACATATGAAGATTAAATCATATTATAATTTTAGTTTCTTAATATTTATAAGATATTAAGAATATGATTAATTTTTCAAGGTGTTAAAAAATAATTTATGGATTTGATATTTTTATTTTGGAACAAAATATGAATTTTTTAAAAGAAAAATTAATAATATTTATGAAATTATTTCCAAATAATTGAGTTCATTTATTAATTTTTCTTTCTTTTAATTGTTAAGGTGATTTTTTGGGATTTTTCTGAAATTCAGTATTTTTTGAGGAAAAGTTAAATATGATAAAGTGTGAAAAATGATAAATACTTTTTTACTAGACCATAGGTTATACAGGGCTGGTGTAAGACCACTTGGTTCAAACTCATTATAATGTAATAATATTTTGGGTCAAATAAATCATCACTATTAACATTAGTGATCAAATATATTAAAAAATGATTTAAATAATATAAAACCATTCCTCTACTCCACTATAAATACCACCATCATTCCCCTCTTCCACTCACACCTCTCAGGCAATGATAATTTTCTAATATCTATAATATTTCCTCCTCAAGTATATTCCCCAAGTGGAAGACCTAATATTCTCATGAATTGGAAAAAATAATACGCCTTATGGAATATCTCTAGGATAAAAGATCAATAGGTAAGAATATTCTTCCATCTCATGTGTTTTCTTTTTAATTATTTCTATTATTATACTTTCATCCCCTCTAATTATCCAAGAGGTTTGAAATATATATAATATTATATATTCAATATTTTATCATTTTCATGTAAAAAACTCATGTAATGAACACTCCCAAAACAATGGATGAAACAAAATAATAACAATTAAATGTTGAAATTATGTTATGAAATGATCATATAATTTATTATAATGGTTAATATGTTTTTTAAGATATTAATTACATTCATTTTACAATTTTACATGAATTTTGAACGTGTTTTATGAATGAAAAATGTGTTGTAAGGGAATTCTTAACCTGGTATTCTTTCATTGTGTTATCCTTATACGTCATAATTTATATTTTAATAACATTGTTTGTGCGATAAATTTTTTTATATTATGTTTAATTGTGAGTATTTATAGAGTATATACATATTAAATCCACTATATTATTTCTCAATTTATTAATACTATATTTTTAAGTGGATTTTATTATTAAATCCAATTTTTAAATTTTTCATTACAGAATAAAAAATAAATGTAATTATGAAAATATTTGTAATCATTCAGAAAATATATGAGTTTTTTAAATTATATGGATTTATATTGACACTAGAATCTATGAGGGATCCTGATTCTGAGTCTTGGTGAGTCTTAAATATAATTTTTATCATTTTTTTTTCAATTAAATAAACTCATGAGCAGGTTTTTCTTGAATTTTAAACCGGGGTTCAAATAAAAAAATATGAGGGCACCGATGAAAACAAAATGGAAAGAAAAGAAATTAATGGACTTAACATCAACCGGTGACTGTTGACTAAAAAATATAGTTTTCTGATATTAAGGAAAAAAATAAAATAACATAAAAATTAATTTTATATATTTTTCCTAACCGTTGGGAAGTAGCATGGTGGCGATGTGGTGTAGTGTAAAATTAGCACAAAGGGTCTCATTAAATGAAGCTCATTAATGGTTCGTAAATGTGTAGCATAATGATGCATTAAATGAAGCATAAAACTTATGATGTTTCATAATTGAATCAACATAATGATGTGAGGATGTAGTGTAAAATACATGTTGTGATTTGTTTTCTTTTAATGGGTTAACACGATGATTAAAAGAGGATACATTTGTTGAATTCGTCTGGTGAACCTATAGAAATAATTCTGTCCAACAATGAATGGATAACGCCAGTGAATCAGCACCGACTTCTACCCACCTCGATGAATGGAACCATAACGTGACGAATGCCTACTGAACATGAACCCTCATGGATGGGCCACATAAACAATGAAAATATTTAAGGTAGTGTTATGTTTTGTTTTATGATTCCTTATTTATATTTATACAATGATGAATGTAGGTCAACCCATGAATGGGTTGATCCGTGAATTGCTAATCTTGCGGTACAATGACTTTATCATGGTATTTGTGTATCGGGATCAATTATATTAATAAATAACATCAATTATATATTCCATGATTCTAGTACACTAATGAAAAGGGTGTGGGATGGCACAAAAAAATACCGAGCCCCTCTGCCTTGTGCGTTTGTTGCATTCTTCATGAATGCATATGCAAAGTTGGGGAAAGGTTGATTTGGGACCTTGTAAGAGAATATGGAATCCCCTAGAAACTATATGTTAATGAAATGTGAATAACGGTCTACTAGATCAAAGCCAATGGTCCATGAAAGAACCTTTTGTGCGTCAGTGAATGACAACAATGTCCTCAGGTGGTGGTCATGGGTGAGTGGCGGCACACCACGATGGCACTCCAGAAGAAGCGATGTATCTTGATTGGGATGTGTAATTGTGGTATCAGCCACCAACCTCTGTTCCAGTGACTATTAGTGGGTGGATATGACCACCCAGCCTCTTAGGTGCACCACTTACGCGACACTCCACTACGTCTAATGCAAAAAAAATACACAATCAATTGATCACGGAAGAGGAGCTACTCCCGCGTATAACACTTAGGGAAGGAGGTGGACATGGATTCCAGCTGAATCCTCATAATGAAAGATCAGGTTCCCTTATAAAGGACATAAATAATGTACCAATGGGTTGGAATGGACTGGATCATGTCTGGGCCAGTTTCGGGTTGGGTTGGCGGACCCGGTTCCGGTCGATCCAACCGAGTCGGGCTACACCTGGCCCTCACCTACACTTTTCAGAATTACTCAAATAACATTCATAATGGGCATTTGATTGATGATACATTTCCTAGTTTTTATCCCTTGAGATGATTTGGAAGATTTTGTGTATTCTACAAAGGATTTCATGGATGTGGAAATATACTGAATGGATTGGGGATCAGTTCTCCTAGAATCATGCACACTACGTGTTGAACCCTTGTAGTTGGATGAGACCCGATCACTATAGAGAAAGTGAACCTATGTGGATCAGATATGATGGACTTATGGGATGTGGCTCTGTGTGACCTGATAGGCCCAAATTGTGGAGAAATCTTTTGTGACCCGACAGTACATCAATACTCAAAAGTAGGAGTATCTTAACATGACCAAGGTGGGAATCAGCTCTGTGTGACCCGATTGGCCCATGGTGGCGAGAGGCTCTATGTGACCCATTATACCAACTATACTCATCCGGGATGAGTAACATAACAGTCCCATGATAGTTTGAAGCTTCTGTATGTGACCCATTAGGCCCATTGTACTCATTAAAGAGGATTTATCTAGTATCCCATTGTTTTCAATGATATGAAAAATTGATATAATTTCATAGTCTTGATTATAATAGGTTTGAGCTGTCATTCATTGTGATCATGGTTTGTGAACATTCTTTGTGTTTTTTTGATTTATTTGTGGCATTTCCTTGTTTGTTTGGTGTCCCTATTTAGTTTTTTGTTACTCACACCTGTATAAGATTCACCTGAAAATGTTGTGTTTGTTGAAGACAACGGATTAATTTATGGAGGACATGGTATTATAGAACCCAGTGGTTCCTAGTTAGACCAGGAAGGAATGGAATAGTTCAACAGCTTCCACCAGCTACTCTACTATTACGCATCTTGAGGGTTTTCATAGGAAAATGTTTAGTGTCTCCATTTACATTCATGTTTTAAGATCCTATTTTTCTGTTTTTATCTTCTAACCCATTTTACCTATAGTTTATAATTTTACTCTGTTATTGTTCAGTGGATTTATAGTTTATCATTCCTACATTGGGATCTAGTTTCTATTGTGTTTTTTCAGGTGCTCAGGAACATGCCCCCCACTCGCAAGTTAATACCTTCAGCGCTGTTGTCTGATACATTGATTTTGGGAGGAGGGCTTGGCGTATGTCATGGAATGGGCCATGGGGGACGGGTCGTGATACAATGGTATCAAAGGTGGTCAGATCTTCCTCAACGACAAGGGGAATGTTGTTATGTGTTTTGGAAATAGTATTAAATGATTATAGATTGACATTTGGATTTTGGTTAGTCTAGTGTTCGTACGGAGGAAAACATATCCATAACCTAGGACTAGGAATTCATATTTTTTACTCATCATATTCAACCACGTGTTCAATTCATCATATAGGAATTGAGTGTTTCTTTATGAAATTTTTTAATAAGAGTCATCTCCCCAGGTATAATCTATTTATTGTGGTCCATATTGATCCATTTCAAAATGTCTTTATGGGGATGACCAGTCAAGATTCCAATATGTGTTCTTAAAGACAACCCACCAAGATATGAGGCATTGGTTCATTGACCATTGATAGATATGGTCCCACAGGGTGGTACAAAAAATTTTCCACCACTTTTTGATTGACAGTTACTATCTTCTTTACCGATAGAGGATTCATGCAGGATTAGTGACTTGAATGAGTTTGAGAGATAGGGACCTTCTAGGTTTATGGGAGAGATAGGCCCTCTGGTCGTTGATGACTAGCTGGAGGTGGGGACATCAATGTTCCACTTAGTGAGGAAGCCACTCCACTAAATGGTGATCTAATATATGAGACATCATCAAGGATCGACAGAGAGATGATGGAGTTTTAATATTCAGACTCACGATGAGGTTACCGTCACCTAGGTTGACTTCATGTGGCATTTTTGGGAGGATTTATTCCCCACGACCATGCTCTCGATGTTCATACATGAACTGTTTCATCTAGATCAGGGCCACATATTAGTTTTAATATATCTATGAGGTTTACATCCCTCTCCCTCTACTCTACAGACATTTGTGGGAGACCCATTATATAGGGCCCAAACCATTGAGTAGGGACTCAGACTTGGGATCAGGACAACCATAGTGACTCTCAGTATCCCCACTAAGACAGCTATGTTTTGGAAAGCCATCCTTGTAGAGAGATTCCTAGAAAAAGCATGAACTAATATCCAGAGCCACCCACAAAAATAAGGAAATAGAGTCTTCTATAGTGAGAAGTATGGAGTAGACGTGGGGTCCCAAGTGGGTCAGATCATTTCAGGGATGCCTCCAGAACTGTATGTCGGTAGTGTGGGGAACCCAAAATATAGGGATTAAGTGTGGAACTTGTCTATTTTTCAATGATAGTGGGTGGGGAATATTGTCTCGACACTGCTCATACCTCCACCCAAATTATTAGTAGATGGTCTAGGGACCACAAAGACTTAGATATAGGTTCATGAAAGGAGGTCTGCAGGTTAGTGGATGTGGCAGTGGAATCGGTCCAAAGGCATTCAGTGGATGAAGGTTAGAGGTGCTACCACCACGGGATTTGAGATCCATCTGATAAGGGAGATGGAAACTCTAGTTGATGGAGGAAAATTATCATGGCACAACAACGATGAATATAGTTAAAATTTATGTCTTATCCACTTTATATATTGTTCTTATAGGCATAGATTTCATTTACTCCTTCCTTGACACAGAACTCATTCGAGTATCAGAGATTGCAGTAGAGTTTTTGTCTTGATATTTACTATTAGTGACTATTATTAGAGTGGACTAAATGATTAAAAACTATATCAGACTATTTGAGATTAATCTAGGAGGTGAGATATTCGACTAAGATCTCTTATTAGGGGTGTTAAGGCCTTATGATTCCATCATTGGTATGAGAGGGTTATCTAAATTCAATACTTAGATTAATTGTATTAGGCGCAATGTATGGTGTGTCTAGGTAGATGGGACCATGTTTTCCTTCACTAGTGAGAAGGGATATTTTCCAACATAATATAGAATTTCGTAATTGATTGTTCAATTGATCACTCACCAGTTGGATAGCCTCACCCTTCACATGGTGGACGAGAGGAGTCCAAGAATTTCTGTAGTTGTTGATGAGTATTTGGATGACTTTCCTAATGATGTTCCAGGAGAACCTCCTCATAAGGAGGCATATTTCTATATTAACATGTACCTTGGGAAAACAATGATATCCACTTCTTCATATCGGATGGCTTTCATGGAACATTTTAATTTAAGTTTACAACTAGAGGACATGAAGGAAAAGTGATCTGGGAGGCCCAACGTTTCACAATGGGTATCCCTAGTATTTTTTTTTCAATGAAGGAAAACCTGATTTTGAATCTATATGAGGACTTGTGGCACTTTAACTACGCGAAAATGTATTATAATATCCACATCCATGATGTTTTGACATATTTGAATATATGATGGGATCAAGGTGGTTCTCAAATACAAAACTGAGGTCAAGTATCATCAGCATTGGGTAGAGGATGAAGATGTAATGAAGATAGACATTAGATGCCGGTAAGGACAGTATGTGTTTTTGGTGATGCATTTTGGCATGACCAATTCCCCAGAAGAGTTCATGGGACTCATGAAAAGGAACATCAATCCTTAACTTGACTGTTTCATTGTATTCTATATTTAATATATCCTGGTGTACTGTAAGACAGAATAAGAGCATGATACACTAATATTGAAAGAATTAGATAAACTATGATAGTACAATCGTAATGGGAAGATCATGAATTTTTATTTCTAGATTCAGGAGGTCCAATTTCTAGGACACATCATCTCAGAAGCTAGATTTTCAAGTGATCTGGAAAATATTGAGGTAGTGCTATCTTGGGATCCACCCACGAGTGTGACTAAGTTGTGTATTCTCTCGGGGTTTGATGTATACTAAAAGTGGTTTGATATCGACTTTTCTAGAGTAGAATAAACATTATTAGACGTAACATATAATGGAAAACCAATTTTGTGGACATAGATGTGAAAGTAGACTATTTAGGATGTCAGGTGGAGACTGATGAGGTCTCCATCTTGAGACAACCAGAATAGGTCTTTGGGTATATATTTTTCTCGATGAATCAAGAAATAGAATGTGATGTTTCCTAATATATGAGACAACATTGATCACATAAGGCTCAAGGAAATTGAGGTATCATGAATATAAATATGTGATCGATGACCTAAATATATCAATAATTTCCTTCTACTTGATTATGTGGAGGCACTACTTGATGGGTGAACTATTTTCCATATAATTAGAACATAAGAGTCTTTGTTATATATTCTCATTTATTCTCCTGGACATGAGATAGATAATTGGATAGATTTATTCTCAGACTATTAATTTTAGATATTTTATACTCATGTTATGTGGAACATGGTTTCAGAAGTAGTTAGCAGGAGATCCAGGTTGGAGATACTGAGTGAGGTGACAAAGAATAAGGTTGCGATGATGATATCCTTCTTGTATGATGATGGAGAAGTGTACCTTTATTTTATGAATTTTAGTTTCCAACTCATACAATGAGTAATGGAGGACCATCTTATGGATGTTGACTACAGGGCCTGACAAGCTCAGTAATCCCCTGGACATGGTCTTGATGGCTTTTTGTTAGGTGGGTAGAAATCATTTTTTAAGAGGGCTCAGAGTGGTTCCAATGATGTAGAGAGAGGTGGTGTTTATATAGTTCTATAAATACCATTTTGTGGAAAACTATGTCATGGAAAAGATGTATCCTATCCTCGGACATTATTACAGGTAGACATGGATTATGAATGTAGTGGCATGGTTTATTTCACACTACCTCACAAGTCAGCAACTGAAGGCTAATCATCAGGTTCCAGAAGGCATGGCCCAACCACTATAGGTAACAAAGCGGATATCGAATGGTACATCGATGGAATTAGTGAAGGGGTTACCATGAAAATCTATGTGAAATGATTCTATATAGGTGATCATTGGCTGACTCACCATGTTGGCCCAAATTTTACCAATACTAGAGAAAGGATCGGTGGATGGATTGGGGTGACGCTAATAAGAGATTGATTCCTTTTCAGTTCAAGGAGGAAGACCATGTGTATCTTCGGGTCTCACCACGATTTGGTTTGAAGATACATTGTAAGGGTGGAATGTTATTTATAAGGTTAATCATTCTTTTTCAGATTCTTATTAGCGTTTTCAAGGTCATGTACTATCTATCTCTTCCCCCACAGATGCACCAATTGGACGATGTTTTTCATGTGTCGTAGCAGAGGGTGTATGTACATGATCCATCATACGTTATCGACTGGGGTGAGCTGGAAATTGATGATGGGGAAACATTTGCAGAGTTGCTAATGTATAATGGGGATCAATAAGATAGGTACATTCATGATTGGTTGATTTCATGGGTGTTCGTTTGGTGGTAGAATTAGAATCTCTAGGAGAGATGATGGGAGCGGGAGGCTCATATTCATGTTTAGTAACCCACATTTGTTTATTTATCCTTGTCTTGGGATTCAATGTCATGATGTCAAAAAAGTGGGGAGTGATATAATTTTGTTGAAATTCGACGTAAAATTATTTAAAAATATATTGATTTATTTCGACACCGTACACTATTACGAAACTAGATTTAAAGGACTGGTGAGTCTAGAATAGTATTTTGTATATTTTATTCATTTAAATAAATGCATGAGCAGTTTATTGTAACTTTTTAACCGGTTATGAGATCTAAACTATAAGGGTACTATTTAAAACATAATTTTTGGATTCTCCTAGAATGGACTAAATATGGATAAAAAAGGGTCGATCGTATATCATAATTTTCAAAATGATAGGTAAAAAATAAAAAGTTATTTTATTTATTTTATTTATTTTTCCCAACCACTGGGTGGTAGCATGAAGGAACTAATATAAAGATACATATAGGTGAAGAGTCACATTAAATGAATATTTTCATTATCTCATAAACATGTATCATAATGATTCATTAAATGAAGCATAACATACACGTTGTTTCATAAATGAAATAGTGTAATGGTGTGAAGACATATCATAACAAAGACGTTGTGACATGTTTACATTTAATAGGATAATGTGTTAGAGAAAAGAGGATAAGTTGGGAGATTTATTATGAAAATCCTATGGTGATAAATATCTCCAATGATTAACAAAAGATTATGGTGAATCTCTAGTGAATTCAATGCACCTTGATGAACATAACCGGAAAGTGACTTGCGCCAATAGAACATGAACACCTGTGAACATAATTCTTCAAAGAATATAACCATTGAGTTTGGGGTTAATTTTTCGCCCTTATATTGTTCTAAAATGATGAAGACAGATCAATGCATGAACAGTTCGATCCACATATTTCGCGTTCTGAAGGGAGGGGGACTTTTTTGGAGGATCTGTATATCTGGATCAATTATAGAATGATAGAAGATTAATTTTATATCACATGTTTCTAAAACTAAAATTTCGAGGGTTTATGCTGACACGAAAAAGTCCCGACCTCATCCATACGCATTTTGTGTTCTCTTGGTGGTCACATATTCGAAGTGGTTCCATGGAGGATTCATGGTAATCACTAGGAAGAAGGAATCCCCTAGAAACTGTAGGTCAAAGATCTGTGAAGAAAAAAAATCGAAGTAGTCTCGATTGTCTGTGGAGGAACCATATGGCACAATAGTGGCCCTTGGGGGTGGGTGGTGCACCATGAATTCACCTGGGAAGAACAACCACGACTGGATTAGGCTACGACAGTATGAGAAGAGCCGAAAATCTCCATGTTGGTAGCTGGCGATGGGTGGATGTAGCCACCTGACCACATTAGTGCACCACGTACACAGCACTGTTCCACATCTCAAGTGAAAAATTTCAGGGTAAATTTGACCGTGGTGGTGGATCTGGACTTGTTGACATCCCATAGGGCATGTGGTGTATACGATGTATAGCCGCATCCCAACCAGAAAATAGCCGGTTTTACTATTGCAGAATGGGAAGAGCACATGTTGGGCACATGCCGAACCAGATAAGACACATGTCAGGATAGATCCATGTCTAGTCGAAGGACCCCGATCCAGGTCGTGTCAGGTCGGTCTAACTGGGTCAGCCTGGACCAAGACCCAACAAGCCCCATTTCGGAATAAGGCCAATATCATTCAAACCAGGGAACTGATTGGGGAGTTTTTTATTACATTGGAACCCTGATGATGAGGAGGATCATTAAGAATAATCTAAAGATGGTTCCAGGGATGTTTATATTTGATAAATGGATTTCATATTAGATCTCCCAGAATCAAGCCCACAACGTGTGAAACAACTGAAGTTGGTTGAGACCTAAAGGCAGCTAACATGCAACCTTTCATAGATCAACTATGATGTCATAGTGGGAATCTGATTTGTGTGACCAGATATTCCCATGGTTGGGAGTGGTTTGGTGTGACTCATAATACCCACAATACATGACATTATGTTTACCTCAGGATGTCCATGGTGTGAAGCAGCTCAGTGTGAGCTGACAGGCCCATGGTGGGCAACAGCTCTGTGTGACCCAATACACTAATGATATTTATAATGGATGAGTACCAAAGTAGTCAATGGTTATTGGAATGTGGCTTTTTGTTACCTACGAAGTTCAATTTACTCATTGAAGAGGTGTTATCTAGTATCTGAAGATGTTCAATGATATAAATATCGGTCCTACACTCCCTCTCTATATTATAGCTGGTGTGAGCTATCAATCTTGGTGATCATATTTCATGATAACACTATATGGTTTGTCTGTGGATTTATTTGTCTTATTTCATTCTTGGATTAGGTTCCATAATCATTATTTTGTTACTCACACATGCACGGGATTCACCTACTTGTGTTGTGTATGGTGAAGAGGACCCCCTCCATGACGATGGACATGGTCGACCAGGACCTGATGGTGCCATGTGAGACCAGGCAAGTCAGGCCTACTTCTACTGCTTCCATCAACTACTCGACACATATAGATCAATTGTGGTTTTCAGCGGATGAGTTTGGTATTTTCCATATACATTCATTTTTTCAGTTAATTTTTTTTGGGTTTGTACTCTGGCCTATTTTATTTATAGTATTTACTTATACTAAGTAGTTGTTTAGTGGAATGAATGTTAATATTTCTATAATGGGGATGAGGTTGTGTGTGAGTGCATCCATGTACTCACGAAAATTCCAATGAGATGTCGGTTAACATATTCTGTGCTAGTCGCCATCCCCTGGACTTTATGAGGTTGTCCTAGGGGATGTCATGTAATTAGCCATGATGGTTCGGTCATAACATTTTTCAAATTCTATGATTATATTCTAGTTCTTGTGAAATGGGTATGAAGATGGGTGGGACCTATATCTCCATTAAATTCATTTTCTTTGTGTATGTTGGATGGCGGTCGTATTGTTACTCTAAATGTAACTGTGATGGTTACACAATAAGGTATTCGTTAGGGTTACATTGTACGGTAGCTATAATGGTTTTAAATCATAAGGTATCCATGATGGTTAAAAAACTGAGAATGTAATGACCCATTATACATTTATGGTTATATTTATGTTCTATATGTTTTCTGTAAATATTATGGAAGCCTCATGTTTCTCAATTAATTTTAATATGGGTGACAAGTATACCAATTTACAAATGATTTCATATGTTACAAGTATTCATGGATTTCTGTTTTCCTTCCTTCTTATTATATCCCTTAATGAGATTTTTTTGTTCATCCCAACCATTTAAATTATTTTAACATAATATAAAGATGTATAAGGCCATGATGAAAGACACGTAAAATTTAAAGAATATTTGTGAAAGAAAAAATGTTTTATTTTAAAAGGTTAATATTTTAGAGGATTTTGATACTATTTTTTTGGTATCCACACTATTTTAACATGGAATTTTATGTGTTTTTGATATCCCAATTATCTAAAAATATAAACATGAAAATATCCTCAATTTGAAAGGAAGTGAGTTATTGACTAATTTTCATGATTATGTAATGTAATAAGGACATGACCTTATAGTATCTATCATATGATCATTTAAATTTTATTATGGGTTAGTATAATGATTATATAATAATATAAATGATTTTTAATAGATGGTTTAATTTTAAATGGTGTCGAATTTATGTATTTCCATGTCTAATAAACTAACATATGATTGTTCAAAATGGTCATCTGCTGATGAAGCTAGAGTGTAGAGGCATCGACATACGGATACCGATATAACAATGGAGCCTGAAATACTAGGGATCTAAATTAATCATATAATGAAAATAATGGATAATATGATGTATAAAATAAATGGAGGTTGAATCCATTCCAAAGAAAAACCTACGGTCAAAATAACATGATGATAGTTGAATATTTTTGGATACAACACTCTGATGTATTCAAATGATCTTTTAACCCAATTGTTGATAAATTTTGGGTTAATGTCATTGAAAATATATTCAATGTTATGGGTTGTTCAGGTAATCTAAAGGAAATTCTTTCTATATATCATATTTATGTTCATAATCATTAGTTTTGGTCAATAGTTACGAATATCAGGAATAGAGGGGGTATTTATGCCTTAGATTGGGATGAATTTAAATGTATTTACTTGTATTTTTTTCCTATGGTGGTTTGACATAATATGGAGAATAATTTCCATGAATTGAATAAAATTGAGGACAATTTGAAGGCTGTGTATGATAGAAACTACACCAGTTGACCAGGTATACTCCAATTGATTTTTCGGATCATGATATCAAAGTCATCTTCTATTATCCATGATTAATGCCAAGGTATCGAATTTCATTGGCTTCAATTGATTTCTAATGTTATGAGGAACAATACTGTTGTGGTGAGAGGGTAGATATAATGTTTTCACATGATCAAATTCTCTATGTAATTAAGGATAATAAGAGGTGTAGATGACATAAAATGAGTATGAATCAATAAAAGATATAAGACTTTTCAAAATTCCAGTTTCTAGTTTTTGAGAAGTGTTGAAACAATTAACCTATATAATGACTTAGATAAACAATAAACTGTTTTCGATATAGTATACATGGACATTGTCCTGATATTTTAATGAAAATGATCCTAAGACCAATCCTAATAAGAAAAGAGTAAAGTTTTTTAATTTTGGTTGGATGGGTCATTATAAAAATGCCTTCCCAGTGAGAGATCTGAATTATGTATAGATTTTAAAATATAAGAAGAAATGTGTAGTAAGATCATTCATGACTATGTCATCAGACAACAGAACTTCAAATGATGTTGTATAAGGTTCCTTGTGTGTTTAATCATATTTTTTAAGGTTTTGTTTGATATTGGGTCAACACATTACTTTATTTATGTAATATTTTATTTTAATTTGGAAATATAACCACAAAAAATGATATGAGAAGATAATTTTAAAAAAATAAGGGGATATATTATATTAAAAAGAAACGATATGATTTGTTCTTTGGCGGTATGTGGAAACAAATTACCTGTAAACATTGTTTTCCCTTAGTAGATATTGATTCCATTATAGGAATGGATTGGATTTCTTTTTATCATGATATGAATGACAGTAGAGAAACAAATTTTGTTTAAGAATGAGTTGATGTTTTTATACAATAATGAACACATAAAATTGATAAAATATTCGGATTCATAGAATATATTTATTGATAGAAATAAAAGTTATCTTTCCATTAATATTGAAACTAAGGAAACTATTCAGATTAATGATGCTCCATTGGTAAATGAATAACATGATGTTTTTCAGATTTGTTACCTAGTTTCATCCCTGATCTAGAGGTTGAATTCACAATTGTCTTAATTAATAATGCTAAAAAAATTTCCAAACCACTATATCAAATTTCTAAAATGAAAATTATTGAAATAAAAAAATCATTTGAAGGATTTTATTTATAAAATATTCATTTTCCTTATTATGTCACCAGGGGTTGATCGAGTTTTTCTGTTTAAAATTATGAAGGTTAAATTAGACATTGAAATGATTATAGATCCTTGAATAACCTCACTTTTAAAAACATGTATCCATTTTGCTCATATCGATGAGTTGTTTGATTAGTTCTAGAGAGCCTGGTACTTTTCAATGATTAACATGAGATCTGGATATCAGAAGATAATGCTGATGGAGGTTGACATCCTAAATAGATATTTTCTCTCTTGATATGGGAATTATGAATTTTTTACTATTATATTTGGGTTAACTAATTTCCTTGCAATATTTATGGATTATTTTAATAGAATATTTCTTGAGTTATTAGATATGTTTTTGGTTTTGTTTATTGATTTCATTCTTGTATCTTATAAGAGTAAAGTGGATCATTAAAAAAATCTACGGGTTGTTTTTCAAACCTTAAAGGAAAACAAACTATAAAGAAAATTCATCTAGTGTTATTTTTTGTTGCAAAAAATATATTTTCAGGGGAACATTGTAAATAAGGGTTGAATAATAGATTATCCTAAAAAAAATGTTGTTTATTAATGGCCATGACGTATAGATGATACAAAAATTCATAGCATACGGGGATTACTAGGTTATTACGAGTGATTTGTTAAAAATATTTCATGGCTATCTAGACCACTAACGATGTTAACATGATAAGGGATTAAATTTTTCCGGACAAAAGAATCCGATGTTTGTTTTCATGAACTGAAGAATGGATTTTCGAATTCTCTAGTTTTGGCCATGACTTCCCGAAATAATGATCATGTATTTTAAAATGATGCTTCATTGAAGGGATTTGGTTTATATGTTTGTAGAATGATAAGGTGGTTTATTATTATTAAATAAAACTAAAATATAATAAGTTAAATTATCACACATATGATATGGAATTGGTAGTTGTTGTTTTTTGCATTATAAATATAGAGGCATCATTTATATGAATCCAGATGTCAAATATATACTATCCATAAATTGCTGAAGTATATAAACATCCATATGGAATTAAACATGAAGAAGATAAGATGGCGTGAATTGATAAATGATTATGATTTGAAAATCAATTACCATCTAGTAAATGTATATATAGCAGTAGATTCCTTGCGTCAAAAACATCATGCCCCACTAAAAATGTTACATTTTGAACGTGATCCCTTGATTATTTATTTATGAAATTCAGCTTAGAAGTTGTTCATTGAAGAAATACAACTCGTTTTATGGGTTTTACTATAGTCATGATTATCAGACATAATTCTGATAGCGTATATGGATGACCGTGAGCTAAAAAAAATGTAGATTTGGTTAAAATGTGAATGTTTATATAATTTAACCTTGATAATTATTGAGTTTTGTGATTTGGAAAAATATTTTCTCTGCCTTGTGATTCAAATTTTAAGAAATATTTGTTTTGTTAAGTTCATAGTTAATTATTTTATGTTCATCCTTTTTTACTAATATTTACAAAAACATTCAAGAGTATTACTGGTTGGGTGGAATTAAATGAGATATTGTAAAATTTTCTGTGAAATGTCTGAAATGTCAATAGGTTAAAGTAGATATGAAGATACCAAGGGGGTACTTCATCCTTTACCAGTTCTGGAGTGGAAATGAGAAAATATATCCATGGACATCATTATGGGAATACCAAATACTTCTTGTGTTAATAATGAAATATGGGTTATAGTTTATCGAATGACTAAATATGCCCATTTCCTTTCTATTCGAGTTAAATTTTATATGGATCATGTTCATTGAATATACCTAATAGATATTTTCATATTACATGGTGTGTATCATTCAATTGTATCTAGCAAGGATAATTTGTTCACATCAAATTTTTAGAAGTTCTTTCAAAGGTCATTGGTCATATAATTAAATTTCAGTATATCTTGCTATCCTCAATTAAATGGGAAAAGAGAATGAATGAATCTATCTTTGGAGGATATGATTCGAGCTTGTTCAATACATTAATAGGTATGCTGGGACCAATATCTTTACTTAGCTGATTTTTCTTATAATATTAGTTTTCATTCCATATACAGATGTCTCCATTTAGGCCATTTTATTGGAGGTGGTGTCAAACTATAGCTTATTGGGATGTATTAGGTGAAATTAGTTTATTGTAAAAGAATTAGTAGAGGGAGTGGTTGGGAAAAGTGATGATGATCTTTCCACACACGAGGAAAACACAGAGCAGGAAGAAAATTCATGCAAATAATAGGGGGAAAGACGTTTCCATTAAGGATGGTGATCATGTATTTCATAGAATATCACCATGAAAAAGTGAAATGTGTTTTTTAAGTGATTTCAGCTATGTCCATAATAAATTAGATCTTATATTTTTTTGGAGATCGTAGGACCAATCACGCACAGATTAGCTTTTCCACCAATTTTATCTCTGGTACATAATATTTTCCATGCTTCCAATATGAGAATTTATGTGCTACATTATTTTCATGTCTTGTACCCAGAATATGTTCAGTTGGATGATAAAAATTATTGATAAGATAATCTAGTTCAGATTCTTAATATATGGGAACATGTATTTCTAAATAAGGTAACCCATGATGTAATTTTTTTTGTGGAGAAAAAAATGTTGAAGAAGTAACATGTTATTCAGAAACTGCTATGTGGGAATGGTACCATCATTTTTTTAAGTATAAATAAAAATGCAAGGACACAATTTACAGAATGTGGGGGTAATTTAACAAATCATTGTTTCAAAAATAAATACTTGTGAGTGAAATGTTTTTATGTAGATAGTTATCGCAATGCATTAATCATAATTTTTCTTCTTCTATGTTTTGATTTATAAAAAATGGTCGTCTACAGTTTTGATCAGTACATTATTTGGAGTCTGATAGAACCAACTTGTTTTTTGGTTCATAGTAACATACTCTTATAATAGTAATATGAGCTATTGGAATAGTAAATCATATTAATATTTTATTTTCATAAAATATTATAAGATAATAAGATGTTGATTAATTTTTTAGGGTGTAAAAAAATGAGTTGTAGATTTAATATTGTTATTTTTTAATGAATTATGATTTTATTTAATAATCAAATTTATAACGTTCAGAAAATTATATTCAAAAAATGGAGTTCATTTTCTAATTTTAAGAAATTCTTAGGATGAATTCTTTTGATTTTTCAAAATTGTTTTGATATTTCAATGAATATTAAAATGCGATAATGTACAATAAATCCTAAATACTTTTTTTACTACATCATAGGTGATGTAAGGAATATGTAAGACCACTTTGTTCACAATAAAATTAAATTATTACTATTTTTCATCATATTAATCAATAAAATTCATATTATATAGAAATGATATCCAAATAAAGATTAAAATAATTTAAAACCCATCCTCTTCTCTAATATAAATACAACCCTCATTCTCATCTTCATCTCAAACATATCAAACCTTGAGCATTGACTATGTTCTATAAAATCCCCTCACCAAGGTTCTTCCCCACGTTCATGACATGCTGGTCTCACTATATGCCCAAAACCAATGTCCTTAAAGTGGATTTCAAGGAGAAGTGATCAAGACGTAAGAATCATCTTCCATTATAATGTGTTTTCTTTATAATAAATTTATTTTCTGATACTCATTTCCACTACCATTATCTACGGCATATGAAATATCAATAATATGAAATATTATTTATTTTATCATATTAATGTAATGAAACCATATTTTTTCCAATCCTCTCCCTCTTATTCTAAAAATATTAACTCTATCCTCAATGTGCCGATTTACAAAAATCGTGGACAATGTTTCTTCAATTTCCATTACGTCCAACAAATATGATCATAAATAATTTTTATTGGTTTAAATAGAATTTAATTTTTATTATATAAATTATTTTATGTTTTTTTAATTAACATATATTGATGAAATTAAATTATACAATGAAACATGTTCATGATTATCAAGGAACCACCAAAAATTTATCCGAACTGATATTATTAATGTTTTGTATAAAGATTCAACATCTTATATGATAAAATAATTATTTGTGGTATCATTATATATTATATAAACATATTAAAAATATTTAATTAAAATTCGGTAATTTCATTTCCATACCATAATAAAAATTAATACAAGATTTCCATGAAAATATTGTAAATAACGCTCCCAATATAATGGAAGAAACAAAATAATACTAATTAAACGGTGAATTGATGTTATCAAATGATCATATAAGGAATTATAAAAATGAATGTATATTTTATAAGATATTAAAAATAATATTTTAATAATAATATATGTGGTTTAGACATGATTTCATTATAAAAAACCTGATGTATGGCAATTCTTACCCCGATTTCCATTCATTGGGATAACCATATTCTTATTTATTCATGTGGTATTAAAATTGTTTGTGTGAAACCTTATCATGATATTATGATTAATTATTTGTACTTATAATTTTTATATACATATTCCATCCACTTATTTAGGTCTCATATAAATTATAATATATTTTTACAAGAATTTTCTTATAAAGTCGTCTTTTAAAATTCTCTTTTACAAAATTCAAAAGCAATATTTTTATGAAATTAGTCATGATGTATGATTAAGTTATGGTTCGTTATAATTATTTATTATTAAGGGTATAAAATAATTATCCCTTTAATTTATTGGGTATTTTTAGGTTGTAGGTCATCTATATGGTTACTCCAAGTGTAACTGTGTTGGATTCACAATAAGGTAGCAATAAGGGTTAAATTGAAAGGTATCCATGACAGTTATGAATAATAATGTAGCCATGGTGGTTAAAAAATTATGTATATAATTACCCAAGATAACATTATAATACTATTTATCTTATATATGTTTTTTTGAGGTCTCATGGAAATCTCATGTTTCAAAATTTATTTTATTATAGGTGACATGTATGTCTTTTTTAAAATGATTTCATATATTACATGTATTCACGGTCTAATGATTTATTTGATTATTTTTATATCTGATGAAAATATTTATGTTCTCATCACATGATTTTAAATTAGTTTCACAGGTAATAAGTATATATAAGAATAATATGGAATCCATGTAAAATATAAATAAAATTTTTCATAGAAAACAATTTCTATTTCAAATATATTATACTTTTGGGTGAAATGGATACTATTTTTGGGGTATCCACCTTGAATAAACATGGAATGTTATTTATGATTTATATCCCAATTATCTAAAACATTAAACATGAAAATATACACAATTTTTATGGCTTCTAGTTCTGTTCTAATGTTTCATATTATGTAATGTAATAAGGACGGTCCATATGGTAACAAATTAGAACAAAATATAGAATTTTGATTTTATCTAATGTTTGATTAAAATAATGTTTTCTATTTAAATTTTTGATTATTGTGAATAATAATAATTAATTAATTTATATGAATCTTTCGTGGTTTGTGGGGGCCTAATATGTTTTTTATGTTCCTGATTATTTTACATTTTATTTTTTTGATTTTCCATAGTCATTGTTTTCTCATGGAGAAATAATGGCCCAAGAAATTGTTAGATACTTATGATTATTTGATTTTATTGGATAGTCATGATTATTTAGTTATCATTATTTAACCGTATAATAATGAGAAACTTATTATTAGTTAGGTTTATCAGAGGATTTGAATTTTATATTTTGGTACTGATGGAACTGGTGGAGGCTATCATTATTGAGGGGGTTGTGTGAGATTGTTGGGATTGCATTATTTTAAAATTTTTAACATATTATTACAACCTATATTAATTATTATTATTTTGTTTTGTTTTCATATAATACCTAAGTATGAGTCAAATTGTTTTTCTAATGAATGTATTTATAATAAAGGCATTTAATTAATGTAAAAAATATATTCAAATTCATGTTTTTTTATTTATGAACACATGTTGCAAAAATTTTGGGATCATGAATTTTTCTATAGGATGTAGTGGTTATGGTCGGGTACCCATTGATATTATAACTCAAGTTTTATGATTGAATATTTCTTTAGTGAGATAATATATTTCAAGAGATCGCTTATTATATATTTATGTTCCATTGTATAATGGATTTAAGAATTATAATAGGGACATTGGATGTAAGTGTAGGGATAGTCGATATATCACATTCCAACAAAAATACTTATGTTTCTATGGGATGTGGAATTTGAATTTTGAATTTAGGAATTAATTTTACTAATTGATGTTAGTTGTTTTGATATATGTTTTCATTATATATGTCTCCTTGCTAGTTGTATTTGGTGTTGGGGGATTGACAACAAAGAGAGAATCAATGTCTGGTGTTGGTTTGAGGAGTCTAGAAATAAGTTTTTAGACAATGCACATAATTATGGCCATGATCTTCATAATAGTGAATTATTGGAAAACAATTGTCACAAATGTGTTAAAGGCATGCATATATCTACATACTAGTTTGGTTTGTTAATTTTCCCCGTGATAGTTTTATTTGTTTATGTGTGTTTCGTAAATGTAAAAGGATTTAAATTTTTTTTATATAATGGAATTATTTGAATGGAATTTAGTTATTATTTATATTATGAATTTTTTTTGGTGAGTTGTAATCCATTTTTTGTGTCTAAAAGGTTCATTTCATTTAAAAATATTTTCAGAGGAAAATGTGACGTTAGGGATTGTTTTTGTAATGTGACTATTATTTCATGAAATTTTATGAAGTGTTTCATTTAATTATGAATAATTAATGTAATAATTTTTAATTTTATAGGGGATAGTAGGAGGATAAGAATAATGAACCGAGAATCCAAATTAGGAGTTGCGAGGCCATAAAGATGATTATTGTGATAATCCCTCTTTTGAACTATTTAAAGATAGTAAATATAATCTCTATGGTGATGATCAACATAAATAGATAAGGAGGAAGGGTCATATAAGAAATAAAAATGGTATTAAATATTATTCATATTTTATCTAACCAATAGAGACACCATCCACTAAACGATTAAAGAACAAGTTACTGGAAGATGATTCCATGGTTCCTCATTCCCCTGATCTGGTAGTGGGTTTAGAATATGAGGCACAAAATCTCAATGGGTTTCTGAATGTATAACAGTGATATTAATTCGTAATTCAATAGACTGATCTAGAGCAGATCATGAATTCAAAAAAAGAAATCGTTGAGTATTTTCTGCGGATCAATTCCACAGAAGCTGATACAGATAAAATGGCAATATGATTACTATATGTGGACACTAATAGTATGAAATTTACATTGACTAAAAATAATGACTGTATATTGAAAATATTATTATATTATACGAAGTTCAAAAACTATGATTACATGAAAAATGGGGACTATTTGGTGTATCATATTAGATACCATATAAAAGATGATCTAGGGACCCAAGAATCTTCTAACTCCTACGAATTATTTCGGTTGAACACTACCAAATAGCCTAATTATTTCTTAAATAATATTTTGGTTCCATATGTCTAGGTTATAATAATAATATGTGGTTTCTCACCTTTCAATTGAAAATTAATTTTGAACATAAAAATTTTAATTTTAATTCACTATGAAAAATATAATGGTTTTTCGATTTTTTACTAGATTGGGTTTTTTAAAATTGAAATGGAATTTGTAAGAAATGTTTAGTGGGTGATTGACATGGTACAAAATAACTATAATTTTATTAAAGAATAAAGTGGGTATGGTGATTTATGTGTTTGTTTTATGTATAATCTGTGTTTTTCTGAAATAATTTTTTTAAACTATTTAAAATGATCATTTTAGCATTACTCTTGGGGTAAAAATGAAAAATTTGTTTTTCCTTATTTTTTAAAAACTATCTCTCTTTAAAAAGAAATGTATTTAATGGTTTTGATTTGTGATATAGTTATTTATTATAATTATACATTGTTAGATATGGGGAATTTATGATGTGATTTAGAAGTCATGATCTCATAGATCTGTGTGTCATGTAGATAAATCATAACCCCTACCAACTAGTAGTTGTCACATAAATGTATAGTACATTCTTATATGTGGTATAATAAATTATAGATTCAAAAAATAATATTCCCCCAATGTAAATATAGTTATTGTTCCTTCCTCATAACAATGATTAATTAGATCAATTTATGTCCATTACTCCAATTAGAATTACCTGTTAATTGTATGTTTTTAGTTCTTTGAACCATGCATCGTGGTTGAATAATGGTATTTTTAATGATCAGTCTTCTTGGAACTGATTGAGATAGTGTAAGGTGATGATCATTTCAAATATCATATAGATGATTTGTAATATAACATTATATTATTATATATTTTGGGATTTATATTTATCGAGTGTAGATATTTGATGGATTGAGGATTTGTTTTTCCGATTAATTAATTGGGGTTATCCCTATGAGTATTGATTTATTTTTTAAATTTCCTACAACTCTTATGAACAGTCTTTATTTCATATGTTACATGATATAGAACAAGGTCTAGTATTTCATTATTGGATTTTATATGTGGATTACAATGGTATATGTGTGGGTTACTAGGTGTATGGTTTTGTTTCAGGTGGACTATGGGTTCACTAGCTTGATCAATTTTATCAAGGTCACCATGAGATGATATTCCCTAGGTTTTACATTTTATATATCATATACATATCATGGTCCTAAGTTTGAATGTATGCATAACATTTATTAAAAAATTCAATAATTTCTTCACTCTTTTAGTAACATTATAATGATTTTAGTTCGTAACACCAATTTTTCAATTTTCGAATTTCTAGTTGGTTACACCTTATTTTTTTTATTTTAAAATGATTCTTAATCGATGTTTTTGGTTTATGGATTTATTATAATTCCATGTTTTATAGTGGAATTCTTGGTTTCCAATTATAATTTCTCTCTTTTAGATTTTTTATCATTTGAATCAATATTTGAATTCACTACTAAATTGTATGGATAATAAAGTTTTTTACACATCCACTTGGAGTCTTTTGTGTAATGGTTATAATTTTGATAATTAATGGTTATGTTTCTCTAGGTTGATGAAATCAATAAACCATTATGAGAAATATATTTTGTTCTGTATTATTTATCTTTGGGTATTCATGAGTTTTTTCTTTATTATTGATACATTTAACTTTACCAATTCCATTGGGGGGAAGAATGTTTCAGGGTTTGGAGACTTCAGACCACTTAACATTGAATTGAGTTAGTTTGTGAGGATATTTTCTCAGACAAATTAGGGAAATATGGTTTTCTATACAGTTTGGTATACAGTGAGGGTTACCAAAAAAAGTTTCATATGAATATGAAATTATAATGTTCCGAATTTTCCCCTCTCTTATTGAATAATTATATCTCATTCCATTATCTCTCATCCTCATTACCCCACATCCTTGTACCTCCATATTCTCCCTCCAAATATCCCAATATACCTATACAACTATACATTTTATGTGGTTTAATTATGATTAGTGTACTAATATATTAATTATATACTCATATTCCCTATCTAATATGTTTAATTTTTTTATTATCCCCCTATCATTTTATCTAAATTCTACAAATTCATAATTGGGTTTTTGGTTCATATTTTTGTCAACTATTGATTAGTGGGTGTAAAACTCATTCATCGACCATAGGTCACACATTATTTGATGTTATGAACTATTATCATATGATAATATGTATTTTTCCCCATTACATATGTATTTAGGTATAGAAATATGTATTTAATGGTTAATGACTACTATATTTTATTATATTATAATAAAATTGATTGTGTTTATTGAATTTGTAACGATAACATGTTATTTGGAAATATTTTTATATATATTTAAAAATTTTAATATTTTCATTGAATGTTAAAATTTAATTTAATTTCATTTTGTTTTCCAACTACTTGTGATATGTCTATAATTGATTTAATTTTTTTTATACATGTGAATATATTTTGGGATTCCAATGTATCTTCATAAAATAGTTATTTTGAATTTAAGCTGGTAGTTGAATTTTAATATATTATTACGAGGTTTTATGTACAGTTTGGAATATATTGGGAGGTTTAAAATTGGTTTAAAGCTATTTGAATCATTAAATAAACTATAAGGTTGTATTCTTGAAAATATAGTGGTTTTTGTAATGAGATTATTTAGGAGAAGTTTCAATATTCATATTTTTATAAAGTTATTATATATTTAAATGGAATTTATTTTTTAAATGGTTAGTTTGAAATAATTTATGAAATTTTATTTTATTTTGTTTTTAAATGTGGTTTAATTTTCCTTACATTATTGGAAATATATTTAAATTTCTTTATTTAAAATTTAAGTTGTATTTCCAAAGTGTGTGATGCATATATTTAATCTAATGTTACTTTAGGTGTTGTTGTATCTTATAACCCCCTTTTTGTATGTTTCTAATTTGTTTTATATTTTATTAATCTTATTCATGACTGAGATTTTTTTTGTTTTTAATGATGGTGTAGGAGGATATGTGATTATTATTTTAAATTGAGTTACCCTTAAAATATATAATCCTTAATTTCTCAACTAGAATTCTTATATGTCATGGAATTTATTTATTTAATATGTTGGGTTATAGATATGTGTTATACCTATCAAAACATTCAACTTACATGGGAACCAACACCCAATGTATTTAATCGGTTGGATGAAGAGGAGTTGGGCCTTATTGATCTGGCATCCGTTTTCATAGACTATGGTTTTTGTAATAAATTGGTGGATTTATTTCATAAAATCTAGGCTTAGATAACTATAATTTAGAATGGATCATTATTTTTAGGAAAAGGATCATGTAAAATGTTTCCTATTATTTACATCACCATATTATTATTCACATTACAAATCAATACTATATTATGACGACATAAGTTATTTTTTCATTAATGGAATATCCTACCCATTTATTGTTTATTGGAATATTTTAATTTAATCCAAATATGTATTTTGTGATACATTGGAGCATATAATGACATGTTCCATTTTTTGGAATTTTATTTCATTGAATTTTTTATTATAAAATACATTGAAAACAATGGGTTGTTTATAAATTAAAAGTACTCTTGTATTAAAAATGGACATTAATAATGTTTTCACATAATAAAAGGTAGTGTTATGTATTATTAATTAATTTGAAAAAATATTTTATTGCATTGAAATAGGATCAATGAAAATCTATTTTTTACTCCTTGAAATGAAGTTATTGTTTTTTCTTATTTATGAATTGATTTTTTCGAAAAAATAAACATTGGTTTTGAAATTATTTTTCACTTATTTTTTCGTATTTTAAAATAAAGTGTAAATTTTGTAGAAAAAATTTATATCATGATTTTATCATTTCTGTAATGTCCGTGGGAAACACCTACTTTTTAATATTATTTTCTAAATTGAAATTTTATAATTAAGTAGTGTTTTAATATGTGGAATATTGGAAGGTTTCCTTCAATTATTTTTTATACACATGATTATTTTACAATTTAGTATGAGGATTTTAATCATTTCTCATTTAGTAATTATAAAAGTATTTTGTTTTATATAGTTAGGGGATAATATTTATTTTTACAACAATGGTTTATTTTTACTCTTTATTTTCCCTCTATGAATTTTCTAGATAGATATTTTCTTATGTTTGGATATGGTTATCAGTATATTCATGATACATATTTGAATACTCGGGATACTGGTGGTGGATTATCTATTGGGACTATTAGTGTATCTAGAAGGACAGTGTTAACTATAAATATTAAATCATTTTTTATTCTTGTATTCAGTCTATTTGATTTTGGTTAGACATTCAAACTATAGATAGGGAATGATATATTTTCTATTGAAATATGAATTATTAAAAACTAAAGTTGAAGGGAATGTAATTCACAAGATATTTTCAATAATTCTAATGAAATTGTTTCCAGCTGCTCGGGTCAATCATTACCTTCAGGATTGTGGTGGGCCATGTTTTGTTATGGTTTATATTGATCCCTCAGTGGTTTTGATACCAAAATCATAAAAACACAATTTTATTATATTATATGTCACTTCCCACATTCGAAGGAATTATTACTAATCATTACATGAAAGAGAATGATTTACACTATCAAAATCTTATATTAAATTAGTTATTCATTATATCATTTATTAAATTATTATTTATAGTAGATAAAATATTATTATAATATATATCATTACAATGGATACATTACAACATAATTCTAATTATAGGTTAATATAGTTCTTCTTTACACTATACGTAGAATCATATAATTTTCAAATTGCATCAAATAATTCATATAAATCCAACCTAGTTATTATTTCTAATCAATAATTTTAATTATTTTAATTTAAATCATAAATATTTCAAATATAATATAATGATGATAATTTTATCATAAAAATTATATTTGGATTCTATGATCCAATATTTTTTATAATAATATACATTTTTACTGATATTTATTTTTCATTTAAATATATAAAATTTATTTTTAATCAAATATTTTAAATCAATAAAATTGTTTTTATTTTATGGCGTATCACAAGAAATTTATTTATCTACTATGAAAATGACATAGATATGAAATTATTCACAATACTGAATTTCAGGAAATAAAATATTATAATTGAAACAATATATATGAAATTTTTCATTCATTTACTATTTTATCACCCATGTTACTAAATTAATCTTATGAATGTCCCATACCACCTTCATTAGTTGGTTTTCACAGATCTAAAAAAATTTAAATCTTATTTTTAGTATCATTATCATTTATTTTATATATGATTGGTCAGATTGTGATTACTTTTGGTTAATGGTATTTATATGTAGGTAATTATTTATAAACACCATAAATAGTGATACCTAAAATATTTAATGAACATTATTTAGGTTAATTATAAAATATAACTAATATTATAATCCATAAATGTAATTAAGGATTTCTATTTTTTATATTATATATTTTTTAACGTCTTATATAATTTAATATCTCAATTCTCAAGGGTTTTCTTTTTGTATAGAGATCACCAACATGGAACTGAAAATCCATCCATATACTACCAATAGAAAATATTTAACTAAATTATGCATGAAATTAATTACAATTACATATAAGTTATATATTTTCTCCATTGTAATTCCTAGAAACAAAATATATTCATTATCAATCATCAAAAATTAAGGTTCGTATAAATTTTATATTCCAATATATTTCATCTTATGTAATCTTTAAATGCATGTATGAAAATTATCGATATATTATAATTCCAAAATTAATATATATTGATCCCATTTTAATTTTTAATTTTATGAATATTCAAATATAATGTGCCCAAACAACTGAATAGATGGTTAATAGTTAATATATAATTATTTATGACATGTAATGCTAATTTTAAATTACATATTTATCAAACTTCGAATAAAATTAACGTTGATTATAGGTAAATATTGTATTACATTTTGAAAAAATAAGTAATATGAAACAAAAATATATCAATAGTTCATATATATAATGATTCGATATAAACTCACAAAATATGTTTAAGTTTTTTGCGACGATGTGGTATGAAATAATTATTTCATCAGAAATATCTCAAACCACATTTTTTAGACATAATATAAATATTAATATCAATGTCAATATTGATATCAACCCATCTTCAAAATGGAAAAGATAGTTTTTATATGACACAAATTAATTATTTTGAAAAAATATATATGATACCATCTTAATCACTTATCTAAATTTAATGAAGTCATTTAAATCATATTCTACCTCAAATAATGTTCTCATAAATAACAATAAATTTAATTTCAATTTAAGTGTATGTAAAAAAGCTCTATAATGTTATTTATTTATTAATCATTAATTAAACATAAAAACAAATGTACTAATAGACATATACTAATATATATATATATACTCCATATAATATATAATAATAGAACATATGACTCATTGGTCCTTCCATATTCATGTAATATTTAAATTTCCTATTTTAGGATTCATTGATATTCTCATGTAATTATGATTAGGATATATTTTAGATTCAACATATTATTCTCACTTTTCATATTATTTAATTTCTTTAATTCTTATATCCATCTGAAAATATATCTCAAATATAATAACACATGATAGTCCGCTATGTTTTCCTTCATAGTATATCAACCAACTTATTTCCCTATCAATGGTGGTGTTGAATATTATAGTCATAATTGTTAAGAATATCTATTTATATCATTTTATTCCCATTAAATTAATTTTAATTATATATACATTTATCATTTTAAATATTTTTTTATTCCATATCATTTACAATAATTATACATTTATTATATATCCTCAATGAAAAAAATGTATACATATTCAATTAATATGTTAAATAATTGTTCCTAATAATATAAATTTATATAATTAAAAATCTATAAATTTTATGAATTTTATAATGAATGTTCTAATTGAATTATTTAAAGCATCACTTTATACGACCCAATCATAAAACATTTTTGTAATGGTTGACATATTTTCTTTTAAAATATTTTCTTTATCCCTTTGAAACATAATTTTCGATCCATTATCAAAATAAATTCTATAAAATTAAATGTTGACATTTTTTTTGGTTTGATATATATTTTAAAAATATTCAGACACTATCATATTATTAATATAAGATAATGAAACAATATACAACATTCAAAATTATTTAATTATATCGTTCAAAAATAACTTCATTTGGGGAATGGATAATTGAAATTTCATGAAGTTGTACAGTATATATAATAGACAATAATTAATAAAAAACTAATTTCATGGTTATATAATATAATTTATCTATAAAAATATTTTAAATATAGTAATAAAGAGATCATTATTCTCTATGAGAAGTATAGAAAATAATGTTTTGAAAACATATTACATAAATGTTATCATTATAGTCTATAATGAATATAATCAAGAAATATATTAAAAATCATATTTAATTCATTAAAACAATGTTACATACACTAAATGAACAATGTATTTATATCATTAAAAAATGAATCCCTATAAGAACATCCTTCTTCATTATTGAATAATAACATATAGATGAACAGTAAACATGTTAGCGAAATATCTGACACCTAACTATTAAAAAATCAATGGATTTAAGGTATGTTATTTGGTTCATCCAAATAGTATTAGGTATGGGTCATCATGTAGCATCCACCACACATACATATATACAATAGGATTCTATAAGGTTCTATTTTTCTGTAATCAATGTGAATTATAATCAACCCTCAATATCACAATAATAAAATATCACATGAATAAGAGATATATCAACTATAATATAATTGAAATTTAATAATTTAATGAAATTTAATTGAAAATATAACCAAAAAATAAAAAAAACCATTTTTTATTACAAATAAAATATTGATGTCTGATAAATGAAATATATGATATGAGATTAACTAATAGGAAGATCTTAAAAATGGGAAAATCATACTTAACTAAGAATAATTTTGAAAATACATAGACCTACCATAAAACCATAATCAAGAGGATCTAGACTAATTACATAAATATTATTGGATCTAACATTAACGTAGATATGAATATTTTCTAATATATTGATGAATATATTTATGGTGTGAGATCTAATTTATGCATGCTACCACTAATGGGACCCCTATAATATATAAACGTCTATATATGTTAGTGTGTGTATAAAATATTTAATGTTTTGAGAACAAAATAAATCATATTATATTGTCCATATATAATGACTATGAAACTATAAACATGACACCAATTGATTTAAAAAGATACACAATTTCATCAGTTATATCAAGAAGGATTATCATATTCTATTTTAAATATAATTTAGTCTAGTAATCATCAATACATTATTTTTCATTGATAGTGTATTGGGATATAGTAGAACTAGTTATATTGTATAAAAATGATATTCTATAATGTACCTCATAAAACATATCATTTTCAATTTGGTTTTGTCATTAAATAATGAATTCAATTCAATAGAATGGTTATAGAACAAAATTATCCCATAACAGTAGAATCATAATCCTAGAAGGGTTATATATGAGCCAACAACCTTAATATGGTATAGAATGGTAAGGTAAAGTATGTTCAATGACCCTATGCTTTGGGATGTTAATTTAAATATGGTATCATTCCTACCACAACATTATCCAATTTAAAAAAAAATCATATAGTTGAATAGTTAGTAATATTACCAACGTCTATTAAATGAAACAACACTATATGGTATATAAATCATTATTGATTTTCATAACATTAATACAAAATCAAAATGATAATAATATCCTTAAAATCCAGATAACTATACATAGACCTTGAAAATACCCGGACACATTCCTTATAAATTTCAAATATTTTCAATTCTATCCCTTTCTTATCAAACATCCCATATCAAACTCATATACACATTGATAGATTCCCCATGAAACTACTTATATAAATCATATATTATCCATAAATGAGAACATAAACCCCTGAATATAACTTATTAATACCATTCCATCACTCAAAAATTCAATAGAGTTGCGTATACACATAACCCATCATATCCATGTTCAATACTATCATTTAGATTAAAATGGAAAACATATATTGTTCAATAATCCATTCATTTCCATGTCATACATCTAACCCACAGGTCTCATTTACACACATAATAAAACTCAACAACCTTATGTGATATGCATTCAATTTTCATCCTCATGGTAAAATCCATATAGTACTTTTCATAAAAAAATCACATTTCTTAAAAGATATCAAATTATATTAAAAAATACTCCCTTGTAATTTGGGTTTTACCTTGTAGAACCCTCCCAATTTTTACAAATATCATATAGTTCACATCTATAGTCCTACATGAAACAGATATAAATTAACCTGTATGACTATTGTATATGTATTTTGATATAAAATATTTCATGATCAATTCATGTTGCATAGTATTTCATGCCTAAAAAGATAATTTTTCTCATAGGAATTCATTGGGGTTAACATATGGTGTGATATAGGGATATAGTACAACTTCATATTCATTTTTTATAATGTATGAAATTTAATTATTATTTGGAGTAATAAATAATTAAGTAATATATTAGGATTACTATGGTAATTTTCACAATTAATGTTAATTTTGAATTCTTCAGCACTAGATATCATAAATTGATTTGTTTCATATTATGAAATGCATCGAAGGATCAAACAAGGTATTTGTATTATGAAATTGCTAAATAGTTTCATGAAATAATAAAATTATATATAATATATGATTTAAGGAATGTAACAAGTGAAAATCAAACATTGGATATATGTTAAGATAATTTGTATAATATGGTGATTATTTTGATCATTAAAATCATTCGATATTCCACCGCTTCTAAAATCACACTTATTATTATTTCTATATTATATGTTAATGGATCATGCCTTGATGTGAAGTAGTGTCCTTCCCTTGTGATGGCTAATTCACATAAACAAATTGATATTCCATAGTGGATGGTGTCCTTAAGCTGCCTCATTAAATAATAATCAATCATATTATTTAAAGGAAGTGGTATTAGTATATTATCGTTGGTATAAGGAACACATGTGTTTACTATTTTTTATTTATACATTTTTTTGGTTTTAATACATGTTAGGTCTTATGAATGAGTTTTTTTTTATTTTTCCCATAGTTTTATTAGGTTTTCATGAATCCCTTTAACCCATCATTATCATAATACACCAACCCGTATATAATGATATCATTATTTATGTGTTGATCAAATTTTTTCCCCCCAAGAATTCACCCCAATAAAATATCATGAGAGGCCATATTACGTCCAAAAATATCTCTATTATAACATTAGAGTCCCATTACGTTTAAAATTATATATAAAACAAAAACATAAAATTTTTATATCATTTTAAAGGAATTATATAGCCATATAATTAAAACATAAATGACCATTTCTTGTCAAACAACTTTTTCATATTTGAGATCAAACCATATTCCTCTAGGGTTCCATGTTTAGTTAACCTGGCCCAAATACCTATAGAAACATATCACTCTGCAAAATAACACATATTATATCAAAAATTTATAAGTTATAGAACCTGAAAACTGATTTAGTTATTAGGCATATTTATCTATACTCATCAAAAATCATTAACCAATATTTTAACATCTGTCATGCTCCTCTATGAATATCTATCACGAAACATAAAAAATAGTTATTATTTATAAGACTTATAAATTTTGAAATTAAAAATTATATTTAATAAAAATATAAAATACCATTAATAACCCACTATGTGGACATTGTACATTGAATCCATGGATAACTAAACTACAATGATTGACTTCCTGCCTCTAGCACCCCAAAAAATTCTTCTTTTTGAATGAAAACATAATTATTAATTAAAATAATATAATATAATAATTTACCCATAAAAATAAAAAAGTAACAATTACATTATGAAACCATTATTTTATGTGGTGTTCTTATCATTTCAAATTATCCTTTTAATATCAAAACTATATCACCTTGTTGACATACACATTTTAATCTTCTTATTTCATAAATCAAATACCTATTACAAAACATCAAATTGTAAATGATGAAAATGGATAAGAGGATGATTGGATGATGAAAGGGATTTCTTAACTCAATAAAAAATTCAATTATATAGTCAATAATTTAATAACAATGAATATGTAAGGAGACAAATATATATTTAGCCCCCCCCTAATTCTTGGTGCTCAGTCCAAAGGATGGATCTGTGAGGAGAGATTTATTTTTTTGAAACTATTTTATTTTTTCTCTAAAAATATAATCAAATCATATATTATTTGTATTACTAGGAACACATGTGATTGATGTTACTCACATAGTATCAATTTATATGATTATTCCACATATGGTAAAACTAATCGGAACCAAATAATCTTCAATAATGTACCATGTGTTTCCATTTATAATTGGTCAATACCAATGAACACAATAATGATGGGGTAATAATCTATCAGATTCATAGTGATATTTATAGTCAATTAAAACTCCCTAACACCATCCACAATATTAAACAGCTAACAAAATACATATTTACCATAAAGAAACACTAAAAATGAGGCATCATTTTGAATATTCGGTCAACCCTTTCATTAATTATGACCTCATTACTTCATTCCACCATACATTTCACATTGTGTACAATGTTCCATCAACGCAATCAGTCATGAGGACTATATAAATATAATATCTATCAATTAAAATCATTAAAATTAATTTTCATTCATTTAATGGTGAATCCATATATAATTTCTTCTAATCTATCTAAATATTTATAAAAAATTCTAGTTGGTTCTAATATATACCAACCTCTTTTAAACTTTTTCCAACTTATCAATCATGGAAATAGCAGAATATAGATCATGGAAAAAGTTTTTAATATATTATGAGACACTAAAATAAATACTATTTGGAATTACTTATAATAAAATTTTTACCATCACTGATCTAGACCATCCAATGTTACTAGTCCACTCAATACCAAATCCAATTCATTGTTATCAACCATTATTATATTTCACCACTATAATCGTTCATGATTACATATATTTTCTAACATTAGATTTAGATGATTACCCAACATTCAAATATCCATACTCATCTTTCTTTCATCCTAGCATTGATTATCATTCTTCAACACCTCAAACATCCATGGTACATTTCCCTTTGAATAAAGCAGTAGCTTGTGTTGTACGCAACATAGCGTTTTAATACATCACGACCAATAAAACATGCCATAATGAATAGTAATACCCACTTATTAAAATATTATAAATGATATTTTTCAAAATGGACTTCATTTTAGAAATTGGAATTTTTAAATTATCTTACAATAAATTTAGGGTATTTTTCTGAAATCTTTCAATTGTTGATGAATACTGAAAAACAATGCGTTGTAGTTTAAAAAAAGTATTTAAATAATTAGTTAATTTATTTTAATATATTTTAGGTCAAAATAGATACATAATACCTATATAGGTTTAATGTAAATAATTTGAGTCATTTTATAATATGTATATAAATATATATATATATATAATTTTATTGAACTTTTTACCGTCTTTTACCCACCTTCTAAGAGCATTTTCCAATTTTCAGAAATTATAATTTTACCACTTCTATGAGTAGAATGTAAAAATTATTACATACATGTTTGAAATAATTATGTAAAATATGGTTCAATAAAATGAAAATAAATTTTGTGTAATAGTAACTTTTAACTTTTATATACAACCATTATAAGTAAATAGGGTAATTAGAGGTAAAAATGATATTAAAAATACCCTAACACATGATATAATTATATTTTATAAGTGTGTTTAGAATAAAATAAACTGTAGGAATAATATAAGATCCTTTTGGTCCAATTGGATTAGATTTGGACATTTTTTATTATTTTATTTAAAGAAGAGTAAAAAGTGATAAAATCAATTTTTAATAACTAAATAATTTTTAATATTTCGATAAACAACAGATAAATTAGACAATATATAATCATTAAAATTTTAAAAAATTTCCTACATAATGGTATTTTATATATAAAATTGAGACATTAAATAATTAAATTTATTTGTGACACAAAGATGATACATTAATTACATTTTTTATGATATGTAAAAACAATTGATCTTATAAATATTCAAATAAAGGTAAAATGGTAATTTTTATGAATTACAATAAGTTTAGATGTTAATATGACATATGAGGATTTATTAAATAAATTGTATTCGAAGTGATAATGTTTGTATGGCATTGAAAATAAAATCAAATACTAAATATTTTCAAAAGTGACGTAATTTTGTTTTAAAAAAATACTATATTTTTAAATGATATAATATTTTAAATATTTATGTTTCATCCAAAGGACATATAAAATGTTATATATATCTATAATGAAATAATTGAGGTTTTATTGAAATTTTATTGTATGATTATTGACCATATAATATAATAATACAAGAATAAATGGTAAAAGATAAACTATTTAAATAAGAGTTAAATCTAAAATATATGGTTACTATGGTGACAAAACCTGTATAAAACCTATTGATTGAGATTTTTGTGTCCCATACCTAACATAGACAATAAATAAATCAATTTATTACATTATAAACCGAATATGATTTTATAATAAAAAAATATTTCAAGCATTTCCTAAATTGAGCCTCACCTCTCTTACAAAAGGGTACTTCCACTTCCCTCAAAATAACTCCTCCAAAACAATTAGGCTCGGAAAACCCCTAAACAAATATCCTCCAAACTACCCTAACATTAACCAAGAGTCCTTAATTTGACCAAAAAGTCAACCTATGGATCCCTTTTGTTCAAATCAAAATGACGAACCTGAAGAAGTGGTAATAATTATACCATCGTCTTTCAAGTTCTTTTCTTCTTCCAATTCCTATTTCTTTGTTATTTACATGAAAAAATAATAAATCCAGTTCCTTATACATATTGTGATGTTATTATAAATATGGTATGATCATATTCATTATTTTATTTATCTTAAGAATGACATGTCACCATACGTGCATACGTATGACTTACTGTCTCCACGTCATGGTATAGTTTGTTATTCGAACACATCATAATTTGGATGGATATAATAATGAGTATAAATTATTTGAATAATAAATATAAACTGTTAATTATTATATATATATATATATATGATATACCATCCAATTAAATATTTATTCACCATCAATATAATGATATTGTCGCTCGTGCTTACGTAAGGATTACCCTTTCCATGAACATGATGAGATTCATTCCCTATCGTAATCATTCAAGTATAATTTTCATTTTATTATTAAAAATAATTTTAAAGAACATAATATCATTCTAGATATGAATCAAATTCATCCTATCTATATTAAACATGAATTCTATAACAAAAAATATAATGGAAAATGAATCATTTAACACCCTAAATGATAATACTACTAAAATATTATTAACAAATAAATATTATAAGATCATATATGATATCACATTTATGTATGTGGTTCATGACTAATTTAATAACAATTATTTAACTAGTATACATGAGTTTAACATACCCCTGGTCTAGGAAAAGAACAAGGTAAGGGTTAAATTTCACAATCTCTTTATTATCTAAGGTTGTTTATAGGTGAGTATCTGCTGGGACCACTTTATCATCCACATCCTTGTTTCTTAAAAATGTGTTTCAAAAAAATTACTATTAACGAAAATATTGTTTAAATTCATTTATACCCTTGTTTGACTTCATATATAATGTTTATATAGGAATAGTTTTGTCATTTTCCAAACATGGTGTTAAAGTCCATTTCGAAAAAATTAAAATAAGAATGTCATTTTTAACATTTTTGACTGGTGTAGCTATTTTCCTCTATTATAACACCTTCAAAGAGTCCCTTAGAAGCATATAGGAATATTTTCAAAAATAATGTTTACTTTTATAATTATGTGACTTTTAATTGATTTAAAAAAAAGAGAGATATTGCTCTCAAATAATATTGATTTCATCTCCGTCAACATTATTTAATAGATTTTAATACTATTTGAAGTTGATTTATAATCATACAAAAATTCCATATTGTATAGGGGGTTTTGTGATATTTTTGACCGTGGATGTTTTATTTTTATACCATTTATGGATTATGGATAATGTATGGACATTTAGTAAGGCACTTTTAATAAAAAAGTATATTTTTTGTTTCTACCTTTATATATGAAGAATTCATAGGAAAATGAATGTGACCGGTGGAGCCCGTTATAGCTCCTCAATACATCATTATGTGACATGAGACCAACTAGTGTCTTGGAGAAGGATTTGACAAATTCATAATTTTTTTCCTAGAACGAGGCCTTGACTATGTGGTTATGATGTCCGGAATTAGACATTCCATCATTATCAAATTTACTATTGATGTTACATGTGATTGTTTAACTAGAATAATAGCCATGTGAATAAGTAAATGGAATTATTTGATTTATCATAACCCTATTATGGTAATGTTTGTGTTTAAAAGGCTTATATTATAGTTTTATTCATTTCCTTAAATGTTTATTCTTATTTATGAATGTTTCTGCTATATGGATATCCTTGTTGAGCATCAGAACTCAACTCTTTCTATGATTTATTTTTCCCAGGATGCGAAGAATTATATTATTACTGACCTCTATGGATTGTCCATGGGACATGAATTTGGTCAATTGAGACAATTTTCTTGTTGTTTTTCATTTTATTATGTAATGTAAAAATGATGAATGTAATTATTACATCCAAGGCTACTAAACTAATCGTTCATTTGAGACATGTTTTCATGTGATCATGCAAATGTTATGTTATAATTTACTAGCTATGGGAATCTAGGGTCAGGGAATTACAGTTGGTATTAGATAATTTTAGTAGAAACACTGGAAGCCATATTTATAAAAACAGTGATTAGAGCACATTACCCTCATATATAAATTATGTATTAGTATAGAAGAACATCATAGAATTATGGTAATGTAGTTATTTTTTGAATTTTTCAAGAAATACATCCATTTCTGGATTCGATCAGTTTTAGGAGGCCCTATAAAATATGTACCAAGGAGTGAAAACTCTAAAAATGATTTTCGAACATGACTAGGGGTATCCAGGTATATTTCAATGGTCCTTGATACACTCATAATTACGAAACTCACGGGTAATAGGCTTTGGAAAATTAAAATATTTATTCAAATAATTATTAAGGATTTATGAGTATATAACTCCTTAAAGAAATAATTTTTAGGATTACAGATTATATCCATAAATTGTTCAATTTATGTTAAGTGTTTTACAAGTTTGGAAATTTGTATTCTGATTCAATAACTAATCTAGTGTATGACATTATTTAAAAATTGTTCTTATTGAAAGGAATGGAAAACGTATCAATGAACGTAATTTATGTAGGGATTGTTCTCCTACTCAAGATAATAATAGTGGATTTGGTGAGGCAACTTGTGCGGATCATCTTATCACTATGTATGGAAAACTCACCCAGGTTATGAATAATAAACTTACATGTATGGATCAACCATATACATAACCCGGAGGATCAATGTTAAAAATCGTCATGAAGAAACAACCACCAACATTCAATGGGAAAAAAAATCCATTTGTAGTTGACCAATGGATAAGTTCCATAGAGAAAATATTTTGTGCTTTGGTTATAGAGAAAGAGAAAACACTAGCATGGAATTTTTTCACCTCACATGAGATGAAGATCAATGTTGGTAATTAATTTAAAACAAAAAGGAATACAAAGAAGTATAAAAAATTTAATTTTGGGAGTTTAATGATATATTCTTATAAAAATACATTATTTTTAACCATCAAACGGATATGGAAAGACAATTTCAGAGTCTCAAGAAAAAAGGTGGATGATAATGTCGCAAAGTACGTGGATAAATTTACAATGTTATCAAGACTTCCATCAGCTTATATTCATAACCCATGGAGATTGATTTATCAATTCGTCAATGGGTTAAAACCACCTCTCCATCGAGAATTAGTCTCGAAATCCTTCTTATCGTACGCATATATTGTCTCATGCGCTATTAAGACAGAAAAAGAATTATCTAAGTCGTACGACTTTAAGGAAAACCAATCGAGGAAGAGATATTTTTAACTCTTTGGAAATGGAAATAACGTGTTGAAGGGAAAAGATGTATATCCGTCTTGTATTTAATGTGTGAAGAAACACCTCAATATATTCATGAATGGAATAGGACTCTGTAACAAGTGTGGTGAAAAAGGAAACAATGCTACAGATCAAAAGGGAATGAAAGAGGCTATCAATGATGAATTCTATAGTTTTAAATCGATAGGGAATTATGCAAATGAATTTCCTATTTTTTAGAGAAAATTACCATATAAAAGGACAAGGGATAACTGCCAAGATTATGGGATCACTATGGTTGAGGGTGAAGCTCCGAAAGACGTGTTGTCATGTAATTTAATGGCTTCCTTGAGTTTACCCATTGATTTATTTAATTCTTGATCATCACATTGTTTCATATATTCCCAATTTTCAATGAAAATTGGATGTTTCCAATTAGATTTAAGAAGTGGGATATCAGTAAAAACATCTAAGGGAATTATCATTGTAGCAATGTTTTGTGAATCAGTTCCCATTATAGAATATAAATGATCATTATCTACTGATCTCATTATAATGCCCTTCATTGAAATTGATATAATAAATGTAATGGATTGTATTTCAGATAATGATGTGAAGATTTATTGTAAGAAGAATGATATTTCCATTTCCTATGATGATAAGGAGTACTTGATATTTATTGTAGAAACATCACAACCAGATTCTTATATATATCCACCCCTAGTAGCTCTAAAAAAATCAATTATTAATAAGGAAGATAAATAAATAACTGTGGTGGAGGAATATGATATTCAAAAAGGGGATGAACCTATTTTGAAAGATTTTGTTTATGTGTTTCAAGATTATTTACTTAGACATCCTCCAAAATAATAATTTGAGATTTCCATTGATTTAATTCTTGGTTCATGTGCCATATGGAAACCCATTATAGAATGGAAAATGTGGAATTAGAGGAACTAAATAAACAACTATATGAATTCAGTAATAAAGTATTTATTCAGCCTAGTGTTTCTTAATGAGTCACACATGTTCCTTTTTTTAAGAAGTATGATAGATATATGAGGTTGGGCTTTGACTACATGAGATAAATTTTTTAACAATAATGAACAAGTATCCCTTACAATAAATTGATGATTTATTCGACTAACTTCATGGATCACAATACTTTTCAAAAATTGTCATTCGATTTAGTTATCATCCATTGGGTGCTAATATATGAGACATTCTAAAAACATCACTTCAAACCAGGAATGAGAATTAAGTGTTTACCATAATGCCTTTTGGACAGACAACTTCACCCTCTTTTTTCTTCGATCTAATAAATAGATTATTCAAAGAATAAATTGATGTCTTTGGAGTGGTATTTATTAATGATTTCATGGTTTACTGAAAAAGAAACGAAGATCATGAAAATCACTTCTGGTCTATTCTGAAACCCATCAGTTGAAATGAATTATATGGTATGTTTAGCAAGTGTGAATTATGACTTCAATAGATTTCATTTCATGGACATATTTTCTGTAAGAATAAAATCGTCGCTGATCATTCGAAGATCAAGGAAATCCAAGAATGTCCATCACTGACTAGTATAACTATGGTACGCAGTTTCATTGGTTTAGCATGTCATTATCGGCACCTCGTCCATTATTTTTCATTATTGGATAACCCATTAACCAAGCTCACACATAACGGGGGTAATTTTTTTTGGAAAAAATGAGTGTATATAATGTCTTTTAGAACTAAAGATAAGATTATTCAATGATCTATTCATGACTCTACCATTAAAGAATAATGGGGTTGTTATTTATAGTGATACATCAAAAAAGGATAAGGTTGAGTCATTATGCAGAATGAAAGGGATATTTCCTTTTCATCACAACAGCTAAAAATTAATAAGCAAAACTATCACACTCTTGATCTTGAGATAACAGCTATAATCCTTTCATTGAATATTTACAGACAATATCTCTATAGTGAAAAATTTGATGTATATATTGATCACAAGATCATGAAGTATATTTTCTCACAAAAAGAACTCAACATGAGTAAAATGATATGGGTCGAGCGACAAAAAGATTATGATTTCACTATACACTACCACCATGGGAAGGAAAATATGTTGGAATATTCTTTGAGAATAAATGATCATAGAGTTTTGAACAAGTTGAGAGTTGAATGGTGTATTATTTTCATTGATCTATTAATGATGGATATGGGAGTAAACATGGAAGGTGAATACTAAATAATTTTCAAATGGTTGCCAAACTGACTTGGATAGAAAGGATAAAGTGTTCTCAGAATAATGATGAAGAGTTTAAAAATAAAATTAATACTGTGAATGATAAGAGATTGATCGACATTTTATATAAAGATGGGATTTATAAATTTGGGAAGATGATTTTTTTCCTGACATACCTGATCTAAAAAGGGAATTTTTTGATGATGCTCATACCTCCAATTTCTCTATACACCCTGGAAGCCCTAATATATATAGAGAATTGAAATAAAATTTTTGGTGGGATAACATGTAGAGGGAGATAACTGATTATGTTTCATGATGTATGGTTTTTCAATAGGTGTGTGATGGAAGAAAACATCCTAGAAGCATCCTTAAACCTCTTACCATACATGAGTGGAACTATGCTGATATTATGATCCACTTTTTCATGGGACTACCAATGACTCCTAGAAGGAATGATGCAGTATGGGTCATTGTTGATCGTCTTACCAAGCCAACACATTTTCTTGCTATAAGAGAAAATTTTATAATTGATTGTCTAGAAACACTATATATTAATGGATTTGTAAGACTTCATGGAGTACCCATATCAATTGTTTCTGATTATGATCACTTTTTTAGATCATGCTTATGGAAATGTATTCAAAAGGAATTGGATACTAAATTTTTTTTGAGCACTGGATACCACCCTCAAACTAATGTACAATCAGGACATACTATTCAATCCTTAGAAGACTTATTGATATATTGGTCACATAACTATCTATATATGTGGGATCAATATTTAGAAATGGTATAATTTTCATATAACAATAGATTCCATTAAATTATTCATATGGAACCATATGAATCATTATATATAAATAGATGTCACACACAAACTTGTTGGGATGATGATGGTGAATGAAAACTCATAGGCACTGAACTTGTTGAGGAAACAATGTAAAAGGTGAATGTTATCCAAACCTACATCAATTCAAATCAAAGAAATTAAAAGTGCTTTGTCGATAATCGAAGGAAAGATTTGTAATTTTATGTAGGTGTTCATGTTTTCATGAAGGTAACTCCATTTAATGGTGTCATAAGATTTGGTAAGAAGGGTAGATTGAGTCCTAAGAACATTTTACCTTTTCAAATTATATAATAAATTGGAGTTTTAGCATACCGTTTAGCAATGGGGCCGATTCTCTCCAATGTTCATGATGTGTTCCACATATCAGTGTTGATAAAATACATGACTACACAAAACATGTACTCACGTATCACGAAATAGAACTGGAACATGATCTGTCTTATTTTTTAGAGCCTATATGATTTCTTGATACCAGATAACTAGTGTTAAGAAACCGGATGACTCGTCTGGTGAAAGTTCTGTGGAGGAATCGTAATATTGAAGAGGCAACATGGGATCTTGAGGAACAGATGATGAAGAACCATCCAATAAATTTTATGTAGTAATAATCTAAAATTTTATTGATAAAATTATTTGATTGAGAGGAGAATGTATCCCCCTATGATTCCATTGTATGTCTCCCATTGAATAATGCAGTAGCTTGCGTTGTAAGCAACATAGTCTTTTAACATGCCACGAACATTCAAAATTGTAGTTATGGATAGTCATACCAACATTTTAAAATTTATTAAATTTTATTTATGAAAATTGAATTCAATTTTAAATTTATAATATCAAAAATAGATTAGGGTGACTTTTTGGCAATTTTCACAAAACATCCAATTTTAGATGAATAGTGAAGAACACGACATTGTTGTTTAAATCTGACTTTTTATTTAAATTATTACGTATTTAATTTTAATTTATTTTAAGTCAAAATAGATAAATAATTTCTATATATCATCAATTTAATTTATTGGAATGATTTTATAATATTTTTAGATATATAAAATTTTATTGAACTTCTTACCGTCTTTTACCCACCTTTTAAAAGCATTTTCAAATTTGCATGAAACATAATTTTACCAATTATGGTAGTTTATTTTATAAAATATGAGAGACACCGCCGACATCAATAAGTAAAATATGGTTCAATAAGATGAAAATAAATTGTGGTGAATAGTAACTTTTGACTTTTATTTACCACATTTAAAAGTAAATAAGGTAAATTAATAGTAAAAATGGTATTATACATTCCTTAACACATGTCCTAATTCAATTGGATTAGTTTATTTAGACTAAAATCAACTTTAGGAATAAAATATGATGGTCCACATGAATTAGATTCTGACATTTAATATTATTTTATTTAAAGAAGAGTTAAATGTGTTAAATTCAAGGTTTAATAACAAAATAATTTTTAATACATGGATAAACATAAGATAAATTAGACTAAAATTTTATATTTGAAATATTAACTGATTTCCTACATAATGGTTCTTTATTTATAATTTATATACATTAAATAATTAAATTTTTTTTGTAACACCATGATGATATAGTAATTACATTTTTAAAGAGTGGTTAAAATAATTCATGGTATAAATATCCATATAAATGTATATTGAGACCTTTAGTTCATTACACTAATTTTATATGTTAATATGGCATGTTTTGGTTGATTAAATAAATTCTTTTGAAGTGATAATGTTATGTTGGCTGTCAAAAAAATAAAATACTAAATAGTGTCAAAATTGACATAATTTATTTTTTAAAACAAATACTATATTATTAATAGATATAATATTATAAAAAATACAATGGTCATCCAAAAGACTAATTAAAGGATAGATATTACTATAATTAACATTTGGGGGTTCTCATGGCATTTTATTGTATGATTATTGACCATATAATATAATAATACAAGAATACATGGTAAAAGTTAAATTATTTAACTAATAGTTAATTCTAAAAGATAATGTTAATATGGTGACCTAAACCTATATAAAACCTATTGGCTGAGATTATTTAGAACCATTAATACTTTATCCTTTAAAGAAATTATTTTTGAGAAATTATATATAGAATATGATTGTATAATATAATAATATTTCATGTTTTTCCAACTGTGACCCTCACCACTTTTATTAAAGGGTACAACCCCTTATCTCAAAATGACACCTCTAAAACCATTTATATCAGCAAATAAAAGAATAAATATCCTCCTAACTACCCTATAATCATCCTAGAGTACATAATTTGATCAGAAAGCCGACCTACAGATCCCTTTTGATCAAATCAAAAGAAAGAACCCAATGAAGAGGTGATAATTTCACCACCTTATTTCAAGTTATTTTCTTCTTCCACTTCCCCTTTCTTTTTTGTTTACATAAAAAAAATTAAATCTAGTACCTTATATATAATATTATGTTATTATAAATATGGTATATCCATATTAATTATTCTATCCATCCTATGAATTGCAAGTCACCATAAGTGAATACGTACGACTTACTGTCTCCAAGTTGTGGTGTAGTTTGTTATTCAAACACTTCATTATTTGGATGCATATAATACTGAGTATAACTAATGTAAATAATATGTATAACATGATAATTATTCTGTATATATGATATTCCATCCAATTAAATACATTTTATCCATCAATATAATGATATTCTCTCTCGTGCTTCTGTATGGATTACCGTCTCCACGAACACGGTGAGATTAATTCCCCATTGTAATCATTAAAAAATAATTTTTAATTAATGATAAAAAAATGATTAAAAACTTAATATCATTTTTGATATGAAACAAATACATACTATCTATATCAAACATGACTTATGTAACAAAACATATTAAGGAAAACGAATCAGTTAACCCCAAAATCTATGATACTACTGAAATATTGTTTTCAAATAAATATTAGATGATCATATATGATATCATATTTATGTATGTCATTCTTGTTTATTTTAATAACAATGAATTAACTATTATACTAGAGGTTAACATACCCCCACTCATGAAAAAGTACAAGGTAATGGTTACATTTCAGAACTTCTTTATTATCTAAGGTTTTTTAAACATGAGTATCTATAAGGACCTCTTTATCATCCACATTGTTGTTTCATAAAAAAATATTTTAAAAAATACATATTTACTAGACTATGGGTTAATTTCATTTATACCCTTTGTTGAACTCTTATAGAATTTTTATAGTGTAATCTTTCTTTCGTTTTCCAAACAATGTACTTAAGACATTTTCGACAAAAATAAGGTAAGTGTGTAATTTTTAACATATATGGTGGGTGCAGTTATTTTTAATCATTATAACACCTTTAAATCATCCCATACAAGCTTATAATAAGATTTTCAACATAAATGTTTTCTTTATAAATATGTTACATTTAAATGATTTCAAAATTGAAAGAAATATTTCTCTAATTTTTTTTTGATTTCATCTTTTCCAACATCCTTTTATTGATTTTAATCATGATTGAAGTTGATTTATTATAAAAAAAATCTTCAAAATTGTATTGAATGTTTTGGGATATGTTTGACTGTGGATGTGTTATTTTTATACCAATCCTAGTTTATAGATATATTATTGTTATTTTCTATGCTAGTTTGAATATGAATGTCTATGTTATGATTCAACCTTTTCATATAAGGGATGCATTTGTCTTAGTATGTGATGGGTGGAGCCCACTATATCTCATCAATGAATAGGTATGTCTCATCATATATACTAGTGTCTGGGAACAATTCCTTGAAAAAAATAATATTTGTAGTCTTGGCACGAGGACTTGACTATGTGGTAATGATGTCCAACATTATTCATTCCATCATTATGAAATTGGCTATTGATATTATATGTGATTATTTGACTAGTAGATTATACATGTGAAAATTTAAATGGCATTATTTGATTTATCATTGTCATATTATTCTGATTTTTATGTTTAAAATACTTATGTTATTGTTTTATACATTTCCTTAAATTTTTATGCTTCTTTATGAAATTTTCTGCTATATTGTTATCCTTACTAAGCATCAAAGCTCACCCCTTTCGATGTTTTATTTTTCCCATGATGTGAATATTTATATTATGAATGACCTGTAGGGACAGTCTAAGGGATATGAATGTGGTCGCTGGAGACAATTTTGTTGTTGATTCTAATTTTATTTTGTAATATAATACTTATGAATATATCTAGTACATAGAAAGTAACTAAACCAATCGGTCTTTCGAGACATGATCTTTTGTGATCATGCTAATGTTATGTAATAATTCAATGAATCTATGAAACTAGGGTCGGGGCGTTACACATTCGATGTTTCAAGTCATACACAATCATTTTCCAAAATCACATATTAGACTAGTTTGCTTCTACCTTGGATCCTCTAGGTTCAATACGTGAATATATATATATATATCGTTCCTCAATAACTAAAAATAATTACCCTAATCCCTAATGGTATCCTACTCGAATCCTAAATTTTCCTCTTACAAATTTCCACACCTAAAAAATTATAAAACTATCTAACCTAATTAAATATTATGTTATAGTATTCTTTTAATATATTTATAATGAAACCATTATGATGTTTTTTCCACACAACTTATCTGAATAGAACCACAATATTTATATCTAATATATTACAATGTTTTATTTCCACAAATAAAACTGATAATATCATTTACTGTGTAACATTAAATGATTTAATGTTTTATAATAAAAAATTATTAAAACGTACTACCCCTACACATGAAAACTAGTATTATAAAACATAGAGCCAAACTCTAAGTACTTATGATGTCATCGATATCAAACCAAAACCATCTATAATTTCTGGGAATTGGTAATCGCCGTCAACTAATCCAATTCTATTATCCCTCATGATAGATCACTTACAACTCATAATTACCAGTTAGACCTCAAATACTATCGTATAATTGATACCTCTTAAATATAAATCAAATACTTCTAAAACCTATGAACATCCCTACAATGTATCCCATATCGATCTCCCAATATCCCAACTCACACATTATGATATATTATATTCATCTATTCATTCCTACTTATATATCATTTATCACTACGAAGTATAACTTCCATGATTTTTCTATCCCATGAGGATTCCCTTTCCATGACAATATCTAATATGTTATATAGTAAATTTTTAATCAAAATAGGTTTAAAATATTCCCATAATAAAATCATTGATTTTGTTAGGATTTCTCATAAAATCCCATCAAACACATATAAATATAATAATCACTCCATAAGACCTCTACAAAGGTTTTTAATGACTCATTATAAGAACAAATATTCTAATTTGATACTAACATTATATCGATTTAGTCATTTTAATATTAAATCATCAACATTTTGATTTACATGTTTCACTATTCCCTCTACGATAAAGACCTTATGGCATCCAAAACATGCATTCAATGTATTTTTGTATTATCTCACCTTTTAAAACCACCATTCCACACGTAGATTTATAATTTTGTTGCAAAATAATATAACCATCAATTTTTCTACCTCAAATATGTTATCTAATACATATATACTATCTAAATACCATATATTTATTCATTTTTAACATTGGTATTATCAAATGATTACCATTACACACATCACATGGTTTATATTACCTTTCATCATCTTAGGTACCTCATACAATGTAAAACCTCACATTACCAATCCTATAGAGTAAGAGAGAGGCGAAAAAAATATATTAAAAATCACCACACAACTAATAGTTATAAAATGGATGATATAAGGATCTTATTACACTAAAATCTATGTTAATAGTTAGTTCATAAATATAAATTTTTAATAGAACCTAAAATATTACTTTTTTTCCTAGGATGTACTTTAAAGTAATACCAAATCTTCATCATCAAAACAAATTATTATATTTCACATATCATTACCTAAAATCAAACCACACATGAAATTGGGGATATTATTATGTATTTACCTATAATAGAAATCAACAAATTTTACATTGATTGTTTTAAAACACAAATAGGACCACTCTTATACTTGAAAATGTTAAGATTCCCCATTTTATACTAATAATATTACTCATCAATATCACATACTAACTATATGGGATATATTTTCATATCTTCAACAAGTAACACTAAATTTACCATTGTACCCTATTAATAGTTTTCAGGTAACATAAATTATTACAATACATATGATCATGAAAAAACAAGAGCTATCAAAATCCCATGATATAACGACTCATAACCCCTCTATTTAAAAATAATTAAAATAATATAAAATTGAAATTGAGAACATTATTTTCTCCCATGATTGGTTCACAATATTAGTAATTTAGCAATATTTTTAATATCGTAACAACTTCAACTTTTTTATATACTAGACACTACAATCATGATAAAGATGTCAAACATGAATTTTAATTAGACAATAATATATGAATAAGATAAATATATAATCACACGAATTACGAAGCATAAAAAATAATGATATAAAAACCTAATACAAAATTATAATTATAATGATAATTATAATAGAAAAACATAATTTTCATGTTATAAAATAATATACAATATAATTTTATACATTGAATACATGAAAAGTGTACCCATAAAAACATAATTATTTACACTATACAAAAACTCAAAAAATGAATCCTAAAAATAAAAGTATGATATTATCATTTCCATCCTATTACAATGTTAAATAAGATAACATTGTCCAAAATCATATAAAATTAGTTATTTGAACTATATATTATATGAAAGGTCTTTATATCTTTTTATGTGATGTTATAGTGTGTCAGAATAAATCATTATAGGTCACCAAATTTATCCTACTTAAAATATAACATCATTTATATATTTTAGAGTTTACATTGGTTGGAATGAAAAGGAATAACATACAACATTGGACCCACATATTGAACCAACAAGTCTCATATTGGAATCAATGATGGTTGACCCTACACAAGATATCTAGTTTTAAATACTTAAAAATCAAACTAATTTGAACCCAAAAATTGTTTTTTAGGATCTAATTTGATTATACTTTATAAATGATACATATTAATTCTATGATAGTGGAATTAGAACTATATTTTCTGGTAATTGGTTGTATATTGGATTACCTAGATGATTTCTGGAAACTCTATTGATCTGTCAATCTTGTCGAACCATATATAAAGAATTTAAATTATTGGAAATGGTGTCACATGACATTCACACTTAGTAAACTAATTTTATTCATCAAAGGATTATATCATGACTAATATCCATGGTATGAGTAACATAATATTTTTAAGGATCATTCAATGATTCTATCTATCATGATGTGTATATAATTCATGGGAACTTGATTACATAAATACTATCTGTTAGGAATATAAAATAAATCATTAAAGTGGTATATATATAAACCCATGAACATATGATGATACCATGAACTATGTTACATTAATCAAATTAGAAACATAAAATTTATGAATAATAATATTTATACATTTATACTTATATTTGCACCACATTAGATATCCTTGGTTTCTCCCTATGGTATCCCTCAGATATCATTTCTCATGTTCGTCTTGGTACATAGTTTATTGAAATACCCTATCGAATAGATATACATAAATTAAAATTCTATAAATAAATGGACATTTAACTAAATGAATATCCTTCAAATAATCCCCAACACACGACGATATAAAATATCATCCATGTACTTCAACTCTCAAATTAATCTAATTATTATATTCAACTAGCATATTCCACCATTTTTTATAAGGCATCTGCCTTAAAAATTAACTAATATTGAGTGAAGTCGATAATTTGACATTAATTTACATCTTGGAAAAATCAGGATCGAAGATTTTAAGAATTTTGTCAAAACTCGTACATTGAATCAAAAATATTACAGTGTATACAGTTATATAGTGTCAAAATTTTAATAATATTAAAACTCATTAAAATTAATAATCTTCTTGAAAAAAATATTCTTGAATTAATCCTTTCTCTTATCCGACCATATAGAATGTGAAAAAAATTAAAAAAAATAAAATTTGATGAGCATAAAAATCATATTAAGGAATATAAAATAAGGAATAAAAGAGTTATCCCATGAATATTTACATCCAATCAAAAAAAATTCACGAAATCATACTTTTCACCCATAAATCATAAATTTCGTATATTAAATCATGTAATCATAGGATTCTTAAAAAAATCATTGTATTCATAAAAAATTATATCATGTGGTTTCCATATCATACATACATTGATGCTTCCACCTCTACATATGGAGTAAACATAAAAGTTACATTCGGAATACCCATTAAAATATATAACTTAAACCTCTTGGGAGAAACCTTAACATTTACCTATGTCACGTTACCCAAATCATTAGAAAGATTTCACAGGATCACCAACCCACGAATTCTTAAGAACGACCTATATACATAACCAATTCCCATGGACCATAACATAATAATATCACATTAACCAGAATAGATGAAAAATAACATATCCACATAGTAATAATGGGATATCATTTCATGATCATGACATAATGAATACATTTTTAAATCAAAATTAAATCATTTTAAGAGATGATATTTGGATCAATGATTCCCATACCACATTGAATATTTTAAAATAGTTAAAATCTTAAAAATATTCATTTGCATAAATTTATGTCCTTAAAAATCATTTTGAATACACAGACATAGAAGAGAAAAATTTAGAATATTAAATCTATAAAACATTCAACACAATGTATTAAATAAAGGGTCCCTTACAACATCAGAAAATAAAAAAATAAAAATAATTATAGAATAACATTATAAAAAATATATAATATATGATAATAAATATATTCATTATATAATATGTCAAATTAATGTATATACACCATATAATAGTGAATAGGGGTACAACAAAAAATAAGTCTCCCTGGAATGTAAATTGAGACGAAATACAATACAATGATCGAATCCTTATAAAAGATTAATTAAATGACATAACTATTTATAAAAAATATTATGAATCCAAATATAAATTGATATTAAGTGAAAAAAATTCATAGTTCATTCAAACATATTCTTTTTGAAACAAATTAAATTACATGGATATTTAACTCAATGAAATGTGACTAATTTAAAAATTCCCCTACAAAGATCTTATAAATTACATTTGAATTTATCAACAACGTGATTATGTGTAACCAATGTATATAAATATAAATGTAATTTTAAGTTAAAACAAAAATAAATAAATAGTCATTCCACACATAATCTATCATAGTATAATGAATGTTGTTTTCGTAAAACCCAATTTGTTGGAATTGAGTTTAGAAATTCCATTACAATGATTATTTTTTTAATAAAATAGATTGATTTTGTGTATTAACAATAAATAGTGATTATTTAGGTATAACTAAATTATATTATGTCAAATTTTATTTCTCACATTATCATATCCTGATATAATAATGAAGTTGAAGATTAACCCAAATAATGGGATTTTGTTTACGAAGATACCTTACCTTGAGTCTGACTTCTCTCGTTCATTCAATATATTCTCAAATAATAAAAATACATGAATTTTTATGTTATGACATAAAATTTTCATCTATATGATTCATTTAATATTACTTTTAACCATCCTATAAAAATTATATATTTATTTAAGTTCATATGTGTTGTTTGGTAGATATTCATTGAGTTAGTCGAAAATGAACTCGTTTTGATGAAAATTTTCAATGTGGTTAGATTGGATCATCCCAAAAAATATTATTCAATATTTAAATATCATATATATCCAGTATATATGTATTTATAATTTCTATAATATTTATATATAATAAATAAAATGCATCGTTCATGGATACCATAGGTCGTACGTACAGATGAACACTTCTTTTAGTTATTTTTCATATGCAATGAATAATAATCAAATGACACAAATGTATATTATAATACCATAATTATATTAATTTTTGGTATGTCTCATATGTTCAATAAAATCATAATTTATATGTTCCATATATAGCATGAATGAGTAAAATCACTTTTATGGTGATGTTTTCCACATTTCCTAAAATGAAATTATCTTATTTAAACACCATGGAAATCATAATGTATATTTTAAATAAATATTATAGAAGAATAGACATAACATAAATTTAATATATACCATATATAAATAATGTTCTATTGTGGTGGATACCATGAGAGGTAGTTTCATAAAATTGAACAATTATCATTTCATGAGGCTCAAGTTTTTCGTACACATATGCAGTATGTTCATATAAATTAGATAGAGGTGTCTATAAGTGAAGATTTAATCCTTCTCATAAAATAATTCTAGTATAATTTGTATATATTTTTTTAATCAATGAATATGAATAGGATAGTTAGTGTCGAAGGAATATAATGGAATTGAACATGAGAAAAGATGTTACCTCAAAATCGAGTAACTTCTGTTGATTTTATCCAAAAGGCCTTCTTAAATTTCATTATGAGCATGGTAATGCCTCTAGGATGAAGGATAGGATTATAGGAACGGTATTTGGCCAATTTTTTACAAAATAAATGTCTTTGGATATGTTACATAGAGATAATAATAAGTTCCCTTTTATAGAAGAGGTGACGGGAACATTAAGAAAGTATTGAAATATTAATTTATTAGAAATTAAATTTCAATAAAAAATGGTCCAAAACTAATTTATTTCTATGATAATATATTTTTTTTTCTAATACCAATAATCCAATATTTTTTTATAAATGGTTGGAATATGTACTTATCGTTATCTATTTTATTTAACACTTATTTTACACTTTCCAATCTTATAGTGATATCATGTTATTTACACATTGTGGGTTAATGTAAAAAAAATATAATGTCAAACGAACCAAAAAATACCATTTTTAAAATAGTTTGACTTGTCTAATCCTTTTGGTCGAATCATATATTTTTCAAATTCAATATCATTTTATAATCAATTTTATATTTTATGTTATTAATTATGTCAATTTTGGTTGGTATTCATAATTGACCTTTTTTAAAAATTCATAACAACCCGATACATTTTAAAAAAACATTTAATAAATCCTAACATGTGAAATTCATATATAAATATCATGGATGAAATAAATTATATTATATAATATTTATTTTAATATCGATAATATCATTTATTTGAATCCATTATTAATGATGCAATCACCGCATCATTAATGTTTAATAATTAAATGTTCTTGTATAATGTTTGAAAATTTTAAATAAAATATCATGATTTATGAAATCCTTTTTGATAAAAAATTACAATTTAAAGTCAAATAGATCACTTATATATCCACGTGAAAATATTTTTTCAGTAAAATGATACATGTTTATGTTATTTTTCTCGTTACGTTAAATTAATTATCATAACATGTCATTATCACTCAGAAGTTGATTCATGGGGTCATAATTTTTACCCAAAAATTCCTATTGTAACATCCCAGAAATAATGAATATGAAATTTTAAAATTTATTAATATATATGAATTAAATATTAATTTTATTTTCATGGTCAATTTATATTCAGTGGCGTACCAGACACAGAACAATGGGTTTCTCCGATGTGTGATGTTGTACACTATGCTGAGTCATCCTAAAAAATAATAAAATATTATTAATTTAAATTGTCGTTAACACCAACTCGTTTTAATGGTTGTAATGCAGATAACTACCTCATATATAAGTATACATGTTTTTTAATGTTTTTTCATTTCTCCAAAAAATGTTAGAGGATTAAAATGTTAATGAATCTAATTTTAAGAAAAAATACTCTAATAATCATTCATATATTTATTTACCACCTTTTGATGGTAATCCATCATTGAATATAGTCACATAAACTTTTATAATTTCTATTTTACAAAATATAATTATTATTCATAATTGGGACATCAAATTTTTATTTTCGTAAATTTGGTTATTTTCTAATAAAATTAATTTCTTAATGAATAGTGAAAAACAATGTTTTTTAATTCAAAACTTCCTTTTAATATAATTTATTTATATTGTTAAGTTTAATTTTTAATTTGTTTTAAAGTGTAACTGGATTATATTTTTACAATTTAATACAATTTTTTCCCTTAGATGAAATTTAACTTTGAAATTTGACATAAACAACTGTCAACCTTTTAATAATTATTAATTCCTAAAAACGCAAGTTTTTGTTTTGGCAACAATAAATAATATAAAATTAATTAATAAAACATAAATGTTTTGAATTTTTTCATAGAGAAAGAATTTTAGAATTCATAATTTCATATAAATATTAGATGATTTTTTGGTATTTTTCTGAAAAACATCAAATTTTGATTAATAGTAAAAGCACTCAGTAGAAGTTAAAAACAGACATTTTCATTTAAATGAAAATATACTACATCCATTTATTGAATTTATGAAATCCAAAACACATTTTTGTTATCAGTAAGTAAAATTTTTTCAATAAGAAGAAAAAAAATCTTAGTGAATAATATCTTTTGACATTTATATACTGTGGTTTAAGGAAAATAGGGTAAATCAAGGTAAAAATAATATGATAATTGTATTAAACTACACTAAAATGTGTCCTAACACTATTTTTTGATTCATTTCGAACCATGGGAATCATTGGGTCGATTTTTGGACCCTATTGAGCGACTTATGAGTGGTAATGACACTTTATATTAATTAATTTACAGTAAAGAAACAAATTACATAAATATATATCTTATAGTAAATAAAATTTCACATGGGGTATTATACGTTATCTCTTCAACTATAAATATTCATTTTAAAGATAAAAATATTTCCTAAATCATGGTATTTTGTTTTATAATTTTTAGAAATCAATAAGATTAAATTATTTATGACACAATAATGATGTAGTTTTTTTCTATTTAATTAATTATTTGAATAAATGCGATTAAAAAAATTAAAAAAATATATAAAAAATAAATAATTCTTATTTTATGATTTAATTTATAACAATAGTAATCTTTTATTCAACTTTAATATGTTTTTGACCTTTAGAAACCTAAAATAATTATATAATAAAATAATACTTTCAATCATTCCTAAGGAGACCCTCCTCCCCCATATAAAAAGCCATCACCTTTAACCCATTACTCACACATATCAAGCATATTTTCTCTTCCAAACTCTACCCAAAAATATCCCCAGATCCCTCTCTTATTTTAAGAAGCTTTACCTTCGGCTGAAGGGACTTAATGAAATCATTTTGGTTTTAAACAAAGGGAGTTACATAATTTAAAGGTAACATCTTCCCTTATGTTCTTTTTTTATGTTATTTATCTGGCCCCATAAACTCCTTTTAGTTATTTATATTATATAAAAAAATAGTATTTTCAATATTATATGTTTTTTATATGAACAGGATTCGAACTAAACATACACACAACTCCGTCTAATGGGTAAAAAACAGACTGTTTCTATTGATGGCGAACTACTGCCTCACAAAACGATGATTTCTCAATATTCTCCTACCACCTCTTATAGTGGCCATTAAGAAGAAACTATATTTAATTGTGTTATAAATTATATTTATATTGACTCTATACTTTTTTATTTATCATTTTTATCATATTTTCTGGTTTCCATAATGGGTAAATACAATAATATCATTTGAACAATTGTGGACTACCACCCCCTCAAAGTGATATGACTCGTTCATTCAATGCATGGAACATATAAAAGATATAATTAATGAAATTATATATTTTATTATAATGGAATTATATTATACGAATGTTTCATTATGTTTTCAATAAATTAAATATGAAATATAAATGAAAGTAGCATTAATGCGTACGTACGGCTTACCGTCTCCCCGAATAGTGCATTTCGTTTCATTCCTCCAAATGTTATATTCAATTATAAATACATATATATACTAGATATATTTTATATATATTTTATCTATATTATGAATATAATTATATAGATAATGGACTTTTGACTACATTAACACCATTTAATTATAAGAAGTTGATATTTGACAGATGTACCAAATATCGACAAAACGACCATTATTTACATAAATGATTGAATAACGTTTATAAAATGGTAATAAGTGATATAAAAATAATAATAAACATGAAAATAGTTTTTAAGAAACTACAAATTAAATTTATTTTACTATATTGGATATTAAAGAACGAATGGGTCAAGTGGGACATGAGGTAAGGGGTTTCCTATCTAACTTTTAATTCCATTATATTTTCATTGTTTTCCACTTACTTATTGCATGAAGTTATTTTGTACTTGAATTTGATCTATATTATAATTATTCTCTTTAAATTCATGTGATTATATGAATAATTTGGTGGTTATTAATATTTGGTCATACGTCTTGATTGATTAAACGTTGTAAGGGGTTTTCATTTCACATTTTATTCCCATGATATTCATGCTATATTTTCCACTATTTCCTTTTGTGTGGTGAATGTACTACCAATGATTGTATTTTTTCTATTATATAAACCATTTTCTAAATATTTACATCTTCATTTTATGAAACTTATTTCATGGGGTGTGTGTATCCCTAGTTACCAAATCGGTAAGGGAACCCTTCACCATAATCTTGTAGTAAAATCTTTCTTCGTATGTTATATTTTTTAAATATAAATTTTTTTATGTTGGGATATGGGCTTATATCTATTTATTTAAATAAATTATGTATAAATTTTATTAGAGACCCTTTTCCCTCTCATAAACTCATTTTATGAATTTTAATGTGACGTAGTTACGCTGTCGATTTTCTGTAAGGTAACATCTTCACCCAATTTCCATTCAATGGGTAGAACTTCTAATTCTTTATTATGTCATGCTATAAATTTGTTTGAATGGCCTATGATTGTTTAAACATAATATCCACTTATATTGGGAGTATTTAAATTTTTTACACATAATTATTTCTTTTAATTATCCTTAATGTAATGATACGATTTTTGTAATGGGGCCTTTCACCCTCCCATTCTAGTCAAAGACTTCTTTTAGGTTATGTATTTAAATTTCAATTATCTAATGTTGTTAAATGTTATTATATATCATTTTTTATATAAATTATATTTCCATGTTATGAGAGACTCTTTTTAAACTCATCAACTCATTTTATTATTTTTTATGCGATATACTTAGGCTCTAAAATTTCTGTAAGATAACCTCATAACCCAATTGAAATTATTTGGGTTAAACTTATAATTCATGATTATGTCATGCTATGAATATTTTTAAATGAAATATGATGGTTTTACACATAATATTCACTTATATTGGGTGTATTATTATTTCTAACACATAATTATGTCATTGATTTGTTCTTAATATAAGGATATGTTATTTTCATGGGACATTGACTAAATTTACATTCAATTGAATCTTATTTGATTTTATATAAAAATTCACTTTTATATGGTGTATATACTGACCTTGACATTTTATATCATGAATATATTTACTCTAATGATATTATAAGTTTTAATTAATCATATTAATCAATTATTTGTATTCAAGTGTCTCTCATTTGGGTAGGATCACTTTAAATAAAATATCATTTTAAATATTTTAATGATTTATTATTCAAAATAATTATCATTAATTTATATGTTATAAAAATGGTTTAACAGATTTATTTAAATGGAAATTAATGTATTGAAATAAAAATTTCTTTCAAAAGACACAATGTGGTATGGGACACTCTTATTCCAAAATCTCTTTATTAAATGTTTTAGATGGTTTTGAGAATTTTTTTAATGAAATGATTATGCCATATTCATGGAGTGATATTTATTGATTTAAATGAGGAAATGTTATATTTTTTTATGCTTATTTTATGTGTTATGGATATGGTATGTTTAGTGGGAATTTTTCAAGTAAATGGGTGACTGCATGATAATCCAAGGTCGGGTGAGCCCGAGATAGCTCTACAATGCATTGGGAAACGTGACATATGTAAACTTTTATGTTTCTCCTAAGAGATTTTGGGAATATATTGTAATGGGTAATAAAAATTTTACTCACTATGATGCTATGATATGTACAATGTGTGTATGTTATGGATGCCACAATATACATTTATGATTTACTAATTCTGTTTATTATTCATAAATCTTATGATTTTGTAAGGTACGTTATGATTAAAAAGTATGTTTTTATTGTTTTTTATTTATTGATGGGATAATTTTTTCTTTCACTATTTCATAACCCTTAATGAGCTTTTTATGCTCATAAAATGTTATAAAATGTTTTTCACCTGACATAAAGATGAATAGGGTCATGGATGGGATCAGGGAAAAGTCATTTGTCTAAAACATAGAACTATAGAAGAATATTTTTTTAAGAGTTTATATTTTATTTAAAAAATAGAAACTGAGAAGAAGTGTAGACATTTTAATTTGTTGAGTTGTAATATATAGGGCGTAATTATCAAATGTTATATACCTAAAATGATCCTCGATGTGAAATATTAACTTAATTCAATATTATGTAATGTTTATGGTCAGGTACATATATTTGGTATCATAGGTGGATTTAGATAAATTTAGATGTTAGGTGGTTATATAATAATAAGTGACATACTATAATGGTCAGAATATTGGAAAGTGTGATTGGGTTTTTATATAAATTGAATTCGTTAAAGAAAACATGATCAAGAACGTTTTATTACACTCCTCATAAGATTGTATATGATGATTTTAATGATATACTGACACAGACATTTTTGGTTTTAGTCAATTACTCTATCTAGCAGGCACCAAAGTAACAATGGATTTGATGAAAACTGTGACGGTTTTTGGAATAAGAAACTCAATGAAATGGGAATTGAAATGAGAACTCTTTTGCATATTCCCAACCAACTATTTGGAGTTATGATCGTCCAACTGAACCATATAGATTTTTATAAGCAACTGTATATGTAGGAAACCAATCCCTAAAGATGATCAGGTAATAATCATTAAGGTAAGTATATTAAAATACCTATGTGTCAAAGATGTGAAAAAAACACATAGGAAAATGATTCAAAGGGATGGGAAGATTCTATAGATGTTGCAATGAAGGTCATAAAGTAAGAAGCTGCCATGGATAATAGAAGAATCAAATTGACTCCAAGAAAGGGAAATAAGTTCTTTCCGAATAATCAATCGAATTTATTAGATGTGGTTCTCATGTTCATTATACAAATAGATATATGATAAAGATATTTTCGTAATTGTATTATTAGGATCATAAAAATATATGTTTACCAATTCCTGATGCCACTCCTATTGAAGATGATTAAACTGAAAATGAACATTGAAATGTAGAATTTAATTATTAGATGATGTTTTAACATCATTGAGTCTTAGGACATGATTAATGATTTTGTTTTTAGGAATGAAGTATTATGGAAAATTTGGGAAAATATTGGATAATGGATCATGGAGAATGTTGAGTGAGTAGAAAGGCTACAAATAAGGGATTAAAGAGTTGTGGTATATTTTAGTATAATGAAATCCATAAAAGTATTAAGGATATATTGATAATGGGATTACATTTTAAGACATTTTCTAGTATCTGTAACCATGAAGTATGATATGTAAAAAATTTATTCATGAAATGGTTATCTTTTCTTATGTGGGCATGATAGATAAGCTTAGGGGATCATATGATCTTTTATTTTTGAGGAAATTACAGGTTCTTAATTTATGGGATGAAAATGTGAGGTATGATATAAAATTTGTCGTTAAAATATGATATGGTTTTTTAATGGATATATATCAATTATTAGAATGTATAAATATTATATATTTTTTAACAAAAGATAACACGCAGACCCAATGTCAATCCTTCACGTCGGGAAAATTAGCAGGAATCGACACACAATGAAAGTGTGAGTGGGATTTATAAACTACCAGTGGACTACATGATGTCCTTGGTTAGTATGACTGATTTTTTTAGTTAAATTATTTTATTGATCAAGAATATGTTTATTTGGGATATAATGATTTATCAAATAGAATTCATTAGTATAGAAAAATTATTTGGTGATTAAGTGATAAAGGTTATTTTGGAAGACGTTTTCTCTATTGGGAACACTATACGCTTAAGTAAAATAGAAAAATACGGGATTTCATTTGTGGAGTAATGGTTGATATATTATTTTTGAATGAATATATGTTTTTATTAGGGACATAAAGTGATTTTGGTTATTTACAGAAATGATTAAACTATCATATAGAATATGTGATTAGGGTAATTACACTTCAGTATGAGACATTAAGAGTAGTCGATGTTCTTCGAGATAAATGTTAAGATATATTATGGAAGACTATGTAATTAAATCTGTCTAATTTTTGGGTTTCAAACATAGTAAGGATTATTTTGATGACTTTTAAGGAAAATTGTATATTGAATGGTCTTTCTTGATCTTTGAGTATTTGACGTTGAATTTTAGGGAATATTATTAGTATTTATTTGTATAAAATATTATCCATTTGGGGATTATCTTATATTGTACTATCCAATTTTTTTGGTTGAGGTCTAATGATAGGATAAATATATATTTCATATTTTATAGATTATGTGATACTCTAGAATTTTATTCTAGCAGTTCGTGAATGACTATGTTATCTTGAATACTTACCGTTTGGGGAAAAGATTAGATTGTGGTAGAATTTTATTAAAGGATGACATTATACGTGACAAGTAAGTATATTTCATTACGATCGTAGTCTAGTTATTAGTAAAATAATTCAAATATTTTGAAAAGGATGTTGAATAATGAATTTTATAATTTCTCTTTTATCATTAGACTTTTACCTAACAAAAAATGTATGGTATTGTAGTGTTTACCATTCCAGGGACATGTTCTCTATCACTCCCTATTAATTAATGATAGTTAGTTTCTCTTCCATATCAATTTTTCCAACATGGAATCCTAGAATGGGTTATATCAGGTGACCTTTGTACTTATATTTTTTTCTTTTAATGTTATCTTTTTATTGACACTTTCCGATGTAGAACTTTTACGGATGTTTGCAAGCCCGATTTAAAAATTGCACGGATGAAATTTCTAAAAGTGTGGAAGGATGTACCATCTCAATAAAATAAATAATATGACATTTCACCTTTATTAAAAAAAATTAATTAAATATTAATTTTTTTAAAATGGTGCTATAATTAATGCATACATAACAGCAACAATGGGTTTCTCCAATGTGTTATGGAGCACACAATGATGAGTCATACAGAAAAATAATAACATGTTATTATTTTAAAAGGTAGTTAACTCTTAGTCATTGTAAGGGAATGAATGTACAGAACTAAATTCAATATGATAATACATGTTTGTTAAATGTTTTAACATTTATCCATGAAAATTTAGAGGCTTAAAATGTGAATCAATCTAATTTCTATCATAAATACTCTAATAATCGTTAAAAGGTCGATTTACCGCCTATTGATGGCCAACCCTCCCTAAATCTAGTTTTGGACACTTTAATATTCTCTATTTGAAAAAACAAAATTCTTCTTTAGAATTGGGACATCAATATTTTCTTTGGGTAAATGTTTGGTATTTTTCTCATAAAAATTATTTTTTAATGATTGTTGAAAAATATTGCACTTTAATTCAAAACATATTTTTAATATAATTTATTTACAAGGAAGTATTTGTATTATTATTGGTTTTATAGTGTAATTAAATTATATTGTTACCATTTAATCTAATATTGGTCATTGAACGTAATTCACTTTGAAATTTGATATAAACAAGTGTCAATCATTTGATAGTTATTATTTCATAAAAAATACTTTTTGATTTAACAATTTGTATTAATTTTAAATTAATTAATGAAACTTCAATGTATTTAGTTTGGTAAAATTAACATCATTTTTTAATTCTGAATATTAAATATATCTTAGTCATATTTTTTGTTATTTTTCTAAAAATCATCAATTATAGATGAATAGTGAAAACACTCAGTTGTGGGTAAAAAACTATCTTTCTCATTTTATTGAAATTTTAAGTCTTCTGTGAATTGAATTTCGAAAATTAGACATAAAAGGTTGTTATCAGTATGTGAGATATGTTTCAATAAGATGAAATAATATTTGGTGAATAGTAACTTTTGATATTTATTTACTATGTTTAATTGTTAATAGGGTAATTCAATGTATAAATAATATTATAATAATATTAAATTACCCAAAAATGTGTCTTAATCGTATTGGTTGATACATTTCCATCTATTTTAATCCTTGGGTCTATTTTGGCATCCCATGGAGCCACTTGAGAATGATAATGACACTTTATATTATTTAATTTAACATAAAGACAGAAATGACATAAACATATATCTTATAGTAAATAAATTATTACATGGGGTTATATAATCAATTTCTTAAAATATTAATTTCATTAGAATTCTAAATTTATTTACTACATCATTGTAATAATTTTTTATTTTTAGACATCAAATAAATAAAATTGTCTATGGTACAATATTAACACATAGTTTACCTCATTAATGAATGATTTAAATAAATAAGATCATAAAATTAAAGCAACATCCAAAACCTATCCAATTATTAGTAGATGATTTAATTTTGAACAATAGACATCCAATATTCTACTTTAATAAGTTTTGTACCTTTATAAACCTAAAATCATTATATAATAAAAAAATATTTTCAAACATTTCTAAAGATCCCCTCCTCCCTTGTATAAAAATCCCCCACCTATAACCCATTACTCACACATCTAAATCCCCATTTCCCATCAAAAAACAACACAAAGAAGATTTCAAGATCCCAATCTTCTATATATAATCCTTACCTTAGGATGAAGGGACTTCATGAAATCCATTTGGTTCAAACCAAAAAGAGTTACCTTATTTAATGGTAATGTATTCTCTTATTTTCTATTCATTTATTATACTTAAACATCCCCCTATATTATTTTTATTTTATTAATTTATTAAAACACAAGTATGTTCAATATAATTGGTTTTTTATATGTGATGTATTTGAACTACACTTTTACACACCACCGTCGAATGGGTAAAAAACTTATTGTTTCTGTGGATGAAGAACCACTGCCACACTAAACGATGATTATTCAATATTCTCATTCCACCTCTTATGGTGGCCATTATGATGGAAAATTATTGAAATCTGTTATATATTACATTTTTATTGGCTCTATAATTCTGTATTTTTCATTTATATAATTCTTTTAAGGTTTCGAAATTGGATAAGGAAACTAATTTCATTTGAGGAAGTGCAGACTACCATCACCTCCCAGTTATATGACTCATTCATGACATATTTAGAACATATAAAGGATGTAATTAAGGAAATTATAAATTATATTATACTTTTATTAAAATATACTTATGTATAATTATGTTTCCAATCCATTAAATATGAAATATATGTAAAAGTTACGTTCATGCATACGTACGACTTACCGTCTCCATGAATAGTGCATTACATTTCTAACATCCAACTATTGTGTAATATTATAAATACATATATATACTAGATATATATGATATTTATGATATAAAAACATTAATATAGACTTTTAGATAATTTACATTTTACTACATGAACAAACATTAATTATAAGAAGTTCATATTAGACTCAAGTACTAAATATCGTCAAAACGCAAATTATTAACATAAATGATTGAATAGTTTTTATAACATGGTAATAAGTGATATAAAAGGAATAATAAACCATAAAAATTTTCTTAATAAATTATAAATTAACATTACATTATTATTTAGTATATTAAATAATTAATGGGTCATGTCAGAGATGAGGTAATGGGATTTTTATCTTACTTTTAATTCCGTGAGATTTACATTGTTCTACACTTATTTCTTGCATGTAGTGTATTTTGTAATGTAATTTGATATGTATTATAATTATCCTCTTTATATTCATGGTATTCTTGGAATCCTTTTGTGGTTATTTATTTTTGCTCATATGACTCGATTGATTACAACATGGTGAGGGGATTCAATCTCACTTTTTATTACCATGAGATTCATGATATATTTCCCACTATTTTCATTTCATGTGGTGTATGTACTACTCATTATTTTATTATTTTTATAATATAATATAGTTTTTGGGTTTCTAAATCGTCATTGTATGATCATTTTTTCATGTTGTGTATGTTTCGAAAGTTGCCAATTCAGTAACAGAACCATTCACCGCACTCTTTTAGTAAAAGACTTATCTTATGTTATGTAATTTAAATTTAAATTTTCTTGTGTTTGGGATATGTTATTATACTTCCTTATTACTATAAAATGCATTTCCTTGTCAAAAGTGACCATTTTATATATCATTAACTCATATTATGAATTTTAAAGTGACACTGTTAGGTTGTCGAATTCATGTAAGATAAATTCTTCACCACATTTCCATTCTTTGGGTTGATATTCTTCTTCTTGATTATGTCATGATATTAATATTTCTGAATGACCACTTATTTTTTTACACATAAAATATACTTATATTGTTTTTATTTATATTTTATACTCATAAATATTCCATTCATTTATCTTTAATGTAATGATACGATCTTTGTAAGGGGACCTTTCACCCTCCTCTTTTGGTCAAAGACATTTTTTATGTTATGTCTTTAAATTAATATTAATAACTGTAGGTATATTTTCTTATATATCATTATTTCTATTAATTTTATGTCAATGTGATAAGAGACTCGTTTCTCTCTAATCAACTCCTTTTATTAATTTTTATTCCACATTTTTATGCTTTCGAATTCCAAAAAAAGAACTTCTTAACCCGATTTCAATTCTTTTGGATAAACTTCCCTTTCATGATTTTTTCATGCTAAGAATTTGTGTGAATGAACTATGAACATTTTACACATAATATCCACATATATTAGTTGTACTCTTATTTTTCACACATCATTATGTCATTTATATGTCCTTAATCTAAGGATATGATCATGGCTTTAGACTTAGTCTCAATTTACATTCCATTGAATCTTATTTGTTGTTATACACCAATTCACATTTATATGGTGTATATACTACCCTTTGACTTATTATATTAGGAATATATTTATTCTCATGATATTATATGCATTAATTAATGTTATCCTTCAACTATTTGTATTAATACATCTCTCAAAACGTTAGAAACTCTTCAACTAAAATATCATTGTAAATTTTATAATGATTTATTCTTATGAATCATTATCATAAATTTCCATGTATTAAAAATGGAATAAAGTAATAATTTATATTTATATTAATGTTTTTAAATTAATGTTTTTTTCAAAATCTTTAAATTGGTATGGGACACTTTGATTCAAAAATCACTATATTAAATGTTTTAAATGGTTTTGAAAATGGATTGATAAATCATTGAATATATAAATATATTGAAATTATATATTGTTATTTTAATGTGGAAATGTAATCTCTTCTTTTATGATTGTTTTTGTGTTTTGAATATGTTATGATTATTGGGCATTTTTCTTCTATATAGGTGGTTCTGTGATAAACCAAGGGTGGTGAGCCCAAGATAGCTCTCTAATGAATTGGGCTATATGGAGAATGTAAACGTTAATGTTTCTCTTATATGATTTTTGGAATATACTATGATGGGTAATCAAAATGTGACTCTCTATGTAGTTGTGATAGCTACAATGTAAGTATGTTATGGATTCCACAAGTTACCTTTACCATTTATGATTTCTATGTATTATTCATAAATATTATGAATTTATAAAGAATGTTATGATTAAAAACTATGGTTTCATTGATTTGTATTTATTAATGAGATAATGATTTATTTCCTTATTTTATAAACCTCCCAGAGCTTTTTATGCTCATCCCATATTATAATTTTTTTCACATGACATAATGATGAATAGGTTTAAGGATGGGATCAAGAAAAATTCATGTTGCCTAAAACATATAAGTAGACAATTTTTTATTTCTAGAGTTTTCATTTTATGAAAAAAAATGAAACTGAGCAGAAGTGTCAAATTTCATATTTTTTTGATATGTAGTAGTTATGGCCTAAATCTATAAATCTCTAAACCAAAAACGATTCTCAATTTGAATTATTCATTTCATTAAAGATTGTTTAATGTTTATGGTCGGGTCATTATAGCCATGGTATAAAATATATCATCCAATATGATTAGAATTTTGTTTGGTAGTTTTATATTAATAAAATATTTTTTTACCTTTATTTACCGGATTTAAAATTTTACCATGGTAAATAAAAATAATTACTAAAGTTACAATTAATAATTCCAAAAAATAAAAGATACCTATTTTTGTAATTTTTACCTTCTTATTCAAAATATGGAATCAATGTTTCTAAATTCAAAAAAATGGTTTTTTAGTAATTATTTTAAGATAAATTATCATTTTTAAAACATGAAAATCAGTTTTTAAGAAGTAATAACTATAAAAATATTCACCTGTGTTTATGTCCAAAATCACTGTGAAATTACTACCATTAAAAATAATTATGTTAAATTATAAAAAATTAATCAAATTAAACGTTATGAACAATAAAAAATTCAATATAACTATATTAATAAGTTAGATGAAATGGAATTTGGAATTAAAATGCATTATTTATCACTATTCTATAAAATATGAATTTTTGAAGAAAAATAATAAAAATAAATCCAAAGTAATTTTTGATATGCCAATTATAAAAAATAAGTTTAATTTTTGAAATAGAAAATATAAAACTGACCAAAACAAGATTTAAAAAGGGTTCTCCATCAAAATGTGGAAAATAAGATTTTTAGATAAAAATTTATAAATATATGAAAATTTTAATTTGTTCTTATTTCATATCAGGAAATCCTATGATACAAATTTAAATAAATTAAATTTTATATATAAATATTTTTTTATCAAAATAAAAAACCAAAAAAATTGATATGATTTTACAAAAACAATTATACTATTTTAAATAAATTTTTATAAAAAAACATTCATTATATTAAATTTGTTTTTATTTCTATTTATATTAAATTTGATAATCAATGAATAATTCATTAAAAATGTGTAAACCATATTTTCAGAAATCAACTGACTCAATTTATTCCTGCCATTTTAGTGGCTATGCATCATGTTATATTTAAAATAATAATATTTATTTGTTCTTTTACGCTCAATGTATTGTATCATGTGGGATAATGGTCATAATGATTGTTTCCTAAAACATGGAATGTTACATCATTACCTCTTTTTAGAAATTACATCCCCCAAATTTTAAAATATTGATTGATCAGTTCATTTGAAATCCCATATTAGAGAACGAGTCATTAAGACTATCACATTAATATAAAGAAATAATAGTATAATGTACACCTAGGATAACACGTTATAGGATTCCATTTTAGAAAACATGGTTATGGTAGATAAAACTAACCATGATTTTCTGATAGATTGTGATATAAAACATGACTGATAGAAATATAACAACTAGAAACCCATAAACATGTGATGGGTAAAACAATATTTGATTTTTCAAGTAGGATAATTAAAAATGAATCATTATTTGTTTTAATATCATTGTCATAATGTTGAGGAATTTATTAATTATCTTGACTAAGAACATAATAAAACATACGTACTTTTCATGTAGAGTATCATACTTTATTAAATATCTACCACAAACTCATATTTTATCCAAAATCTATGGGTTCATGGTGACTTTGTCACACATAAATCACAAGAATCGACTCTAAGAGAATAACAAAATCAAAATAAGAGAAAATTTATATTTCCACTATCATTGGATATTAAAAAACCAAAATGATTCGTGCAAGATCTGATAATCCCTGAAAAGTATAATCCTTTAAAAAATAAATACTACTCTTAATATCTACAATTCAACAAACTGTTCCCAAATATCAACAAAGACCATTCAAAAAACTGGTGTCCTTATTTTTATTTGAAATAATCAAAAATAAAATCGAAACCCCAAATTTAGAAGTATTTGATAACATTATTCCATGATAAATCATAACATTTATCTCCCGATAACATAAAAAACTCTTAATATCGCAAACTAAAAAGTAATTAACACAATCACTTTGTCACCATGATTAGTCAATCATTTTCACAAATAACCTAAATCACGATTTTCCACAATAAAAATATAGATAATTATAAAATAAAATTCAATCATTACTCTTCTAATGAAATACCATAGTATAAAATTTTCATTATTCATTTAGGGTTCCCCAAATAGATAATTTCAACCAAAATAACATTTATAACTTAATCACCAAATAATATTCCTAAAATAAGGGTATCTATTTGTTAAAATTTATGTTACCAAAATAATATTATTCTGAATCCAAAAAATAATTTAACTAAAAATAATAAGTCCTAATTTGATTCCCACTACCGTGCCGGATGCGACAGGTTGTCACAAATCTTGTGAGTTATCTCTATTTATAAAACTCAGAAAACAACGATAACTAGTTTAAACCTATACATGTTCCTTATATCTACCATTATCATCCCAACTCATAAATAACTCAATATCCAAATTCATTTAGTCTAATATATATTTTCCATTTTTTCACCTACAACATATTTATTAAAAATATTCCAAAAATAATGAATGGTGAATCATGATCTGGGTGTTTTCCTAGTTTCATCATCATTTTTTACATAGATAGACGATATATGCATTGAAATAATAATTTAGAGATTCTTCTAAATAACTTGAATCCATAATACAAATACACATTCTAAAATAAGGGTCATATGGTGTTTATAGAAAAATAGTTTTGGAAAATAATAATGTAAGACACGTAGTTTCAAAACATTAGATAAAAATGATTTTTATAAAACTATCAGACCAAGTTTGAGTTAAAACATTAAATAAATGATACTTTTCAAATACCAAATGTATGTTTTTAAGGACTAAAGTTTAAAACAATATTTATATATTTTGGGTAAGGGTCTCCTTCATTAGAACATTTTTTAAAATCATAATATGCTTCAAAATCATGTGATAAGGTAAAATTATTGAAAATTCATTGATATTATTTACCATTCTTGAAAATATGAGAATATTGAGAAAATTGGATTTGATTAAATATTTCCCATGATACAAAATTGTATCAAGGTATATTGGAGGTGTTTAATATCTCAAAAAACTTCTTACATCAGTGTTGTATGAAAGAAAACGTTTCACAATCATATGAACATGGCTTTGCATTAATTATTGAAAGCATGTCATTTGGAAGAGATCAATTTTTTTTTTAATATTCTCATCCTTCAATATTTAACAAACTTTTCGTGATAATAAGAAGATATAAAATATGTATTTAACTGAAATAATAGACATAGATAATTACCATGTGGTTTCCTTATACTCATAGTCTATAAAGTTGTGTAAACTGACCTATGATACCAACAATAATGCCCTAGACATAAAAATTAATTAATCTTATGTGAATAAAATAATTTGAATTTAATTCACATTGCAGATATTTTCATGTTTAGATCATTGAAGGATTATGCCATAACATATACCTAGAAACCTATAAATTAAAAATTAAATATGTTTACTCTATATTATTTGTTTGACAATATTACTACTCCTTTAAAAAAAATTTCTAGATCAAAATATTTTGGAAATCAACCATTCTATTATCCTTCATCATATCCTATTACAATCATTATAAAAAAACATTGGATGAGCCAAAAAATATCATTAAAGAATAAAAAATAAAAAATAAAACTTTTACTCAATGAATATTTAAAACCCATCAAAAAACAATTAACAAAATTATTCTTTAAAACCATAGTACAAAAATTACATAGCTTACAACATATAATCATAAGATTCCTACAAAACATCATAGTAATCAGAAATAAAAGGTAACATGTGGAATAGATATCACACATAAATTTTATCTTTCAAATCTATATAGGGAGTATCCTAAATGGTTATGTTTGGAATACCCATCATAGTATATTCCCAAAATCTATATGGATAAGCCTTAACATTTACCTCTATCAAATTACCCAATTCATTGGAGATCTATCACGAGATCACCCTCCATAGGTTCATCATAGAACCACCCATATACATATGAAATTTCCAATAACCATAAAATACTCATGAAAAATATACAAGAATAAATGGTAAATAAAATGTCAACAATTTTTATAATTGGATATCATTGCAAGATCTTGACATAATCAATCCATTCTTAAAACACAATTAAAAAATAAAAAAAAGGATTTTAGGATAAATGTGTCCATCATAACATTGAATCATTTAAAATTAATTAACATATTAAAAACCTTCTTATCTATATAATTATGTCCATAAAAATAATTTTCAAAAAACGTAAGTAGATGAGAAGGATTTAGAATATTAATTCTATAAAACATTTAAAACGATGTTTTAGTTAAATAGTATCTTTCCACCATATAAAATACATGAATACAAATAATTAAATAATAACATACAATAAAACTTATAATATCTTGATAATAATCAGATTGATGATATAATATGTCAATGGTATGTATATACATTATATAAAAGTGAAATGGTGTATAATAACAAATAAGTTTAAATATAATTTAAAATGAGATGAAATCCCTTAAAAAGATAATATACATATATAAGAATAAATATATGAAATAATTATGTGTTTAAAATATAACATCACCATGTAAAAATTTATATTATGTTTAAAACAACCAGATATAAATCACAAATATTATTTTTGAAAACAAAACTTAAGACATGGGTATTTAACACATTGAAATGTGATTGAGTTACGATTATCCATAAGAATTTCATATAAGTGACATAACAATTTATCAATGGGGTGAAAATGAGAAACAAAATTATATCTACATAATGGGAAGTGGAAATTAATTCATAAATAAATAAACTGTGATTCCACAAATAATCTGGGTATAATATAATGAACGATGTATGAATAAAATTCAATTAGTGGAAATTGATTTTAGAAATAACCTATAAAAAATAATTTTGATAATAAAATAGATCAACATATTATAGTATATCAAATTTAATTTCTCAAATAACCATAGAACGAAAAAATCAATATGTAGAAGATTAACCCAATGAATAAAAATTTGGATAAGAAGTTCCCTTACCTTGAGTCTGACTTTTCTTTTTTGTTATTTATATAACATAATAATAAACATTGATTAATTTAAAGAATCCTATGAACTGATTTGGAGTTAATTATTCAGTTTATATTTCTTATTATCATGTTATAAAAATTATGTAATTATTTATGTTTATATTATTCGTTTCGTCGATATTCAATACTTGAGTCGAAAATGAAATCATTTGGATGTAAATTTTTTGTATTTAAAGAGTCAAACATCTCAATGATATTATTAATGATATAAATATCATAAATAACTAGAATAAATGTATATATAATTTCCATAATATTTGGTGATATGAAATGAAATGCAATGTTCATGGAGAGAGTCTGTCATATGTACGCATTAACACATACATTCATTTCATTGTAATTTCATAGGTTTAATAATAAAATTATATAAATGTATATTATAACACCAGTATTATATTTATTTTATTTATGTCTCATAGGTTTAATAAATCCATCATTTAAACATTACATTTATATCATTAACGAGTCATATCACATTGAATGGGTGATAGTCCAAATTTCCTCAAATGAAATTATCATATTTACGCATAATGTAATGAATAAAGGTATGTTGTAAATAATTATTATAGAAGAAATTAGACAAAATAAAAATAATTTATGTCATATATGAAAAATTTTCTATTATAATGGTTACCATGAGAGGTGGTATCATAAAATTGAACAATCATCGTTTTGTGAGATAGTAGTTCCCCGTACACAAAAACAACATGATTCTATCCATTATATGGAGGTGTGTGTAAGTTTATTTTTAATCCATATCAAACAAATCCTATTATATTGAAGATATGTTTTTCATGTAATCAAATAATAGTATGATCATAGTGGTTTAATAACTAAAAAAAGTAAATGAACATGGGAGAATACTTTACCTCAAAATTGGGTAACATTATTTGATTTCAGTCAAAAGGCTTTCCTAATTTGACTTATTCCCATGTTACAGATTATAGTAGGAAGGGTGGGATTATAGAAGAGTATTGGACACATTTCTTCCAATCTAAAATGACTAATAAGTGTGAGATTAAGAGATAAATTTTCTTTTTAAAGTAGATTTAAATGGAACGTAATGAAAGTCATGAAATATTAATTTATTATAAATTAAATATTAATTAAAAATTTCAAAATTCTTTTAATTATAAGATAATATTATGATTCTATTGATTACCATAATCGAATATTATTTTTAAATGTTTTGTATATTTTTTTAATTTTTATCTTTTCCAATTAGCCCTTATTTTACAATTTTGAATCCCGTAGTGATTCCATGTTATTTACATAGTGTGTGTTAATGTAATTACCATATCATGTCAAAATAAACAAAAAAAAAGTATTGACATATTTGGACTTATCTAAACCATTTTCAGAATATTATATTTATTTCAACTTAATACCATTTAACAAATTAGTTTATATTTATTTTATAAATGTTGTCAATTTTGGTCAACATTACTGTAACGCCCCAACCCCAATTACCCAAAGTCAGTGAATTATTACATAACTTTGTCATGATCAAAAAAGATCATGTCTCGAAAGACCGATTAGTTTAGTTGCCTTGGAAAAACTAGATGCATTCATAAGTCTTACATTACATGATAAAGTGAAAAACTACAACAACATAGTCTCCATAGTCCACACTCATATCCCCTCAGACAATCCTAATAGATCATTCATAAAATACTACATCATATCCTTGAAAAAATATAACATAGAATGGGGTGAGCTCAAATTATTAATAAGGATAACAATATAGCGAATCTTTCTTAAATAATAATAAACATATAAGGAAATGTATAACAAAAAAAGCCTTTTAAACATGATCTTCATCATAATATGGAAAAAATGAAATGAAATAATGCCATTTATATATTCAAATGGATATTATACTTGTCTAATAATCACATGAAATATCAATATCAACATTCACAATGATGGAATGCATAATTTCATACTATCATAACCACATAATCAAGGAATTATGCCAAGAATAAAAATAACATTTTGTCAAGTCCTTATGCCAAGACAATAGTTTGTCTCATGAGACCTATCGATGAATCAAGGATCTATAGCGGACTCCACCAATCACTTACTAAGTCCAATTCATTCCTCGTATGAAACAGTTTAAATATAACATAAACATTGGTATAAAAACTAGCATACAAAATTTAAATACATTTTCCATAAACAATAAATGGTATAAAAATAACACATCCACAGTAAAACATATCACAAAACCTTCAATACAATATGGAAGTTTTGTATCATAATAAATCAACTTCTATTAATCTTAAAATCCATCAAAGGGTGTTGACATATATGAAATTGAAACTATTTGAGAGAAATATCTCTTTTTTTAAATCATTTAAAAGACACATTTTTCTAAAAGAAAACATTTAATTCTAAAAAAATTATTATAAGCCTGTAAGGGATGCTTCGAAAATTTTATATCTGCGGAAAATATCTGCACCCATAGTTTAAGATAAAAAAGACATTCTTACCATAATTCTTTCGAAAAGGAAAAAAGGACATTTTTTGGAAAATGACGGAAAGATTTCTTTATAAAACTCATATAAAAAGTCAAAAAAGGGTATAAATGACTTTAACTCATATTCAATAAAATAGTAATAATGTTTTAAAATACAATTTTAAGAATCAGGGATGTGGATGATAATGATGTCCTGGTAGATACTTACGTAAAAACAACCTCGGATAATAAAGAGATTGTGAAATTAATCCTTACCATGTACTTTTCCTTTTTCAAGTGTAGTTTAACCTCCTTTATAATGGTGAAATAATTTTTATTAAGTTATAAAATAATAATATATAGTAATACTATATCATATATGATCTTTTACCATTGTTTTGTTGGTAATATATTAGTTTTATCATCGTTATGGGTGTTAACGGAATCGTTTTCCTTTATATTATTTGTTTTGTGAGTCATATTTGTTATGGATGAGATGTATATTATTCGTATCCAGAATGATATCAAGTCATTAAACATTATTTTTAATCATATAATGAAAATTAGTCTCGAATGGATACGACGGGGAATGAATCTCATCGCGTTCGTGGAGACTGTAATCTGTACGTACGCACGAGCGACAATATCATTCTTTTGATATTAAAATAATATATAATTTCATATAATATAATATATAAATAATTTTTATCATTTTATATTTATTATTTACATGAGTTACACATCATTATTTGACCCATCCAAATAATAATGTATTGAATAACAATTACACCACGACATGGACACGGTAATCCGTACGTACGCACGTATGGTGACAAGTCATTTAAAGGATGGATATAATAATGAATATTTGTTGTACCATAATTATAATAAAATAACAGTATATAGAATAAATTGGAGTTATTATTTTTGAATGGAAATAACAAATAAATAAAAAGTGGAAGAAGAAAAGAACTTGAAAGAGGGTTGTGAAATTATTAACTCTTCTTGAGGTTCTTTCTTTTGATTTTATGAAAAGGGATCCATGAGTTGTCTTTATGAATAATGTAAGGCCTATATGATGATGTGAGGGAACTTGACAGGATATTTGGGCAGGGTTTGGCCGAGAAAAAAGGCTTTGATGTTGTAAATTAGAGTGAATGGGGAATTCCATTTTATATGAGGGGTGAGGGGCACCTTATGAAATGCTAGAAATAATATTTTATAATAAAATCATTTTTGGTTTCTAATGTCTCAAAATGGCTTATTTAAAGTATATGGTAGAGATGGATCGAAAACACCTAAAAAATTAGGTTTTATATTGGTTTGGGTCACTATATTAACATTATCTTTAATATTTAACACTTAGTTAAATAGTTTGAATGGATATGATGGGGAATGAATCTCATCGCGTTCGTGGAGATGGTAATCTGTACGTACGCGCGAGCTACAATATCATTTTTTTGATTTTAAAATAATATATAATTTAATGTTATATCATATATAAATAATCATTATCATGTTATATTTATTATTTAAATTAATTAAACATCATTACTATACCCATCCATATAATAATGTATTGAATAATAGTTACACCACGATGTGGAGACGGTAATCCGTAAGTACGCACGTATGGTGAAATGTCATTAAAAGGATGGATATAATAATGAATATGGATATACCATATTTATAATAACATCACAGTATATAGAAGATAGTGGTGTTTTAATTTTAGAATTGAAATAAAAAAGAAAGAAGTAGTGGAAGATGAAAAGAACTTGAAACATGGTGGTGAAATTATTACCTTTTCCTCGGGTTATTCCTTTTGATTTGATCAATAGGTCTACATAAGATGGATTTATGACAAATGGATGGCCTCTAATATTAAGTGAGGGATGTTGAGAGGATATTTGGCCAGTGGATGTCCAAGAAAAAATGCTTTTAATGTGTGTATTAGAGAGAAGGGGGAGTTCCCTTTTATAAGAGGCGTGAGGGGCACCTTAGGAAATGCTAGAAATATTATTTTATAATAGAAATATTTTTTTATTATAATGACTCCAAATGGTTTATATAATGTATATGGTGGGGAAGGGTGGAAAACATCTCAACCATATTGTTTTAGACAAGTTTGGGTCACTATATTAACATTATCTTTTTGATTTATCTCTTAGATAAATAGTTTGACATTTACCATGTCTCTTTGTATTTTTATATTATATGGTTAATAAACATACTATATACTTATAATATAACCTCAAGTGGTTCATTTATTATACACCTTTCATTATATAAATCTTTGGGAAGAACATTAGATTTATTGGAATAGAATATCAATTAATAATAAAATATTTGTTCTACAAACTCTTGTCTATAAATTTTGACACTATTTGGTATTTTGTCATTGATAAAGTCATAATAGCTTAATTACTTCGAAACCAATTGGTCTAACCAACCCACATATGTCATATTAACCTATAAAATTAGTGGAAATCCTAAAATGCCTCAAATTACATTTATTGGTATATTTATAATATCAATTATTTTAATATTTCATTAATTAGGTAATTAATACATCAACATTGCGTCATAAATAAATTAAATTATATAATGTCTTAAAATTATAAATAAAATACCATAATGTAGGAAATAATTTTTTATTTCTAATGATTATTTATAATAGAATTAATTTATTATATAACCGTATATTAAATTTTTTTAGTTATTAAACATTGATTTTATCTCTTTTAACTTTACTTTGAATTAAATAATAATAAATGTCCTAATCAAATCCATGTGGACAAAAGTGGTTCATATTTTTTTCCTATGGTTTTTTTGGTCGAATTATACATACCCAATAGAGTTAGGACATGTTTTAGGCTAATAATTATATCATTTTTACACTTAATTACACTATTTTCTTTTTACCCGTGGTAAATAAAAGTAAAAATTTATTATTCAGAAAAAATAATATTTTTCTTGTTAAAAAACATTTTACGCTTTGATATTAACAGTTTCTCTCAGATTTTTAAAATTCCACTCATAGAAGCGGTAAAATTATGTTTTATGTGAATTTGCAAATTCTACTAATAGATTGGTAAAAGACGGTGAAATGTTCAATAAAATTTATATATATCTAAAATTATTATAAACTGAATCCAATGAATTAAATTGAACTTATATAGGTATTATATATCTATTTTTACCTAAAATAAATTTAAATAAAATAAATTATTATTTAAATAAAAGTCAGTTTTAAACAATAACTTATTATTTTTCACTATTCATCAAAATTTGAATGTTTTCTAAAAAATATCAAAAATTTACCCTATGATAATTTTGATATTTTGAACTCAATAATGATTTATATTTTACCCAATTAAAATCATAGATGTTTCATTCATTAATTTAAAATTAAATCATGTTGTCAAAACCAAAAGGTGTATTTTTAATAAATAATATCTATCAAAAATTGACATTTGTTTATGTCTAATCTCAAAGTAAAATTACTTACAATGACATGAATTAGATTAAATGGTAAAAATATAATCTATTTATACTTCCAATCCATTTAAATGTATAATTTAACACTGTAAATTATTTTGATTAAAAAAAGTTTTTTTCCGTTAAATTATAGTATTTTTGACTATTCACCCAAATATAAAAGTTATCAGAAAACCACAAAAAATTTATAGAAATTAAATTATTATGTCTCGATTCTAAATAAAACTTCTATTTTGTCATATATAATATATAAATGGTTAAAATATTGGATTTAATAAGGTTTCAACATTAAAATGCGTTAAAAGTGCATTTTAGGAAATAAATAATTATTTTATCTGAAAAAAATGAATTTGTTATTACATTATCTATAAGAAAATCATAATATTGATTCTAAAATTATAAGTATTCTATATAGTTCAATATTCAATTAATTCTATTCATAACATCTTTTGAATGTCTAGTTTGGTAATCTTGTGGTGCGCTCGAACCCGGTGATGCGTGTAGTGCATGTTATTGAATTACGTTGAAGAAATAACATACTATGGAATCTTGGGGAGTTACATTCTTCCCTCCTTCAATAAAGTGTGTCTTCACAATTTGAAATTGTTCTTAAAAAATAAAAGGTTGAAAATATAAAATACTTTTTTCGGAAAACCCTCATTGGAATTTGGGTTAATAGAATTTTGTCTTAATTAGAGGAAAAGGGAATGAAAAAGTTACCACCAAATTATGATCTCGATTAAGAGAACATTAGCGGAAATCAGAGACACATAATTGGAATAAAAACATAAATATTTATGGGGAGTGATTGAGGTCATTAGTCACAAAAAATTCTATAATTGAGGGCCTCCAAGACATCAATCTATGATGATTTAAAATACCATCGAATCAAAAAAATGTAAGGTATTAAGATAACACATTTTCCATTTTTAAGATATGTTCCCTGAAGTTTAATAATTAATTTATCCTTAAAATAAGAGGTATATATATATATATACTTGACAAGTAGAGTTTCTACCTTCAACTAATTCCAACCAAAAACTCATCTTTCTTTTTAAATGATTTGAAAAAATTATTCTATTTAACCTAATCGTATAGTGTACCAAAAATAATAATTTTATTATTCACATATTAGACCATTTAAAAAAAGAAACTACATTATACAATCCTGTGACCTCACGTAGTCCAACGGTATGCGATATGTCCCAATCACACTATGGTTGTGGGATTGATTCCCGCAGCTATGTCCGACGCGACGGGTTGTCACAAGGTCTAAGTGTTGTCCTTTTATAAAAATCAAAAAATAACCTTTCAATCATAATCCATTACATCCTTTAGACTTATCCAATGTACTTCTATCCAATATCACAATCTAAAATTTATAAGAAAGTTAAACACAATAAAGATTTGTTTCCCATATAATAACATATGAACACCTTCATCGTGTATTATTTTAAAACATGTTAACATCTTAAATTACCATAAAACCATATTGATTGCATTCATGCTCCCTTATTCCTTATAGAATTCTGGATATAATTCTTCCATAAAAAAATGTTTTAAACTCCAACAATGATGGAATATACAAATAATTAATCTGTTTCAAGGTAGTCAATAAAATCTAATATAATTTATACAAATCATACATGTATTATTACAAAATCACTACCTTAGTATCAGAACCATGTTATGGTTTATCTTTATCTCATCCAAATATTTTCCAAAATTTTAACCTACAATTGAGTCACTTTTTTGGTTCCACACATTCTGATGTCCTTAATGAAATAGTAATACATTACAATCCTTATATACCTAATAATTATTATAACCAGAACATCATTGATACAACACTCAAATGACATAATTAGTTAATAACAACATAATTACTCTAATCATTACTCATCATCTGTGGTAGTATCATAACATAATTATTATCTAATAACATCATTTGGGGAATACTCTAATGATTTGGACATTGGTTTGCATAGTGTCCCATCTCCTTGAAGATGAAGCATTTTACATTTGAAGCCTTTTTCTTACCATATCAGTCACGTACTTGGTGTCCTTTTTCTCCAAACATATAACAAACACCCATTCCCTTCAGGCAATTTCCAGGGTGTTTCATCCCATAGTTATCACATATGGTAAAATTCTTCTTTTCCCTCTCCCCTTTATCCATCATTCTCTTTTCCCTCCTTTTCTTCTCTTGCTTAACTTCATTGCCATAGGAATCCAATAATTATTTACTTATCTTATTAACATATTATTATATTTCTTCATATGGTGAGAATATATGTGAGACTATTTCACTTCTAAATGTTGGATTAATACCATGAATGATATCATCCTTATTACTCTATGGATCATATGTATTGCTGGAGTTCGAATTCCTTCAACTGGTCACCATTTCGATACAATGGCATACACTAGATTAGTTTATGAATAACAATAAATAAATCAAATATTGTAATAAACTTAACATAAATTGAATAGTTTATGGATATAATCCATAATAATAAAAAAATATTTTAAGAAGTATATAATCATAAACCTTTCATAATTGTTTGTAAAAATATGAGAATTATACTAAACATATCCCTCGGGAGTATAGTAACCAATAGTGTAGAAAGGCTCGTTGTCATGCACCAGTTCCCGTTTGAGTCACGCTCAAAAAGGTGTTTTCAGGTTTTAGCACTAGGTGCATCTGTTCTAGAGATACCTCTATTTGCTCATATCCAGACAGGGATTTATTTCTCGAAAAACACACAAAATATCTAGAATACCAAAAATCTAGGAAGTTATTCTATACTGATCCTCAAAGTCCATCTTAGGTATATGTGCTGTAATCAGAGATTATAAACATCTATCTTTCAAGGTTTGTACTAAACTTCCTCTGATACCATCTGTAACAGCCTAACCACAGTTATCTAGAGTCATTGCATTATTACATAACATTGGCATGATCACAAAATATCAAGTCTCAAAAGACCGATTATTTTAGTATCCTTTTTAAACACTAGATACATTCATAAGTCTTATATTTAATGATAAAGTGGAAAAATACCACAAAATATTATACATATTCCACACTCATATCCCCTTAGAATATCCCCTTAGGTCAGTGATAAAATTCTTCTTCACATCCTGGAAAAAATAAAACATAGAAAGGGTTGAGCTCAGATGCTCCCTAAGGATAACAATATAGCAGAAACATTCATAAATAATCATAAACATTTAAGGCAATGTATAACTAAAACAAAATCCTTTTAAAGATGAAATTCAGCATAATATGGAAAAAAAAGAAATGAAATAATTAAATTTACTTATTCACATTGATATTCTACTAGTCGAATAATCACATGCAATATCATTAACCACTTTCACAATGATGGAATGCATAATGCCATACTATCATAACCACATAGTCAAGGCCTTGTCCCATGAATACAAATAATATTTTTTCAAGGCCTTATGCCTAGACACTTTTTGTCTCATGAGACCTACCAATGCATATAGGAGTTATAGTGGTCTCCACCAATCACTTACAAAGTCCAATGCATTTCTCATATGAAAAGGTTTAATCATAACATAAACATTCTTATTAAATCTAGCATTAAAAAGTCAATACATTATCCATAAATCATGAATGGTGTAAAAATAACACATCCACAATCAAACAAATCACAAACCTTCAATACAATAGGGATTTTTGGTATCATAATAAATCAACTTCAAATAAGCATGAAATCTCTCAATGGATGTTGACATAGATGAAATAAAATATATTTGAGAGAAATATATCTTTTTTTGAAATCATTCAAAATTAAAATATTTATGAAAGAAAACTTTTCATTTTAAAATATTCTTATAAGATTGTAAGGGATGATTCGATGATTTTATAATGGCGGAAAATAGTCGCACCCACCATATAAGTTAAAAAAGACTTTCTTACCATAATTCTGTCGAAAAGGTTAAAAATGACCTTATTTGGAAAACTGCAGAATGATTACTTTATAAACCTATTATAAAAATTAAAACAGGGTTATAAATTACTTTAACCTATATTCTATAAAATAGTAATAATTTTTTAAAATACATTTTTATGAAACATGGATGTGGATGACGAAGAGCTCATAGTAGATACTTAAAAAAACTTCAGATAATTTAGTTATTGTGAAATTAATCCTCACCATGTAATTTTACATGGTAGAGGGTAGATTAAACTCATGTATAATTGTTAAATAATTCTTATTAATTTATAAAAGAATCATATGCAATAATATGATATCATATATTCTCTTTTAACATTGCTTTGTTGATAATATCAAAGTATTATGGTTGTTTCGGGTGCTAACGAATTAGTTTTCCCTTATATTCGTTGTTATGTGATTCATATTTTTTAGAGATGGGATTTATGTTATTAATATCCAGAATTATATGAAGTCTTTAATGATTATTTTTAATCATCTAATGAAATTCACTCTTGAATGGATACGATGGGGAATGAATCTCATCGCGTTCGTGGAGATGGTAATCCGTACGTACGCACGAGAGGCAATATCATTATTTTGATATTACAATAATATATAATTGGATGGTATATCATATATACAGAATCATTATCATGATATATATGTTATATACGTGAATTATACATCATAACTATACCCATACAAATAATAATGTATTGAAAAAAAATTACACCATGACATGTAGATGGTAATCCGTACGTACGCATGTATGGTGACATGGCATTCAACGGATGGATAGAATAATGAATATGGTTGTAACATATTTATAATAACATCACAGTATATAGAATATATTGGGGTTATTATTTTAGAATGAAAATAACAAATAATGATGAAGTGGAAGTAGGAATGAACTTGAATGAGGGTGGTGAAATTATTACCTTTTCCTCGGGTTCTTCCTTTTGATTTGATCAAAATGTCTCTTTATGTTGGATTTATAACTAATGTAAGGCCTATCATATTACTTTATGAAAGTTTAAAAGATATTTGGGCAGGGTTTGGCTAAGCCAAAAGGCTTTGAAGAAGTGAATTAGAGAGAAGGGGGAGTGCCCTTTTATAAGAGAGGTGAGGGGCACCTTAGGAAAAGATAGAAATATTATTTTATAATAAAACCATTTTTGGTTTTTAATGGATTCAATATAGATTTTTAAAGGCTAATGCGGGGATGGGTCACAAAACCACTCATGAAATAGGTTTTAGATAGGTTTGGTTCACTATATTAACTTTATCTTTTAGATTTTACTCTTCGTTAAATTGATTGACATTAACCATTTCTCTTTTTATTTATATATTATATGTTTAATTAACATACTATATACATCTAAGATAACCCATAGTGGTTCATTAATGATACAACTATCATTTTATAATTTCTTTGGAAGAACATTAGATTTTTAGGAATAGAATATCAATTATTAATGTAATATTTGTTTTAAAAACTCTTTTAGGTTAATTTTGACACTATCTTGTATTTTTTCATTTATAAATTCATAAAAGCATTATTACATCGAAACAAATACATCATACCAACACTAATATGTCATATTAACCTAGAAAATTAGTTGAAATCCTATAAAGTCTCAAATTACCTTAATTTGGATTTTTATAATATCAATTATTCTAATATTTTATTAATTAGTTAATTGCTACATCACCATTGTGTCATAAATAAATTGAATTATTTAATATATAAAAATTATAAATAACATACTATTATATAGGAAATACAGTTATCTTTATAATGAATTTTTATAATCAAATTTATCTTATGTATAACCCTTTATTAAAAATGTTTTAGTTATTAAACATTGATTTTATCTCTTTTAACTCTTCTTTGAATTAAATAAGAATAAATGTCTAATATAATCCAGGTGGATCAAAGAGGTTCATATTTTATTCATAAAGTTGGTTTTGGTCTAATTATACCTATCCAATAGAATTAGGACATGTGTTAAGGTAATAATAATATCAATTTTTCCCTTAATTACCTGATTTACTTTTAACCGTGGTAAATAAAAGTTACATTTTACTATCCATCAAAAATTATTTCTATCTTGTTGAACAACGTTTTATTCCTTGATATTTACCATTTGTCTTGGAATTTCAAAATTATACTAATAAAAGTGGTAAAATTATGTTTTATGTGATTTTTTAAATTTTTCTTGGAGGTGGGTAAAAGAGGGTGAAAAGTTCAACAAAATTTTTATATATCTAAGGTAATTTTGATATTTTTAATTCAATAATAAATTATATTTTACAAAATTAAAAACATATAATTTGAATTTATTAATTTAAAATTAATTCTCGTTGTCAAAACCAAAAGGCGTATTTTTAAGAAACAATATCATTCAAAAGATTGACCCTTGTTTATGTCCAATCTCAAAGTAAATTTACTTACAATGACTAGAATATTATTAATTATTAAAAATATAATTTATTTATTCTTCCAAGCCATAAAAATTTTTAATTTAACTCTATAAATTAATTTGAATAAAAAGATTATTTTCAGTTAAAATATAGTATTTTTCAGTGTTCTCTAAAATATAAAAGTTATTAGGAAAACTACAAAATTTTATTGAGACTAAATTATTATTTCATTATTCTAAAAAATATTTTTATTTTGTCAAATAATAATATATAAAAATTTCAAATATTATATTTAAAAATGGTTCATCATTAAAAGGTTGTAAATGTTTATTTTTTGAAATAAAAACTTCTTTTATCTGAAAAAAATGAATTTGTTCTTACATTATGTCTATGAAACTAATAATACTGATTATAAAATTATAAGGATTTTATATAGTATAATATGTAGTTAATACTATTCATAACCGCTTTTGAATGACTGGTTTGGTAATCTTGTTGTACGCTCAAACCCGGTTTTGCATGTAGTGTAAATTATTTAATTACTTTGAAGATATAACGTACTATGAAATCTTGGGTTTTTAAATTTAATATATGACATTTTTTCATATTCATAACAACATTATTCCTTCAAAAAAATTGAATCAATTATCAAAATTCATACTCACATATAAAATTCAGGTATGACATAAATTATGTCAAATAAAATTTCTTTTACTATTCATAATATCATTTACTTAAATTAATTATTGATTGTTATTATCAGTCCTAAGTCAATCCATGGGGTGCTAAAATAGACTCATATATTCACAGGGTAGGAAATATGTCATAATATAGTATTAGGAAATCTGTAAGGGTGGTTTTATATAAGTGTAATATTATTTTTAACCCTTATTTACCATATTTACCTTGTAACCACGATATATATAAATAACTACTAATGTAACTATTCATAATACCCAAAATAAAATGAACAAATTTAAAAAACTGGAAACCTATAAATATAATTATACAATTCATTTATCTACAGTAAAATCAATAAAAAAGTAGAAATTATTTAAAATTAATTCCGACTATCAAAACAAAATAACATGGTTTAATACCTAAAAACTATCAAATAATTAACATGTGTTTAATACCAATTTCAATGTGAAATTAATTCCAATTACCATAATCATATTAAATAATAATAAAATATTACAATTGAAATTTAAAAACAAATTAAAATTACAATCTAACTATATAATTAAGTTATATGAAGATGCAGTTTTGAATTAAAATTCAATATTTTTCACAAATAATTAAATTATGAATTTTTTTATAAAAAAACCAAAATATCATTCAATGTAAAATTTTATTTACGGATTGTAAATAATAAGTATATTTTTTCAAATAGAATATATAATGTTGAAAAGAAAACTACATTTCAATATGGTTCTCCCTTATAATCCGGGAAAACTGCATTTTTAGAAAAATACTTCATTTATCTGAAAATTTGAATTTGTTCTTATATAATATCAAGAAAACATATAATATGAATTTAAAAAATTAAATTGAATATATAACATATATTTTTCATCATATAATAATCCATAAATATTCATGTTAATTTATAAACACAATTATTTTCATATAAATAGGTTTTCATTAATCCACATCCCTTATATTTAATTGATGTCATGTATATAAGTGTTCATTCATTATATATAATATTTCAAAAATTACACATATTCTACAAGAATCTGGTTTCTCAAAATTTCCACAAATATATAATTATATTATTTTTTACATGGATCATTTGTAGAAGAAAATTATTAATATTTTTTATTTTAAGTAAATTAATTCTTTAAATACATAAAATTAATTAAATACAATTATCCTCAAACCTAATGGGTGACATTCCTTCATGTAGTTAGTATATTATGTAAAACAATTATTCATTTACCCTTAGAATTTCATATTTACAATGTCCATCTATATATATGCAATCCTATCAATAGTCATTACACTCAAATTCCCTCAAGGGATGTGTTTATTTTTGAAATCTACAAGATAAACATGGGTGGTACATATAGTTAATTTATCCATAGTAAAATATATTTTCTAATAGAGGGTATATCTTTAAATGCTATATTTCTACTTAAATACCCTTATTTGTTAATAATATAAACATAGAATTAAATGAGATTGTTTTTCTATGTGAATCAAGTTGATATAATCCCTAATTAAATATGATTATATGTAAATCTATAAATATATTCAAAATATAATTTTCTTTATTATTATTATTTTCATAAAAAATTGAGAAAAAAATAATTATTACAATAACATCAAAATCAACTAATTGAGTATATTTTATGTTTTAAACATTATTTTTGAAATTATAATCAACAGTTTTTACAATATTTTACTTATATAACTAGAAATATTGAATATGTGTTCATTATTTTGGTTTATAATTAATGTAAAAACTATTAAATAACATATATTTTTTATATACAATAAAGATTATGAATTATCATTAATGATAACTATGATATTTTTGACATTCATTATGGTTTAATTCAAGTTTCATTTTCCTCAGGAATTGTTTAAGAACACGATATCCCAAAAAAACTGTTGATATAGTTCCCCACAGGTTTCAATAATACCAAATTTCAATTATCGAAATTAATGTTTAGAATATTTTGTTTATTATCTCTCTCAATATCCCAGTCCATGACTAAAAATTCGAAATGATCATGACATTATACTTCTATGAAGTGAATTTCAAGCTTTGTATCAAATATATATTGGCATGATAATGGGGAAAAATATTTACTTCTATCATGATCATATTCTTTACATGTACTTTACACAATCAATTTTACTATTAGAAATATTATTGTGAAAATTGTTATAATAACCAATCCTTAAATATCCCATCCATGATAAATATCTTCCTTAAATAGTTGCTGGATTCATGAAAATATAAGTCTTTACTAAAAAATGGAAAGGTATGAAAATGTAATTAGGGTAGATAATTAATCTCATACAAATCACATGAAAATAATTAAATAGTATAATCTACTTTTATACATTTCAAATTGTGAATGAATTAATACGTTATATTCTAAATATAAATAAATAATAATATTAAGAAAATAATTAATAAAATAAAATAAAATGAATGTTTTAAATTTAAAATAACTACATATAAATGTAATATTAATGAAAAGGTAATATTTTCCACAAATAAACCTAAGGGATAACTTCCAATAATTTATCTATTTTAACTATAATTAATTGTTTTATGCATATATTTAATAACACCATTGGTTATATTAGTCACCAAACATACATTAAAAATATTTATATTTCATGTAAGCCAAAATTCTGAAATAATGAGTGATCAAATATTATTGTATAATATAATTGGGTGAATCACATGGTATCACACATAAATGAAAAAGCAATATTATTTTTTAAATTATTTTTTTGAGTAAAACCTATAATATAATTAAACAATAATTGATTAGACTAATATAATGATGAATATTTAACGAAAATTTATTACCCTTATTACTTAAAACCTAATGAAGAAAATATTATATTAAATCACATTCAATCATCCATTTTTGTAAACAATGATAATATTAGTTATTTAATCAACAAATTATTGTATTGAGCTTAAAATAACTCATATTAGGGTTGTGCTTAAAAATTATAAAATAATATACCCTAATATATTCTAATTACATGAAATCTCAGTTTATTCATCACATGAACCATCAAAATCCAAATCCATCAATCTAAATATTAAGTGATAAAACTTCCTCTGATTATAATTATTATATTTCTTATTATATCTCTTAACATATTTCATATTTAATATTGGAAACAATTAAATCAAAAGGTTTCCCAATAATCAAATTCATCAATTCCAAAATAACATTTCACTATAATCCAATTTTCCTTAAACACTATAATTTCAAAACCATGTTTTCTATAGATGAATATTGAGAAAAATAAAAACCTAATAGGTTTTATATTTTTTCCATAAATATTATAATTTTAACAAATATATACGTCCACTTGATAGAAAATCAAACCAATTTTTTTCACATAAATTAAATTAAGAAATCCTTACAATAGGTTTCATATCTTTATAATTTAATTCATCATCCATAAAAAATAATATAATAACTGAATACTATATATTTAATGTAAAATTATCTAGACATATACACTTTCTCTAAATCATAATGAATTAAAAATATAAAATCCTAAACAGAATATACGACAAATCATAACAAATAAACATTACTTTTATTTAATTTCTTCTAAAAGCCATTATAATTTGAAATAAAATATTAATCATTGAATATAAAGTTCTACTATATTCCAAAATTAATCCCATAATATAATGTTTTACTTATAAAAATATATTTTTTTTATTATTCCTTATAAATTACTTACAAAAACATCTTATACTCTAACTGATATAAAAAATTCAAATATAGTGTTTATTAAAAGAAATTTTTGGATGAAATCCTAGTAAAGGGATGGTAAAAAACATATTAAGTATAATTAATAATTATGTTCATATTTTTTTCATTAAAAAATTATATATTAACATGGGATAAACAAAAATCATCACATTTGAAAAATATAATAGAATGTGTAGTTCATAGTAATTTTTGATACATTGAAATAATTATATTAATGATTATATCATAAAAATATTAGATATATATATAAATAAAAAAGCACAATTTTGTTAAAAAAATACAATATTTCATCCTAATCAATGTAAATTTTCAATAGCATAATATTATATCCTTGTGTTCTATGATCTATTCTCAAGAACTATAGTTATCATGAAATAAAATATATTAATTCCCTAAAATGTTTTGGGGATTGTAATTTTATTCCAACCCATCAAGTCATATCATGTACACAAATATTATTACCATATAATAATGAATTAAATTCATGTTATTTTAATCATGTATGATTCAATAATTGGTATATCAATGGAAATAAAATGTGTAATATATAAACATAGTGAATCATATAGCGCAGAATGAAATATCAATATCCATTAATGTATAATGAAATAATTATTATGTGATAATATAAAATATATATAAAACTTGAATCTGTGAAAAATATTGAATTACATGTGGAATATGAAATGTAATCTAACAATCATAATTACGTTTGAAATAAATATTCATACCCTCGTTATATTATATTTTGTGAGATATAAAAAATTTGAGAAGAAGGATATGAAATAAAAAATTATATAATAAAGGGGGTGTTGGATCGATAGTATGATAGATATGATACTGATTATTGTATCAAACTATGATGAAGATACTCAATATACAAGATGGGTTGAATTATATACATTAAAAATCCTTAAGGATATTATGCATAAACAAAATTCACAAGACCTATATGCTCTAATAACATTCCTGATTCTGGAAATGTTATTCCAGAAACGAAACATAACAAAAGATTACAACAACTAAGATTATACCTTAATGTGTATATAATCCTATATAATCAAAGTACAAGTTTAAGGAAGTATAAGATAGTTATACATTAATTGACAACCAAAATTACAACTGAAAACAATATTTAAACACTACAAGTAACAAGTAGTAACTCTTTTAACCCAAAGAGAAGGGTATTCAACAACCCTCAATAATGGTCCCTTGATTTATACCTTCAATAAAGTATGTCTTACCCAAACCCATGTAAGACATCAATCGGAAGGTCGATATCTGTGTTCTGTCCCCGCGAGTCCTCCATTAGTAAAAAAATCGACACCTATGACTTCACAAATCGATGTCTCTGATTTCAAGGAAATCACACCCATACAAAAAAAATCTTCACGAATTAATGTTGGAACATGTTGTTCAAACTTTCTATATGAATCTTGAAAGTTTAAAAGAGCCTCTCTCTCTCTAGAAATCACTTCCACTGCATGTAAGAAAAAAATTGATTATCATGTTGTGAGCTCTTTCAAATGAGCTTCTATTTATAGGCATACCTCCAACTGTCGGATCCATCCTCCAATGGTCATATTTTTCCTTGAATTTCGGAGTGATCTGTTCGTGTTTCACTCAAACAACGGTTAGATTGTAACTGAATGCATGACATCATTTTATAACAAAAACATGTGTAAGAAAAAATATAGTTACATAACCAAAATCAAATATTCAGAATGTAAGAAAATAAAAGTTTAGAGTCTATGAAAAAACTCATTTGGTGTCTATAATACAAGGATTTTCAAATTCTGTTTTCTATGGAATTCAGATCCTGAACTCTATAGAATTATAGAGTCTGAATTTTAAGGAAAATAAGAATCTGGATTCACAAGAATTCGAAATATAAACATACAATGTTCATAGTTAGAGTTCATGAGAATTCAGAGTCATAACAAAGAATGTTCAGAGTCTAAATTCATTAGAATTCGTAGTCAGAACTCACAATGTTCAGAGTCTAAATTATCATGAATTCGGAGTCTGAAATCACAGATATCGGTGTCTGAATTTATTAGAATTCAGAGTTAGAACCCATAGATGTTTGCAGTTTGAATTCAAAGAACTCACAATCAGTAATCAGAAGAGTTTGGAGTCTGAATTCAAATAACTCTAAGCCAGAACTCAGAAGTTTTCAGAGAATGAATTTAGAGAACACGGAGTCAAAACTCAGAAGAGTTCGAAGTCTGAATTTAGAGAATTCGCAGTCTGAATTTAGAGTTTGAAAACAGATTTCACTTTATCTACGTATTATATTATTCCATGTTAATAGATATGAAACCGAATTTTACACTTTGACAAGATAATGAACAATTAGAAACATGGTAAGTATAATTTTCTTGGGGAAGGAAAATTTTTCTTAGAGAAGTAAAATACAGGGTACAATGAGATTTTCATTGAAATAAGATGTTTCTGATTTTCAAAACAATAAGGAATGATAGAGTCATATGGATACCTTATTAACTCAATAGTCTCCCCCAATTGTGAAGGAATGTAAAAGACATAAGTAAAACATTATTGACTCAACAATCTCCTCATTTTTGGAAATCACAAACAACCTTACGAAAATATAATATAAGGACTTGGATAATATTTTTCATGACCATAAAATAAAACTTATCTCCCTTATCATATGGTAAAATATGAATATGAATGAATCCCTATTAAGCTTTGGTTCACTATGGATCATATTAAAGATTTCTGGAATGTGATTTTTCATTATCTTGATTATGGAAATATCTGTAATGAAAACTCCCCCTTAGATAAAATCCCTCTAACTTAGGGACATTTCTTCTTTACTTAGTATTGTTTTTTCATTTCTCTCTCATTGTGATTTTCAAAAATAATTTGAGGGAATGGAAAATAAATTCTAGTACCTAAAATATTAGTCCAAAGCATCCAAACAAAAACGTGAAAAAAAATTCACTAAGATAGGAATAATTTGTACATGGAAATAATACAACAATTGATCAGATTTGATCTATTTTCCTTCCTTCTCATTGGGTGTCAATTTCGTCTCTATGTTTTTCAAATTTTTGAGTTCCTTGTACTCTTCCTCTAATTTCTTTATGAGTTGATCCTGATCGTTAGCATTCTTCTCTATGGACTTGATTCTTTGATACAAAGACTTAAGATCCTCTATCTGAGGCTTTAAGACTTATTCGTTCTTAACAAACTTTTCTTCAATCTCAATCCGAATATCTATTTCTCTCTTTCATCTTTGAGCAAAAAAATATTGCTTCCCATTTAGATCCTTTACCTCTGGAATCCGAGTATTCTTTTCAAAAGTTAGATTTTTCTCAAAGCTAGTTGTGATATCATTGATTCTATCAACTTCACTATCAAAATATTCCTTAACATCATCTTGAAACTCATCAATATCTCTCAAATCATCACCTATATTATTTGACCATCTATTCACATTCATACATGATTTGTTGTGGTCATAGTAGTTAATGATGTTGTTCTTGAAATCATTTTCATGATTTACATACTTATCCATCACCATGGTTACTGAATCTGATTATTGATTGAAGCTGTGTTAGAGCATCTGGCATCTCGAGTAAATGCTTGGAATCATCGGAATGGTGTCAAGTAGCTTCTTCAGTGATTGAATGATTAAATCAGGTCCTAGGGATTTTTATTCCGAATCTGAGATTTTTCTTGGTGAAGTATCTTTCTCAAGCTCAACAGTCATCCAGTTTGAAGATCCACCAGTTTCATTTTTCTTAGAAACTACTTTAGTAGGTGTATCCACAATCACTTGTTTCCCCATATAATTTCTTGCAATAGCTTCTTAATCCGGATACTCATGTTCACTATCATAAAGCTGAACAATTCTATCTTCATATGTCTTATCCCTCTCAGCTCCTTCCTCAGCATCATCAGGGTGAATGAAATGAGTATTATAACTTTATTCCTGAGATATCTTATTCACACCATCTACATCCTTTTCAACTAACCCAGGAGTAACAATATTTAAAAATCTGACATGAGTGGTCCAGATTGACAATTTCTCGGTTGCACATTCCTCTTCATGAAAGTCTTCAAAATTTTTTATGAGGTATTATGTGTCATATCTTCTTTCTTCTTCTTTCACTTCTTCCAAAACCTCATTTTCTTCTACAATCTTTTCATGTACTTTTTTCGGAGTGAGAAATTTCATCCATGGTGTCTAAGGTAAGGCCTCTACCAAGAAGTATTTTGATACAAGGATATTATCATATACTTTCTCAGTATCCCATAGAAGGGATTGAATAATCTTAGCCTCTGACATCTTCTTATTTTTCTTCTTTTACTTAGCTTGCTTTTCATGCTCATTAGTTATCTTTTCTTTTAATGCCTTGGCCTCAGCAGGATCCAATTCAAAATAGGGCTCCCATGATTTCATATTATTTTTGTCTTACCTCCATTTAGATAAAACCTCATCCAGATAATCGTTCTGCTTATTGGGCCTTGAAGGTATGTGTTGGGTTCCTTTAGCCTTTGGTATTTTACCTTCAACTACAACCTCTTTCAACTTCCTCTTATTTCCTCATTTTCTCGATGGATCATGAACATCTTGTTCCTTCAGAATAGCTTCATCCTCTTCCTATCATAATTCATATAATTCTCTGGAATCTATAGGGAAACCAATATCCATTCTCCTCAATGTATCATCACTTAATAACAATACTTTGCAATTCCTCATCTTGGAACTCCAAGGAATCTTGAAAGTCTCAAGGCACCAAACAATTAGCTTAGAGAGGATGGATGGATACATGATTATCTTGATCTCTCATGTTCCAATTATTAATATTCTCAATCGTAATGAGAATATGTTTCATCATATATATATTCCTCAGATTCACCAGATAATCTAGGATTTACATGTCACTTTTCTTCAAGGTTTTCTTATCACCTTTTCTCAGAATGATGAAACATTGAACTTATAATTCAAGGACCCGATTATTTGTAGAAAAATGAGAAATCATCAGAGTCTTGACATTTGTAAAACTGAGATAGTCCATAACATTCACCTTGAAAAAACTTCCTTGAACATCTGGAAACACATGGGAACAGAATACAGCTTCCCCTTCATAAGACAACCCCACCAAGCTAGCATCTTTGGTGTACGAAATGGAAGTAGTTTTTCCATAGATTTTGAAAGAAAATTTACTCATCATTTATTCTTTGAAAAAACTAGAAGATTCATAAAATTTCACAAGAAGATCTGTAAATACTACATATTGATCTCCTGGCTTTGATATGAAAATTCTTTCCCATCCATTCAACCTGATGTTCTTGGATTTAAAGGAATCATACTTGGAATAGAAATTCGGATGCACCAACCTCTCTCTATAAATCTGCCACTCTGAAATAGACTAGATTGTTTACATCTCTTGATAAGTAATATCAACAGACATTCGCATTTGAGAATTATTTGAGAGGTTCAGAACGTGCATTAGAAAGGGGGGCAGAGCTTCGGCACACAACGGTTATAAATTCGATGTGGTACCACCTTCGGGGGGGGGGGGGTCTATTGTATAGGTGTTTGATACGACGATTGAACACCCAAAGACAATCCAATGGTTAAAAAATATTTTGATTATATCTGACAGTTGAAATGATAGATGAAAGGAAAATTTGGTAGGATCTTATCTTTTGAGGGATTAAAAGGAAAACATTTAGATTTAAGAAAACTAGAATCCATAAAATTTAAAACAATCTAGAAAATACCAACATGTAAATGATGATTCCGAAAACATAAGAAAGAAAACATACATTTCATATTGCCAGGAAGATTATTTGTAGTATGGAAATATTTTTTAATGAAGAAATTTAGTTTCAAAAATTTTTTATTATGAAAAAAAATTGAAAAAAAATATATTACAAAAATTTTCATTACGAAAATTTTGATTACGTAAATTATTAGTAAGGAAATCATTATTACGAAAAATTGAATTAAGAAAATTTTGAGTATAAAAATATTAAACTACATAAATTTTCATTACCAAGGATTTGAAAAATCTAGCTACGAATGATTTGAAAAAATCTATTAAGAAATACTTGAAAAATATCATTACGAAAAACATGAACAAATTCATTACAAAAAAACGTGAAAAAATTCATTACAAAAAACATGTAAAACAACATTACAAAAAATTAAATAAAACTAAAAAGAAAAAGCACCCCTCCCTATGAAAAGGAATTAATTACAGTATGTACATTGGTTGAACAGAATGATAACAAAGTGTATTACCTTATGTTTATCATTCAAAACATTTGTTTAATGTATATAAATCTATCGGAGGGTAATGATTTTGTGAAAATATTAGCATGTTGATCTTTTCATCCGATAAATTGAAGAATAATATCTTCTTTTTGTGTGTGATTTCTAAGTAAGTGATTCCTAATATCTATCTGTTTTTCCTGAACATGATGTCCATAGTTTTTACTTAGGAAAACTTCACTAGTATTGTAAAACAAAATTTTTGTTTTGGTAAAACTCATATCATAGTCTGTGAGTATTTTTTGCATCCACAATACTTGAGCACAATAGATTCCAGCTTCTACATATTTAGCTTTAGAAGTTGAATGTGCTACTAAGTGTTGCTTATTGAAGACCAAGAAAATAATTAATATTCTATGAAATGAAAAGTCCCAAATGTACTCTTTCTATCAATTCAACATCCACCAATATCAGCATCTGAAAAACTTTTCAAAACAAAATCACTTCCAGATGTATCGTAGAGTCCTAAATCCATGGTTCCCTTTAAGTAGTGATTTTTTTAAAACCTTTAAATGAGATTCCATAGGATTGGATTGATATCTTTCACATAAGCATAATGAAAACATTATCTCTGGATGACTACCTATCATGTAAAGTAAACATCCTATCACACCTTAAAATATGTTTGATCTACTCGTTTCCCAGCATTATCAAGATCAAGTGTATTAAAGCTACCAATAAGAGTACTTATACTCTTAGTGTTTTTATATCAATAATTTTTAAGAATATCATTAATATATTTATTTTGGGATATATAGATTCCTTCTAGTGTTACAGAAATTTGAAAATGAAGGAAAAAATGTTAAATCACCCATCATACTTATTTCGAACTAAGATTTCCTTAGATCCACAAAGGAATCAGTTAATGAATGATGAGTTCAACCAAATATAATGTCATCAACATAAATTTGAACAATTAATTTTTTTTCTTATCATTATTTATAGAAAGGGTAGGATCTGCATTTCCCTTATTGTTATTATTTTGAAGAAAACATCTTATAATACTATCATACCATGCTTGATGGGATTTCTTATTTCCAAACAAAGCTTTGGTATGTTCATAAAAATGTTCAGGAAGTTCTGTATCTTGAAAAACAGGAGGTAGGTCAACAAAAACTTCTTCTTGAACACAACCAATATGGAAAATACATTTCAAATCCATTTGAAAAAGTTTGAAATTGAAGAATGCTCCAAAGGCACATAAAATAAAAATAGATTCATGTTTAGCTACTGGAGAATATTTTTCTTCATAGTCTATTCCTTCCTATTGATTATAGCCTCTATAAACAAATATATATTTATTTCTAACAATGATTCCATTTTCATCACACTTATTTCTGAAGACCCAATTTACTTCAATAATAGAATTTTCCTTAGCTATTTCAACCAAGGTCCAGACATCATTCCTTTCTAATTAATTTAGTTAATCTTTCATAGCTTTTATCCATTCATCATCACCTAAATATTCATCGGTGCGTTTTGGTGCTAATTGAGAATGTAATGCAAGACATTCTACTTAAATCCTTTAGAAACTTATAATACTTATAGGTTGATTCACATTACCAATGATATTATCACTCAGATGATTCTTAAGAAACAACTGATTTGGGTTTTGTAAAACCTGTTCATCAACATAGGGTATAAAATCTTCTGGGGTCAATGCTTCAGATTCATCTTCATGAACATTTTCCTTATTAGAAGGATTTTCTAACAAGGGTTGATAATCCGTTTTGGAAAACACATCTGAAGATATAGGTTGGGGTTTTTTGAAAGATAAAGGATCTGTTTCATCTAAATTAACATGTATTGTTTCTCCAATAGTACAAGTGTTTTTATTAACAAATCTATAGGCATTAGACGTTTTGTATTAGCATTAGAAGATTCGTTCATCATATTTTGGTCTGAATATGGGTATGTTTTATTTAGTATTCAAAATGAATGCCTTGAAAACAAAAACCGTGAAGCACGAAATTATAGGTTTTCTACCATTCCATAAATAATAAGTAGTTTCGATAGAAAATGGTATTATCAATACACGATTTATAGTATAACAAGAATTACTTAAAGCTTCAGCCCAAAATTATGATTTTCAACAGAATACTCACTCAACAAGATTCTTGTTATCTCTTTAAGAATTCTATTTATTCATTAAATGACACCATTTTGATGAGGTGTTCTAGGTACTGAGTAGTTATGAGTAAAGCCCTTTTTACTACAAAATGTTTCAAAATCAGAATATTTAAATTCTCATCCATAATCACTGTGAATAGTTATCAAAAGAAGGTTTTTCTCATTATTGACTTGGGTAATAAAACTTATGAAATAAGAAAAAGCATTAAATATCATTTTTAGAAAATAGACCCACATAAATCTTGTGAAATAATCAACTAAGAAAAATATATAATATTTTCCTCTAATTCATCTAGTTTGAGTTGGACCAAAAATATTCGTATGCACAAACTATAATACATCAGTTTATGATACATCATCGATTTATTTAATGCTTTATTTATGTATCTTTCCATATTGACAAGGATCACAAACATTTGAATAATCAAATCTAAGCTATGATATATCCTTATCTAGTCCTATTTTACAGAGTTTACATAGGTTCCTAAGGTTACAGTGACCAATCCTTCTAGGACAAAACCAAGAATGATCATCAAATTCACTAAGGCAAGGTAGATAATAGCTTCAAAAGTCCGCTAGTTTTAGTGTGTAAACATTCGATTGCCTATTGTTAGAAAGAATAAAATCTTCCTTGGAATTGTGTACTAATAACATTTCTTTCCTATAATTCACAAAGGAAAACTTCATCACATAATTGAGTTATGCTAATGAGGATGTGCTTAAGACCCTTAACAAAAAAAACATTTGAAATCAATGTTTTTCCAAGAAGAATGATGTTACATATACCAATAATTTCTCACTTAGCATTATCTCGAAAAGATACTTTTCCTCCATTCGTCTTGATAATATTTTCAATGAAGATTTTGTTACCAAACATATGTCGGGAACATCCACTATCCATGTACCAAGCATTGTTGTCGGTACCTTATTTATTTTCCTAAAAATAAGAAATTTAGACATTCATAATACAAACTTTCTTGGATTCAAAATTGTTAGACAAAATTTTTTTTGAGTATCCACAGTTGTTTAGAGAAATATGCTTTATGAAACCAAAGATCTTGAACATTATTCAATGAAATTTTTTTCTTCCAATCCCCACCACTTTGAAATTTAGTACACAAAGGGGATCTGGAAGGAATGAATTAGATGTTTTTGAAAATAGGTTTTCAGTGAGTATAACCTACTACAGTGGTATTTCCATGATATTTGATTTAAGAATACATCTTGTCAAAATTTTCCTTACCAGAAGTAACGTTTTCAAGATGATTCTTAAGAGAATATATTTCGGATTTCAGTCTGATGACTAAATTCCTATTCTCAGGAATTATCCCCTTAGTGTCAGATTATTCCTCAAAAACATTTAATTTTAAAATATCATTCTTAAGATCTATAGAAAGATTTTCCTTTTCATAATTTACATCCTAAAATTAATTATAATGTTTTTCTAAATTCTCATCCTTATTTTTAAGATCTCTAGGGAGGTCTAAAATCTCTTTTGTAATAACTTCTTATCTAATATTTTCCTGGTCCCATTTCATAGAAATTTTAGACTTTTTTTCCTTTAAAAACTTGGAAAATATATATACTTCTTAATATGATGGGTTTTCTTCATTATATGAAGTTGAAGTAACTTCTTTATATGTAATATATTTATAATAGTGATTTTTATCAAGAGATAGATTTGTTTAAGCCTCGGTAGAGCATACCATGGCTATAAAACATATATTAAGGAAATAAGTAGTAGTAATGAATCCAATATTTTTCTGTGCTGATGATTAATATTCATAAGATTCAGTTCTCGAAGACTCTCCATAGCTAGAACTCCAAGTATCATTTTCATTAAGACTTTTCATGTGCTTTGAGTGATATAACTTTATCTTGTTTCCTTTTGAATTCCTTTCCATGTTTTCCTTCTTTTTCAATATAGTGAAATCAGTTCTGATATGACATGTTGTTCTACATTCATAACAAGTAACATCCCCATAATTATTTTACTTGTAGTCTCTCTTCTTGAATTTATTCTGATAGTTATTTTGAGCAACTATCTTGTTCATTCTCTAAGAATGATTAGCGAATTCATTCTCAGACTTTTCTATATCACTAGATTCTGACTAAAGAGTAACTTTCATTGACATTGATCTAGTAACACTTTCTGGAGTCTTGGGTTTCATATGTTTAGAAGTACCGGTAAAAGCAACTCCTCCATTCCCTTTATTCTTTTTAAGATTATCAAAATCTCCATTCATTCCAGTCTCACGCTGAAGAAGATTTCCAAACAACTCATCTATGGAAATCTGGGTAACTTTCCTGTTCTCATCATTTGCTATCCTCAAGGACTCCAACTCATTTGGAATGATATCAATGGTCTTATATACAATATCATCATCATACAAAACATTTTCCACCATATACTATAAACTATTGACAATATCCATAAACCATTGATGAACATTGCTTATTTGTTCTCCATAAAGAAAGTTAAATCCATGGTAGACAGCTCTAATCCAAGCTCGTGTTCTCTCTATAACATTAGAAGTACCAAAATGTGTAACTTCAAGTTTCTTATAGTTAATGTTTGCATCTTCACATAAGGATATTTGACTATAGATGTTCCTAGTCCTGGAACATAGAAATGTATTTATAACTATGAAATTTTATTGATATTCTGATTTCTCCTGATTAGTAAAATTTCTTAATTCTTTATCCGGAATATTTTAGTCCCCTATCAGCATTAGGTAGTTATCAACTCCTGTGTTTATAACGGAAGTCTTAATCCTTTCTCTCCAGTTCTCATAATCATGTACATAAAAAATAGGAGGTCTGGTAGGATTTAGATTGTTGATAGAACCAACATTTAAACCTGTACACTTATGAAAAATCATGCCACACAAACTTGTTAGTTATAAAAGTTTATAATCAAGGAAAATATTCCTCAGCATGAATAAAATAGAACTAGAGTATCTAAATATGAATCTGAAGTTTATGGATTCGAAAATATGATTCCAAAAAATGTGAAGATGAATATTTACTTGCTAAATATAATCGTGAGATTAATTCAGATTGAACGAAAACTCTGAAGCCAATTGTTTGATTGGTTCAGGGTACAAGGTCACCATCTCTATTACCAATTGTTGGATCGATAGTATGATAGATATGATACTGAGGTTAGTATAAAAATATCATGTACATACTCAATATAAAATGGGGGTTAATTGTATACATTAAAAATACTTAATGAAATTATTCCTAAACAAAATTCACAAATCATCTATGCTCTAATAACTTGATTGATTCTGAAAAAGTGATTTTGGAAATGAAACATAAAAAATTATTACAACAACTAAGATTATACCTTAAATCATATAGAATACTATATAATCAGATTACAAGTATAGTGAATTATAATATATTTATTCTTTCCTTAAAAACCATAATTTTAGTAGAAAACAGAATTCAAACACTACAAGTTACAAGTAGTAAATATTTTAACCCATAGAGAAGGGTATCCAACAACCCTGGATAAAGGTCCCTTGATTTATACATTCAGAAATGTCTGTCTTACATAATCCTATGTAAGCCATCAATCCATAGGTTTGTATCTGTCATGTTGTCCCCACAAGCCCTCGATTTTTAAAAAAATCATCTTCTCTGACTTCACAACCCGACGTCTCTGATTTGAATGAAATCACACCTCTGCACAAAGCATACCTACACGTAGCAAAGTTTTAACAAGCCATTCAAACGTTCTGAATGAAGCCTGAGAGTTTATAAGAGCCTCTCTCTCTAGAAATCACTTCAACATCATGTAAGAAAATGATTGATCAACTTGTTGTGAGATCCTTCAAATGTGCTCCTATTTATAGGCATAGCTCCAATTGTCGGCTCCCCTCTAAAATGGTCATATTTTTCCTTGAATTTCGGAAGGAATTGTATACGTGTCACTCAAACAATGTTTAGATAGTAACTGAATGCACGAAATCATTTTATAAAAAAACAAATGTAAGCAAAAATATTATTACATAACCAAAATCAAATATTATAAATGTATGCAAATAAAAGTTTTGATTATAACAAAAAACACATTCGGTTTCTATAATACAAGGATATTCAGATCTTGTTCTCTATGGAATACGGAACCTGGACTCTATAGAATTCATGGAGTCTGAATTTCAAGTAAATTCTTAATCCAGATTCACAAGAATTCAAAACATGAACTTATGAAGTTTGGAGTCAGAGATTATGAGAATTCGGAGTAAGAAATGGAAAAGTTATGAGTCTAAATTCATAAAATTTCGAGGTCAGAACTAACAATGATCAGAGTATAAATTCGTTATAATTCGGAGTCAGAACTCACAAAGTCCAATGTCTGAATTTATTAGAATTTAGAGTTAGAACCCATAAGAGTTCAGTGTCTGAATTCAGAGAACTTGGAGTCAATAATCATAATGGTTTAGAATCTGAATTCAGTGAACTCAGACTCAGGACTCAGAAGTGTTCGGAGTTAGAATTCAATGATCTCGGAGTCAAAACTAAGAAGTGGTCAGAGTCTAAATTCAGAGAACTCATAGTCTGAATTCGAAGTCTGAAAATAGAATGCTCTTTATCTACGTATTATATGATTCTGAGGCTTTAGATATGAAACATAATTTTAAAAATAGACAAGATAATGAACAATGAAAAATGTGGTAAGGATAAATTTCCTTGTGGAATGAAAATTTTCTTTAGAGAATTTAAACACAAGTTACAATGCGGTTTTCCTGGAAATAAGGTTTTTGTGATTTTCAAAACAAGAAGGAATGATATACTCATAAGGATACCTTATTGACTCAACAATCTTCCCCATGTATGAAGGAATGAAAAAAGTCATAAGGAAAACCTTATTGATTCAACAGGGGAAATGGAATAATATTTGTTCATCCGATGAAAAATATAACTCATAAAATATTATAAATGTTTAAATAAATTTTATGTAAAAATAAGAAAGATATATAAGTGTTTTTGAATAATCCTCCAAATATTATTGTTTAATTTTAAATACAAAATAATATTTCTGAGTGTAATAGTTATCTATAATAATATATAGGAACATATATAATATAATGAATAAGGTAATTTTTAAGGAATATGTATTTCATACATCAAGAATAATATCAAATAAAAAGAGATATAATTAGAATGAGAGATGTTTTTTTACGTATATGGTATTGAATAATGTAGGAACCAGCAAAAGAGAGAACAAGATGATGAAAAATATGACATTATCTTAATATTTATATCAAGTGGGATAATTTAATAGTATAAAATATTGATATATGTGTAACTCTCTGAACCTAGTTACCCAGAGTGGGTGAATTATTTTAATACATTGGAATGATTACAACGAATCATGTCTCGAAGGACTGATCGGTTTAGTAGTCCTAGAAAATAGAATACATACATGAATGTTACATTAAAAATTATAACAAAAAAATATAAATAATCCTTTATAAATTCCATTATTCCCTTGGCTTAAACCTACATATAAATCAAAATACACTTCATAGAATCCTTGGAAAATTAAAACATTGAAAGGGGTGAGCTCAGATGCTCAGTAAAGTTAACAATAAAAAAACATTAATAAATAAGCATTAACATTTAAGGCAATGTATAACTAAAACAAAAGAATATTAAACTCCAATTTCAGCATAATATGGAAAAAATAAAATGAAATAATGCCATTTACTTATTGACATATATATTCAACTAGTCGAATAATCACATACAATATCAATAACCACTTTCATAATGATGGAATGCATAATTCCAGACTATCATAACAACATAGCCAAGGAATTGTGCCAAGACTACAAATAAGATTTTGTCAAGGGATCGTGCCAAGACACTAGTTTGTCTCAAGAGACCTACCGATGCAATTTTTTAGAAGATACTTACGTTTAAATTTGCTCAAATATACTCCAGTGTTTTTCTGAAAACATTATGCAAGCTTCTAAAAACAAAATAACTAATTCTGAGACTGCTCGACTAATTACAGGCCATGATGGTTCCACGCACAATCCCTTCCTATCTACCCCAATCGAGAGTCAGGTTTTATGAAAACATTTTTAAGCGTGTGTTAAATATGTATACATTCGCAGTGGATTCTCATATATTTGAGAGAAATATCTCTTTCTTTTTTTAAAATCAATTAAAATCACATTATTATAAAATAAAACTTTCATTTTTAAAATATCATTATAAGAGTGTAAGGGAATATTAAAAGGTGTAATAAAGGTGGAGAATTACCGTACCTACCTTATAAGTTAAAAAACATCCTTACCTTAGTTTTGTCGAAAAGGTCAAAAAGTAACCTGTTTGGAAAATGATGGAATGATTCCTTTCAAAAACGTATAAGGTCAAATAAGGATATAAATTACTTTAACCCATTGTCTATTAAATAGTAAAAATGTTTTTAAATACATTTTTAAGAAACATGGATGTGGATTATAAAGATGTCCAAGTAGATAATTACGTATAAACAACCTTGGCTAATGAAGAGATTGTGAAATAAACCCTTACCAGTTTGGTGACTTACGAAACATACACCCCATGATAGAGGTATCATACAATGAATATGTAAATAAAAATAAATTAAAGTGTATTACATAAATAATACAATTTATGGGCAGTACATACTCCACAAAAAAGGTAATAGTGGCAATATGGCATTAATCTCACTGAAATAAAGAGTGAGATGAAAACCCCTTACCTTGCACTTTCCTTTAGTTGAGGATATTTTTAGCCTCATGTATGAATACTATAGTATGTTATTAAATGACACCAAACCCATATTAATATTAATTATATCATAAATTATTCCTTTATTACTTTATATGACCCATTTAATAATAATTTCCTTGTTATATAAATATTTCGGGTAATAATCGCTTTCTTTATCCAACGTGTTTTAACTTGTTACTATTGATTGTATCACTTAGATGATGATTTAAATACATACAGAATATAAAACCGGATTTTTTTTATCATATATATATAGAATATAAAAATTTATAACAGACGTATATATTAAATGGATAACACTGTTTATGGAGACGGCAGTCCGTACGTACGCATAAACGATGTTTCCGTTTTAATATAATATTGAATGGAAGTAAGTGAATAAGATATATGTAAGTAAATAAATAAATATATATATATATATAAATATATATATCTCCAGTAGCATTCTTATGTCATATATTACATACTAATTAGTAATATATATTTTTATAATCGTCGATGAATGGTGAACTTGGAAATTAATCTCATCGCGTCGTGGAGACGGTAATCTGTACGTACACATGAGTGAAAATATCATTCTTTTGATGTTAATATAATATGAAATTGGATGGTATATAATAGATACGTAATCCTTATCATGTTATATTTATCAAATACACATCATTATTATACTCATCCAAATAATAATGTATTGAATATCAATTACACCATGACGTGGAGACGATAAGCCGTAGGTATGCACGTATGGTGACCTGTTATTCAACGGGTGGATAGAATAAAGAATATGGTCATAAAATAATTATAATAACATCATGGTATATAGAATATTCTGTAGTTATTATTTTATAATGGAAAAAACATAGAAAAAGGAAGTGGAAGAAGAAAGAAACTTTAAAGAGGGTGGTGAAAACAATACATCTTCTTCGGGTTCTTCCTTATGATTTGATCAAAAGGGCTCTTTAGGTTGGATTTTTGGTCAAAATATGGCCTCTAGGTTGAAGGAAGTATAGTTTATAGGGTATCTGGGATGGATTTTTCCGTTCCAAATGGTTTATAAGGTGTGTATTAGAGAGAAGGTAAAGTTCCTTTTTATAAGAGGGGTGAGGGGCACCTTAGGAAAAACATCAAATATTATTTTATAATAAATTCATTTTTATTTTATAATGGCTCCAAAGTTGATTATTTAAAGTCTACAGTGGGGATATGTCGAAAAAAACTCAATCAATAGGTTTTATACATGTTTAGGATACAATTTTAACCTTATCATTTAGATTTAACTCTAAGTTAAATAATTTAACTTTTACTGGGTCTTCTTATATTCTTACACTATACGATTAATAAACATACTAAATAATGCTAATTAAACCCATATTGGTTCATTATTGACATATATATTAGTATATAAGTATTTTGGGTGAACATTAGTTTTTTAGGACAATTATATCAATTAATAATATAATATTTGTTTTAAAAACTATTTTATGTCAATTTTGACAATATTTGGTATTAGTTTTTAGTTAAAATAATAACAATAAGATTACTTCAAAAAAACATTTAATCTATCATAACATGTCAAATTCACATAGAAAATTCTTGTATGTCAATAAAACATTGAAATTATATTTATTATAATATTTATAATACAATTCATTTGATTCTTTAATGAATATGGTAATTATTGCATCATCATTGTGTCATAAATAAATTTATTTATTTAATGTCTAAAAATTATAAATAAAATACCATGATGTAGGAAGTATTTTTATCTTGTTAATTAATATTTCAAATCGAATTTATTTTCTATAAAACCCTATATTAAAATTTTTTAGTCATTATGAATTTATTTTAATTCTTTTAACTCTTCTTTCAATTAAATAATAATAAATGTCCTAATCTAATCCTAGTGGACCTAAATGATAATATTTTATTCCTAAGGTTTTTTTGGTCTACATAAACTTTTCCAATAGAATTAGGACCTGTGTGAGGGTAATATTAATATCATTTGTACCCTTAATTACCATATTTACTTTTAACCGCAGTAAATGATTGTAAAAAGTTACTATTGACCAAAAACTATTTTCATCTCATTGAACCACATTTTACTCCATGATTTTAACTTTGTCTCTGGGATTTTTAAAATTAGACTCATAGAAGTGGTAAAATCAATTTTTATACGAATTTTAAAATTCTCATATGCAGTGGTTAAAAGAGTGTGAAAAGTTCAACAAAATTTTTATATATCTAAAATTATTATAAACTGACTCAAATGAATTAAATTGATCTTTTATAAGTATTATGTTTCTATTTTGAAATAAATTAATTTAAATAAAACAAATAATTATTTAAATAAAAATTATCGGTTTTAACCAATAACTCAGTGTTTTTCACTATTCATCAAAATTTGATGTTTCTCAGAAAAATACCAAAAATTTGGCCTAAGCTATATTTTATATTATGAAATCAAAAATTCTGTCTATTTTACCAAATTAAAAACATATATGTTGCATTAATTAATTTTAATTAATTCTTGTTGTCAAAACAAATAGCGTGTTTTTAAAAAATAATAACTATCAAAAGATTGGCACTTACTTATATATATTTTAAATGTGAAATAATGTCCAATGACCAACATTGTGTAAAATGGTAAAAATATATTCTAAATATACGTTAAAACCACTAAAATTCATAATTTATCACTAATAATTATATCGATTAAAAAATTTGTTTTTTATTAAAATTTAGTAATTTTCAGTATTCTTCAAAATATGAAAGTTATCCGAAAAGTACTAAAATATCACCCTAAGAAAATTTTGATATTCTGATTCCAATAAAAAAGTTCATTTTGAAAGATAAAAATTATAAAATTTCAAAAATTGGTTATTACTATTCTTAATGGCTAGTATGATTCGGTGTGGTGTGTTAGAACTCGAAGTAGCGTATAACACACGCTATTGTACTATTCAAAGAGAAGCATACCATGAATGAATGGGGTGTTACACTCTACACTGCTTCAATAAATTACGTCCTCGCAATTTATGCTCCGTATTGGAAACATGGGGTTGACATTTGAAAATATCATAGTTGAAATCCCACATCGAAAAATGGATTAATGGGGCCTCTATTTAAAATAATGATTGGTAAGTATGAAGGTTACTGAAAATAACACATACTAGGGTTCCATGTAGAAAAATATGGATATGGAAGAGAAATCTAACCATCAATATCTGATGGAGAGTGGTAGCAAACATGGCTAGGAAAAGGCCAACAATCCCAAATCCATAAATTTATGATGATCTAATGTACCATCTAGGAAAAGAATTTTGTTCTATGTTCCTTTTTTTAATGTTGATGAATTTATTTATGAGATTGGATAAGATCATAAGGAGATATAAGTACTTTATAATTAGAGTTTTATCCATTAATAAATTTCTACCACAAACTCATCTTTCACCCTAAAACATAATACAACTCAAAAATACTCTATCTATCCTAATCATATAGGTTCAAAATATAATGAATTTATACTCACATATCTGACCCTTAAAAAATACATAATACCATCTAGGAAATTCACGTAGCCCAGTGGTAGGCGATAAATCCAAATTTCACTATGGTTGAGTGTTTGATTCCCACAGCATTGTCTGACGCGACGGGTCGTCACATGGTCTGCATGTTTTCCTTTTATAAAAATCAAAAAATAACCTTTCAAAAATAATCCATTAAAACTATTTGAATTATCCAAAATACTTCTTTAAAATCTCAATTCAAAATTTATATAAAAGGTAAACATAATGTAGATCATTTTTACCACATAATAGAATTTGAATACCTTCCTCATGTATTCTTTTAAAACACTGAAACATCCTGAATTACCATAAAACCTTATTTATTACATTCATGTTCCCTTATTCCTTATAGAATATTTTATATACTTCATCCATCCAAAAAGGTTGTAAACTCCAACAGTGATGGAATTTAAAAATCTTTAATCAGTTTCAAGGAAGACAAGAATATCCAATATAATTTACCCAAATCAACCATATCTTATTCCAAAATTAGTACCTCAATATTAGGACCATATTAAGGTTTATCTTTCCATCAACCATATAATTTCCAAAAATTATAACTCACTGTGGAGTCACTTTTCTTAGTACCATAAAATCTGGAATCCTCAATGAAATAGTACTGCCGTACAATCCTTATTTATTTCCAGTACATCGTTGACATAACACTTCAATGACATAATTCCAAAATAACCACATAAGAAAAATAGTCATTTCACTTCATCTGTGGTAGTATCATAACTTGATTATTATCTAATATCATCATTTCGGGAATTATCTGATGATTTGAACACTGGTTTGTGTTGTGTCCCAAATTCTTATAGATGAAGCATTGTACATTTGATACCTTTTTCTTACCCTTACAGTCAAGTACTTGGTGTCCTTTTTCTACACACGTATAACAAACTCCCATTCCCTTCAGGCATATTCCAGGGTGTTTCTTCCCACATTTATCACATATGGGAAAATTCTTCTTTTTCCTATTCCCTTTATCCATCTTTCTCTCTTCCATCCTTTTATTCTCTTGCTTCCCTTCAAAGCCATAGGAATCATGGAATTCTTTAATTATATTATTAACAAATGATACTATTTCTTCATATGTTGAGGAAACATGAGAGACTATTTCCCTTCTAAATGTTGACTTCATACCATGGAATATATGATCCTTCTTACTCTTCTTATCATATGTATTGCTGGAGTTCACATTCCTTCTATTGGGTGCCATTTCTATACAATGGCATACACTAGGTCAGTTTATGAATTGCAATGAATAATTCCAAACTTGTAAAATACCTAACGCAAATTGAACAATTTATTGATATAATCCATAATAATAAAATGTTTTTTTTAGTAAGTGTGTACCTATAATCCCTTCATTATGGTTTGTAATGAAAATGAGAATTATCCTAAGCATATCCCCCGGGAGTGTCGTTACCAAGAGTGCAGCAAGGTTTGTTTTCATGCACCAGTTCCCGTTCGAGTCTAACTCAAAGCGATGTTTTTATGATTTACCCCTAGTTATATTTGTGCCAGATCCGCCTCTACCTGCTCATATCCAGATAGGGATGTATTGCTCAGAAAACTCACAAAATCTCTATAATACCAAAATTCTAGGAATTTATTCTATACTAATCCTCAATATCTATCTTAGTGGTGTGTTCTCAAATCAGAGTTTATCTAAATCTAGTTTCCAAAGATATTTCTAAACTTTCTGAGATACTAACTGAAACGCCCCGACCCCAGTTACCCAGAGTTGGTTCATTATTTTAATACATTGGCATTATTACAAGGAATCAAGTCCCGAAGGACCGATCAATTTATCAGTCATGGAAAATAGATTACATACATTAATGTAACATTAAACTTTATAACAAAACAACATAAATAATCCTTTATGAACACCATTATTCCCTTGGATTAAACATGCATATCAATCACAATACACTTCTTGGAATCCTGGGGGAAATAAAACATAGAATGGAGTGAGCTCCGATGCTCAGTAAGGATAACAATATATCAAAAACATTCATAAATAAGCATAAACACTTAAGGAAATGTATAACTAAAATAAAAGCCTTTTAAACTTGATCTTCAGCATAATATGGAAAAGATAAAATGAAATAATTCCATTTAATTATCCACAAGGATATTCTACTAGTCTAATAATCACATGCAATATCAATTGTCACGACCCGCCTTCAGTAAATGGAGGGAAGAGTCAGCACATTTCCAGGCCCTTCCTTCTTTATGTTGAAGGATAGATAATGACCCCTGAAACCCGCCTTAAATAGGTCCCTAAGTGGTGTCCAGCGCCAAGGGTATAGAATCACACACTAAATGGAAGGCATTTCCCTTTTTATTTTAATTGGATCGGGAGATAAGATAGAAAATCCAACAACACCAAGACTGAAAGTAAAAAAAGTAAAGATAGGAACCATCCCCAATGCATGTTACAAAAGTAAAATCCACAATGTATGGGAGACTACAAGGCAATGTACCAAAAGAAAGAAAAACAGCAACTGCAATGATATGTCACAAGGTCTGAGCTAGTCCAGCCCAGCATGATCACTGAAGTCCTCCTGGAAACCTAAAAGCAATTTTATATACGTAGGGTGAGCATACAAGTATACTCATGAGGGGTAAACCTAAAGCTCTCGTGCACAAGTGGGGAGGCATACTAATGCCCTGTGAGAAAAGAGATAACCAAGAACCAAACAATGAAACTAACCCCCCAAGCCTCACCAAGGCACGCTCCCCAAATAACACAAGTCAAGTAAAGTATAGTAATAACACATCGATGTTTGGGTACCCCACGCCACATTCCCACTGGTTATTGAAGACATCCTACGCATCAGACCAATCTCGCCATTCTCATCGCAGTCCCACTGCCTCACCCCGCCCGCACACATCTGGGCCACATCCTCACCATGTCCCACTGCCAAACCCTGGCCGCAGACAAATGGGCCACAACTATCACACGTAACCATGCCTGAAAACACCTAGGCCAGAACAACCACTACCACACCCGAAGACACCTGGGCTAGAAGATTTACTGCCCCACCTGAAGACACATGGGCCTCATCCTGAAGACACATGGTAAACCACCTTCCCACACACACCTGGGCCAACCACCACACTACCCTGCCTAATGAATCGTGGGATAATAATGGACCTCCATCCATCACAGCCTGCTCAAATATTGATGGGCTAACCAGGAAAGGGAGCAGAAAGGAACTAATAACCATCCACCAATATAAGTGTTGGAAGAAACACCCTCCCCCATGAAATGGGGGTGTTCAGCACTAAGTGCTCAACTTGGGTGGGGCGCGAACAAGAAACACAAAACTACATGTATATGTTTAGATAACAAACACTCACCCAAATCTAATTTTTTCTTCAGCCAGCCTAAAGAATACAATCAGTACCCATGACCATGTCACAACTCACACCAAACCAAATCCCATTTGTCCAATTCTTATTTCCAAGATCGGTAATAATGTATAAATAAGTTTATGCACCTACATAGGCAACTACCAAGCATAAGAACAAACCAAGGGAAGAGTATAGTCAAACACCAACTTAAACATTCACACCTGGTTCTATTATAAAGTCACAACAACAAAGGGATAAGTGAGATCCCTCAAAGTATTTGAACCAATGGAAAACCCAAGATACAACCCCATGTTTCCAAAATCCAAGAGCCTACGGTTCCTCAGCAACAGAGGATTCCACCACAATTCGTGATATAACCAAGGTAACCACCCGACCTTAAATTCACAACCACTAGAAGCATAAAAAGAGGGAATCGCATCCCCACCCACATCACTAAACAATCGGCCCGTGAAAGAAAACAACCCAACCACCACTACCAAAACAAAGCAGGACCATGCTGGTATTTTCATATTTAAAGGATTTAACACACTCCATGATTTCAACTTCTCTATGCTTCAATCGGTGTTTTCACAGAAAGGATTGATCCTAGTGCTTTCAATTTATTTAGAAGGATATACATAATTAACCAAATTTCTTTAAACATCAATAGTTTACAAACACAATACAATCCATTTAAACATCACTACAGGTAAGGGTTCGTTACTGCACAGAGAAAGACCACCAATGAAAAAGATTTTTAGTAGGTGTAAGCCTGCACAATTCAGAAATCATTAATCATGGAAGATCATAAAACAAAGTAGCATCATTGATCACACCCCTCCTCCTTCATTCATAATAAATTCCATTCATCATCTTCATTTTGGATTGGTTCATCCAATTTTATAGAATCAAAATCATGAGCACCCCGCATGATACACAAAAGGGAGAGATGAATGAGAAATTTCCTACTTGATTGATCGACGATCGAAGTTTATCTTCACGTGCCAGGAATAGAAGATGTGTGATTTGAAGGGGTGAGGCCTCGGGAAATCAAGGATGAAAAGATGAATTGATGGGAGGGAAATCGAGAAAAAGAAACCCAGTGAGAACCCTTTAGTTTATAAGGGTTGGGGACTGTTGAGATAAGAAAGTGAAACCGCATAAGGACGGGGGTCGTGGGTTGACCACACTGCCCCACATGTCATTAAGTTGTTCCTCACCTTTTGGGGAGGTTTAAAATGATGCACACAAGAGGGTTCCACCTAAACATTTAATTAAACGCCATTTATGTGCATTACTTATCTTTAAAACAATCTTAATGGTGGTCAAATAGGGTTTAAAACCCAATTTGCGCAAAAAGGCGGTGCTACTAGAAAACCCGTGGGTGTAGGTTGTAGCTATAGGTAGTCGAGAGCTACCGGTTGCAGCATAATGGTAGCTTGGCTACCAGTGGGATACAACAACCGGTAGACCGAGGTAACGGTAGTCCGAGCTACCGTTAGGGGTAAACTTCACTGATAAGCCTCGATAACATTCCCAGACATCCCAGAACACCCAACATCAGATTTTTACAAAGTAATGGACCCCCTAAAACCTGAGAAATTACATCAGATGCCTCTCAAACTATTCTCACCATATAGAATTAAAACAACCCATGAGGTAATAGAGGGTCTGAATAACTTCCTCGAAAGATACCTCTTAAGAGTGATCCTCATTGTTAACTAAAAACAACTCCCTCTAAAGAACCAAGAAACATTCGATGTCAAACTGCCTAGTCGTGTGGGATGGGGAGTCTCTTCAGCCATGTCAAGATACTATCCACTTTTGGTGGCACTGACTCGCCCACACGGGTTTAATCACATCCACCTAAATGCGTCTTTATTAGGGGTTAGATCCTCCCGTCCCTATAGCCAAGAATTTTCACACACATTTAGAGAGGAATTAAAACCCACATATTTCATAGCCAACACGGTAAAACGCTCCACCACAACAAGAATAAATAGAACAACACAAAAATCAAAACAACTATGGGTATTTGGAACACATCTGTGCTTCCCTCTCCCATGTACTCTCCTCAAGCCCACCATGTCTCCATAACACACGAACCAAGGGAATGGTTCTCCCACGAAGCACCCTCTCCCCACGATCCTCGATCATCACTGGTCTTTCCACAATGTTCAAGTCGTCCTCGATGTCTAGCTATCCCCAGTCAAGGATGTGTGAACTGTCATGTAGATACTGATGGAGCTAGGACACATAGAAGACATTATGTATCCTCAGTAGCAGAAGTGATAACACTAGCTAATAATCCCCTTCACCGACCTGTCACAACACTTCGAAGGGTCCGATTAACCTAGGAGAAAGCTTACTCCCCATTTCGAACCTCCATTGTCCATGCCGAGGGTATACCATCAAGAACACGTGGTATCCAACCTCAAACTCTAAGGGCATTCTCTTGGTATCAACATACGACTTATGTCCGTCCTGGGATGCCCTCATCCTTTCCATTATAAGCGGAACCTTCTCCGTCATGCTCTTCACCACCTCCGGGCCAAGGATGACCGCCTCTCCGACTTTGGTCCAACACACAGGTGAGCGGCATGGCATCCCGTACATGGAATCAAACGGGGCCATACCAATGGTGGAGTGATAGATATTATCGTATGCGAACTGTATAAAAGGTAATTGTCGCACCCATGACCCTCTTAAGTCCAGAACACATGCCCGCAACATATCCTCCAAGGCCTGGATGGTGTACTCAGTCTGTCCATCTATCTGGGGATGGAAAGTAGTGTTAAGACATAACTGTGTTGAAAAAGCATCCCTATACAAGACTATGGACCTCGTAACTCCATGAAACCTCACCACCTCATCCATGTACCTTCGATCCAAAGAATCCATTGCACTCAACTCCTTAATCGTCAGAATGTTAGCCGATTTCGTCAACTAGTCCACTACTACCTAGATGGCATTGTACCCCCTTGATCCTTGGGTAGTCCCATTACGAAATCCATCGATATGTCCTCCCACTTCCACTCAGGGACATCTAGAGACTGCATCAGGCTTCCTAGAACTCCGTATTCATCCTTCACCTCCTGACACACTAGGCACTTGGCCACAAACTCTGCCATATCTCGCTTTACTCCGGGCCACCAAAACTGTCTCTTCAGACCCTGGTACATTTTGGATTCTCCTTAGTGTACCGCTAGGGGTGTGTTGTGGAACTCACTGTGAACCTTTCCACGCATTGCCTCCGGAACAAGCACATTTCCTCGGAAAAGAATCTGGTTCGGATCATCCTCTGTCAACCCTTTCAGAGCATTTCTCTGGTCAACTCAGTCACGCATCACTTCACACTATGGGTCTCCCCATTGAGACTCATGCACTTGCTGCAACAGAGATGAATGCACTGTCATCTAATACAGAAAACCTCTACCACCATCCATCCTTGCATCCAGGTGCAAGGCAGCCAACTCCTCCATCGCCTTCCAAGCATCTGCCGACTCTCAGATCGCATCCTTCTGCGATCCCCTGTTCAAGGCATCATCCACTACATTCTACTACCCTGAAGTGTCTGAAATATTGAAGTCGTAATCCTGGAGGAACTCCACCCACCTTCACTGCCACACGTTTAGGTCTCGCTGAGAGAAAATATACCTCAAGCCTTTGTGATCCGGGATGACCACAAAGCGTTCTCCGATGAGGTAATGCCACCATAACCTTTTCGCAAAAATAACTTCTGCAAGCTCTAGGTCATGGGTGGCATAATTACACCCATGAGGGCATAGCTTCCTAGACCCATAAGAGATCACCCCTTGGTGCTGCATCAACATACATTTGAGGCCTTTCACTGAAGCATTACAGAACAGGTCATACGCCACCCTTTCATCTGGTAGTCTCAGCATTAGGGAACTAACCAGCCTCTCCTTCAGATAGCTAAAGGCTACCTCGCACTACTCACTCCACACGAAAACCTGATCATTCTTGGTCAGGGCTGTCAAAGGGGCTGCAACTCGGGAGAAGTTGGGAACGAACCTCCAGCAGTAACCGACCAGCTTGAGGAAACTATGAACCTCTGCCACATTCTTGGGTGCTGTCTATGAAACAACTGCATCAACCATTGATGGGTCCACTGCTACCCCATGTTCGGACACTACATTCCCATGAAAGTGCACTTCTCACGTCCAGAAATTGAATTTCAACAACTTCCAATATAGCTGGTGTTGTCGGAGGACCTCCAAAACCGTCCTCAGGTGCTCTGCATGGTCCTCCCCTGATCTTGAATAGATCAGGATATCGTCAATGAACACAACTATGAACTGATCCAGGTACTCCCGGAAGATGGAGTTCATAAGCCCCATGAACATATTTGGGGCATTTGTAACACCGAAAGGCATGACTATGAACTCGAAGTGTCCATATCTGCACATGAAAGCCGTTTTCGGGATGTTTCCCTCTTTTATCCTCAAATGGTGATACCCAGACTGTATGTCGATCTTCGAGAACCATCATGCGCCTTTCTTCTGGTCGAAAATATCATCTATCCTCAGAAGAGGATAGAGATTCTTGATCATCACCTGATTCAGCTTCCTGTAGCTTATGCACAACCTGAGACCACCATCATACTTCTTTGAGAATAAGACTAGAGCACCCCACGGTGATGCACTTGGTCGAACATTAACCCTCTTCATCAGATAGTCAATCTGAATCTGCAACTCCTGTAGCTCTGAAGGTGCCATCCGGTAAGGAGCCATCGAAATCGGACGATCACCAAGCTCCAAGTCTATCCCAAACTCAATATCACATCGATGGGGTATAGTCGTTACCTCCTCAGGACTGATGTCCATAAACTCGCCGATGATTCTTGGAAACTATACCACCTTAGCATCTACTGACTCTACTGATAGCTCGACTAACAAAGAGAGGAGGGGTTCCTCTCACCTACTACCCTTCTGACGGCTCCGCTCGCCGGTGAAAGTAACACGACAGCCGCCCAAGTATGATAACACAAACCTTCATCGGAAACAGTCGATGATGGAACCCACAGAGAACAGCCAGTCGATGTCTAGAATGACATCATACAGATGTATCTGTAGTAGCAGTAAATCCCTATCCGAGTGATGTGGCCCTATTATCTGTATGCATCCTCGACCTACATATAACAAGTCGGTCTAACTTCCGACTGGTGTGCTCAGCACCAGGGGCACTGTAAGTCTCTCGGAATCTAGACCCAAAGCACGGGCTAGACTGGCTACAATAAAGGAGAGAGAATCTATGGTATGGAACAATCCATAAGCAATTTTATGAAACAAACTGATCATAAATTGAAAAACATCCGGTCCTGCTGGGATTGCTGCCTCCGCGGCATGCAACTGCCCACACCCAGCTCATTTTCCTCTCGGTTGTCGGCCGCCTCCCCAACCACGCCCTGATTGGGGTCCGTGAGGAGCTCCATGAGGTCGGCATCCTCCTGCAACGTCTTCCCTCTAAGGAGCGGGAGCTCGCTACCCCTGTTGCTACAGCTGGAAGGGCCTAGCTGGAAGCTTCTGTTGAGGCGGGTGCTGAGCCTGTCCGCCACTGCCATACTGAACTCAGTCTGACCACTAATTCCAAAGATGTTTATGGCTCCCACAGATGATGCACCTCGATCCTGGGCCCGAAGGGAAAGGGTGAGGACCAGGGGAACGGAACTAGAACTGTTGTGGCCTACTCCCAGCTGGTCAGAACCGAGAGGGTCCTGATGCTGGTGGCCTGGTGCTGACAGCATTTCCCTTAAATGATACCAACTAGATCCCCTCTCGTGTCACATCTCCTAGAGTATGCATCCTCTTCACAACTTCGGACTTCTTCTAGACCTCCATGTACGTCGGCATGGTTAATGGGGGTAACAACATACTAGAGGGAGGGTTGGAGCGCCTCCTCAAACGTCTTTCCCGAGACTCCTCATCTGGAAAGAGGTCCGGAGAAAAACGTAGGAGGTCATTGAACATGATTCCCAGCTCCCTTACTGACATACTCCCCTGCTGGAGGGAGAGTCTCTCCTACCTCTTCTACGCCTTGATCGTAGAAGAGAGGAACTCTCCCTGAAACTCCTTCTCGAAATCATCCCATAACACCTCAGCCTCTTTCCTCTCCCCCAGGTAATGTTTCCACCACTGATGCACTGCTCCCCACATTTGGATGACGTCCAGAGGAACCCCGTACTCAGGAGAATCCCGTATCAGGCTGAATGATATCACCATACCATATAGCCAGCTTTCTGTATTCATGTCCTAGGTGATTCCCTCATACTTCGCGAGGGTCTATCGCTGGAAGGCTCAAAGAATCTTATTCCACTGGTCATCCTCCCCCTCCTTATCAGCCCTATGCCGATTGGCCAATTGAACCTCCTGGTCCTCGATCGCACATACAACTCATGGTCATCTCTTGGGTTCCATAGCTGAAGGTAAACAAGGAATGCCTAAGCCCAAGTAGTGCAGAATATTTGTTCTTAATACTTTTTAAACTTATTATTTATTTCAAATTCCAAAAACACCCCAGAAACAAGAGAACACAATTCATTATGGTGCTTGTACCTTTTCTAGGGTCTCTACCCTACGATCAGTGTGGCCTCACTTGGGTGTTCGATAGGTCCAGTGTCCGTGCATCGGATCACTGGGGTCCCTAAAATCACATGTCCTAGCCGGTATTCCCTAGCCTAATTCATGCAACAAGGTCACCCAACACTGTCTACCTACCATCCCATGAAATCCTCACTATGCCTAACTCCAAGACCCATACTATCTCTCAAACATCCCCTATGATACCATTCTGTCACGACCCACCTTCACCAAAAGGAGGGAAGGGTTAGAAAATTTTCAGTCCCTTCCTTCTTTAAGTTGAAGGAGAGATAATGACACCTGGAACCTACCTTCAATAGGTCCCGGAGTGGCGACCAGCGCCAAGGGTATAGAATAACACACTAAATGGAAGGAATTACCCTTTTTCTTTTAATATGGTCAGGAGATAATATAGTAAATACCACAACACCAAGACAGAAAGTAAAAAGTAAATCCAAGAACCATCCCCAATGATGTTACAAAAGTAAAAAATACACAATGTTTAGGAGACTACAAGGAAATGTACCCAAAGAAAGAACAACATCAACTACAATGATCTATTATAAGGTCTGAGCTAGTACAGCCTAGCACGATCCCTGATGTCCTCCTGATACATGAAAGCAGTTTTATATACGTAGGGTGAGAATACAAGTATACTCAGCAAGGGAAACCTAAAGCTCTCGTACAGAGGTGGGGAGGCATACTAATGACCTGTGAGAAAATAGATAACAAAGCACCTTGTAAGGAAACTAACCACCCAAGCCTCACCAAGGCACACTCCCTAAATAACACAAGTCATGTAAATTATAGTAATATCACATCGATATTTGGGTACCCCACACCTCTTTCCCACTAGTTATTGGAGACATCTTACGCATCACACCAATCATGCCATTCTCACCGCAGTCCCACTGCCTCACCCCACCCGCACACACCTAAGGAACATCCTCACGCAGTCCCACTGCCAAACCCCACCTGCAAACAACTAGGCCAAAACTATCACACGTAACCATGAATGCAAACACCTAGGCTAGTACAACCACAGCCAAGCCTAAAGACACCAGGGCTAGAATATCTGCTTCCATTCCTAAAGACACATGGGCCTAATCTATAAGACACTTGTGAAACCACCTGTACACACACACCTGGTCCAACCACCACACTACTCTGCCCGAAGATTCTTGGGCTAATAATGGACCTCATTCCATCGCAGCCTGCACAAAGATACATGGGCTAACTGGGAAAGGGAGATGAAAGGAGCTAATAACCATCCACTAATATAAGTGTTGGGAAAAACAACCTCCCCCATGAAATGGGGGTTTTTGGAAATAAGTGCTCAACTTGGGTGGGGCGTGAACAAGAAACACAAAACTACAAGTACATGTATATATAACAAGCACTCACCCATATATAGGTTTTTCTTCAGCCTGCCTAAAGAATACAATCAGTTCCCATGACCAAGTCACAACTCAAACCAAACCAAAAACCATTTGTCCCATTATTGTTTCCATGTTCGGTAAAAATGTTTAAATAAGTTTCTGCACCTATTTAGGCAACTACAAATCATAATAACAAGCCAAGGGAAGAGTACATTCAATCATCAACTTAAACATTCACACATGGTTCTCTTGTAAAGTCACAACAAAAAATGGATAAGTGAGATCCCTCGAAGTACTAGAACCAAATGAAAACCCAAGATATTACCCCATGTTCCGAAAATCCATAAGCCAACGGTTCCTCAAAAACAGAGGATTCCACCCTAAATTGTGATATAACCACGGTAACCACCCGACCTTAAATTCACAACCACTGGAAACATAACAACAGGGGATCCAATCCCCACACACATCACCCATCAATCAGCCCGTGAATGAAAGCAACCCAACCACCACCACCAACACATAGAAGGTCCATGCCGGTATTTTTAGATTTAATTGATTTAACACACTCCATGATTTGAACTTCAATGTGCTTTAACCGGGATTATCACAGAAAGGAAAGATCATGGTGTTTTCCATTTATTTATTTGGATGTATGTAATTAACCAAATTCCATTATACAGAAAGGGTTCACAAACACAATACAATCCATTTAAACATCACTAGAGGTAAGGGTTCGTTAGTGCATAGTGAAAAACCACCAACGACCATGATTTTCAGTAGGCGTAATCCTGCACAGTTCAAGAATCATTAATCATGGAAGATCATAAAATAATTCACCATCATTTATAACACCCATCCACCTTCATTCATTTAAAAATCCATTCATCGTCTTCATTTAGGTTTGGTTCATCCTATTATATAGAATCAAAACCATGCCAACCCTGCAAGATACACAAAAGGGAGAGATGAAGGAGAAATTACCTACTTTATTGATCGATGATCGAAGTTTATCTTCACGTGCCAGGAACAGAAGATGCGTGATTTTTTGGGGTGAGGCCTCAGGAACTCAATCACGAACAGAGGAATAGATGGGAGGGTGATCAGGAAAAATAAACCCTGGGAGAACCCTTTAGTTTATAAGGTCCAGGGATGGTTGAGATAAGAACGTGAAACCGCGTATGGAGTGGGGTTGTGGGTTGACCACGCGGCCCCACACGTCGTTAAAGGGGTCCTCGCCATTGGAGGCGGTTTAAACCGACGCAAACACAAGGGTGCCTCGTAAAAATTTAATTAAACGCCATTTATCAGCATTACTAGGCTTCAAAACAAGCATGAAGGGGAAAAAATAGGGTTTAAAACCCAATTTGTAGAAAAAGGAGGTGCTGCTGGAAAACTCGTGTGGGTGGGAAAGAGCTACTGGTAGCCGAGCTACCGGTAGGCTGTAGGGACCAGTAGCCAAGCTATAGGTAGGACGAGCTAGCAGTGGGATATGGCTAGCGGTAGACCGAGAAACCTGTATTCCAAGCTACCGTTAGGGGTCAACTTCACTAAGAGGCCTCGATAACTTTCCCAGACTACCCAGAACACCCAACATCATATTTTTACAAAGTAATGGACCCCCAAAACCTGAGACATTAAATCATATACCTCTCAATCTATTCTCTCCCTCGAGAATCAAAACAACCCACGAGGAAAGAGAGGGTCTGAACAACCACCTCGAAGGATACCTCTCAAGAGTAATCCTCATTGTTAACTAAAAACACCACCCTCTATAGAACCAAGCAACATTCCAGGTCAAACTTCCCAGTCATGTGGGTTGGGGAGTCTCTTCACCCATGTCAAGATACTATCCACTTTGGGCAGCAATGACTCGCCCACATGAGTTTAATCACATCCACTTTAATGCGTCTTTATTAGGGGTCGGATCCTCCCCTCCCCATAGCCAGGAATTTTCACACACATACCGATAGGAATGAAAAACAACATATTTCATAGACAACAAGGTAAAACACTCCACCATAACAAGTATAAACAAAACAACACACAACCCAAAACAAATCTGGGTACTGGGAACACATCTGTGCTTCCCTCTCCCACGTACTCTCCTCAAGCCCACCATGTCTCCATAACACATGAGCCAATGGAATGGTTCTCCCACAAAGCACCTTCTCTTCATTATCCACGATCATCACTGGTCTTTCCACAACGGTCACCTCATCATCGATGTATAGATCTCCCCTATCAAGGATGTGTGAATCGTTGTGCAGATACCGACAGAGTTGGGACACAAGGAAGACGTCATGTATCCTCAGTAGAGGTGGTGGTAATACTAGCTGATAATCCACATTGCTGACCTACCACAACACTTAGAAGGGTCCAATCAACCTGGGAGAAAGCTTACTGCCCTTTCCAAACCTCCTTTGTCCACATCGAGGGGAGACCTTCAAGAACACATGGTCTACAACCTCAAACTCCAAGGGGCTTCTCCTGGAATCAGCATATGACTTCTGTCGGTCCTGGGCCACCTTCATCATTTCCCGTATAAGCTGAACCTTCTCTGTCATGCTTTGCACCACCTCCGGGCCAAGGATGCCTGCCTCTCCGACTTCGGTCGAACACATCGGTGAGTGGCATGGCCTCTCGTATAAAACATCAAATGGGGCCATACCAATGGTGGAGTGATAGATATTATTTTAGGCGAACTCTATCAAAGGTAAGTGTCACACCCATGAACCTCCTGAGTCCAGAACACATGCCCGCAACATATCTTCCATGGTCTGGATGGTGCGCTCGGTCTTCCCATCTGTCTGGGGATGGAAAGTAGTTCTAAGACATAGTTGGGTGCCAAAAGCATGCAGCTATCCTCTACTGACTCGAGAGGTAAACCATGCATCCCTATCCGAGACTATGGACCTCAGAAATCCATGCAACCGCACCACCTCATCCATGTACCTTCGTGGCAAAGCATCCACTACACTCGACTCTTTAATCTCTAGAAGGTGATCTGATTTCATCAACCAGTCTACTACTACCCAGATGGAATCGTTCCCCCCTTTATCCTTGTGATGTCCCAGGACAAAATCCATCGAGATTTCCTCCCACTTCCACTCGGGGACATCTAGAGACTGCAACAGGTTTCCTGGAACTTGGTGCTCAGCCTTCACCTGCGGACACACTAGGCACTTGGCCACAAACTCTTCCACTTCTCGCATTACTCCAGGCCACCAGAACTATCTCTTCAGACCCTAGTACATTTCGGAATCTCCTGGGTGTACCGCTAGGGGTGATTTGTGGAACTCACTATGAACATTTCCATGCATCACCTCTGGAACAAACAGCTTTCCACGAAAATGCATCCGGTTCTGACCATCCTCCGTCCACCCTTCCTGAGCATTGCTCTGGTAACCTCTGTCACAAATCACATCGCACTCTGGGTCTCCCCACTAAGACTCCTCCACCTGCTGCAATGGAGATGACTGCACTATCATCTGATAAATGCAACCTCTATCGGCATCCGTCCTCGCATACAGGTGCAAGTCAGCCAACTCCTCCATCGCCTTCTAGGCGTCTGCCGACACTCGGACCGCATCCTTCTGCGATCTCCAGCTCAAGGCATCAACCACTACATTTCCTTTCCCTGAAGTGTAAGAAATCTCAAAGTCGTAATCCTGGAGGAACTCCACCCACCTTCATTATCGTAAGTTTAGGTCCCGCTGGGAGAATATATACCTCAAGCTTCTGTGATCCGTGAAGACCACAATGCATTCTCTGATGAGGTAATGCCCCCATAAAATTAGTCCAAAAACGACCGCTGAAAGCTCCAGGTCGTGGGTGGGGTAATTACTATAATGAGGGCATAGCTTCCTAGACCCAGGGAGAACCCTTTAGATTATAAGGGATGGGGACGGTTAAGATAAGAACACAAAACCGCATAAGGAGAGGGGTCGTGGGATGACCAGGTGGCCCCACACGTCCTTAAAGGGGTCCTCTCCTTTGGGGGTGGTTTAAACTGACGCACACATGATGGTTCCTCTTAAAAATTTAATAAAACTCAATTTATGGGCGTTACTGGGCTTTAAAAAAAGCTTAATGTTGTCAAAATAGTGTTTAAACCCCAATTTGCACAAAAGGAGGTGCTACTGGAAAACCCGTCGGGGTAGGCAAGATCCACCGGTATCAGAGCTACCAGTTGGCTGCAACCACCGGTAGACGTAGCTACCGGTAGGCCGAGATACCGGTGGGCTACGGCTACCCGTAGACCGAGCTACCAGTAGTCCGAGCTACCGTTAGGGGTCAACTTCACCGAGAAACCTCTATAACATTCCCAGACTACGTAGAACACCCAGCATCAGATTTTTACAAAGTAATGGACCACCAGAATCCATGGCCATTACATTAATAACCACTTTCATAATGATGGAATGCATAATTCCAGACTATCATAACCCCGTAGCTAAGGATTTGTGAAAAGACTACAAATATGATTTTGTCAAGGCCTCGTGCCAGGATAGTATTTTGCCTCATGATTCCTACCAATGCAATTTTTTAGAGGATACATACATTTAAAATTGCTCAAATATACTCCAGTGTTTTTCTAAAAACATTATTCATGCTTCTGAATACAAAATAACCAATTCTGAGACTGCTCGACTAATTACAAGCCATGATGGGTCCACGCCAAATCCATTCATATCTTCCACACTCGAGGGTCGGGTTTTCTTAAAACATTTTTAAGCTTGCATTAAATACGTATACATATGCACTATATTTCCATATATTTAAAATAAATATCTCTCTCTTTTTTTGAAATCATTTAAATATAACATAATTATAAAATAAAGCCTTAATTTTGAAAATATTCTTATAAGAGTCTAAGATAAGCTTTAATGGTCTAATAATAGTGGAGAATAACTGCACGTACCATATAAGTTAAAAAAATATTCTTACCTTAGTTTTGTCGAAAAGGTCAAAAAGTAACTTGTTTGGAAAACAACGGATATATTCCTTTCAAAAACGTATAAGGTAAAATAAGGATATAAATGACTTTAACCCATTGTCTATTAAATAGTAAAAATGTTTTGAATGACATTTTTAATAAACATGGATATGGATGATAATGATGTCTCAGTAGATAATTACGTATAAACAACCTCAGATAATGAAGAGATTCTGAAATTAACCCTTACCAATTTGGTATCCTATGAAACATTCACCCCATGAAATAGGTATCATACAATGAATATGTAAATACACATAAATTAAAGTTTATTACACAAACAATACAATTTATTGGTAGTACATACACCACACAAAATGAAATAGAGGCAATATGGCATGAATCTCACGGAAATAAGGAGTGAGGTGAAAACCCCTTAGATTGCACTTTCCTTTAGTCGAGGGTATGTTTAGACTTTTGTATGAAGACTATAGTATGTTATTAAATTACACCCGAACCATATTAATATTTATTTTATCATACATTATTCATTTATGACTTTATACTACCCATTTAATAAAAATTTTGATGTTATATTAATATTTCGGGTAATAATCGCTTTCTTTATCGAACGTGTTTTAACTTGATACTCCTGGTTGTATCACCTAGATCATGATTTAAATACGTCCATTATATAAAACATGGTTTTTTTATCATATAAATTTAGAATATAAAAATTTATAATAGACGTATATATGAAATGGAAAACACCGTTTATGGAGACGATAGTCCGTACGTACGCATAAACACTATTTCAGTTTTAATATTGTATTGAACGGAAGTAAGTGAATAAGATATATGTATGTTCCAAAATAATAATATGTATAAATATATATATCTCCAGTAGCATTATTATGTCATATAAAACATAATTATTAGTAATATATATTTTTATAATCGTCGATGAATGGTGAACATGGAAATGATTCTCATCGTGTCATGGAGACGGTAATCTGTACGTATGCACGAGCGAAAATAACATTATTTTGATATTAAGATAATATATAATTGGATAGTATATAATATATACAGAATCCATATCATGTTATATTTATCAAATACACATCATTATTATACCCATCCAAATAATAATGTATTGAATAACAAACACACCACGACCTGGAGACGGTAATCTGTGCGTACGCACGTATGGTGACATGCCATTTAAAGGGAGGATAGAATAATGAATTTGGTTGTATGTTAATTATAATAACATTATAGTACATATAATATACTTTAGTTATTATTTTTGAATGCAAAAAACAAAGAAAAAGGATGTGGAAGAAGAAAGGAACTATAAAGAGGGTGGTGAAAACATTACCTCTTCTTTCGGTTCTTCCTTTTGATTTGACCAAAATGGATCCTTAGGCAAGATTTCAGATCAAACTAAGGCCTCTAGGTTTATGTTAGTATAGCTGAGAAGGTATTTGGCCTGGGTTTTTCCAAGCCAAATGAATTAAAGATGTGAATTAGAGATAAGGGGGAGTGCCATTTTATAAGATGGGTGAGGGGAACCTTAGGAGAAACATAAATTATTATTTTATAATAAATTCATATTCGGTATCTAATGGCTCCAAAGATTATTATTTAAAGTATAAGGTGGGGATAGGTCGAAAAAAACTCTACCAATTGGTTTTAGACAAGTTTATGTTACCATTTTAAACTTATCATTTACATTTAACTCTAAGTTAAATAATTTAACTTTTACCGTGTCTTCTTGTATTCTTACACTATATGGGTAATAAACATACTATATACTACAAATCGAACCCCAATTGTTTCATTAATATCATATATGTTAATATATAAGTCTTTTGGACGAAACATATAATTTTAGGACCATTATATCAATTAATATATAATATTTGTTTTAAAAACTATTTTATGTCTAATTTGAAACTATTTGGTATTTGTTTTTTTAAATAATAACAACATGATTACTTCAGAAACAATACATAGAATCGTTCCTAACATGTCATATTCACCTATAGAGTTATTTTATGTCATAATAACATTGAAATTATATTTATATTAATATTTATTACACCATTTATTCAATTCGTTCATGAATAAAGTAATTAATGCATCATCATTGTGTCATAAATTAATTTATTTATTTAATGTCTAAAAATAATAAATCAAATACCATGATTTAGGAAATCTTTTTATCTTTCTAATGAATATTTATAATCAAATTTATCTTAAGTAAAGCCCCTATATTAATTTTTTGTAGTTATTAAACATTGATTTTAACTCTTTTAACTCTTCTTTGAATTAAATAATAATCAATGTCCTAATCAAATCCAAGTGGACCTAAATGATAATATTTTTTTCCCTAAGGTTTTTTTAGTCGATATAAACTTGTTCAATAGAATTAGGACATGTGTGATTGTAATATTAATATCATTTGTAACTTTAATTACCCTATTTACTTTTAACCGTGATAAATAAAGGTAAAAAGTTACTATTCACCAAAAATTATTTTCATCTCATTGAACCAAAATTTACTACTTGATATTAACCATGTCTCTTGGATTTTCAAATTCAACTCACATAAGCTGTAAAATTATGTTTTATGAGAATTTTCAAATTTTCCTAGGAGGTGGGTAAAAGACGGTGAAAAGTTCAATAAAATTTTTATATATCTAAAATTATTATAAACTGACTCAAATGAATTAAAATGATCTTATATAAGTATTATGTATCTATTTTGACATAAATTAATTTAAATAAAATAAATATTTATTTGAATAAAAAAATAACCAATAACATAGTGTTTTTCACTATTCATCAATAATTGATATTTCTCAGAAAAATACCAAAAAGGTGGCCTAAGATATATTTGATTTTATGAATTCAAAAATGATGTCTATTTTACTCATATTCATAATTTATCACTATAAAATATTTCTATTAAAAAAGATATTTTTAATTAAAATTTAGTAATTTTCATTATTTATCAAAATCTGAATGTTATCCGAAAAGTACCAAAATTTCAACCTAATCAAATTTTGATATTCCGATTCCAATAATGAAGATAATTTTGAAAGATAAAAAGTATAAAATTTAAAAAAGTGGGTATTACTATTCTTAATGTCTAGTATGATTGGATGTGGTGTGTTAGAACTCGAAGTTGTGTATAACACACACTATATTATTATTCAAAGAGAAGTATACAGTGAAAGCTTGGGGTGTTACAATATGAAAAAATAATGTGGTTTTATAAATCAATTATAGGAAATTGAGTAAATAATCTCTTTTAATTATGTTTTAAAATATATAATGTTCATCCCAAACATCCGAAATTTAAAGACATGACTACTAAAATTTATATTTTAGAATAAAAATCATTTATGTCCAGTAATTATAATAAAATATTATTTATTTATAATTTATTTACCACTAATATGTTAATATTTGGGTTTCATCTAATCATATTCATTATATAGTTAAATTATTTATTCTATAAATTATTATTGAAAATTCTTATTTTACTTTGAATGTAAAAAATTATTAAATGAAATAGAAAAATATACCCCAGGAATCAAAATCTAATGATTCTCATTGTTCTTACAACATATATATAATTAATCATTGATTATGTTGTTTTCTATAGACTTTAAATTTAGGTAGTTTTACAAAATATGTGGTCAAATTATTATATAATAATAATTAAAAATTTTATTACTTATGAATAATAATTATAAAACAGATTAAAAATAATTATTAAATTTAACAAGTGAAGAAAATTATAAATTTTTTTGGAGAGGTAGTGGTAGAAATAAAACTTATATCATTCTGGGTTTTAAACCATTCTATTTATGAATGTTTTTTAAAAGAAAACATCATACGTGGAATAAAAAATTTATATTTATAAATAAAATTAGAAATCAATTTTAAATTTATATATTGTTTCATACTAATTTATTATACTTATAATAATATAGAATAGATTGAAAAAATGAACATGGATTTGTCTACGTCATCTCTTATTTGAGACCCCTCCTTTACTATGTCACAATTTATTCATAGGCCTGTATTTCAAAGATAATATTATATTTTTTTAAAAAAATCCAGATTTTAATTGTATCTATATATATTAAATTATTATTAAACTATAATTTTATTACAGAATACATCTGTATTAACTTGTGGGATATTTATGTGAAGGATTTTTCAAAAAATAATTTATTAAATGTTTATTATTAATTAAATAACTGAGTAATATTTATTATTGGGACTAATAATGGTGTTTCTTTAAGAAAAATTATTTTTATTATTTTATAATGAATTAAAAAATTTCATTTAATTATTATAATTTATTATAATGTAAAAATATTAAAAAAAATATGATTTTAATGAAATATTATATATTTTACCGTTTCAAAAGTAATATATTGGTTTATAAATTGAATTTATTCCTATGATCTAAATTATTTAACTCAATACATAATTTTTGAATTATAAAATACAAAATATAATAGATTTAATAATATAAATATATAAATTATACCATTAAAAAATTTGAACTTTTTTTCTAATCCACCCAAAAATCATCTTTTTATAGAAACTACCAAAATTAAATGAATTAATATGACATTTATATTAAATATATAATATTAAATAAATTAATTTTAATTTTATAATAAGATAAAATAATTTTTAACATTAAAATAATCATCAAGGTACTGAAAAAAAATTCATCAATTACCATCCCCTTATTTAGTCGTACTAAATATATAAAAATTAAAACAGAGTTCAGTGGATATAATAATACAAAAATATCATAAAATTTGACAATTTAATATAAATATGAACATTATAGAGTATAAATTAATATGGTCAATGACAAAATCAACATCTTTAATAAACATACCACCCTCATCCATGTTACCCTCAATGTATACTTTTGAAATGTTAAAATTCATATTTCGATATTTCCCTTGACATTCTACCTACTCGTGATATTTTTTCAAGGGTAAATTAAGTGATGAAAGAATGAAAATATAGGTGACCATTAGTGAGTTACATTTATTCCAACTAATTTTCCATTTGAAATGTTTACCATGTATAAATGTCTGATGAAATTTCCTAATCAATACGTCTAGGGAAATATGAGTTCCCAAAAAGTTGTATAAGGTGCCATTAAAATAGGCATGCCGTGTTATAATGATTCCAAAATGTTCAAATTTTTTTTGAATCCATTATGGGCTCCTTAAATGTCATTCATTAATAAATTTGGTGTTGAAAATATCTGGATAAAATTTGTTCCCTTGTGTTGTTTGATTATTCAACATTAAGACTGATTTTCAAGATAATAATGACATCAACAATATTGTTCATATTGAATAATTCTAATACAATTTTTCCACGTAGTTTTATCCAATGATATATATATATATATATATATGAAATTTTAATATGTGTATTATTATCATAAATAAAGAGTTAGGCCTTAACAGTCAAAATTTGATAAATGGAAAATAAAATTGTAATATGTGGTATTTTAATAATACAATCATTGTTAGTAAATATAGTCACATATTTAATATGATGTTTTATAACACTTTACTTAAAATCAAAATTAATAATTAGTATTATAAAACCAAAATATATTTCGGAATGTCATTATCAATATGTATTTTCATGTGGTTTTTTAAATCCCAATATCACATAAAGTGGGATGTTGTCCTTTGGAGACCAGAATTATAATAAATAAATTCATTTATAACATGTGATAGAATATTATATATTGGACTAATCATTATGGATTTTACGATGTAATAACTAGTATATATAAGTAATTTGAATGGTGTTCCTTTAGATTTACAAAGGTATTGAACGTACAACCAGCTAGCATGTCATCCCGTATTGGAGGGAATCAACTAGATAGAAAAAAATATAAAAAAAATATATCAATATATGATATGATATCAACATTTAATGACTAAAGATAGTGTCTATAGAGTTAAAAGTGTATTGAATAGTGACATTCTATGGTTCAATTAGGATTTTTTAGCAATGAAATATAATCTTTCTAATGCATATCAAGTACATGATAATTATTTTATAGCTTTTCATCATATTTTATTGGGAATAATTTGGAATTTTATCATAAACAACATTAAGAGTAGGTCCAACACATTAGTCACAGATAAACATGTAACTTTTGAAAATCAATAAAATTAGTTTTCTTCGAGAAATATATATAATAATAATCCATTCCCTATATGTTTCAAAAGTAGCTAATAATAAAATCATAATAAATATGGAAACGTTTATGTTTCCCAATCGCCTGTGTTTTGGGGTATTGATATATTAATCCAGTATAATAGTAAGTAGTTTCTTCTCATTGATTATATCTACACATAATATATTTATTAATTTTTTTCTAATGTATTTCAGATCCGTATATAAAAAATAAAAATGTGGAAAGAACAAATAAATCATGGACTAAATTAATGAGATTAAAATAAATAATATTCATTAATATGAGAGGTTTCCTCTTCTAAATTATTCATGTCATGTTGTTATTTAATATTTAGTATCATCATGTGCAATCGTTCTAACACTACAATAAATTTAATAAATATTTTTTTAGGTGAATTAAAGAGGATCACATTTATCTGTATTAGTATAATGATATGGTTTTTTATTTAACACTAGATACCATTATCAATTACTACATATGTATTTATCCATTTAATGGATTCCCCCAAGGGTTATGCATAATAATTAATGTTGACATTAATATATTTAATTGAAAAATAATGAAAATAATATAATATAATAATGAGGTCAATACATAGGAGGTGTGCAGGGACATATAATACTGACTGCTGTAAATGGATTGATTAGTTAAAGTAAAATAACAATATAGAGCACATTCTATAAAAATTTTAAAATTTTAAATTGTATATATATTTATATTATTTTAGGTTATCTTACACGACTCCTTCTATTTATGTATCATTTCAGAGGTCTATTGATAATGAAAAAATAAATTACATTATAAGAGATAATTTTTTACAAACAAACATGTTTGAAAATCCATACAACCTCATTGAATTGTAAATTAAGTCTAATTTAAGGTAATCGGTTTCCACAGACAAAAAAATTTTATTGTTAATACATTTAGATTTACACATTTAGTAATGTAGATTAATATGTGTTTATGATGTTTATAGATAATCTTATAATTTTCATCGATTAATAAAATATGAACTGATTTTGTGATATAATTATATTATCATTGAATGAAATCATAGAATAAAGAATCTATAGAATAAATTTGGGTAATGAATTTCCCAAAAAAGGTATAAAATAATTGATATCCATATAGTGTATACATTAAAGAGAAGGTTGATATACTCACCACTAATCCAGCAAGGAAGGAATTCAGATGAAAAATATTCCATTAAACCCATTAGGATATCATTGCATAAAATATCTAAATATTATATATAATACAACTAGTTGAATCTATAATGTTTAGTAAAAATATTAGTATTTGGAGAATATATATGCGCATCGTCTTTTTATATTATTGAAACCCAAATTATTTGTGCAATTTTTTTTTTCATAAACACACAATTTTACTATATAAAAAATAATCATTTTTCTTTCTTATATGTCATTATAAATTAAATAAATATAATTTTATGTTAATGTTTCCTAGATAAAATCATAATCACTATTATAGGATTCAACATTGAAGACAATAGATGAAATTATTCTATAAAATGTAATTTCTCAATGAAATAGTTATAATTTATTTTTGATTCTATAATTATCATTAAGAAATTTCAAATGATATTAATCCTTGATAATTTATTATTTTCCACAAATAATATCCATATGAATTTAACACTTATGATTTTATTCTTCAAAATGAACATAACTTGTATCATAACTCCTTTGAAATTATAATGAATCTATTTACTGCAAAATGATTTTATTTGTGAGATTACAGGACATGATCTATAATCGTGAAATAAATTATTTTTCAATCAGTAGAAGATTCATGATTTTTTTTTGGAAGGAACCCATTTTATTTATCCATGACCATTCATACATGAAATTTTATTTTCGTTACTCAAATAATAACTAATCAATAATAAATTTCAGAAACATAATGGATTAATCGTTTCACCATGTGTAAGTAGAGAAATTAGGATGGGTGACTTATCATATTGAAAATGAGAACTATGAATGCATGATTTATTAAATTTATTTTTCCATATAGGAGAAAATACTACTTTATAAATCATATATAAATATAATATATTATAGGTGTATGTTGAAAAGAATTATTTATCACCTTGACATTATATTTTTTTTAATAATTACTAATCATCAAAAATATGTGTTCAGATTTAATCTACAATTACAAATTTATGACATATATATTAATAATTGAAAATTTAAGTGTTGAATCCCTTATAAAGGATTCACGTGAGGTTATGATTTGTTAATTGTGAATTGTTTTACATGGAACCTTTTCTTGTTATTAGTGTATATGATCATATATTAATTACAAAACATAACATAGACGACTAATATCATTTAAGGTTTTAATGTTTTTTTGAACTCTTTATTAGATATATTGTTCATCTAAATATTTGGTATAAAAATAGGGAACTAAATAATACCATATATAATATTTTTATTCAAAATATCACACTACATATTGTTATAATTGATTAATCTAATCACAAAATAAAAATATCATTTATTATGAAATTCGTAAAAGATGAGGACTATTATCATCAATTATGTATTTTATAGAAGATTTAGTGTCATTATTATACCCATGAAATTAATAAAGTAATATAGAGGATGCCCTTAATGGTTGGTCTCTATTATATTAATTTCTAGGGTAATTTTTTTGGTATTTCCTATTACAACTTTTCAGATATTTTTTTATAAAATAGTTAGGTTTCTAATTTTTTATAATTCATTCATCACAAACAAAAATAGTATATAATTTGTTTGATATAATAATATTATCTCCTTGATGTGAGATAAATTGTTCACATTTTTCGAGTTTTGGTGTCTTCAAATTAATCATCTTCGTTAGGGAGGATTTTTTGGATATAAATAGAGACAATTGCTCTCTATGATTCATTATGGAAATTTAATTGATGGATATCTGCAAAATTAACACAATTTTGGTAATAACTCAGCAAATTGTGATGGTTTAATTCAAAACCTTTTATTTGACATTCAATCAATATTCAAAAATGTTGTCCTTATTATTAAGGACTAATGTTTCAGTAAAAAATAGTAGTGGAGAAATTTCATTTTTCACAACAGGGTCAACTTTTTAGGTTCATTAATACTTTTATATAAATGGGTAATACACTTCCTTCTATTTTGATATATCATTAGAACATACTCAACAATATACTTTAATTTAATGCGGGGTGTCTTCCGTTTTTTAATTCTATATCAATTTTATTTAAAAAACTATAAAAGAGTTGAAATATCCATTATTCGGATTAGATATACAAATCAATAATATAATCAATATAACATGTGAGTAATTTCACTTTGGATAAAATAAGTCTAATGTTATTCTACTTTATTTTCAACTTCGCTTTTTTAGTAAAGGTTAAGGAATGGTCATCATAAGAAAATATGTGATATTATATTATATTCATATCCCATTCAATTTCAATATCAAATTTAATCAGTGTTCTAATTGAGGATTCAATATCCCATTAAAATATCAATTTCCATTAAGACTATTTTACAACATCATATTTAATCCATACATATGAATGTGATTTTATTATATATGAAGGTTTAAAAATATTGTCTCATTATTATATTTTAATATTTCATAGTTTAAATTTTTTTTACCCTAATTGAGAAACCCTTCTTCTTATAAATGATTCATGATTTCTTATAAAATAATTTCTTATGATAAAATAGTAAACATAATCATGATATTTAATTTTTTATTTAATAATCACATATATTAAGAATGTTTTTATGAAAATAAGATACATGAAATCATATTTATATTAATAATTATATAATTTAAAATGTAATTGATTAATGGGAAATTTAATTGTAAAAAGAAATTCTAATAGGTATATTATTATTTTAATAGTAATATTTTTATCATTTACCCTGCCCATTAGAATATTTATATTTCCATGTATCATTCAATAAATACGAATAAAGCATTATCCATTTATAGATTAACAATCTACTCATGGATTTATGATTCATTTAAAATATACCTTTCTTATTATTAATATTCTAATTTATAGTACAACAATCCTATATACTATAATAATGTCCCAATTTTTCTGAATAGAACATTGTCTATGTTTTAGGAATATTTATTGATCCATGTGATGAGATAGGGTGATTTTTCAAGCCCTAGTGATCTCAGAATATAAATTTTTTATTATTAAATTTATTAATAACATGGAAACATAATTTCATAACAATGTGGCTTGACTCCCAAATAGAGTCATTGATCATAAATAAAAGGCCACAATTTTATTTATAATGTGTGTTTTAACCTTGTTGTGACTTATTATTTTCCGGTGCTAGCGGTTTTGATAAAGTTATATTGTAATAAAAAATATTAAAATAAAATAAATCTATTTATTTTTTCAGTTACTATGACGATTAGAAATATAATCCATTATTTAAATACAAGTTTTAAAAATATCTCCAATTAGATATATTACTGAAGAGACTTGACTAGTACTATTAGATAAGAGAGGATGTACTATCATCGGAAGACAACACCAGATCGTGATCATATCATTGATCGTGCACCATTATTGTTTTCCAATCTCTTAAACGACAACAAAATATGATGTATCTCCACAAATAATTGACCCAATATGAGTTATGATGTTCTTACTATGGATTTATCTATGTTTTATTATTTCATAATAAACTTGTGTTGATCGATGTAAGGACATAGAATTTCAATGATTTTTTTTTCAAATAAATGGGAATTTTATGAATGTGCGAAAATTGGCGGCGTGTGATTCTGAGGACCGGAGTGCCCGAAATGATTTTATGAACTTTTGTTTAGGTATGTTTAGTAAATGTGTGAGTGGGTTTTTTCTAACATTTTAACTGGTTCTCAGAAATGAAAGATGAGGGCACCGTTGAACTCGCAGGGCCGATATTCAGTTAAGAAGGCTTTCACCTCGATGATAATTGGTCTAGGGTGAAAGATATTTTTTCGGTTTTTATGAATTATTAAAATAATAATAAAATAGTGTAAACATTTTATTTTTATTTGAAACAACCATGTGAATATTTTGGAGGTGGGGACCACATGAGTTTTATCCCCCAAATTGAATGCTCGGTGGTGGGGACCACTCGAGCCTAACCCTCCTGTGGATATTATAATGGTGGGGACCACCCATGGAATGAAACCTCTTGAAATCCATAATTAGGTGGGGAGAAACCTCTTGAGCTCCGCACATAATGGTTCCAACCCTCCATTAATAAATTTATGCCAACCATTCTCTTGATTAATTATACCACCCACAATAATTAATTTAGCTTTTTGAATTATTGCCAATAAAATAATATATGGAATATTCTATTATTTTGGAACCCCTTTACATTTGGGGGTAATTGGAAGAATGTTACTCCAACGAAGAATGCTTCCTCCATGAAGAACGGCGGTGAGTAACGTCTTAAAATTCTTCCTCGGAAGCACCTTGTGGCGGAAAACATCATGGGACGTCTTCGATGACCGAGAATCCCTCCCCATCTTCGTGAATGAACAGTACGGAGTAGAGGTTTGATGCTATTTGTTTATCACATACCATGTACTCCCTTATTCACTTGTGCGAGATTGGGAATAATTAAATTGAGGAAGATCATGGTTGACGTTAATTGCTTCTTTCACTGTGAACCACTTCCATCCACTCAAAATGTTGAGGGTGTGGGCAAAACTAACATGGCCTGACCCCTTTTCTGTTCTTCTTTGGTGTGTTAATAAAAATTTAAGAAGGTGACACAAAGGTAAAGATGCTCCCAACCCGCGACCACTGTCATCCGCGACCTCCACCACCTATGGCCTCGCCGTGTTGCCATGCTCCCTCACGGCCTCTGTCATTCCACGCTGCCACCGACCGCCACCGTGTAGAGCTATCGCCCCGGCCGAACCTCTCGCGCCCCTCACAGAACCCCGTCTGAACCGCCCACGCCCCACGCGGCGCCCCGAATGAACAGCCCACGCTTCTCAAGGTGCCCCGACCGAACGAGCATGTGCCCCCCGTGGTGCCCCGGACAGACCACCCAACGCCCCTCGTAGAGACATGACTGAACCACCGGTGCCCATTGCGGAGACCCACCATCACTGGCCCGCACCCCCATGGTGCTCCAGAAGGACATGCACGCACCCCCCGCGGCGGCCCGGCTGCCCTGACCTGCCCCCCCCCCCCCCCCCCCCCCCGTGGTTCCCTGACCAAACCAGCCCTGCGCCCCCTGCATCGTCATGGTCGAACTGACCCCGCGCCCCTAGCGGCCCCCGGCTGAACAATATATACGCCCTCGCGGAACCCACGCTACCGAGTCACCCCAAGGCACACGCGGGCTATCCGGGCCCTCGCGGTATGCTAGAAAACCTAGTGGACCGGGCCGAATCAAAAGTCTGGGCTGACCCAATTGGTCGTTTCGGGTCGCCCGAATTCGGGTCACCCCTTTCCAATTCGGGTCGGGTCAGTCCGACCAAGTCGGACCCGACTCGGGCCTACTACGACCCATTTACTCTCCTTCGGCCATATCTTTGGCACCAGACGTCCATTTGACGAACCGTCAGTGGTGCTAGAAATCATGGAGCGACATGATACCTTTTACTATACTCCACTGGAGTTTTTGTTTGAGATGGTAAACAGTAATTTTGGATCGATTAAGAATCCAACCGGGCCCCAGGGACTAAAAGGCTAATAACTCAGAAACCGGGTTCCAGATTGGCGCACCTTCTGCTGCATTGAGACCCCCTTGACGTGGAGGACCTTTGAGATACATCATTGTGGGACATCATTGTAGTTGGAGTATCGACCAATTTCTTGTGAATAAGATCCTCCCAGAGACATGAGAGCATAGTGTAGAGACCTAGTAGCGTGATGAGACATACCCACTAATGACCACTAGGACTCAGAGTGACTCGACTATCCTAGTGGGGAGAGCCTTGGTGTCACGAAAGACCCTCAGTGGGGAGTTCCTTGGTGTCTCGGGAGTCCCACGATACTCAATAGGAGGAGTACCTCAGTAGGCTATGAGGGGGATTGCGCTTGGTGACACAGTAGACAAATTTTGGGGAGCGCACTTGGTGACGCGGAAGAAACACAATACTCACAATGAGAAGAACCTCAACAATCCATGGTTAGTGGGAAACATGCTTGGTGTCGCTTAAGTCCCATTGTACGCGATATAGGTGGTGTTATCCAGTAGTTGAGGTTTCAACAATGTGACTAGGAATGTTACTTGATACCACTCCCTAGAATAAAATCCTGGTTTTAGATTAGTCAGTTTTTTATGTGTTTTACTCATGATTGAGATGGATCACTTGATAACTTAAGTATATGTATGGGAATAAACATAAGTAGGGTTATCAGTGGATTTAATTCTTTATGGTTTATCCTAGATGGATTTTGTGAGTCCTTGTGGGTCTCAATGTCCTTTCAAAATATTATTATACTAACCCTACATGGTCTATACCTACAACTTGTAGTGTCAGATGCGGAAGATGAACATCACTAAATGTGGCTGAGAGTACCAGGACTAGACAGTACCTGGCGGTGGACCATACTGTGAGTCAGTACACGAAGGTGAAGGTCAGATGTGGAATGCGGAGGAGGCAATCTGTAACTACCCTTTAGGTAGGAACCACAGAGGATGATCCAGTAGTTGTCTTCCCTTATCTTTCATTTGTATTGTATTACTATTGTACTTGTACTTTCCAGTTGTGCTTGTATTCTGGCCCCTTTTACTTTCATCACTCATAGGCTATATAGTTAACTTGGTGTTTCGTCTAGTTGTGCGATTTCTTGTGTGTGTGTTTACATGTTACAAATGAAATGCCTTCCCGGTTTTTGGGAATTACGCTTTGGGTGCTAGTCGCACACCATTGGCATATGGAAGGCATACGTGGGGTTGTCACGACATGGGCCCTGGGGGATGGGTCGTGAAAAATTGGTATCAAAGGAGTCGGTTCTATAGCAGAACATAGGACACTAATATTTTATTTCTATGAAGCAATAGTTTTAAGGGTAATGAGTGGTGTTTTTAGTTCATGGAGTCTAGTGTTTGTGCGACATCTCACGTATCCATATACTAGGACCTTGACTTCTTATTTCTGACACAATGCACGAAAACAGATATTGCATGTGTGTTTTTAAAAATTTTCTTTATATCAGCTCACCAGGTCAGATCACAAGGTATAACTTTTAACCGTATCACACCTGTTTCATTTCTGGAAGCCTCCATAAAGATAGATAGCTAGAATTCTAAATGTTTTATGTTTTTTTGGCCCAGTGAGTGATGAGGCCTTAGTGTAGGGCCCTCTTCCAGTGGAGGCATCAGAGGAGGCACCAGTGGTACCTTTCCCAATTGGGCCACTAAGTCCACTAGACCCAGAAGTAGACGGTGCACGCCACTTGAGCGCGTTTCATGATTTCCAGTGACAGAATCCACCAACGATACAGGGAGAGATGGAACTACAGGAAGATGAGTATTGGCATGTGGTTGTGGTAAGAGTTTTCGACTAGTTGGGACCCCAGCTGACCTCATGGTGATCCTTGAAACAAACCTACTACAGGAAGCATTAGGAAGATGGTAGAGATTGATGCTCTAGGTTCACGAAGAGGAGACACATATCTGGGAATACTTCGAGAGCCTGTTTCATGTAGGGTTTGTCCCAGAAACAATTCACATAGTGCGCATAGAAGATCCACTTCATCTACAACAGGGCAGCATGACTATAGCTTAGTACTTAGTGAGGTTCACAGACCTCCCACACTACTCCACAGATATTGTGTGGGACCAATTATTTAGGGCCCGAACCTTCAAGAAGGGACACATGAGAGTGGTCAGGGCTTCTACAATCTCACTCTGCATCCCGAAGTAGGAAAGGTTTTTAGAGACAACCCTCTTGGAGGTAGTTTCTTTGTCGAGTAGTCGCTAGTTTTGAGACCCAATACCAGTCATCACGTATCAGAGTATTATATAGGTGGCAGTAGACAGATGTCACAGAGGTCCAAGACGACCAAACCTATATGTGGAAAACCTCATTACTCATGATCGATTGTGTGGGGCACCCGATGCTGAGATAGACATGGAAGGAGCATATAGTGTTTCATATGTGCCGAGCAGGGTTACATGGCTCGTGACTATCCGACCCGTCCTTCGGATTATCAAAATATGGTCGATGAACCATCCAAATAGAGACAATGATTCGATCGAGGTGGTCTGCAGGGAGCAGGAAAACGTGGCAGAGGAGATGGTCATGCAGCTGGCAGTGGGCGACAATTAGAGATATTACTGTCACCACAACCTGGCGGTCCACCCTGACCGTAGGGAGCAGGTAGACATAAGATATCTCGGCTCCAATTATCTGAGGCTTACGAAGATGATGATATGTAAATATTTGATGTAAGATATGTGCCACTCCACCATATCTTTAGTATCTATACACACAGATTAATGTCATTTGTTTACTTCCACTTCCCTCATTCAGAGCTCGGAAATTCCAACGGAGTCGTTGGTTTGATCGTTACTGATAGATATTCCTATGGGAGAAGATTCAATGATTACACACCAGTACTGGAAGTTTGAGCTTACTCAAGGATAAGAGAGCTTAAGCTAGGTTCCTTTAGTAGTAGCATCGAGGCCTTATGACGTCATCTTGGGTATGGACTGGTTATCTGCAGTCCATGCTCAGATTGACTGTATTAGGCACAATGTGTAGTGTGTCTAAATGGATGGGACTAGGTTTAACTTTACCGGTAAGAGGGGAGGCTTGGCATCATAGGATGGACTAGCTCAACGGAGAGTGAAACCGATCACTCATCAGTTAGATAGTCTTACACTCGGATCTGTTGATGTGAAGTGTCTGAGTTATCCTATAGTGGTGGACTAGTACACTGTTGTTTTCCATGATGATGTCTCAGGTATACCTCCTCATTGAGAGGATGACTTTTACATTGAATTGTACCCTGCGATGACACTGATATCTACACCAGCATATCAGATGGCTCCCATAGAGATTCTAGAGCTGCGGGTACTACTGGTATAATTGCATTGAATGTGATTCATTCAGCCCAGCGTTTCCCCCTGGGCAGCCCCGAGTCTGTTACCCATGATGATGGATGGTAGGTTGAGGCTTTATGTTGAATATATGTGTCTAAAACAGGTGAATGTGATGAAAAAGTACCCACTCTTGAGGATTGACGTCCACATTGATCGGCTGAATGGAGCATGATGGTTCTCGAAGATAGACCTCAGATCAAGTTATCATTAGTTAACAGTACAAGATGAGGATGTGCAGAAGACGACCATTAGGTGTCGGTATGACCACTATGAGATCTTTTTTATTCCATTCGGTGTAACCAATTCTCTATCTATGTTCATGGGGCTCAAGAATAGGATCATTCTTCCATACCTCGATGTCTTTTTCATATTCCTCATTAATGAAATTTTGTTCTACTCAACTACTAAGGAGAAGATGCATATCATTTTCAGGTTGCACTAGACACACTCTGAGAGAACCAGCTTTATGGTAAGCTCTCAATGTGCCAGTTTTGGATATGAGAGGTTCAATTTCTTAGACATGTCATATCAGAGGCTAGAGTTGTTGTGGATCCAGCAATGATTGAGGAAGTACTTACATGGGAGCCACCCAAGAGTGTGACGGAGGTACAGAGGTTATTAGGATTGGGTGGATATTACTGATGGTTTGTGACATACTACTCCAGAGTTGCAGCACCACTATCAGCATTGATGAAGTAGGGTAAAAACTTTGTGTGGTTAGAGAGATGCCATCATAGTTTTCAGGAGCTGTGGCAGAGGCTGACTAGTGCCCCCATCTTGAGGCCTCTAGAGGAAGGAATAGGGTATGTTGTCTAATGTGACGCATCAGGGACCAGAAACGGATGTCTCCTGATGCCGGAGTGAGCATTGATTGCACATGGTTCTCGACAGCTGAGACAACATGAGCAGAACTATGCTACCCATGACCTACAGCTAGTAGTAGTGGTCTTCACATTGTAGATGTGGTGACACTATCTAATTTGTGGGCGCTTTATAGTGTACTCAGATCACAAGAGTCTTAGGTTTATCTTCTTCAAGAAGTACATGAACCTATGATAGCGACCTTGCCTTGAGTTCCACTAGTAATATGACTTAGATATAGTCTTTACTCCATGGAAGGAGAACATTGTTACAGATTTAATCCATAAGAGATCTCGTATACAACTACTAGGTGAGGCAACGGAGCAGCTGTCTGCTTTGCATATATACTTTATGGATAGAGACGAAGAATATTTTCAACAGTCTCTTACAGTCACTCCCCCACATATTCAGTGAGTCAGGGAGGCATCGAATGGGGACACTGGTGGTGATACACTACGTTCTCAAATATCCATAGGACATGCATCTGATGGATTTTTCTGACGGTAGGGAGCACATCATCAACTTCATAGGACATACCATGGTACCAGTTTCACTTCAGGAGGATGTGTTGAGGGATTTCCACACATCCCCTCTAGAACTACATCTAAGAGTGGAAAAGATTTACCAGGACCTCTGACGACAGCACTGGTGGATGGGAATAGAGAAAGCAGTTGCAGAGTTTGTCTCTCCATGCCTCACTTGTTTGTAAGTGGAGGCAAAGCATAAAGTACCAGAATGCCTGTTTTAGCATTTAGATGTCCTAGACTGGATGTGAGATGGGATATCCATGGACATTGTGATGGTTCTTCCATGTACATTTAGGGGACATGACTCGATTTGGGTGATCTTTTTCTAACTCAACATGTCGGCCCACTTCCTACCTATTAGAGAGAAGGGTTCAGTTTAGATATTGGGACACCTCTATGTGCAATAGATTGTGCAGCTTCATGGAGTACCCATGATTATTGTCTCAAATCGTGATACACATTTTACTTCCTGTCTACATAAGGGGTTGCCGGAGGCTTTCAGGATGCATCTTCATTTCAGAATCACCTTCTATCCTCAGACGGATGGTCAAAAGAAGTGGAAAACTCAAAACCTCAAGGAAATGATGTGTTCTTGTGTCCTCGAATTTGGTCAGAGTTGGGAGGATAATTTTCTTTGGTGGAGTTTGCGTAAAAAAAGTAGATATCACTCAAACAATGGGATGCCAGCTTTTGAGGCATTATACAGGAGACCATGCAGATCACCCTTGTGCCAGACTGACCTAGGGGAGTCAGTACTAGTGGGACCAGAGATGGTATGGGATACCACAGAGAAGGCAGAGGTCATCCAGGAGCATATGTAGACTACACAGAGTAGGCTGAAGTCGTATTCCGATAGGAGACAGAGACCTATAGAGTTCTAGGATGGCGACCACATCTTTTTATAGGTCTCACCTTAATGAAGTTTGTAGTGATTTTGTAGAGGCAGAAAGTAATCTATGAGGTTCATAGGACATTATTACATCCTCAGAAAAGTTGGTGAGGTGCCATGATTCCAAGATATTCCACATCAGTTGCACCGGGTGCATGACGTCTTCCACGTATCCCAGCTGAGGAGATACGTGCATGACCCTTCTCACGTCGTCCACCATGGAGAGTTGGACGTCGATGATTTGGAAGCCTTTATAGAGGTTTCAGTAGATATTGACGATCGACAATAGCGGGTCCTTCGTGGACGGACGATACCATTGTTGTGCGTTTGATATCAGCTTGAGAACCTCCAGGAGAGCACATGGGAGAGGGAGGCTCTGATGCGTGCTTAGTACCCCCACCTGTTCCCATATTTTGAGTTGTGTCTTACAGGGACGTGAAGACTGAGGTGGGAAGAATATAAGGACCTAGAATTTTCATGTCATTTATTTAAAATGAATGTGAATTTTACTAGTCCTCAAAAATTGACGGCACATGATTCTAAGACCGAGAGTTCCCTAAATGAATTTATGAACTTGGGTTCGGGTCAGTTCATTAATCGTGCGAGTGAGTTATTTCTAACTTTTGAACTAGGGATCCGAATTGAAATCAAAGGGCACAGTTGAACTCACAACGTCAATAATCACATAATAAAACTTTCACCTGGAATATAGTTTTTCAAGGGTGAATATTAGTTTTTGGGTTTTTCAAGATAGAATAATATATAAATAAATTTTTTTATACATTTTATTATTATTTAAAACACCGATGTGAATATTGTTGAGGTGGAGAGCACAAGAGTTTTATCCTCCAATTTAATGCTTGGTGGTGGGGACCACCCGAGCCTAACCCTATTCTGGATATTATGATGGTGGGGTCCACCCATGGAATGAAACATCTTGAACTCCATAATTAAGTGGGGAGAATCTTCTTGAGGTACCCACTTAATGGTGTTAACCCCCCTTAAATTAATTTATGCCAGTCCTTCTCTTGATTAATTATGCCACATGCAATAATTAATTTAGCTTTATGAATTCGTTCAAAAAAATAAATAGATTGTTTAATCAATTATTTTAGCACCACTTTACACTTTGGTGGAATTGGGAGAAACCTTTTCCTTTGAAGAATGCTTCCTCCATGAAGAATGCCGATGAGGAACGTCTTCAACTTCTTCCTTGGAATACCTTGTGGTGGCAACCAATGTTGGTCGTATTCGATGACCAACCTTCCATCCTCATTGTCTTCAATGAAAAATATGAATTTGGGTTTTAATGATATTTGTATATAAATTTCCATGTACTCCCTTATTCTATTATTAAGGATTGGGAATAATTAAATTACGGAAGATCATGGTTGACGTTCATTGCTTCATTATTTGTGAACCACTTTCTACCACTCTAAACATGGAGGGTGTATGACAAACTATCATGGCCCAACCCCTACACCATTAATAATTGGGATGTTATTCCAAATGGAGGATGAATACAAAAGAAACGTTGCTTTTCTGCCTTCGGCCACCGCGTTCTGCAGTGGTGTGCCACCAGTGGTCTCACTGCATTGCCCTGTGGCCCATGCGACCTTCACCGTTCCACGCGGCCACCAGACCACCACCATTTTGAGCTGCCACCCCAGTCGAACCGCCCACACCCCTCTCAGCGCCCCGTCCTAACCACTCGCCCCCCATGCGGCGCCCCGCCCAAACTGCCCATGCGCCTCACTGCGGCCCGACCGAACCGGCCTAGGGCCCTCATGGCATTGCGGCCGAACTACCCACCCCCTCCCCCGTGGTTCCCCGAACTAACTAAAGCACCCCCAACGGCTCCCCACCAGAAATGTACCGCCCAATGGCATCGCGGTCGTGTCGGCCTGTGCCCCATGTGGCGCCCTTGCCGAACAAGACCGCACCCCCAAATCACTCTGGCTAAACCATCAATTCACCCCTCCCCCCCCCCAACATCACCCCGTGTAAACCGTCCCTCACCCCCTGCGGTGCCCCTACGGAAGAGCCCCCCCCCCCCTCGTGGTGCCCCTGCCGAACCGGCCCCGTGCCCTCGCGACACCCACGTAGTCGAGCCGTCCCCCGGAACTAGTGAGATCCACGGCGCGTCACTGCCCTCACGGCATGCCGGACCTCCAAGTGGGCCAGGCCGAATCATGTGACATGCTGGACCCAGCGGGTCGGGCCAGGTCAACTAGAACCGGGTCGACCCATTCCAGGTCATGCCGGGTATGTCTTACCAGTTCAGGCCTGACCCGAGCCCACTACACCCCATTTACGCTCCTTCAGACATATAATTACACCAGACGTCTAATTAACGAACCGTCAGTGACACTGGAAATCTTGGAGTGAGACGGCCCATTTGAGTATACACCACTGGAGTTTTGGTTTGAGATTGGAAACAATCATGATGGATTATGCAAAAAAACCAAACGGGCCCCCAAGACTAAAATCCTAATAACACACAAACCGAGTGTCCGATTGACATGCCACCTACTGCATTGAAACCCCCTTGACATGGTAGACCTTTGAGAAACTTCATCATAGGACTTCATGTATATTGGAGTATCGACCAGTAGCTCGTAGAGCAGATCCTCCCAGAGGCGAGCGAGTGTAGTGCAGAGACCTTGTAGCTAGCTGAGACATGATGACTACTGACCCTTTCGACTCAGAGTGACTCGACTAGCCCAGTGGGGAGAGCCTTGGTGTTTTGGAAGACTATCCCTGGGGAGCTCCTTGGATTCGTGACAAAACCACTGTTCTCGATAGGAAGAGTACCTCAGCAGGCTTCGAGGGGGAGCGTGCTTGGTGACACTGCAGACACACGGTGTGGAGTGTGCTTTGTGACGCGGCAGATCCATGGTACCAGAAAGGAGGAGTACCATAGAGTGCAAGGTTACTGGGAAGCGTTATTGGTTCCTTGGTAGGCCCATTGTACTCGATAGAGGAGGAGATCTACTGTAGCTGAGGTATCAACAATGTGACAGGGTATGTTAATTGATACTACCACCTAAAACAAAATCATGGTTTGAGTTAAGTTAGTTTTCTATGTTTCGCTCATGATTGAGTTGGATCACTTGATAACATAGGTATATGTATGGGAATATACCTACGTAGGTTTATATGATGGTTTCATTAATTGTGATTTATCCTTGTTGGATTTTCTAAGGCCTTGGTTATCTCTGGGTCCCTACTAAGTATAGTTATACTCATTACTACATGGGATATGCCTGCACATTGTTGTGTGAGATGTACCTGACGGACAATGTAGACTACGGATGAGGGTACCAGGACATGACAATACCTGGAGGTGGACCATATGTCGAGTCGGTACATGGAGGAGACGGTCAGACGTGGAGTTCTGAGGAGTCGATTTGTATCTACCCATCAAGTAGGAACCCTATATGACGATATAGTAGTTGTATTCCCTTATCTTTCAGTTTTATTGTATCATTAATGTACTTGGAATTTCCAGTTGGTCTTGTATTCTATCCCATTTTACTTTCAACAGTTCTTTTTATACAGTTTACTTGGTGTTTCGTCCAGTTGTGTGCAAGATTATGAGTGTGTTTAAAGGATATAAAGGCAATTCCTTCCTAGTTTTAGGGAATTATTAAAAGGGTGATAGTATCTAGCCTTAGACTATGGATTTTGTGCTTGGGGTAGTCATGAAATGGGCCCCGAGGTATGGGTCGTGACAATCAACTCAAAATTTCATTCATAAATATGTCATTTTTTTAGTTATGGGTTTGTTTATCTTGGTTTTGGGGGATGAATATTTATTGTTATTAATTATTTGATATTAATTTTTCTTTCAAACATAAATGGATCAATTACAGACCATTAGGTGGAATGATCCAGTGGGAGGATAGGGTAGGAGTTTTGGGTTAGAAATCCTCAAAGGGAATGCATGGAATTTCATATTTTTTATATATGCTCAACTTGCATGGTTTAGATGCATGGTTTACCGAACCGTGAAACAACTGTGTAGTAGCTACTACCGAAGATGGATTGACCACATGAATAATATCCAAGGATTGAATTAGTGTGTGGATACCATGTGGTAGAAATAGTCCAATTTCAAATATTTTCCACAAAGTTACCAAGGATAATCCCCACAGTTGACCAAACCATGTAAAGGCTACTACTAAGCCCACAAACTCATAATTTAACCAATAAATCCTAAAAAACGAGGAATGATCATGGGATCAATGCATACAAATAGATACATAAAATTCAATACCCCATAAGACCAAGAACATTCATGAAAACCAGACATGCTCAAATGAACAAGAACAGATAATGAAAATAAAAAATAGAGTGTGGATATTCTCCCCACCAATCAGGATTTCCACCCCCAATAATCTACAAAATTTCTGAGCTGATCAATAATTGACTTAGGACATAACATCCACAAAATCCATCCTCTTTAATCCCAAGAAATAACTACTAATCCAAATATAACATAAACCACTGGAATGAAATAGTACAAAAAACTTGAACCACATCTCATAAATAGATTTCAAAACTCATGATTTAATAATAAAATTCATTCTTTGAGTAGAACTGTGGGTCACACTACAAAAATATTTCATTCAAGCACACTAAATGTTAAATCAAAACTACATAACAAAAAATGAAATATCCTCTTCCAAACCAACACCAAAACACATAACAGATCACATACATGGGAGACCTAAACAGAATCCCCACCATTTGAATTAACCTTGAAATGATTCATTATATAATGCATTACAACGTCACCTATGGTGGGTCTCCCAACCATTAAGGACCAACTAGATTTAATAAACATTAAATCATTCATAATGAGGAAAAATATATAACATAAAGAGAACATAGGGATGGGATACCAATGAATTGAACATCGATCCAAATAATTACCAACCCATAACTCATCACCTTCAGATGGAAAAAAACAAAATCTACACTCGGTACACACAGGGGGTACATGCTAAGACAAATAAATAGAACCCTACATCCATAAAATAACAATCATAGTTATTTCATGACTGATATGTCTACCACACTCATTGCACCAAATTGGAATTCTTTTTGAAACATAGACCACAATACAAACAATGATGTTACCTTTCCGAAATGGTGGGAACTCATGATGTGCCAAACTCGCAACACCCTTGAAATTTTTGACCACATTCCAACTTCACATTTTGTCCTTATTCTAGATCACTAATGATTAAATCATCAATTTCCTCATAGTCAGGAGCAATTAATCATTGATCATGACTCAATATTTTGGTGAGACAAGAAACAATATGGAACCACATGTAGAAACAAAACATTATTACACTAGCCAACTCATATTATTTAATGAGACATATCTAAAAATATAGATTTGGATGATATACACACTGTAAAAACTACAACATAGAACATAATAATTTTAAGGATTTCTAAAATGAATCAAATACCTTCATTAAGGTATTTGTTCATTGAAGAACCATAAAATCTCACATTAGTTACAATATAAGGATCACCACCACGCAAAAACTATACAACATTACGTATCATCCTAATATGAAAGAAATTTAATTATTGCCCAATTATATCTATACAGTAGAAAATGGTCTATGGTATCCCCTCAAGATTTGTATTTGAAATTAAATTCTCGATAATGAAATCCTTAGGTTTATCAATGGTATTATTTCTAATGGGGAATCACCTATTTTTGCACCACTAATATTCATCGAATCACTATGGGGGGAAAAACTGGGAAACATGAAATCCAATTGCTCTATCAAACTATCTCACTATCCCAAAATCAGCACTAATATATGAAAACACAATGGTAATCTAGCAAGAATATTCAACAAAACATTTTTAGAAACCCCAAAAACATCACTTGATGACCAAATTTCCAACAATTTTTCAATAGAGAACACAATATGATCATCACATCCAAACCATGGAAAAACACACCAGAAGAAAAACACTTCCCAAATCATGGGATAATAGGTCAAAAAACTACCAGTTTTCAAAAAATGATAACTTTTCTCTTAAAACATTTTTTAGTGGAAAAAGCAAAACATGGTGTATTATAACACTTACCAATCATATTTAAATGAGTCTCACACACATTAATTTTTTCATGAAAATGTGGGAACTAATAAAATAATTCCTATCTAAGAATTCATCCACATATGTTAATTTGTGCAGTTATCCATATTTCAACACAAATCCACACATATGAGAACCCATGGAAAAACTAATGTTCAAAAAAAACATTCTCATTTAAAAATTCACAAACCTTAAAAAATAACACTAGACATATCGTGAAACATCATTATCAATTCCCAAATTTCAATCCAATCCATTTTTTTGAAAAATAAATTCTCATGAATTTTCATAAAAAAATCAGTTCATTTCATTCCAAAAAAATATAGTAGCTTAGAATATCTCATTTATTAAAAAACACATTTCATAATTGTCAAAAAAAATTCAAACACTTTTTTTTAAATATTATTTTCCCACGAATCCAACTTCGATATAATCCATTTATGATAATTGAATTCTGATCTTGATAAACTAATCAAAATTATCTCAAAAACCTAATTAAAAAAACATTTTCTAAGGAATTATTCAAAATGATTATGCACATTTGTTTCCCATATTCCCAAAACCAATAAATTCAAAATTATATATTGTTTCACAATTCATAAATGAGATCTCTCAAAATATTTTTCATGATTAATGATGACACAAAAAAACACCCATGGTAAACTAGTGTCAGTGTGTGACTTGGTAAGATGGTTGGAAGCCATATACCAAACACACCTCCATCATAGAGAGCCTTTTATGACCATAATCCAAACTCTAAATGCATTTATATGCCATATGAGATTATATAGACCTTTAAAAAAACCCTCAATCAATATCCGAAACAAAAAACAATCCAAAATAACCAATAGAAACAAACATAAATTGACTTTCTGTGGAAACCTGAGGATCATAACAATTAAGTGTTCATGATGTCTGTCTCATTCCAATCTATCAAGTCTAGAAAGTTCTATTTGATCTTCCTTGAAATACCCATGTGACAATGATAAAACATAAAATTAGGGTCCACTAATGGGCCACCCTACTCTGATACCATTCTGTGAAAAACCAACATGGTTCGACCCCAAACCGGTCACCCGAGTAGATCTCCATCATGTCCCAAAGTGCATTCCTGATCCCCATGGGCTGAAAACTATGTGGATGAATCAATAGAGAGACAGAGGAATGGTTTCTCCCAATAAAATAATTAAATGAAACAGATATAAGATAAATAGAGAATCCCACTTGTATAATTAATAATATTTACATATTTTACAAGGCTATAAAATACAATCAATCAATAAATTAAAATCCAAACTAAAACATGAATACCCAACATCCCCATGTGACCCTGAGTGTAATTTTCCTACACCAAGACCAACCCTAACCCATGGTTGTGAATACAAAGATAAGACCTTCACCCCAAACTAAAAACAATAAGAAATATTATTCATGATTATTAAAACATAGTATGCATGACAAGAAATTCTTTTCCCAACACACATCCATTAAAAAAATATGAAAAAAATTCAGGTTTGATGTATAATATATAAAATTTACCATTCACACACATTTTTTAATACTAAAATAAAAAATTGTTCACTTCCCTTTTTATCATTCAAAACTATATACTTTCCTAAGGGGAATCCATATTCATTTTAGAAGAGAAATGACATTTAATTTATAAAGTAGGGAGAGAGTATAATAAATTTACAAAATAATTTTGCATAACTTTTTGAAAACACAATATCATTTTAGTCATTAATCTACACTACTCCAGATGAAATTTAAATAGTCATAAAATAAGGTAAATTGGAAATAAGGCACATCAGTATCTTGAATAAAATGCACCGCATAATTTGTTCTAATATGCATGGATGAACCCAAGGAGTTTTCAATTATCATGAACATACTAATACATGTAGACTCATCTGATAAATCATGCCTGAATCGATTTTATAAAAATGAACTAACATGTTTGTCCAGAATCCAATTTATACACACTGAGATGAATAATCTCGTTCAAAAAAATAATAAATATCCCCCCTTCTATGGGCCAGTATATTATGTGTAATCTTACTAGTGTCTTAATAATTCATAGATAATGGAAATAGTTATTCCATGATCCCATTTCAAAACTATAAAAAATTTTGATCCAGTCAATGCCAACCATACATCCAATCACATACACATATATAATAATTCACCCCCAAGCATCACATTAGTCACCCCATGGATCAATATCTTTCTTTAAATACTACAAATCACTAAGTAAAAATTAATGAGGACCTCCAATTCCATAGAAGTTAAATGGGTCACATGGATTCCACAGGGAGGATATCCCACCAATTACATATTTATATTAGTATGAAAAGATAATTATACAGAGATAGTTTGCATGATAATCAGTGTCATGAATTTTAGAAAAGTACCAAATAGGCCTCAAGAAAATTTCACATTACCATCATACATTAAGAAACAAAAAAATTAACTCAAAGTGGGGAAAAAAGTTTCCGATTTAAATGTTGTTGTGAAAAAAAAATTTCAATGTAATCACATTTAATTTCGAATAAAAATCTATTTTTATAAAAATTACAATTGGGCCAATAACTTTTACCAGTTTTCAAACCTATTTTGATACCCAAATAGACATTAGATTTATAATTAAACCCCATTTCAAACCATTCATTGAACTCAAATAATCATTTAAAAACCGTAAATTCATTTATGATTCAAATTTATTGTTTTTATTTCACAAATCAGTCATAACATCAATCCAATAATTTTCTCAATCACTTGGTATGCACAATATAAAAAAATAAATAATATTTATAACAATACGGTGAAAAAATAACCATTTTTCACACCCTAAAATTATTCCATGGATCCCATGTCAATATTTAATTTTAAAATAAGTTTTGAAAAAATTATATCAACAATTCATAAAATTAAAAGGCAAGTGCAAGGGAATCCTACATCATTCTTATTATTATTCAATAATGGAGACACAACAAGGTTTACGAGACTCAAGATCTATGGAGATGAATCATAAATACACATTACCCTAACATAAATCTTGGGGAACAAAAAAACTAGGTTTACAGGACCATAGGGGGAGAGTACCCCATGATTAATAGAATGATATACGGTGATGGAGAATAGAGGATGGTAAATAAAATTAAGATATTGCTCAAAACTATGTTTATATTTTATATCCACACCATAATAGAAGGGTTGTGGCTTGGAGAATAAGGGGATAGTCCCCATAGTGTCACATGATCCAGAGGGAGGAGAGCGGAGGGGTCTTGGATAATAAATACCAAGTTATAAAATTTGGTATTTCATAAATATTTAGATCTTGGTCGCCTACATGGATTGGATGCATAGTATACCAAAACAAAAACCAATTATTCTATAGCTATTGTCCATGAGGGATCAACCACATGACAATCCATCATGTTTGGACTTAACGTTTGAAGAACAATTTGGTAGTTACTATCTAGTTTCCAACACATGCTTTATCATTACCTAGGATGATCCACATGGATTACCAAATAGTTTCCCATCTATGTGCATGAACTACCATGCCCAAAAACACACATTTCACCAATAACCCTTTAACATACTTAGTACTAACCCTATAATAAAAATAATCCAAGAGATAAATCAAATTTGAATCCCAGTCACACATGGAACTAAAGTGAAAACCCAAGATCCCGATATGAATTCGAACATATGATGAAAATGAAAAACTGGGTGTGAAAAGAACCATCATCATAATTTTGTCAATATGTTTGAATGAAAAAAATAATAATTTAAAATAAAATTTCAATTGAACCAAGTTAATAACTCATTATTCCAATGTAAAAACCTAAAACACATGAATAACCTTTGGAATCAAAAAACAATTTTTAATGTACCTCATTAAATTAGTTAGAAATCACATTTATTGAACTCAATCTTGAAAGGACCAAATAGGAGTTGTATGATCACTGTGAGGGGGAGTGGTGAATCAATGACCAGATTTAAATTTATTCTTTGAGAAACAACATTCACCCAAGGATAAATAGATATGGCTTCTCTAAAACAATCACCTAATAATAACCACTTGAACTCAATTAATTACACGTTATACTACTCAATAATAGTAACTATTCCGTGTCATGATTTTGTAATTATCCAATCCACATAAACCACTAGAAATAAATAATTTCATTTTGTTATAGAATGTTTGAAATAACCTTACAAATTTTATTCCCCTTAATAAATTAATAATGAATGTTTTCATGGTACAATTAGATGACTCAAGAAATATTTTCACACTAACTGCAGAATATTCACTAGTAAAACTTAATATGTCATCACAATCCAGATTTTAATTCATCATAGTTTCCTTTTTAGCAAGTCATACATTCTTCTCTACATTCATTCCAAGTAGAAAAAATATAATTTTCCAATACGATTTCATTTTAAACTCTGTCACATAATATATTATTAATCAATTATTTTATGTGCTTTTGTTATCCATATTTTCTTTTTAATCATTCTGTGGTCTCACCCTCTTTTATGTAATTAAATTGATGAACTATTATTGATAATTAAAAGTGTTATCCACATATTGATGTGCGTGAGTGAATGAATGTATTCTTATCCACACAGATATATTTCTTATATAGTTATCATAACAAATTTAAGAAAAATATAGGCTATCTTGTTCACATGATATTGTCGTGCATGAATACTATTAATATTCTAGTGGGTTTGGGTAAGAGATTGTAGTATCACCTAAAAATCCCACAAAAATCCTAATGGGATTCATGTGATAGTTTTAGTATTTTATTAAATGGTTCATCGCATAGTGATTCATGTCTGAATCACATTTTTAGGCACCTCATTTCTTATTCTTCGTGAATTAATAGGATCCCATTTCTTCTTCAATGAATTTTTTTTTCATACATCTCTTCTACCTCATATGAAAATGATAAATCGTTGGATGAAAAATGTCTCTCATCCTTGGGAGATGTGTTTTGATAGTCATGATTCACAACATTGTACCAACAATTTTACATTTTAAACCCCCTATGATAAAGTTTTAAGACATGTAAAATACACATTAAAAGAGATAAAAATCAAATAAATATCAAGCTTATCACATTGGTATCCATTTTTTCCACACCTCATGATTCCTTAAAAAATGGTATCTATTACATAGTGTTCTTGAATATATTTTTTTATTGAAAAAACATACCATAATTCCATTATTATTTGTATTATTAATATTCATTCAGCAATGAGACATCCTTGTGAATATATTATCTTCAATACTAAATCCTATATTCATGTATATTGGTTAATGTGGTTTTCAAATTAGATCCATAAATTCAATAAAAACTAAATGATCATTGATGATGGATGATATAAAAGATGAATAATTTTGAATGAATCTAGTATAATCATGGATATTATATCTGAAGAAAATGATAACGGGTTGATGATGATGTTGTGGTCACTAGAGTGTTTTTAGATTGTATTAGATCAAACAGATGTGTTATGTCAGTATCATTTTAATATTGTTCAATATTTCACCCACTAATTCATTCCTTATCAATATTCCATATGAATTAATGAAACTATATTAACTAACCCATGTATTATGGTTATTGATCTAGTGATGGGGGATCAACACCCATACATATCACACACTACATATATCTTTAGATGTGCAGTCTTCTGGTCCAAGCAATGTGCACCATCATGCATGTTCTTTGCGAGAAATACACATAAGGACACCCACATAATCTGACCACTATCAATATACATATACTCCTCAATATCCTTGTTCTAATTTATGAAAATTAAATGATCTTTGTTTTACCTATAGTCTAATATGTGGATGATGGGAACGTGAATTTGGAATCACATGGTTGGGCCAAATTTGTTACAATGATCCAAAAAAAGATTAATTTGAATAAACTGATTATTGATAATAATTCCACATTCATGTTATAGGCCAAATTATCTTAAATGTATCATTATTCAATAATAATTTTCATGATCATCAAAAATTCATCATCATTCTCTGTTTTTAGAATATACATTTTAATTAACTATTCATCATCATAAAAACATTCATCTGATATTCTAGATTTTTTGTAAACATTGTGTCATCATTTAAACATGTATTTTACAATAAGATAATTTCCACAATAATTGTAGTCTAGAAAATAATTTATGTAATTAACAATATTATGATAATATCATTGATCAAAAAATTATACACCTCTTGAAATAATTCATAAAACCAGTATCAACAAAATAGATTAATCAATCTTTTCCCCCAAATATCCCACATTCAAATTTCATCCAACGAACAATCACAAATCAATGACATTTTAAAACTGATGAAATATACTTTTTATCAAACATTTCAATGATTATGTGTGAAAAAAAATTAGGGAACAATAATTAATTAACAAACATACCACATTTTCTATAATCAGTGAATTAAAAAACAAATTTTATAAACCTCTAAATAATACTTTCTTAATCACATAAAAAAATTAAGCCTGTAAGAAAATAAATCTCATTAATACACTGGAATACATTGTTAAAATAGTTTTTGAATATTTAAGGCACACCATTATTCTTTTAATTAATCCACCGGAATAAATGATTTCCATTATAAGATAAAACACACCTAAATGGATAGATTTAGGATATAATAATTTTTCTCCCCACGGACGACAATGTGTAAATAAAAAATGAAAAGGGGACCAAAGTTTATATCTTATACATGAAGTGGTTAAGGATTTAAACCAATGATCAACCACAATATATGAAATTATTCCATTGAAAATGGATTGGTGAAAATATCAAAAAAAATATCTTTGGTAAAAAAATTAGGTGTAGGTCATTCTTCTCTACATGATATTTTTTGTTTCAATATTTGATATAAATATTCTTCAAATTAAATTGCAACAATGTATTATTAGTGTGATTAAAAGCAATATTATTATCATATCCCAAAAAAAGGTGAAACATAAAATTAAATAAAATGACCATCCTACTATGAATTCAACCACATAAATTGTATTTCTTGTTTAGTTGATTAAATATACTCAACATATTTTGTACTGAGAGTTATTGGAATTTTTTTATTTGTTTTCCGAGTAAAATTTCATCCTCCAATTACAAAATCGTCAATTTATGTGTACATTTAATCATCTAAACATCCTACATAATATACATTTGTATATATAAATAAATCCATATTTTTTTGTTACAATATTTAAATTTGAAATTAGTTGTTCCACTGATATATCTAATAATCAAACTTCCATACATGAGATTATATTATTTTGAATAAAATTGATACATAGAACATAGTGTAAAATAATACACTATATTTGTCCAATAAGATATTCTATATAATATAATTGCAGACAATATTCTAAACTATTTAGAATATAGTTCCTTTCCATCCCCATATATTCAATAAAAGTCCACTTGGATTTCTGGTAAACAAAATTTTGATTTTTCCATGAAATAATTCCATAAGTGTTCCTTGGTATATTTCTACTGGTATATGAAAATATATTTATTCATTTTTACACATTCAATCAATTAAAATATTTTATTTCTCATTTTACAGAAATATCAAAATTATTCTTCGTATCCATGGAAATCCCCTAACAAGTTTCTTCATCATTTACTTTAAATATTATTTCATCAATAGAAACAATCAAAATAATATATATCTCATGATTTTCATTTATTTATATATTATTATCAATTCTTTGATTTTCAAAGTTTTTCCTCATTAAAAAAATTACAATTTGAAATACAAATCTCTGCTATAATTCATGAACAAAAACAATGGATTCTTCAATTTCCACACATAACATTCATAATTTCCAATGATAAATACATATTTTTTTTCAAAATAATGTTGTTTAGAGAGCTGCCTATTTTGAATTATCTAAGTTGAAATCCACTTAAATAAATTAATATAATTTTTAAGTTGAAGTAGAACAAATGCTATTAATTTTTTCTTGTATTTATCTCGGATAAAAGTCACAGTAATTTAAATGTGTTAAATATTTGAGTAACCCTTACAAACAAGTAATTTTTTATTTCATATAACGTCACTATCCTCATTAATCATTTTTGGATCACCAACATAATACCAATAACATTATTATTGTCTAGTATTGGTAAAAGTAACCATGTATCATTATTTTAAATTTTATTGAGATCTTCATTCATAGTATTAACCCTCTACTTATTTTTAATAGCTTCATCAACATTCATTGGACCCAATTTTTTATAAAGATAATTAAGTAAAGACAACCTTTTCGTAAAAATCATAAATTTTATTAATGTAAATTACCTTCTTATAATTATTTTATATATTATAATCCAAATAAATTCTCTTTTTGAACACAATAATAACACTATAAATGACGAATGAATGAAATAAGAGGTATTTCTAGAAATTAGGGAACCTATCCTAATGTAATATTAACATGAACATTGGGATAGTAACATGACCATTAAGAATAGTAATTTATCCAATATAATAGTAACCTCACCTTTTAATGTGTAAATAAAATTCAATAATCTCATAAATGAAAATATGATATTATTATATCTTAGTATCAGTAAATAAATGTATTAATAAATTAGTAATAAAGTGTTGGTATTTTTATAAACCATAAAGGATTATTTAAAAGTATATAATCAATATAAATATATAAAATAAAATATATTTTCATAAAATAGATCCATAAATTAATTTTTTTTATTGTTAAACTATAATTTTATGACACATTAATTAATTTTTCAATGTGTTATAAAATCTGATATAATATCAAAATATCTATTCTCCACGTAAATGATTAATTTAATAAAAAATTAATTATAACATATTTCTAAAATTATATTCTTAAATTTGATTAAATTTTTTTATTCTGTACATTAAAAAAATAATATGGTAAATTCATAGGTTTTATCTAAAATAATTGTGTTTTGGTGAATAGTAAAATATGATAATTTTTTATAAAAAATAAATACATTAATTTTTTATTCATTTTTTATGTATGGCTAATTTAAAACCAAATGATTGAACTATCAATAATATTTTTAATATATTGAGTAATATGTTTCAATCTATTCCTATTATTGTGCCAAAATAATAATCAAATTATTATAATAAGGGGAAAGACCCTTATCCTCTCTTATATATGTCACCATTCACCGCATATTATTTTTACTCATTCAATGTCTACAAACATTTCAAATATCTTCCAAATACACTTCCCTTTACCGTACTAATGTCTTTAATCCCATTGTGTCCTCTAAAGACCAATCTGATTTCTCTAATGAAGATCTCAAGGAGGAGAAAATAAAATTGTAAAACCCTCTTTATTTTTCTTTTATATTCATTGAAATTTATTTTATATTTATATCATCTCCTAACCTAAGCCTATAAAATATGATTTTAAACTATGGTTTCATTTATATATTGGAATATTATTATTTTAATGTAATTATTCGTTTTCAAATCCATCTTATTTTACTTTTAATCAAAAAATTAAAATAACAACAGCAATATATTGATTCACTGCCACAATTGATGATGTGTTTCACTTATTAACTACCACCTTCATGTGTAGTCATAAATACATCATTATGGTTAAATAATTTTATATTATACATTTGATAATTAATATAATGTTTTTATGAAATATATAAACATGATATAAATAAAATTATATGAGTTCATGATGGTCATAAAATCCCCAAATAATAAAATAGTCATATTTAACTATGTATATAGTGAATCATCCTAATAAAATATAACCAAATGATATATAGGATATTTTAATATTATGATATCTCATTAATAAGATATAATTTCAATTCTGGAAAACTACAAAATTTTTAAATGAACTTCCATACTCATATGCAATTGAATCTATCATGGAAACTAAGATAACAAACAATCCCAAATGATAAAATAAACACTATAACATATTGAGAAGACAATAAATGTAAATAAATATTTTATAGAAAATAAAATAAATGTATAATATGTTATTGATATTTTAAATAATAAATTTAATTTTAGGATCCTACATAATCTAATAAAGAAAGAATTTATATATAAGGTAAGTGGAATTATCGAACATCACTCTCTTTCTTTGGGTTTCCCAACATTCACTATATTTTATGTGTGGTTTTCCCTTTAAATTTTAATAATTACAAATTAATTGTTCATTCCCGTTAATTTTCTATGATATATACGTTTTCAATTTATTTTTATGAAAAATTACAATAATTGTTTCCAAAGAAAACTTCTTTCAAAAAGTACAAATTTTAATTCATGTCATATTGTTTCTCCTACATGATTGATGATTCATATACCATGTATATCATTCGCTCATTGATTTGGGGTCCTATATGTTTAATCATGAATGTATTATTTTTTAAATTAATCCCATTTCAGTCCATAAGTTATTCAATGTCCATGATTGATATTCATTCTATGTGGAATACAAGACAATGTAAATGTTACTATGTGATGGGTATTCCTAGAATTATATAGTTCATGTAAATGTAATGATGTGATGGGTGCACCTGGAATTATATAGTGCTCCAATGCATTGGGTAATTTGATGTTTCTCATGAGATGATGTAAAATGTTCATGAACATGATGCTATATTTGTTTACAACTTTTTGTGGTATTTGAACCCAATGACATGATGTTTCATTTTTATGAATTTCCATATTCCATGCCATTATCTAATGATTCCACTCATTGTTATGATGATGATATTATGATGATCATTATTCTCAACCTTGTTTAATTTCTCTTATTCATTCTCATAGTTGGATTTTTGATCACTCTATATTTTAATGTATATCCATAGGTGAATAATTCTACTATGGAGAACAGAAGGTCAAAAAATAAGATAACGAATAAATAGTTAAATAAATGTTGAATATTAATTATGTAAAATTTAGATATGGTCCTAATTTTCCAAAGACACAAAACATATGGATCCTTGATTTGTATCATTATTATGTTCTTTAATGTTATTATGATTTAATAAATAGTTAAGAATATATGGAGCCATTATCCTTGGTATTAGAGGATGACATAGTCAATTTGGAAATTATGGTAAGAGAACCTTAGTGAAAACCCCTTAGTATGAGAATAGGTCTATATATGATACCAATAATCATTTTGTAGTGAATCCAAAACATTGGTATACCTAAATATATTCCATTGGAATAAATTACACAATTGAATAAAATATTTATTCATGAAATGATCAATTATGTTTTCTTCCTGGATTTTCTATTTTTGAAAATGGTGGGAAATTGGTGAAATCAGGAAATGATCCCATTTATGGGACAATGCAACAATTTCCAAAATGGCATCCCCAATGCATTTGTAGGTGGAGTTCATCATATCATTGTGAATCTCACCTAGATAACATAATAAATGAATAATAACCTGAATAATTAAGTAAATCCTCTTTAACCATAGAGAGAGAAACTACATATTGAGTTTTTTATGCGGCCACCACATAAACAATTTAGTGAATATTTGGATCAACTAGTCATGGAATAGTGTGTAAGCCTGATGGAGAATATTTTTTTTCTCCATTGTTTTGATAATGGGAAGTGGAATATGGCCATTTATTATTTACATATAGTGGTTTAAGAATGTTGGGAATTGATTAAAAACATCAAACATAGTGAAAAAATAAAGACATATAGTGGGGATACATTAATATAATGTATTAATTAATTATATCCCCAAGAATCTTCATCAAATTATAATGATATATTTCATAGAGATAATGAAAAAGGAAGGTTAATTTGTTATGGCCAATGAAGACACCATTGATAGGATCTATAAATTCAAGAATTTTTGAGTCATGATTATGTTTATTCATGTGCTCTAAAAGTGGAGATGACATTTGGAGAACGGTCCAATGGCTATGGTGGTAAGAAATGAATGATTGTGTTTCATGATGGTATATATAATGTTAATGGTGTAAATAAAACTCAACCAATTACATATCATAAATGAAGGAATAAGTTTATTGGGAACTACCTCAATAGGATGAGGAGATGCTATAAGTGTGGGATAGAGGATGAAAAACTTAATTAATGTCGAAAGGACAAGAGGAAGCTGAAAATTGGGTGGAACAACGGACAGTACCACCTATGGTTCAATGATTCATCTATACAGAGTGAGGGATCTTTGAAAGATAGTGCATTAATCCTCGACTTCTTGAGGGAGTTTATAACCAATGGAATCCATGAAAAAATAGACATGTAAATCATATTCAATCACTAGAGTTGAGGTGGATCCAGAAAATGATGTCATGACATAAATTTTGGTAATTAAATCTTGAATAGAGAACATACTATTTGAATATGGTTCTACAATTTTTTAATATCCTTCATGTTTATTATAACTATTCAAACACCCACACATGATATGGAGGTTATGTTATCTGTGAGAAGAAAGAATGTGGATATTATTTCATACAATGTACCTAACTCCTCCCTGATTAATGGTTGTGGACTGAACCTCTTGGAAGAACTTGTCATAAATCTTTTTCTAGGATTTGATGCTATATTAGACATGTATTGGATGTCATTATAGAAATATAACATCATCTTTTGGGAAAGGGTGGTCACTTTTCACTTCCAAAGATATCTTTCAATTCAATAAAATGTAAAGAAGAGGATGAATGTACTTTAGAATCATCATATCATCTATTGATATTATTTCCATATGAACAAGTATATATATCCCAAATTATTCAGAAAAATTGATAGAATAATTCTCTAATACATTCCCATTGTGAGGTACATTAAAAATGATTCCCCCAAATAATTGTATTGTCTTCCTCCACACTGGTAGGTAGAATTCAAAATTTAACATATTTGTAGAACTCTTCTTATATCAATGAAACCTTCTAGAATGTCCACCATTAATTTAGAGTAACTAAAAAAGAAATTACAAGAGAATAAAGAGAGGGGTTTTTATTATCGAGTGCTTCATCCTGGGGTGAACCAGTCCAATTTTTCATGAATAATCCTTGATCAATGTGCCTCTACATTTATTATCATGAGCTCATAAAAATCCCCATCAAGAACATGTTTCCCCTTCCATGTATAGATGAATTGTTTAATCAACTACATGTGGATAACTATTTCTCTAAGGTGTAAATTCGGTTGAGATATCACTAATTAAATTTTGGTACGGAATATATTACAATGACTTACATTAGACTGAGGTATGCATATTATGAGTTCATATTAATTCCTTTCACACACACTAATTCTCTATAAATATTAATTAAAAAAATGAGCAGGGTTTGTATCGATTACGTATAAGAAAATATGGTAGAATTCATTGATGATATTATGAGATACTCCAAGTGTATGGGGGACATTGGGATAATTTGAATTTTCTGATAAGGATTTGTCACGGTGGAAAATTTATGAGATTTATAGTAAATTTGTGTTCTGGATAGAGGTAGTACCATTCTTGGGGGTATGTTTTCAGCAGAAATGGAATATATGTGGACCTTTCTATGACAATGTCAATCATAGGGAGGCATAGTCCAATATCTATAATAGGGGCATGCATTTTGTTTCTATTTGGGTATTACCATTGGTTTGTCATTAACTTATCATTATTTTCAACCAACCATCCATGATGACTTGGATGAGAGAGAATATTATATGGGCTAGTGAATGTAATGATTGGATGATATATTTAAAAGAGATGTTAATCACCATGTCAGTACTCACACTTCTGATAAGTGGGGAACAATTTATGGTGTACATATATTCTTCATAAAGGGAAATAGTTTGTGTACTAATTAAAAATCATAAATTGATAGACTATTACTAATGGATGTTTAAAATTTTTGAGAAAAATTATGTCATGCATAATCTAGAGTTAGATATTGTGATCATTGTGTTGAAAATATTATAGTATTATCTCTATTGGGAAGAGTGTAAAATATATATTTACTAGAAGATAATAATTTATATTTTCACATGAAATGATCCTAATATGTTTTATATAATATGGTCACTACTCATCAAGCATTTAAACTACTAAATACAATACCATCCTAAAAAATGAATAATGTGACTGATGCTCTGAGTAGAAAGGATCCTATATCATTATCAATGATGAGACTTGATAAGGATTAAATATTTTAATATTTAAAAGCAATAGAAATGGGAATAAATAATTAATGAACATCACTAATTGTTTATAAAATTATTTCTCTACCATCCCTAGTGAAAAAAATTAATGATTCTCAATGAAATGATGAAGAAATTCAGAAGATGGTGGATGCTATGAGAAAATGGGAAATACGTAGAGTTTCACATTTTTTAGGAAGGAATTGTATTTTTTGGATCATGAATATATGTACCATATAATACATAGAAAAATAAATATATTCTATAGGACACACATAGCTCAACCATATCTACTCTCCCTCGGTGAATAATTATATATTGACATATTTCAGAGAAGTATCGGGGAGGGAATATGAAAAAAAGGAGATCACTGAATATAAATCAAGGTTCCTAGTATGTCAATAAGTGATGGTTGAAAGTCAAAAGTCTATGTGGATGATACAACCATTTCTCATATCAAAATAGAAAGGGGTAATCATCACCATAAGAATTTTCACCAAAATGTTCGAAGACAACAATATAGAACAATGGTATATGTGATTTTGTAGATCAACATACCACGAAAAATCTCATTATCATAACTTCGGAGGGCATATCACTAGATATATTTAATGTATATAAATCGGATATGTTGTAATGATAACTGTGTTCCCACTATCTATTATATCTAATCATTATATGTGATTTACCACTATGTACATTAAAAATATAAAATATGATTTAAACAATGAGTTGATCATCAGTATGGATTATCATCTTCAAACTGATGTCCAATATGAGTGGAAAATTTAGAATCTGGAAAAAATATTGATGGTATGTTCTATGGTCATAAAAATAGAAATGGGTGAATATATACCTCTAGTAATGTTCACTAACAACAAAATTTTTCTCTCAAGCATCAATATGTATCCACATTAATCCCTTTGTGAGAAAGGATGAATAACATCAACATTATGGGATGACGTAATTGTGCGTAAGTACTAAGGCTTGATTGAGTTGAAAAAATTGTCAAAAATTTGAAACCCATTCTATATCACATCCTGTAATCCTAAAGTAGATAGAATAATTATGGAGAAAATAATTGAATGGACCTAGAGTTTAAGGTTTGAGACATGGAATTAATCTACATATGTCCATATAATATTATGATATGATTTGGGAATAAAATAAAGTTATGTACTAGGTACATTAAACCCTAAGAGGTCCTTGATCATGACAAATCTATCACCAATCAACTGGAAGTTCCACCATCCATTTCTCAACTACATGATGTATTCTAAATATACTTCATTATGATGAATATACCAGATCCCTCACATGTATTGAATCTAGATGTTGTATACTTGAAAAATTATAAATCTCACAAGGATAAAATTTTTAATATATTGGATTATAGAGATAATTCTATACACCACAATATTACTCAGCTAGTCAATTTTCTATAGAGGAACCATATGCACGTAAAGGTATTTTGAGATCTAGATTAAATTTTGATGGATTATTACCCCCACCAATTTTATCCATAGTATATATAAAAAAATTTAAATAAGTTTTTTAATGGGGAAAAATGTAATGACCCAAAATTTTATAAATGGAAATTCCCATATTATAGTAATGTAATATAGTAAGAACCACATAAAATCACTTTGTTAAAACACTAAATACCTTATAAATGATGAATGAATGAATTGATATGTATTTATTGAAATTAAGTAACCTATCCTAATGGAATTGTGACCTAGACCATGGAAAACTTACATTACCATTATTAATACTAATTCAGCCATCCAAATAGTAACCTCACCTATGAATGTGTTTATAAAATTTTGGAATATCATAATTGGAAATATGATATAATTATATCATATTATACCTAAATAAATAGTTTTTAAAATTTTAATTATGTCTTGGAATTATAATAAGACATAAATATTTTTTTTAATGTTATAATTTATATAAGAATTTCGAAGTGAATTTATTTTCCTAAAATAGATTCAAAAGTTAACATTTTTTCAACTTATTGAATGAATATTTTATAAGACTTCAATTAGACATTAAATGTGTTAGAAACTCATTTATAACTATAAAAAAGTTATTTTATTTGTAAATGATGATTATAAATATAAATAAAATTTCTCAAAATTATAAAACTACTTTCATAAAATGGATTTCATTTTTTTAATATTTTTATCAAATAATGGTTTATGTAAATGATTGTATTTTTCAAAAATACTTTATTTTTTTAATATTAAAATATAAAATTTTATACGAGAACTATATAAATGATTTTTTTATAATATTTATATAATTATTTTATAAGAAAAAAATCTATAAATATAAATAATTATTGTAATATATTTAGTGATAAGGTTGAAACTATTCATATTCTTGGGCCAATATAATAAACTAATGAACCAAATAATAAAGAAACATCTCTCTCTCCCCCAATATATATACCACCCATCACCACCACTTCTACTCACACCTTCACATACATAAAGAAATTACATGCATGAAAAATACCATTTCTAAACCCATCACCCGCATCTAACGGACCATTGTCTCCTAATAACTCCAAAAAATTCTCTGTAAGGGGGTTCTCAAGGAAGATAAATTCTAGAGGTAAGATGCTCTTTATTTCTTTTATTTACATTTACAATTCATTTAATTTATTATCCTCTTATTAGATCTGACTATCTAATTGGTATTATAACAAGAATATATTATTTATAATTGAAGTTACTATGATAATGTAATAATTTCTCTTCTAATGTCTTCCATTTTTCATCTATTCTAAAAATTAATATATAGTTTTTGGAGTGTTGATTTACAGCCATTTTGGATGATAAGTTTTCATTTTTCACATCCGCCTCCAAGGATGTTCATAAACAATTAATTATGTTTATATAGGATTTTATAAAAAATTTGTTAATTTATATAATGTTCTTGAAACAATATAAAAATAGCCTATTGATTAAAATTATACGAGTTCATGATGATCAAAAAATACTCCAAATAAATTAAATCATTCTCAATAACTATTTATCTAATGATTCAAACTTATACCATATAATCAAATTAGGGATAAAATCATTTAATATTATGAATTTTAATTAATTAGATTTATATTAAATTATGGAAATCTATTCAAATTTTACATGAACTTCAATACTCATACCCATGAGAACCGATCATGGAAACCCTGAAAACAAACACTGCAAAAAGATGAATTTAAATTTTAAAAGTCAACTAAAAGACCATAAAAGGTCTTAATCATTTAGTTATTGATGAGATACATGTATAGTTTTTTATTTATTTTTTAATTATTGATTTAAATTTCATTATATAGGATATTCATGTGGATAAATCATTTTGACATAAGTTATGGGAAATTATTGAACCCCACTCTCCTTGATTGGGATTTCCCTATATCACCCAATTTTAATTATGGTGTTTACATTAATGTTCCATAAATATAATTTATTTTTTATTCCCTTTTACTTAGGGGTGTACATGTTTTCAATCTAGTTTAATGAAAATGAAATCATTTTTCCAAAATAACACTTCATTCAAAAAATACATCATTTACTTCTCATGAGATTATTAATTATTCATTATTAATGACTATTATACCATGTATGTTATTACCAATTCATTTGGGGAAAAATTTTATTCATGAATTTTTTATTTGTTAAATGCACCCAAGTTTATTCCATGTGTTATTTTATATTCAGGATTAATGTACATTCAATGGGCCATGCATGATAATGTTACTATAATGATGTGATGGGTGTGCCTAGAAATATATAGTGAATTTAAATGTAATTATGTGATGTGTGCACCTGGAATTATATAACTATAAAATTATTTGGTTAATGTGATGTTTACCATTAAATAAAGTTAAATATGCATGATCATGCAACATCCAATATTCATAAATATGTGTGGTATTTTACTGCTAAGAGATCATGTTTCACATTTATATGTTCTCACATTCATTGAATTTCTCTAATGCTTCCACTCATGATTCAAATTACGATGTTATGTTGATTATTATGTTCACCGGTGTCTTAGGTATATCATTCATTTTTACAATGACATTATCTAACTTTTTCTTTTGATGTATATCCTCTGGTGAGTAATTTTACTAAGGAGAAAATGAGGGACAATTAAAATATATAGAATACCAAAGTAAATGAATGATTATTCTTTAGTATGTAAAATTAATTTATCATCATTATTTTTCTAAGAATATACAACTTTGGATACTAGATTTTTTCACTATTACTTTTCATCATTAAATGATGTGATAGTCATGAATTAAAAATCATTGTCACTATATTTTATGTTCTTTTTGTTTAAACCTATTTTCCTTGATCACCATTGATATTTGAACATCTTCTTGCTTGATTTGTATATGATGGGACTAATGCGTTTTTCCCCATAACGTGATATATCTAAGTAATAATCCTCATCCCATAATGATTCAACAATATTACTATCATTAAGATACTATTCTTGTTGATCAACTACAACCACATCCTCTTCCTTTTTAAAATAATTTATTCATTAAAAATAATTTCTATATATTATATTATAGAAAATTCTCATATATAGAATAAATAATACAATAGGTTTCGGTGTTATTAAACAAATAACCTTTACCTTTAGGAGGTCAGCCCATAAATATTTAATCAGCACCTCTCAGGTCAGACATTCCAATATTATATGACAAAAATTATATAATGTAGGGAATGATGAATAACTATCCATTCATTAAAAATGGGTTTCCATTATAATGAATCATTTAAGGATTTGTTTCAGTGATTGGTCTTTCAAAACAATATTTTTAAAAATAAATTGTTTCTCTGATATCATTCCTAATAATATATTGTAATATAATATTCAATCAATAGGGTTCCCTCCATTTCCACCAAATATCTATTTGTTAATCTAGATAGTTATTCTTTTATGATGTGCATGTTTTCATTGACTCATTATGAATTAAATTATATTAAATAAAATTTATAGATTCTCCACTTGTATATTATCCACCATTATCAGTTCAAATATTCGTAACAAAGTATCGATATTCTTTTTATGTTATTCAAATGGAATAGTTTTTAATTTTGTGGGAGTCTAATTTAGGTTTTATGAACATACTATATGTAATGTGATTAAACTCATCAATAAGATAAATAAACTTATTGTCTACATTTCTCATCTATTAATTAATTGGACCAATAATGTCAAAGTGATTTAGATTCAAGAGATGAGTTTAATTTTTCTCCACATTCTTAGGTGTTGAGTTTGAAATATTTACATTATACAATATAGAACAACACTAGTCCCTTATATTCTTCATGTTTGGAATTTCATAAAATAAATTCTATCATTTTGTCTTTGTCAAATTCCTCTAACAATATTACACATAAAATTTATGCAATATCTTCTCTTATCTTATCACAATCAAGTAACATAATATTTCTATATCACCAATAGGTAACGTGATTCCCTTGGTTCATTGGACTCTCTGAACTTATTTAACATCTTTAGTTCACTTAATAAAAAATAATTTTTTGAATATAATTTTTTTACTGTAATCATAATGTTTTGAAACACTCAATAAAATGTGTTTCATCATATTACAAAAAAGTATATTTTTTATTTTAATTTTTCAACCAAAATAATAGAAAATCTAATACAGTAAATTATATGTAACTCTTAATTTCCGAAATTCATTGAACCATATTTATATAAAATAACATTTTAGAAACTTTATTTCTCATTTAATGGTTGATGAACATTGAATATGTAAAATCCCAGTTTTTTATCCATCAGTTCTGTTGATAGAAATTTCGAAAACTATATTTCTTTCCATATTGTATTATTTCATCCCATTTGGTTTTTGTAATAATTTTACAACAACTATTTGTAAGGTATAATGTCAACATGTCCTTTTTAATTATTTTAATATGATCATATATTTTAGAAATCATTTCCATTGGTTGTAATTGAATTTCAATATTTGTACAAAAGTTATCATCTATTATCCTATGATTGGGATGAATATCCCACAAACAATACCTCTAGATTATAATAGATTTTTTGTTATAATGATGATTATACTAAATCATTTATGTTCTATACCCATATCCTAAAAAAATCATGAATTGGCCATAAAAATTACATTTCCCACTATATCTAGAATTTTATCTAGGCTTGTGTACTTAATTTTAATCAACTTTCCATCTTCTCAATTTTGATATTTTTTTCACACAAAGAATAAGGTTATCAATTATAATTTTTTTAGTTTAGATATATTTTAGATACAATATAGTTTCTACAGTTATTTTATTCATAATTTGAATCCATTTATGATTCTTGTTTTCCATATCTATTTTTTTAGCTATTGGAATGATACAAAAATCTTATTTTTTCTACTCACTATATATATATATATATATATTTCCTAGTTATACATTTCTCAGAACATTTACCAACATCAATCTTAGATTTTTGGATTTTTTATCCCTTTACCATATTAAAAATAATTTTATTGAGAAATTTGTAACTCTTCCACCTCTTGATTTAAATTATCTTTAATATTGTTATCAAGGTTATTTAAAAAAATTCAAATAACCAATCCCTCTAAATAAGATTGATTTAACTAAATAAAAGGATATTGGATTATTTGTATAAATATTTATATTTTTTCCATTTTTTTATTTTATGGTGTTATTGTTTTTATTTTACATTATTTCAACTCCCTTTTCAGCACTCACTCCATAAGACACTCTTCTGCTTCTGGTCTACTACATTCATCAATTGTCCATTATTTTTCATTAAAATTGTTAATTGTTATTTTTTATTAGAATTGTTTGTAATGTTTTCATCTTATTCTTCACTATAATAATCATTATCATACATAGTTAAATTATTTATATTTTTTATTTATAAAATGTAATCCTTGTACTCTAGAAGATGATTTCTATTTTTCCACATTATTCGTGAAAAATATTCTCGATTTTATATCATCTTCCTAACATTATTCATTTACATTTCAATCCGGTTAATTTACATTAAAATCTCCAATAGATCTATTATTGAAACACTTCATATTTATCCCTCCCTTTTTTACATTCATGTACCTATTTGACAGACTGAAAATTAAATTTTCATCATTATCATGACCACTTATAAGAAAAAAAGGAGAACCTAACACGACTTCATGACTTAAAACATTAAATTGTTCCCCAAAGGATCAGTTGTAATGAATTCAGATCACTTCAACAAGAGAAACCCCATCCCATCATAAAAAATGATTGATTCAGCTTCAAACATTTCATCGATGCCGGCTAGCTGTCCCATGCAAAGATGCACGGGCCTGGTACCAATTGCAGGATCCATACCCTCTCAAATGTTAAATTCCAGATAGCCATGATTTTGTGAAAACTTTCAGCACTAAACCTCATCTGAAGCTGCCCCTGAAGCATATCCGGATGCAGACTCTTGAACCCTAGACCACATAGTAGAAAGAACGACACAGTAGAAAGCACCACCATACCAAAGTGGTAGAACCGATTCACAACAATATGGAGAATCACAGAAACAAATTGATTCATGTATATGAAAAATCAAAGACAAAAACCATCACCACAAGAATAATCTTCTAAATTCCCAAAACACCAGGAGCAAGCCTTGCCACAGCATAACCGACCCAAAATAGACCTGTCTCCACCATCGATACTGTCAGATAAGACCACATCAAAACCCAAAGCACTCAAAACAACCACAGATCAATGTTTCAACCCTCAAACCAAAAATCTGACAGCATTACCTTTCTTATTCTACCATGAAGAGATCGAACCCCTGCCCCTATCGCATCCCGAAAAAGAAAAGAAGGTCTTCCACTCTTGGACCACAAATCGGCGAGCCTACAGATTCTTGGATACTTCGTCGCCACTACAAGAGGGTTTACATGCAACGAACTCACCTAGGAGAAGCATGGTTGAGAGGATCTATAGCCAACCCACACGGGGTAAAGAAACCACTTCCTTATGCCGCAGAACCAAAAAATTATAAACCAAGAACTCACGATCCCCCCCCCCTCGAAGCCACACCGGAGTCGATGCCAATCCACACTAGGAGACAAATACAAGGCTGCGTTAGAGCCGACGCCAAGAAACACCACCACCGATTCGATAACAATGCTGATCCACATCGGAAAATCGGTCATGCCATGCCAGAACTGACGCCTATCTATATTCAACATTTTATTTCATTCATATATGATAATAAATTTATCCTAGATGATTTTTTCCAATGAAAATCATTTAAATCTATGATTCAAACATTCATATAGTGAGTAATGTATATCATTTCTACCTCATCCATCAATATATAAAATTTTGTATTTAGAGGAATTCAATTGAATGCATTTATTATTACGAGGAAACCCATTTCTAGAAACTTATAAAACATTATAAACAATTTAAAAATGGAAAAGAAAAAATCTATCATTATATACAAGATAGTTCATCCCATCAATGATAAAAATCCACTTATTGCTCACAGTGTTTTGAATGTCCATATCAGCATCCTATTCCAACAATAATCAATAAAGAGTCTATAAAGGGAGACATCATCCCAATAAAACTTGAATGAATAAATATGACATGTGATATCATTTAAAGGAGGAAGAGGTGAATTGGAAATAAATTTTAAATTAATTTATTATGAAATATTATCCTCCCCGTGATTAAGAGATTATAATATGATGAAAAAAGAAATCAATCATACCCATAGAAATAGTAGCATTTACAAGGGTGAAAAATTAACAGTAATAGCTAGTCCATTACATGGAATAGAAATTAACTAAAAGACAAAAATAAAAATTAGAGATTTATGTGTGGTTATAGATATTACTAAATACCCTTAAACTTGTGATAAAAATTAATGAATTTACACATAATGTTCCCCATAAATAATTTATGGTTTAAAACATCACAACATCTGTATTATCCTCACCAATAGAATTTATTATGTTTCCATAGTTCTTGCTGTATTTATTCAAACGTTCTTTTTAAGTTGGTCATTAATTTTTTCTTCTGTTACATTCCAATTATGATGAATGAAATATTCCAGGTATGATGTCTTCATAACCACTAACATGCAATAATTTAATTATCTATTGTGGGTTTTCATTTGATATGGATACTTCCTTGTTAGTCATAGATCCGTTTCAACCTCACATATGAATTTGAATACACAAACACCAATATATCAATATAATTGTATTTCACGTTTTCAAGTGCATGAGGGGATGCACATATTCCAATCCACACTCATGAATACTATTCATATGATTCTATTTCATTAGATAAGTGAAATTCAATATCTCAAATACACGAGATATGATTATGAATGAATTTCATGTACGTCCAAACTACATAAAAAATAGTTTCGAGATCATGTGATAGAATCTTGGTAACCAATGTGCTTCACATAAAAATTTCTAGATTCATGTCATCAGTTCTTATAATTATGATTCATGTTGGAAATGAAAATTTAATGTCTACACATCTTCTTTTTAATTCAATAATATTCTCAAAAAATTGATGTTATAAATAAACTTCTATGAAACTATATTTTCCTTTTAGAAAAATATAGATATTAAATAATTATCAATAGAATCTATCATACATGAGAATATTTTATTAATAGGAATTAATCACCTCCATAAACCACCTCTCTTATGTGTAAAAAAGATCACACAGTCTGTTTTTAATCCTGTGATAAAACCCATTCAATGTGTTAAAAAATATGTTTAATATCAAAATTATCATAGTTCATTACAATATTTTTAACACCTCATGGCACCAAGAAAAATGTCATCTTATTTTTCATGATCTTTCCTTCATCCTTTGATGAAAAAAACCATCCATTCTTCCAAAACTATTTTTTATGTTTTTATAATCATTTTTATGTGGAACACCATTTGAAAAATTATTACATGAATAAAAAATTGTGAATTCATAAATGTTAGTTTGTAGTTTCATCGACTTGAGATCTATTCATTCAAGATAAACATATTGGTCACTAGTGGTTTTTCGAGAGTGAATGAAACATGCAATTTTAAACCAGTGTCATTGGGGAGATTTTATATGATTACCAAAATCATAATTTGATGATGATGATGATATAGGTACTATAGGATCATCCTATCATGTTGGATCTAATATAAGTGTTTTATTTTTATCATCTTAATACGAGTGAACAACAAACCCATTTCTTTATCCCACAATAATATTCTACACAGATTTTCCATGAACTATTAACTAAAATCACTCATATCCACATAAAATAGGTGATGGAAGATCATCACTTTTTTTACATCACACACTCCCTTGATCATTGGTCCAATGAGATTATGGCCATAGATATTTACTTAGTCAAGAATTCACTATGTGGCCCTTATAAACAATCCTTACCACATCAGTTGGACACTAGGCATGTAATTATGATAAATATCATCCATGCATGCCTGTATGGGCCTAACCACCGATGTGATTGACCTATATTTTAATAAGTGGTTGATGGGACATCCCAAATGTCTTCTGTTGGTTGGCCAAAATTATAACAATGATCCTTGAAAAACTTATTTACAAAAAAGTATAAATTATAATCCCACATTAAAATGTATAGAAACCTCATATTCAATGTATATTCATCTATACAATAATACTTATAGTCATCATTAATTGGTATTATTCCTCTTTTTCAGAATGAACCATCCAAATAACATTTCATCATCCAATCAACTTTCATATCATCATCTACGTTTTACACCACAATGTGTCAAAATTGAGAAAATTATTTCACATGATGATTTTATTATCAATCGTAAAATTTGGTAAAATGGATTTTTTACATAAAATTGTTAATAAATTATTTTTCATAAAAAAATTAAAACACTAAATGAAATAATTCATAGAATGAGGATCATCAAAAACAAATCCAATAATCATTGTCTTAAAAAATAACCCATTGATATCTTAAATAAAATGTGTTGAAATCAAAATACCTAACTCAACCAGAGAAACGTTTTTTCCTATGACCAATACGAACAAATTATTTATTAAAACGTGGCTCACAATCCATCAAAACAAAACCCTCCAAATGTTATAAAATAAAAAAAAATTATATAATGCTCTAACAATTATAGAATATAATCAGAATTGGGTGAAACCATGAAGATAAGGATAAAAAATCCATAACCCTAAAATCCATAGAATAAACCGCCTAAAAATATCCTCAATCCCACTATTGATGTTGATTAAAGAGGAATAGATGTTGTTGGGTGGAACAAAGTTTTAGGGTTCATGGTAATTATGTAGTCCTATCTTTTTTATCTACTTAAATTACATATATTCATGGAAAATCTCATAACATCAATTTAATTACCATGTTTTAAAATTAAAAATTAAGAATCACCATTGTTTGAATTAATCTACATTCATTATAGTAAATTATTCATATCATATATTAAGATTTAATTATTCAAATTATGTGATTATTATTTTATTAGTGTTTTTATTCAAATTACAATATATTATTCAATTGGGTATTTAGACATTTCATTTATATAAAGGGTTATATGGAAAAGAAAATAAGACCACAAAAATTATTGGATAAAAATGGGAAATCCCTTATAATTAAATTTCTAAGCTCAATTTATAATATAAAATATGAAGAAATTCCATAATATGAATTAATATATCCCAAAACATCATGGATAAAAAATTTATGTCCCAAATAGAAATAAAATTATTAATTAATACATGATATTTTAGCTAAAATTTCTATTTTGTAATTTGAAATCCTCCATAAAGTAAATATTTTTACCAAAATCCAATTTCCCAGTTTAGTTTTATTTATTATAATGAAATTATATATTTTTAATCTATTATTTTTTTAATAAACTATTTCTATATGAATAAATAATTAATCCCTAAATACATTCACTTTATGTCCATACTAAATCTGTGATAAAAATTAAATATTTCACTTGGTATCATAAAATAGTTATGTATTTGTATTTAATATTTCAATAACTATAAAATTGGATGGTGAACTATCCACATATATATATATAAATCTTCTAATAATATAATATCTTAATTTTCATTTGTCTAAATTTCCAAATGGCTGACCAAAAATGATATGCATTTAAAAAAACACTCCACCACCATAAGTATTATGTATCGTCCACTCTTCTACATTCAAGGGGTTGGAATGTATAAACATTAGCAGACATATTATCATGACAATCAATTTATTAATTTCCAATGAGGTCCTTATAAACTCAATCAACTAATGGAGATACCTTTCCTCTACATATTCTATTTATGTACTTAATGGGTATTGAATTATAATTCTGTTTGAGTGATTTTAATTTTAATTGAATCTCAATGAATGAATCATAATTATATTAAATAATTCTCATTAAACATGTATTTTATTATATTAATTTAATTATATTGGTTTAAATATAGTTGTAACTCTATCCAATTTTTTACATTCTAATTCAATACAATGTGGGTGTTTAACACCCATCACTTTTCATGTGTGTTTTCAGTGAACATCACTTTTATTTCCAGTTATTATTCTTATCCTATTAATTTATCACCATAAACTTCATATAAAAAATTACTAACCATGTAAATTTATTATTAACTCATCCATTGAAAGATTTATACTTTTTAGAGGTTAATTTATTGAGAGAGTTTTCTTATTTAATATTCTGTAGGTTAATGTTTTGTTTGTTAATCATAAAATTACATGGAATAAAGAAAATTTTGACATAATATGTTCATTACATGGATTTGTGAAAAAATAAACTTCTATAGAAAACATTTGATTTAGATCATTATCTATGTTAAGAATTAGATTAAATACAAAGTATTTTGGAATTCGTATCATCATCATCAAATTAAAATAGTGCCAATTTGAATCAAAAAATTAGAAAGATCAAGGTTATAATAAGAACACATCCAAACAAATAAAGTAAACCTAATAATTATGAAATTGTTAAATTAGATTCATCAATAAATAATTTTTCTTTATTTTTTAAGTAAATTTCCACACAATAAAAATAAAAATTAGAAATAAATTACTATAAAATATAGTTCATTCGTAGACAATACATCGTGAGTGATTATATACACATTATACCATATAACTATATCACTTTATTTTAGACACGTTTAATCCCTATCGGATTCAAATGGGAATATTTTTAGAGATGGTTCAATTAATAGTTTGTTGTTTTTGAATTTTTTAAAATAGGAAACAAAATTGAAAATATGAAAAATAAAAAAAAGAGAAAAAAAGGTGGCCCATCCTTCATCATTCTTTAAAAATTTATTTTATTTCATTGTTGACTAACAATCCATAAATAATATTTTTTAACATAAAATTGAGTGAAATGTTCACCAACATAGTAAAAACATCATGTATAATAAAAAAACCTCATTTAATTGATCTACATATGGTCGATCCTAGAGAAAAAACTCATAAGAAACATATTTCCACGGATATGGATTATCATTCCCTTGAAATTAAATATTTTGAAAAAAAGGAATATAAAAAAAAATATTTAATTTTATTCTAATGCTAGATCATTCCATGATCCAGCCAATGTGTATCCTAATATTCAACTCAAAGGGTTCTGTGTAGTTTGTTCAACCATGAATCCTTAGGTGGTTTCTAATGAAAAAAATAAATCGTAGACCCTTTCTTTACACCCTACCAAAGTCTTCCAATTCATTGATATAATAAATCCTTAATGGTACCATTTTTATATGAATTATGACAATGGGATTTTTGATTTAAAAATCCTTCCCACTAATCTAACTACTTGTCTCCAAATTTATATTAGGGGTATATTTCAATTCCGAAATGAATTAGTCCATGATTATGGCTAATGGTTTAAAAATATCTTGAATATGTACCCACCCAACCGAATCCCCAACAAAATCTGATAGAATATGTCTATGAGGTGTCATTATATATGGATAAAACTCTCATAGATGCTAAAATTGGATTTTTTTTGTCAATAAAACACATGAAATTGCATGAGTTCCCTTAAGAACGTGGACAATAACCATCCACAATTTCTAACACAAGAACATTTTTAGGTGAAAATGTCCAAGGGAATTAATACATATATCCAATAAGATGACAAAGTGGGTGATTTATCATACAACCGTTATGCTATAAATTTCAATGGATATTAAATCCCCATCATCTTCATCTCCACCGTATTGTTTCTATAGACCCCAATAAAACTATTGAAATTCTAGATCTATATATATTCCAACTAACACATTTCAAAAATTTCAATTGGATCAATAATATTTTTTTAGTCTAGTTGATAATAATGAATTAATTTTTTAGGGGAGCTCAAAATTTCAAAAACCATTCAGTTCAATAAAAAACACCAATCAACGACACTATAATAATTCCTCTTCTACTTACTACATTTGTAATAAGTTCCATTTAGGATTGAAATATGGTAATACCATCTCTAATCCACCTAAAATCTATCTTCAAAATATAAATAACTTTTAATATGGTCATGGTTGGAGTAACATATAACAACAATATCACTTTTTCATCAATATCATTATAGAAATACTTCTCATCCATGATTCTAATATCCTAGTGAGTCGTCGTAAATCCCAACCCTATGAAATTAATTTAGCATGAATTAAAATCTATGTAATACAAATAAAATGGATTTTTATTATTTTATGATATATATGTAATGTGATGTTGATCATCTTTCCTCCTTCTCCCTTACCAAAACTAAAAAAATATTTGAAATCAAAATTCACAAACATACAACCCACCTAAGCTAGCAGCAACAATCAAATTCTTCATAACTCATAAATAAATCATTGTACAACCCCGAGGGTATTGTATGTGAAATTTCACTTGGATATGGAATTGAAATTTAATTCCTCATTATTGAATTTTCCCATTCACGATTCATGTATAACAAAATGGGGAGGGTTGAAATAGTGATATATTTTTCGTTTATGCTTCCCCGCTTGTAAAGAAACCTTTTCCACCAGTTAGATATTTCATTCCCTAGTGAAGATAATTTAATCAGAAATCAATAGGGACAAAAAAATTTACAATTTTTCCTTCTCAAAAATATTATCTATTTCCTTGGTTTACATTGGAATCAATCTAATGCCATAAAATTCACTATAAAATAATCCATCTATGTGTAATACAATTAGAAGGATATGATCATACACCATTGTATTACTTTGGATACTTTCTTATTTCATGTGTTATTATTCTATAATTAAATGATGAAAAAAATTGTTTTGGTACTACTTGAATAGCTTTCGAAAATGTGATCTTTCAAAAAAATCTCTATCATACACTAAAGTTGTTAGAATCATCATTATGTCCCCAATAAATTGTCACACTTCCTCTGCAAAATGTAGGAATCCTACAAAATCTACCTATACACTCTATGAATGAAATTTCACTCCATGGTGAGAGGGATTAATGGATATCCATCCTCTTTATAATACTTCCCCTACTCTATGGGTGCTAGATTAATCTATATGTTAGCACTACTTTACAAATATGAGGTTTCTCCACAAACCTCTACTCCTACGTGATCTCCTTTCCTTTTCAGACTATAATTTCCTTGAAAAACTCATCCACATAATATCCCCAAAAACTATCTAAATATTCAATATGATCCTTTTGGAACTGATTATTCTCTCATGGACACTATCTTTCGCAAACTTCTTACCTTTTCAAAAATTAACCCCCAAGAAACACATCCCTTCATGAAATTTTCTTTCCTGAACTACTCCAAGCATTTCCAAATGTCATCCCGTTGAGATGTTAACTTCATGTAAAATTTATTCTCACATAGATATAGGATTATGGTCTATTATATAGGAAAATAAATCCTCATTTTTTCTTAATACAATTTAGCTATAGTTTTGATTTGGTTCATACTTCACTGCATAAAATGATCCCCTTGGGAATAGTTTATCAATTTTTGTTACATATACACCCTTTATTCCTTTCTGGTGGTCGATTCCAACAAAAAACTAATCACTACTTCCATTTTAAGAACGATAAACTTATTTGAAAACATCGAACCTTCCACAAACTATAATCCTCCCATGAAGCATTTCTGATATGTGGTCTGTATACTATGCACCGCGCTCTACATAACATATAAATAAATGATCCTCCCATTGTTGATTATACTTATTTTCTTTACATACCTTTTATGAGGTTCAGAAACTCTCCCTCATGATCCATCAATTGTGCTCCCTAAACTACTTTCAAAAAATTCTTTCTTTTTCCATAACACTCTATATATTGTGGTAAAAAATTTAGAAAACATTGTGAAATTACACAGCCTAAAGTATCTGATTTTCCATGAACACTCATACTACATCGCTATCATCTAGATTATATAAAAATCATTTTTTAGTCATGATGATATTTTTCATGATTCGTTGTATTTGATTTTTAATTTTGATCATTACCATATTTTCATAGGAAATTATTGTATCTTCTATATTTTCGAACAACATATTTCTTTCCAAACAAGACAGAATATGATTAAAAAACATTTTTTCCCCATTATATTATATGGATTGTATAACATGTTTTAATAAATACTTTTTAATTATATATATTAAATTATTGAAAAAAATGATCATATTTTCAAGTATTTTTTATTGTGAATTGATTTATCCTTTGTGAAACCAAAAACAATCACTTTAAAAACAAACATTTTTAAATTCTAAAAACCATCATCAGCCAACATGGACCTAATAATAATGAATACATGAAATACAATTTAAATTTTGATGTCAAAAAAGAAAAACTAAAAGTCCCAAAAACTATCATGAGGCCTCACTATCACATCCTTATATCACTCAAAAGACCATCATTCCTTTTCCTCATGTCATATTTAATCCACACAAGCCCTTCAAAATAGATTTTAAAATACTTGACATGAATAAACATATTGAAGTAAACATTATCTTATTGGATTGTATTAAAAAATATCTATTTGTGTAATGATTATAAAGGAATTATTCTCGCATAATGAAATATTATGACCTCCGAAAATGTTTCTTGCCAACATTCTATTCCCATTATGTACAAAGATATATAGACATTTATGATTCAATAAGAAATTAGTATCCCACTACATTATTTATGAAAGCATATAATGGAGAGCCTAAATATATTTCATTACCAAATCAATCGTCTTCAACCTTCTCTAGGTACCTTACAACCAATTATTATAGATATCTAATTATCCCATTGAATATTAATCATTTCTACATGAATATTAAATGATTTCTTTATCATAGACAATAATGTCATCATTATAGAGGATTTCAATATCACTTCCTTGGAAGGTTGTATGTCTTTTTATTTATATCTTCTAATTTTAGGAATACCATTCATTGCGAAATATGGAACTAAAATTGATATCAATGAAAACATCTTGTTCATTTAATTTAGTAACCGATAGGTAAAATTAAATATTTTTCATGAAATGTAATACCCATTAGAGGAATAATCTACATTCTGTATACAAGCTTATAATGAAACATCAGAGATATAATTTAATCAATCTCCATAATGTTAATCATGTTCAAAAGATATAGTAGTTTCTAAAATTATTACTATGATTAAAAAATTCCAAAATGAAGAAGTTGGTGTTGAAAATTAATTTATAAATCTATTAATATAATTTTTATTAGAAACTATATGGTGTCATATCTCAGCTCTTATATATTATTCTATATATTGTATAGTAATTATGAAATTTTTAAAAAAATTACTCCAATCTGTTTCCTTATTCTTATGTTATATTTCCACAAAATGAAGGATAATGTTTATCTAAAACCCCTTCTTAGACACCTGATGTATTTTTTATATACTCAATAATGATGTATTATGACTTTTCAATTATTTTATGTTTTGAAAATCACAAACACTCTATGATAAATGGAAATTTATTTTACCTTAATAATGAAAATTTTACTTCTTGATGGAAATTTTCTCCTTAACCAAATTTATCTTAATAATTAAAATTTTCATTCCCTAAGGAATTTTTATTCTTACTCATGTTTTTCATTGTTCGTTTTATAGTTTCACTAAATCTAACTCATTTTATTGTTATGTGTAAAACTCGATTTCACCTCTAAAAACTCAAAATCATATAAATCCTTAGACATATTGTATTCTATTTTTAGGATATGAATTTAGATTTTTAATTCACTAAAATTCAAATACTGAACTCCCAAAAATTCATGTTCCAAATTCCTAAAAATTCAGGTTACTAATTTCTTCAGAATTCAGGTTCCAAATTCCTTAGAATTCAGGTTCTGAATTCCTCAGAATTTAGACTTGAAACTTAATTTTATTCCGTAGACTCTGGAATATTATATTTGGTTAAGCAATAATATTTTACATACCCTTTTTAATGTTATAAAATGATGTCATATATTCTATTTCTATGCAATCGTTGTTTGAGTGACAGATGTACAGGTCTCTCAGAGATTTAATGAAAAATATGATTTTTGAAGGAGGGAGCCAAACATTAGCGATTTACATATAAATAAAAAATCCATTGAATGATATCCATATTATTTCCATAATTGTTGAACACTCTAGAGACTAAATTCCATTGAGGTGACTTCTAGAGAAAGACTATCATTATTAGTGAGTAATTAACATCTTGTTCAGATTACTTCGGGCGACTCGGATTATTGTTGTGTACAATTGAGGGTTTCTGAGGATAGGAAGATAGAGGTACCGTCAACCATAATGATTGAGGACTTACTTTTTTAGGAAGATATAGGTTCCAACTACTTTGATGTCCAATTGATTTCGAGGATAGATAGATAGATTCCAATATTATTATCTAGGTCTTACTTTGGTGTGTATAAGACATACTTTCTTAAACATATAAATCAAGGGATCATTATAAAAGGTTATTGGATACCTAACTCTTGGGGATAAATGATTTCATACTTGTCACTGGTTTTGTTTCGAGTCTATTTTCCTGCTGCATTTTGAGTAATAAGTAAATTAAAAATATCTTATACTTCCTTGTACTCCTATATACTCTAATTAGTAATATTCTATATTCTTTAAGGTAGAATCTTCTTCTTGTGAACTTTTCTTAAGTTTCATTTCTAAAACCATATTTCTAGAACCTAGAATGTATGTATAACTAAAAGGACTTGTGAATTTACCATGTTTATACCAATTAATCATGGTTTTTGTTAAGTTTTAAAAGAAATGTTTTATACCAAATTTAATTGTTCCAAAAGAATTAAAATTATTCAATTCACTCCCTCCCCCATCTTGTAATTGAGCATCTACATTCATTTTTCGATCCTAAAATTGGTATCAGAGGAGGTATTTAAAATACTTAAATTCACATAATTTTTTTTCCCAGTTTTCATTTTTCGTATTGTTCCCTTGATTAATAATTTTTATCTTTGATTATAAAAATATATTATTAAGATGTTTTTGTGGAAAGATAAACTCTAATGATTGAAGGAATGAATGTTGGTTCGATTGAAAATCTAAATCCTACTAGACCACCTATTTTTTATTAGAATAATTATGAATATTGGATAGATCACATGACTACATTTTTTATTAACACTGGAGTGGAAAACATTGTCATGCATACTGGAGGTTACAAGATTCCTGATTAAAAATTCAAGAACGTTTACTAATCTAGAGAAGTCATAATATCAACTAAACTACAAGGTACATAATACTTTTCTGTGTTCCATGACTAAGAATATATATTGATAGATTTTTTCTTTTGATGCTACAAATTGTATCTTGATGAAAATCCTAGTTACCCATTATGGTATATCCAATGTTATAGAAACTAGAAGAGCTATGCTAAGTAAAGAGTATCATCTATTTCTACTTCCTTGTGGATAACCAGTATGAAACGTTCAACAAAGGATTATGACTACGGTTAACAATTTACAATCTACGGGTGAAAAAGGTGTAGATGATGAATCTCTTGTGGACAAGATTATAGATATCATGACTAATGAGTGTGAATCTAAGAGAACAATTATTGATGATAATATGAAAGTATCTCAAATAACCCTTGATGAGATTTTTGGAACTCTTCTTCAACATGATACAATAATCAAAAGAGATGCTAATATTAATAAAAAGATGAATGGATGTGAAAGTGTAGAATTTACTACTACTAAATCATAGACTCCTAAAAGGGTTACTAGATCTATGACTAAGAAATTTAATGTTTTATCTGAATCAAGTGAATGTGAAAATAATAAGAATGAACTAGTTAATCATACTCTAAGGATGAACAATATAGTTGGGAAGAAATACTTTCAGTATAGATTTATGAATAAAGAAATGAAAGACAATAATGATTCAAAAGTCACTAATTATGAATGGAAAAGAGTAGGTCATATATTTCCATATTTTCATATTCTTAAGAAAAAGGATAGAAAGGAAAATATTTATAGGAGGAATAGAAAGAAGTAATACAAGGCCAAATCTATGAATGTTTTGAAAGTAAATTATAGCCGGAGTGCTAGTGGTGGTGATTCTTCTGATGAATCCTAAGAGAATGAATCTTTAGATCTGAAGAATCATGGTTTATTAGCCAGACTACCCATTGAAAATCATTGTCTAATAGAGAAAGCACACAATGCTGAATCTAGCAGCAATGTATTGTTGAATGAAAATTATAGTGATAATAAATATTATGAATCTTTAGAAGAATAATATTTTTTGAGGAAGATAATACTTTACCTACATATGAAGAAGTTTCTAGGATTCTTAAGATTATTGAGAATGAAAATTCTAAACTAATGAATAATCCTGATAAGGATAATTCCAGTGTTTCTATTCATACTAAGGAATTATTTGATCATTCTAATTGCCTTGATAAGGAAACTTATGATTTTGAAAGTATTTCAAAAAACCATGATGAACCTAATTCCAAGAACGTTAAATTCTCCAAGGATCATGAAAATGTAATTTCTATGAAAAATATTTTAGAGTCTAACAATGGTTCTAAAACTAATGTTTTTTAGGATAAAAACTTTTTTATTAAAATAAAGTCAAAAAAATTATCCTTAAGGAATTGTTTGACAAACATTACCTTAGGTAATATTTTTTTAACAAGATGTGTTCTAAAAATCAACCTCTATGAAATTGTTTTTGTTTTAGTTATAAAAATTCAAAAATACTTTTTAATAATTATTATTATGTTCCTAAAAGTTCTCTTTTCAACACTAAATATTAGTGTGGTAGACATTGGGTGGGAAATTATTCCTTAAACAAAACTCAATCTTTAGGATTTCATAAATATTATTTTTTTAAGAAATGTGGGTACCTAAAATTTTCGTTTTTGAAATTTCTACTTCCAAGACGGTTTGGGTTTTGATATTCTAACACTTGTATTTTAAATAAAATAAAGATAGTACAAACAAAAATACATGGTAAGTGGATAGAGAATGTTCCTAGCATACGACTAGTAACAAAAACATCTTTGAAAAAATATTCATGATGAATGGAGGAAAAGTAACTTTTTGAGATAATGGTCAAGGAGAAATTATTGGTATAGGTAACATTGTTCTTCTTGGAAAAACATTTATTTCAAATGTTTAATTTTTTAATGATATTAATCTCATCCTCATTAGCATCATTAAATTTTTTGATGAAGGTTACTTTGTGAATTTTAGGAATGATATGTTCTTAGTGATAACTTCCAAGGAAGAGTTTATTCAGTGTACTAATATGTAAGAGAATATATACACACTAAACATATAAGATCTTAGGATCCATGATCAACCTTTCTTTACAACTATGGAAGATCAATATTGGTTATGGAATATGTTTTTAGTACATTGTGACCTTAAGAACAGATGAAAACACTATAATAAAAGATTTGTTAAGGATCTAATGGGGTTTAGATTTTGTTTATCAAATTATTTATATCCTTGTTAATATGTAAGGCAATAAAAATCATGTTTTAAATAAATCAGTTAAGTCTCATCTACTGATGCATTACAGTTGGTGTATATGAAGCTTTTTGGTCCAACAGAAACTGGAGGCATGGGAGGAAAATATTTTGTATTTGTCTTAGTTGATGATTACACATGATTTATGTGGGTCTATTTTCTAGAAAATAAATCTGAAGATTTTTATAATTTCGAAACATTTTGAGCCCAAGTTAACATTGATAAAAATCATCCATTGACAACTATCCATATTGATCATGGATTAGATTATAAGAATTTTGATTTTCAAACTTTTTGTAGTAGAAAATGTATTACTCAAACTTACCAAATCTTTTTATGGACCTAACCAAGCCCTTAAGACCTAGTATTATAGATATACATGATTTTTGCTTCAAAATATTTATGTTAAAGGAAATGATGATCTAACCCATTTTATATATAATGATGTGAAAAAATGTTCATTGTTCAAACTTATGTTGATGATATAATATTTGGTTCAACTGAGGAATATTTAACTGATTCGTTTGAGAATCTAATGAAATATAAGTTTTAAATTGAGTATGATGGGTGAGTTGACATATTTCATAGGTTTTTAAATTTCTCAAAAACCAGAAGGAACTTATATATCACAACATAAGTATATTAAATATCTTTTTAAAAATTATGGATATGACAACAGTAAGAGTATAAGTACTCCCATCGGTACCTCAAATTCTCTTGATATTGATGAAGCTGGGAAACAAGTGGATCAAACATCTTTTAGAGGTATGAAAGCAAGTATAATTTACTGAACATCTAGTCATACAGACTTAATGTTTTAAGTATACTTATGTGAAATATATCAATCAAATATTAAGGAATCTCATTTAAAGGATGTGAATAAAATTTATACATAAAGGGAACCATGGATTGAAGACTCTTTCATACTTCAGGAAATAATTTTGTTTTAATAATATTTTCATATTCTGACTTTGGTGGATGTAGAATGGATCAAAAAAGTGTGTATATATAGAACTTTTCATTTCTTATGAGATTTATTAGTTTCATGGAAATGCACAAAGTAACACTCAATAGAACTATCCACTGTTGAAGTGAAATATGTAGCAGCTGGAAGTTGTTGTGCTCAAGTGTTGTGGATGCAGCACACACTCACAGAATTTGGCATTTGTTTTACCAAAACAATTTTTATTTGTGATAATACGAGTTCCATTTCCCTATATAAAAACCATTCACATCAGTCTCATAAAAAAAACATATAATTTAGCCATCACAGTCTTTGGGATCACACACTAAAATGAGATATCATTCATCAATTTATCGGAACGCAAGATTAACATGTTGATATTATCACAAACCCTTTACCCACATATAGAATTAAATACATTAAACCTATGTTTGGAATGATAACCAAAAGGTAATCTTCCATATTAACTCTTTGTTAAAACCTATCTCCATACAATAAGAATGCTCATTTCCATAGGGGGGTACATTTTCTTGTTTTTAATAATATTTCGAAGTCTAAAATTTTTCTTAGTATAAATATGTTTCATTGTATAAAATTTCATCATAGTTTAAAATTTTTCATCATCTAATTTTTTCATATTCAAAATATTTTTTTGTCAAAATTTTTCATAGTCTAAAAACATTTTGTAGTCTAAAGTTTTTATGTAATCTAATATTTTTTCATAGTATAAAATTTTTCAGTGTCAAAATTTTTCGTAGTCACAATATTTTGGTTGTCGAAATTTTATATAGTCAGAATTCATTCATAATAAAATTTTATTAATAAAAATTTTCATTAAATTTGTTTTTAAATTTTTCTTGAATCTACGGTTCATCATGAGAAATTTTCCTCATTAGGAATAATTACCCTGAGAAATCTGAATGGAATGTCTCCTTTCCGAAATTCTCGTCATCATCATTTTACATGCTGGTATTTTCATTTGGTTTTAAAATTTTCGTATTCAACTTTCCTTAAATCTGGATGTTTCTCCTAAAAACCTCAAAATATAGGAATCTTCCAAAATACATCTCCATCTATCATCCCAACTATCAAATATGATAATATGTTTTTAATCAGTTGGATCCACCATGGAAGTTGAACCATCACATAAATCTACTATATAAATCCCCCTCAATGGTTTTCCAAAATGGTTCATTCCAGCTTTCATGTGTTGAAGTTCACCCTCATTACTAATGGTTGTTCCGAGTTTTTTTCAACGTTTCTCAGTTCTGAATTTATGGTGAAGCCTCTCCTAAAAAAATTTCAACTATTAAGGAAATCTCCATGTGGAATAAATATAAATAAAGGTTATTTGATCCGACGTTTTATGCCATGTATGACTATATTATATCTATGAATATCAAGATGACTGGTTGGGAGAGTGTATGTGTATCAAAACCAAATGTAGAGGATATGGTCTATCCAGGTTTGTTGATTGAGTTCTATAATACAACAAGTGTTTCCAATGAATGAGGGAGAGATAAGTTCTCTTTCAAGAGCTATAATAATATATAATCACATTCTTATGTCAAGGAATCATGTGTTATTATAATTCCATATGAAGGAGAAGGTGAATTTTGTACTCAATAATTACCTAATGTATCAGGATATTTTGATAAAGAGAAGGCTCTATCTTGTCTTGGTCATTATGAGGTAAGGAATCCGAAATTTTTTCATCATTCTACAAATTTTGGGATTCTTGTATTATTGTTTCCAGGTTTTGTTATACCGAGTAAAGAAGATAAGGATACTCTGAAGAAGAGTGAAATATACATTGTGGATTTTCTAGTGAATATATGAAAGATAAACTTGGTAAAGTATATCCAGGTTACGATTGAGAACATTAATAATGGAAATTTGAAGTTACAAATTGTCTTGTTTCTATTTATTCTGACCAAGACTATTGTTCTTTTTCTTTATTCTTCTATGATTCCTTACAGTTATAAGACGATAAATTACAAGGTGATTTATTATGTGATGATACTATAAAGAGGATGAATATCGGTTTTTCCAGTGAATCGAGAATATTTTATGATTTATCAGAAGAAGAATTTGAATCTTCTTCAAGGAAGCTGAAAGTGGCCGAAACCACTAAGAAAGGTGGAAGGAAGAGGAAGTCTAAGGAACAAGAAGAGAGAGTAAAAATCCCAGGTGGCAATGGAAACATAGTCAATACCATCGAAGCCAATGTAGAAAAAAACCTACCCTGATGAATTAGTGGATATGTGGAGAGAGGATAAGAAAAATTAGAAGAAAGGAGAGCCTAAGTATTTCTTGGACCCTGGTGAGGAAAAAATATTAAAGAAAAAGGTTATTGAAGATCTTGAGAAGCAATGAAAAAAATAAGCAAAAGATGAATATTTCTGAGGATGATATAGTACAATCACTTTTCATGGATATTGAGGAATCTTTTGAGAAATTTATGGTCATAGAATACGTTTTAATAGAATCACTCTGAGAGACTCTACGAAAGATGATGGTGATACTAGAACCAGATCAAGGATATAAAATTGTGAAAGAAGATGAATTGGATGAAGAAGTAGAAGAAAGAAGTGGTGATACTGAGTTAATGATAAGGAATGTAATAGTTTATCATGAGAAGGGTAGTCCATCTGAGAAATTACCTTTCCAAAAATCCGAATCTGAGTTTTCAAAACATGAAACCTTAGGAAAGGATGAGAAGGTTGAGGAATAAGTGAATAAATTATCTGAAGAGGAAAGTATCTATCAGGATTTTATCCAGCCAGATGATATTTAGGGTGGAGCGGATAAATAATAAGTAGATGACGATTAGATTGTTTAGTTATCAGATAGAGATCATGAATCACCCAAACAACAAGATATTATTCTAAAGTATGATAAGGTAAAATTTATGGAAGTCGATATACCTTGTAAATCATTAATAAAAATGAAATTAGTTTTATTTTCATTGAAGAGGAAATATATTGAAATAGAAAAAGATACGAGATCAAGAAAACACTAAAATTCAGAGTCATCTTCCCTCAGACATGATTTTTTTATTCAGTCATTGAATAGGCTGGTTGGTAGTATTCCCTTATTACCTAGTATAGACTCAAAAAGCCAGAAGATTCATCATTCAATAAATTTGAAATCCGATTCAGTTTCCACTGTTATTGAGAAATGTGTCGAAAAAAGGCATATTTAAAAACAGTATTCATTGGTTATGAGTCTCATAATATAACTAGCAAGAAGATTACATAGCGGTCAAAGAAGACAATCAAAAAAATTAGAATATTCAATTAATTTCACGATAATGTAAAGGATGCACTTGACACCAAATATGGTATGATCTATGATATTACTAAATGTTTTGAGGAAAAGCTTACCCTTGAATAGACTACTTGGAAGTGGAAAGTTAATAATCTAAATTGAAATCTTAATTTTGTGGCAATGAATTTTAATAGGGAAAGGTATCTCATAATTGAGATTGAAGTGATTCTTGTTAAGTAATAAGAAGTGTTGAAAACTAAAGTAGAATGTCTCAAGGCTCAAGATAAAAAATTTAAAGCCTTGGAGAGGAAAAGTGAATATCGGGATTAGCTACTCATGCGTATGGAAGAAGATCACAAGGAGAAAAAGAAGTTAAAACCCTTTGTCAATAAGCTAACGTTAAAGTAGAGAGGAAGATAATTTCCTTTCATTCTGCTGTTTTGTTATATTTCTTACTTGTACGAATTCTTCCAATCATAATTAAATTTTCATTGCTGCCAATATATATGGTTTTTCTATACTGATATTTCATGTACCAAATTTTTCCAATCCTTATATTCCTTTTTGAAAATCAAAAAGGGGGATAGGAATGATAAAAATAATACAATGAAAAGAATATATTTCCCTATGTAAGGGGGATTTCGTATCAATGATGATTTTTGTATGCAAGATATTGTATAATTTCATTTCAGAAATCAAGAATACGATTATTTCGAATTCCAAATCCAAAGGGGGAGTTTACCATATTCATATTGATCCATAAGTAAATAGAGATTTTTTTTTCACATACAAAAAAATTATTTTTCCTTATATTATCATTTGTATGGATGTTTGTGCTTTCTAAAAGGGGGGATATTGTTGATCCAAAATGGTTTCTTTATGACTTTTCCATTCCTTTATGTTTTCAAAATCACAAACACTATATCTTAAGAAAAAATTTAATTTACCTTAATAATGAAAATTTTACTTCCTCAAGGAAATTATGTACTTACCCAGATTTATCTTAATAAGGAAAATATTCCTTCCCCATACAAATTTTATTATTACATTTGTTTTTCATTGTTCGTTTTATATATTCTCTAAATATAACTCATTTTTTTCCTAAGTCTAAAAATCGGTTTCACATCAAAAAACTCAGAATCCTATAAATCCTTGGACATAGTGTATTCTGTTTTCAGGATCCGAATTCAGATTCCGATTTCACAGAAATAACGATTCCAAAATCTTTAAAATTCTAGTTTCGAATTCCTCATAATTCAGCTACTGAATTCCTCAAAATTCATGTTATTAATATCTCAGAATTCAGGTTCTGAATTACTTAGTATTCAAACTCCGATCTTTATTTTTTCCTTAGACTCTGAAAAAATAGTTTTGGTTAAGCGACCACATTATTCATAAACTAGTTAATATTTTAAAAGGATTTAATTCATTATATTTCTTACCAACCATTATTTTAGTGACACATATATAGGTCCCTCTGAGATTTAACAAAAAGTAGGATCGTTGAAGGAGGGAGATGAACGTTGGAGGTTTTCCAATAAATATGAGCTCATTTGAAAGAATTCCATATTAGTTTAAGAACTATTGATCACCCAAGAGCCTACATACTATTGATGTGACTTATAGGGAGAGAGACCCTAATGCAAAGTGCATACTGAACATTTTGTTTAGATTTCATCATTCGACTCCGAATGTTTTTGTATACAATCAAGGGATTCTAGGGATAGGAATACATATATGAAGAATACCTTAATGTTCAAGGACATCCTTGGTTAGGAAAAGAGATGTGCCAACTACCTTGATGATCGAGGGCATGCAAGTATAGGAGGACAAATTCAGATATTCTTTACAAGGTATTACCCTATAGTGATTATGATAGACTTTCATGAATGTATAAATCAAGGGATATTTATCCAAGGTAGTTGGATAACCTACTATTTGTGATAAAATACTTCATACTTGTTACTTGTTTTGTTTCAAGTTTATTTTTCCGTTGTATTTTCATTAATAGGAAATGTATAATTATCATATACTTCCTTGTACTCTTGTATACTCTTATTAGTAAGATTATATGTGCTTTATGGTAGAATCATTTTTTTGTAAACTTTTCTAATCTTTCATTTTCAGAACCATATTTCTGGAACCTTGAATATTTGAAGAACTAAGAGGTTATGCGAATTTACCTTGTTTAACCCTATTAAGAAAAGTTTTCTTACGTGTAAAGTCTAAATTTTTATACCAACATCAAAGGTTATATAGAAATTTTTAAATTATACAATTCACCCCCCACCTCATGTAATTGACCATCTACATTCATATTTTGATCCTATATTTATTTATTTTCACTAATCACTCCAACCAAGTCATTATATCTAATGTACATACTAGAACAAATGATTCGAAATAATTTTAGGTTCTTATGGAAAACAATAATGATTTATGATGGATCTTATATGTTATACCAGGAATCAAACCTAACATTTTGATGATCATATAAATCTAGAGGAATCATCCAATGTAATAATGAATAATTAATGATGGCACAATATAATCATTCTTGAGGTATTTATTGAAGTGAATTCCATGATTAATCAGGGTAATTCAATCTAAACGGTTTCAAATTATTAATGGCTTAGTCTGATTCATGTTTTCCCTAATATGGATGGAATAATGGTTGTCAAAAATGAACATGGAAACATGATCAAAAATTGAGAGGGAGAAAATGGTGTGCAAGAGTCTATTATAAATAATTGAATTTTTGTCCATGAAATGATAAATACAAAATAACTTTATATATTCAAAGGATGGAAATATTATCATAATAGTGACATTATTTCATTATTGACTGACATACCAGATACATCCAATTCATAATTTCACCTCAAAAAGCATAAGAAGACTACATTTTTATCCCACTTTAGAACATATAGATATATGATACTTCATTTTTTTCATTTCAATTATTATGATACATTATATAGGTGTATGATTAATATCATTTAATAATTAATTAATAGTTTCATTGATGTATTCAAGGATTACATAACCATTTATAATAATTTATTTGAATGGAATGTTCAATTAAACAATCTGTACCTATAAAATTATTACAAATTTTACCATGCCGAAAATGTTTTTAAATTTCACTTCATTGGAAATAATGGGATTATTCTAAGAAACAAAATTTTATAAGAATGTATTAATGTTGATATTTTTAAGATATTGGTGGTCGAACCCCATTATAAAACCACATCAGATTACGATATCCAATCATTCCTTGGGAATTTTGGTTTATATTCAAGATTCTTCCATAACATTGGTAGGATTTCTTCCCAAATCACTAGGCTAATATAGAATGATGTTAAATTATATTTTCAATAGGTTTCTAATATATCCTACATTCAAATCAATTTTCTTCATATATCTTCACTGATAATCCAAAACTCCAATTTATCCATACCATTATAATTCATGAATTCTTATTCAGATAGGTACATTGCATATATACATGATAAAAGTATAGAAAATATTCCCCATTTAGTCTCTTATACCTCCAAATCCCTTGTTGAAACTCAATCACAATTCATTATCCCAAAATATAATTTTCTCCGTATGAATTATGACTCTATTTATTAGGTTCCCAAATAATAATATTTACATATGATTTATAATTATCATTATAAAACATGGAAACTACTTCCAAAATGATGATAATAAGATAGATCATCACACATTATGAGTTTGATGTTGAGGTCAATGATATACCTGGAAATAAAACCACAAGGATGATCACCTGTGTATAATTTCCATGTCTTCTCATTTTGAAATTAGTGTCCTTGAATTTCCTTTTAAACACAAAACATCTCTATATCCAATGTTACCATGGTATGAAAATATTATAAATTACATGGGTCGTAGTTTATTTCTAGAATATGTTTCAAAAGGATACAAAATGTAATAGAAAAGTGATTAAAAAATATATTTTTGATGATAGTTATGATTGGAATATATTGATGAAATGAGGATTATGAGATATGTTGATAAAGATGAACATTCCCCTACTGTGGAATTCTCCCTCACAAAACCCATAAGTGGAAAAAATCCACAAAAAACAAAGCCCCAAAATGTCCTAGATGCTAATTATATAGGCTTTCACTTTTAAATGACTCAAATTATTTTTTCCAATCTTCTCCCATAATCCAAATGTTTAGAAAATTTTATGAAAGAAAATAATTGACATAAAATCCTTTTATCTTATGTGATATATTTTATATTTTGGGGAATCGATTTTAGGGGACCAATGTAATAAATTATACTATATTATTCATATATTCAATGATGTTTCTTCATGATGGATGTCTAAAACCACATAATGGATTTTTTACATACTATTATTGAGTTCCTCAAACCCACTTCTTCTCTCTATTTGGAATTAAACATTCCTTATTTACTAAAATAACTAACAATTTCTATAATTTAACACCGGTTTCACTTTTTAATGAAATGGGGTCACTCATTTTACATGAAATATATATATATATATATATATATATATATATAACAAATGGAATAATATTGCATTCCATCATATATGTAAAAATATTTCATGATAGAATTTTTATACTAATACGAAAAATATTTTTCTGAAATACATTGTGGATATATATGGGAATATTAATCATCCTATAAAAACCCATTATGATGTAAACATTTAGGGTAAAATTAAGTAAGGAAATTAATTTACTATATTAAATACAATTTAATACATTCTGACCTATGAAATCATTTAGATTGATTAGGAAAAATCTAGTGAAGATAGATTGTAACAGTTTAATGAATTATTGGTGCTTTTAAATTATTCCTATGAGAATTAGAATCTATATAAATAAGATTATAAGGCATTAAATTACAAAAAATAGCATTAAATTTATTTCATGATTGTGAATTGGTTATTCTATTCATTTAGTGTTTTTAGATTCACCATTAAAAAAAATTCATCATGTATGGAATCTACCATTATTGTTACCAATTATTACAAATTTTATGTATTTTAGGTACATTACCATTTTATTTTCAGAAATTAACTATTAATGGATATTAATTAAATAATTGAAATGTTATGACACACACCCCACAAAACACACCGAATTCAAATGGATCCTATACTACTCAAGTAATCTCACCATTAGATGGAGATAGAACCTCACTAAATACAAACAAGGAGGTATATCTTTCTAATCAACACATCTTCCACTTTCCCCAATATATCTATGTCTCTCATTATCACTCTATTTTCTACACATTATTCTACTTCCATTATAATTCTCACATCATCTCTATATTATTTCTTCCAATTTATCGATCATAAATTTTATTTTAGTATTTTCCTATTTTATTTTGATGTGTATTTCAAAATCAAATCAAACCAAACTACCATATTTTCTCAACCATAAATTTTTAAATTCCATACAACATTTTTTACAGTAAAAATATTAGTTTTCACCTCAAATATCTTCTACATTCATTATTATCATGGATATTTTTTTTTCAAATACCACTATCCTTTTTATGTTGAATTTTGTTAGAAAACAATTTCCTTAACTTTAGAAAATACAACAACATTCATCAAAATATGACCATTGAACATCCATTCGTATTTTTTTTGTATTTCAGCCCTAATTTTGATTCAAGATTTTGGAGACCAATGAGGTTAATTTAATTCTTTTATTTGTAATAAATTTTTAGAGGCATTTTCTAAACCACATGGGAAAAAAATCAAAACAAATATCCTCTCATTAAACATACATTTAAATTCATTTTCAAATTCCCTTCACGCCTATAGAAACAAATTTTATATCTAAATTAAAATCGAAAAAAATAGTCCCTTATATAATATACATTTATTTTCATTGCATGAGTATTTGAAATTGATGGATGGGGAAGGTATTTCGTTTTGGATATCCTATAACTAATTTTAATTTTGGAATAATATTCTTTAAGGAATGAATCCACTAATTTTAGTGGGATATGTTTTCATTTATAGATTTTGTGGGAAATTATTTATGTTTATTTAATATTTTACAAATTTTAATGTAAAGTGATCGAAAATTTAAAAAAACTATAAACATTAAAGAATGAGTTGTGCCTTGGGATTTTTAAAAACAATTATTCAAAAACATTTAATATTTTTATAAATATTATAGTTAGTATCTTGATGATATGATAAAGGTTTTTGAATATGAGTTTTTTCATTTCATCCAATTTAATATTCTGGAGAAAATGAAACAAATAATATAAAGAGAAAAAATGTAAAACAAGTATCATTTTTTCTTGTGTCATTGTTAGTTGTTTTTTTTTCAAAATACTCTAATTTTCACCCCCTTTATCGTAGTCTCCCATGAGAAATATACACATCTCTAGAACACAGTGAAAGCACCTGAGGTATCCTCCATCATCAAACCACCCTCTACCTATGTTTATAGCTCACATGGAACCATAATTCAACATAAGGGGTATCCCATCCTAGAACATGGAAATTTATTCATAGGGGGCATTATACTATACCAAAACCATGAAAAATATGATACAACATATGGGTCATATCTACTACCCATAACCAGGTATTAAGAATCCATTAGTTAATGATCTTGTTCCACCCCTAGATACTAAAATATCATTCACAAATCACATATAGATAGAAATAAAACTCATATAACTAAGTCCAATATGTCACCATGTATCATGGTACAACTTTCTACTAGGTAATTCCACTAAGAAACCTATATTAAATCAAAAAAACATATAGACCCATGTAGGGTACACTCAATTCATGGATCCTCAAATATTATAAACATATATTTTTCCATTATAGAACATAGACACATTAGAGGCATACCTCATGGGTCGTCCATCCACTCAAACCCTTATCACATGATCATGGAATTTGTTTTCAGTGTTTTACCTATCATCTCTATTATAGCCATATCTATATCACAAAAATTATTGAGGGTCTATGGTGACAACCATTATTATAAAATTTTATACCACTTATTAACCCAGTATGGGGTTACAATAGTTCAAGTGAACACAAATGGGTACCCAATGTAATGCTCAGACTTCAAAATCTTGGTGCTAGTTATTTATTTTATTACATCAGAAATACTACAAGGAATAAAATCCAAAAATAAATATCAATTTATAAGTCTTGGGAAGAAATATTACATACATGATACCCATAATACATTGGGAAATAGAAAACAAAAACATGATCCATAACAAAATGAAATAAACTGAATACTTATAAGCTTATTCAAATATATCATCTTCACAACATGGGGAAATGAATCATTGTTAGGGTGAGAAAAAATTATCAGTAAGGGTATGTAAATAGGAAGTGATAATGAATCAATATAAATAAATTAATCTGGAAAGGTAAATAACTAATAACACGTGGAATTTAAATAACATGTTAAGTAAAAATAAAAATAGAAAGGACAGATAAAAAAACTCATGAAATCTTGTAAATAAACTGATAATTAATTACATCCATGAAAATTTAAGTGCAATATATCATAGATAGATAATAACTGAATTTATATAAGGTTAACTTTTAATTGTGTGAAATGTGGAATATGGAAAAGAAACCACTACCACCAAGACATTACACAAGAGGGTTTTGAAGATCAATAAATACACCCATCTAATTTGAGAAACTATTTCATCTAAAGATACTACTAAATCATTGAGGGGATATCTATAACAGAGCCCCATCCATGTAATAATTGTATATAGTAATCCTCATATATAATAATGGGATAATATAATAAAAAATATGCCTTATAAAATATTCATATTGAATAAAGGATAAAATATTTTACATAGTTCCTCAGTGGAGGATAAGTAACTAAAAACGGTTTTCTATGTTAATTAATGGAAACCCCATTAATGATCATTAAAAAATTCTTGAGGTAAATTAAATTTAAACATTTAAATGTGTCCCCCTACACCTGCAATAATTTAAAAATTCAATCTCCAAGATAGAATAATATAAAATAAAATTTAGAATATAATTAGATTATAGATATTCATGATGTAACATGTTAAAAGTATATATATAAACAAAATAAAATTTTATTTGTTCGTAACAACAAATAAGTATCATTGGAATGTAAATTAACATGAAATTCACATTCCTTAACCTTCCTTTTGTTGTCTGGACTCTCTTATCATGAACCAGATCTAGTTTCCATCAACACCGACACCAATCCAAGCCCATGGTAAGACCCAAAGGGAATTCCGGATACCCACAGGCTGGAAAAGGTTCCCGGGTATCAAAAAATTAAATTTGGGAACGATTTAACAGATTTTATAAACATAAAACAAAAACTGAATCCAATAAACCAAATCTGGATTTTCATACCAAAACATCTTTTACAAAAATTCATAATTGATTTACATAATTTATAAAAAAAACTCAGAGTAAAATAATGTAACAAAGTCAAAAAGATACGTCCCAATAACCTCTTCATGTCAAGGGTCACATCCCTCAATCCATCTCCATGACACTCCACCAAGAAGGACCGCTAGAAACCCAAACCACTAGCACTAAAAGCTATAGAAAAACATGTTAAAAATAACCAAGTCTACTAACACCCAATGTTTTAAGTAGGGATGTGAGACAATGTCATGTAGTTTAACACAAAAAAAATGATTCTCATTGATAATAATTATAAGAAAAAAATATTTCTTGTTTTGTAAACAATAAATGCCAGTAATAATATTTAGAAGATACAACTATAAATAAATTTAGTTTTCTTGTGGAATGTTTAAAAGAGTTAAAAATTTTAATTAAAATTTATACAATACTAAATTTTTTCATGAAAAACAATTTATTCCATCAATTATCATAAAATATCCAATGATCACTAGCAATTGGAAATAACCCCTAGGCACAAGCCTACTATTTGTCCCAGGTACCTCATATCTCAGGGAAAATAACCGTGCAAATATCTATTCTCGTGCACATATTCCTCTCTTAAGGATCATACCCATAACCTAGTATTCCCCCGAAAAGAAAAAAGACATCATCATCTCAGTTTAGTATGTTTTTTCATCACCAAACAAGTTACGTGAAACTAGGGCCAAACCCCATGAGATCACTATCATACTATTACAAGTCCACCCATCTAAATATATGTGTTTCACTCTTCTAGTCATACAAGTTCCATAAGCCATGAAATAGAATATTCTAATTGAACCACAATTTCTAAATCAAACACACATACCAACATCCCACAATGATTTCACAAAATACACCTTTGACAAACAAAAATCATTTCCACATCATACTCCCAAAACCCATCCAAAAAACATGTTTCAAGCCTTTATTGAAATTTTATATAGCATTTAAACAATTTATTAATCATTCTAAACATGCTTGAAATCTTAAATCGCCAAATAACCTTTCAAAAACTCATCATATGAGAACAAAATCACCAAAACAATACATGTAAATCATTTTCACACTTTTTTAACTCAATAAATTATTTACAATTTTCATAAAACAATCCCAATGGGGTATAACCATGTTTTGTATTCAAAAACCATTTCGATACCCACATTCATGGAACAATCACCCAAATACCAATCCATAATAATTTATGAAGCACGATCAACATTTATTATACCACATTCATATGTAATAAAATTACCTCAAATGATACAACAAAAGATACACATGGAAAACACACATTTTCAAACAAATAAGGAAAATTGAAAATAATCAGATTATCAATTCTACCAAAAATGGTTCACACACCATCAATAAAGTAAGAGGAACATGCTAAATATATTAATGAATCAATTTTAACTCATCTTTGGATTCATAAACATGGAACCACCAACCCATTATGTCGAAACAGAAAAATATTGTTTTACAACTTCAACTACACCGTTGTCACCCCGCAAGGGACTGAAAACGAACATTAAACCACAAGATTTCAAAAAACATGATTAAACACTAGGTATGATCCCATTATTTAGAACACTATATAAATTCATGATTGTTGAATGAAACAAATGGAAAATAGAATAAATCAAGAATGAATTCACTTACATAAAATATCTTGAGGTTTATCCACCAAACCCCCATAAAAACTGAGTTACATGAGAGTTTTTAAGAGATTAGAGGCCTCCCATGGATTTTATGGTCGAATGGGGGAATAAAGGGTTGAGATAGGTTAATTTATGAAAGACAAAAAAGGATCAAAACACGTAAAATTTTAATGTGATGGACATTGTGCACGGTTCGACTACACGATTTAGTAATATGTGCAGGAAAATCATGTAGCCTATTATGGACATCCAAAAACCATTTATTTTCCTCTATATTTAAGGTGGTATAAGGGGGAAACCTAGGGGGAATGATAGGATGGTGATAAGGGAGAATCAATCAACAAAAAATTACACTTTTAACCCGAAACCCGATCTAACTCATGGGTACAAACCACCTCACCAACATACCCCACAAGTGGGGACACTGGAATTGTAAAAAATAAAACTCCAAACCACATCTACCACATACCATATCATTGACAAAAGAGGATCCCAAGTACCTTAAAAGTCACCCATGAATATGTTCCTAGATCAAGAACAAATGTGGCGTCAAAAAGATAAACCTAGAATACCAAGAAACCAAGAGAAAACAAAGAACTAAAAGAGGATTTGAAACAAAGCTTATATTTGAAAATTCAGGTGTGAAACTTCTCCCCACCATAAATATTTTCACCCACGTAATTCCATAGCATGTCCAAGAAGAAAAATCAAACCCCAACCGATAAACCAAAATGGAATCTCTTTCCATGTTTTCTCCACCCCCAAAAGGCTATAATATCTCCAGTTGATCAATCAAAGAAGGAATACTCTCACCATCCAAAACATACAAAACTCTCCAAAAATAATTCATCACATTAAAACATAATCAAAAAAGGAAACTCCTAACTCACTATCCAAACAAGACTCAAGAAATTTACCCGAACGGGAAACAATATCTATAAGTTTTACCACTACCTTAGATTAATTATATCGTTGGTCACTCTCTAATCCCAAAATTTACCCAAGGAATATGTTGGTAGTTAGATTGATCAGAATGAGTATACATATCACAAAGCCAAGACCATGAAAAAAATCCAAATTACTAGTAAAGTGAGACACGAATGGGAACCCCATGATATAAGACAACATAAATTTTCCCGAGACGGAATTGGGACACATACAGGGGGAGTCCCGAATGGACTCCCCTACACAAGGGGTAGAATTCCATTATGCTTTTACAAAAAGAAATGCATGAGAATAATTGAGGTTGTCCCCACCATTAGAACCAACCAACACCTGCATACATAGAATGAACCCAAAATTTATAGAGTTTGGATGGTCGCACGGTTAGTCCGCACAGTTTGGGAAACTGTTCACTAACCCTGTGGATCCTTCTATCTGTATGGTTTTCTAAAGAACATTTACTACTATCCATGTTCAAACCATATTCTCAACATGTCTATCCAAATTTCAAACCATTCTCCAAAAACTCATAGGAATCCAAATGTGGAAAACATGAACTTAGGCTTCAACATTAAAACAAGGTCCCCTCACATCTACCACTGAACATGAATAATTAGAATAAGATAATGATGCTAGAGGTTTAATCTATTTCAATGTTTCATACTGAGGATAAGAATTAAACCAATGGTTTTAATGTCCTGGGGATTTCACTTACTAATTGAAAACATCACTTCGTGACCTATGGATGGAGCTCAAAAGATTGAAACATCAACAGCCTTGCTATTAGGAAATGGAAAGTCCGCAAATGGATCTTCTGCTATTGGTGCCATGAATACTATATGATTATCCTATATGGGTTGACCAAGACACAAAAGATTCCAAACTCACATTACCCTAACCCGATATTTCACCGAAAAAAGTTCATAGAAGATGCACGCACATCACCCCTTGTTTCTTCGGATGAGAAACGAAAATAGGGAAGAAGATAGTGAATAACCTTCCACTAAACAAAGGATTTCATGTTTTACAAAAAATAAGAGAGAATTTTGGAAATAAAAAATACTCAAAGAAGATAGTACAACATCTTCTTTATAGTCAACTGAGCACACGATATCACATGGCATCACATAACATGACCATTGGGCCTGATAGAAATAATACATAGTGGGGGACCTTATCCAACGTCCCCAAACATCACACATTTCGTGAATGTGGCCATAATTACCTCTCATTACTAAATTTCTTACACTATTGGCTTAACATGAACTGCCCCTTCAAATAGACTACAAAGGACCCAAAGGCCCTCTTAGACACCGTCCACACTAACAACCCCAGACTACCTTCACCTTCGATGAATCAGGTAACTTAAGTAACTAAGGTCCCTTTCAACCTTACACAAGAACTCTCCTGCTACTGGAGCATCCAAAAAAACAAGAAACAAAATGGAATAAATTCAATTTATAAATCTCGAGAAAATTATTCCTTATATTGATCAACTGGAGGATCTTCCTACAATGAAACCATTTGGGCAGAAATTCAATCATACATTAACTCTTAATTGGGGAATACCTTACCCAAAAAGAGAACCCAAGGTCCCAGCCAAGCTGGTCCATTGGTCAAAAAGCACCAAAAACCATATCTAAACACATTAATGGAACCACTATAAATTCATCTCAAAACAATTCTCATATAGAGACCACTAACCATCCATTCAACCTAGCTTACTCACCAAAGAGAAATTGAAAACACATTTCAAATAAGTGGGGTTATTATACTCAAAACATCCCGCAAATAAAATATCCAAAAAACACATAAGACACACCATCCCAATCCAGTCATCAAGACATCATTTTAAACTTCAAAATCATCATGTTGAAAACGAATGGTTCTACAGTAAGCGTATCCACCAATGATGTCCAATGGGCCCCACACATGCGTGTTTACAAGACACACCAAGAACCCACATCATATAAATTCTGGAACTCATCCATTCATGCCATTAACCATCCATCATTCTATATAACCCCATGTATGTGGTCTCCCATTGAAATAAAAAAGATTAAATAAAAAATTCATTCCACTTTTTTAAAACCAAAACAGTTTACCAATATTTCCATTTTCTTAAACCCACTAATCAAAAAATCAAATTACCAATTTAAATATAACAAATGATTTTATATTGGCCCAATAATTCAAATAAGATGTCACTTTCAAGTCGTGCACATTAATTTCAAAACTTCTCAACCCATTTAAATACACTCTCAGTTTTAAAAAAACTCTTTTTCCTCAACCACCAATCCTTTTATAACTCATCTATTCTTATAAAAATGATCAATGATTCATAAACCATTTAAAATTCTCACAAGTTACCAAATCAAATATAAATTTATAAACTCCACACACATATTAAATACCTATTTATTCAATTTGAAACACATTTCTAATAATTAAAAATGTTCCATTTGAAAAGAATATTCAAAATCCACTTTGATGTAATCTAGAGTTTTAAAAGTGTTTAAATGCACCATTTACAATATGAAAAAAAATCTGAAAATTCAGTTTCACCATTTTACAAATCAAAACATTCCCTTTTTCATATAAAATAAAATCCCAAAAATAATATGCTTCATATAACCAAGTCATGTATGCTTTTAAACCAAACAGATAAGACTCTAAGACTAATGGACTCTAGACAATGCTAGAGAAAACTAGTTTCGGAGGGTGACATAGACATATGGTGGGAGTCCATATAAAAATAACTTTAACATCAAAGATATTGTTCTATAGACATATCACTATCTCTAATTGTCTTTCTAGGACATGAGATATCACTAATACCATTAAACCAACACTATTTTAATTTCCCTTAATCATCATCACATCAAGAAAATTGATGGACACAGATAAAAGGAAAGTTCCCTTGGATAATTGAATCACATCATGAGGTTTTTTTATAGGAACCTTATTCATAATTTGAATGTAAACCCCTGACAATACTAACACCAAACTATCTTGAATCATAACAAAATAACATGTCCAAAAAAGTGAACCTAACCTCCTTTGATACCATTTTGTCACGAACCAGATCTGGTCACCATCAAAACTAGAACCAAACCCGGATCGTGGAAATTCCCAAGGGGCGTTCCCAATGCCAATGGGCTAGTAAAAGTTCCCTTGTATCAAATAATAATATTTGGGAATGATTTATCTTAGTTTATAAACATAAAAAAACTAATCGAACAAACAAAATATAGATTTTTCAAAATAAAAAAACGTTTACAAAATATCATAATTGAATTACATAATTTATAACAAAACACAATGAATACAAAAAAAGTAAAAAAGTAAAAAAGGATAGATGAAGAATCTCCTCATGGCTAGGGTCCCCACCCTTAAGCCATCTCCATGACATAACACCAATAAGGACCACTAGAAACCAAAACCACTACACTAAAATCATTACCAATACCTTTGACAAATAAGCATGTATACTTTCACCCAACGGTACAAGTATGGTGTGATCCAAATACAAGTAGGATACCCCCACAAAAAGGATTCCATGTGATAATAATTATATGACCGAAATATTTCATGATTTGTGAACAAGAAATTATAGTAAAAATCCTTAGGTGATAAAACCTTACATAAAATCAGTTTTCAAGTGTACTGTTTAAAAGTGTCTACAGATTCCAATAAAATTTACAATATACTGAATTTTCCATCCAAACACACCACATTCTTGATGGAAATCAACAAATATCAAATGAGAACTAGCTATGGGATGTAACCCCTAGGCACTAGCTTGCTATGGGTCCCAAGTTCCTCATATCTCGGTGAAAGTAACCATAAAAATATATGTTTTCGAGCAAATAGCCCACTAGTTAGGATAATACCCATTACCTAGTGGTCCCCAACAACAGATACATCATCATCATCATAGTTTACATATTTTTGTCATTCAAAAACTTGCTACATTAAATTAGTTCCAATCCCTATGGGATCACTAGCATACTAGTATATGTCCACCCACCTAGATAATTGGGTTTTCCCTCTGGTTCCCAAAAAGTTCCCCAAGACATGAAATACCATTTTCACAATAAAACACCATTTCAAAATCAAACACACATACCAATATTCCACACTCATTTACAATAATACTCCTTTAATAATAAAATCATTTACCCATCATACTCGAACTAAGTAGCCCACAAATGTTTTTTGTGCCCTTAATGTAATTTTATAAATCATTTCGAAAATTAATAAAAAGTTATAATAATTATTGACATATTAAATCACCAGCATACCATTCAAAAACACATATTAAGATAACACACTCACTAAAATAGTACATGTTCATCCTTTTCCCATGTTGTTTAACTCAATATATCATTTACAATTTTCATAAAATAATCCCAAGGGGTATAACCATGTTTTGTACAAAAAAAATGATTTCAAAAACCTATTTCAAGGCCAATATCACCCCAATTCCAATCCAAAAAAATTTTGGAAGCCCTGGAAACATTTATTAATCAACATTAATATGTTATCAAATTACCATAAATTATACAACAAAAGATACACATTGAAAACACACATTTTCAATAAAATATAAAACTTTAAAAATAACCACATAATCAATAGTACTAAAAATGGTCCATGCTCCAAAAATGTAATAGGAACATGCTAAAAATATAAATTATGTTAATCTAACTCATATTAGGATTATTACACCTATAACCATTTACCATTTTCGTCAAAACCCTTAAATCTTGTTTCATAACTTCTTCTACACCACTACCACACCACAAGGGACTGAAAAACATCCCTCAATAACAAGATTTCACCAAAAATAAACAAGGTAAAACCCTAGGTACTTACACTAGCTAATAGAAACATTATCAAATCCTTAAAGAGTAAAAAAATCTAATATAATATGATATAAACCAAGAAGTAATTCACAACTTTAATGATCTTGATGTTCCTTCCAAAAAACCCTTAAAAATGAGTTCTATAGGAGGTTTGAAGAGGTTGGAGGCCTCCTATGGCTGTTAGGGTCGAATGGTGGATGAAAGGGGGGAGTTTGTTTTTTTTTCTAAAATGGATACACAGATAAAACAGCCAAACATTTAATGTACTAGACATTGCGCACAGTTTGGCTGCACGGTTTAGTAATCTGTGTGGACAAACATTGCAGCAAGTTATGGACACTCAAAAACCATCTATTTTACTCATAATTCAAGGGTGTCCAAAAGGTAATCATAGGGGGAGGATAGGAAAATTAGAGTGGAAAAACATTCCCAAAACGAAGCGCTCATTTCACCCCAAAACACATCAAAATCCTGGGAACAAACCACCTCAACAACATACCCCACAAGTGGTGCACTTGGAGTGTCATAAATACAACTCCAAAACACCTGAACATCATACCATACCAATGAAAAAATTGGATTCCTACTACTATATAATACCCCCAATACTGAGTTCATTGATCAAGAACACAAGAGGCATCAAAAATTTAATCATGGAACACTCGAAAACCAATGGATAACTAAGAACAAAAGAACATTTGAATCAAAGCATAGGATTAAAAATACAGTTGTGAAACTATACTTATATATATGGTTTTACAATATCTTAAAAACATATACCATAAAAATAATAATGTTAATAATATAATATATCATATTTTTATAATATATTATTAACATTATCTAACAATCATTCATTATTTTCACTATTTCTGGTGTTAATTTACATGTTTTATAAAGTATGTTTTGACCTATTATTATATGTTTCTACTAAATAGATCGTGATAAAATTACATAAATAATTTAATCCATGATTTAATAATCACATATATTCTGTACATTTGTATTTATAATAAAACATATTATTTGGAGAAAATAAATTATGTTCCATCTTCATGGATATGGTAGGTCATATGTACACAAGAACAACACTTCAATTTCTTTTTCATTTTAAAATAATGAAAAATAAATCATACATATATATATTATTATAATATTATAATACATATTTCATATAGGTTATATAAATTTTTTGAAAACGTACTTAATATGTTCCATGTGTAGTTTGAATGAGACGCAACGCGTAGAGGGGCGATAATACACATGAGACACATCTCTTAAAGGGGAGATAGTACACATTTTCCCAAATGATGTGAACATATTTAAACAAAAATTAAAATTAAAATGTTATGTGTTATAAAATATTTAAAGAATAAAAAACTCATAATATTATTATATATAACATATATAAACATATTTCCATCATAATTCCCACGTTGAGAGGTTAAAGAAAAAATTAACAATCTTCATTCTGAGAGGCGGTAGTTCGTGGAACATGTAAACAATATGTCTGTTTCCCATAAGATTGATGTGTGTGTATCTAAAGGTAAAAAAATTAAAATAACCTAATACTTTTTAATTTATGATAATGGTGTTTTTATATAATCATGGAATAAAAATATTCGAGTGATTGGATAATAGAAATTTAACTAATGAGCTTTAGAATAAATTATACATCTTAATCGGGTAACTCCTTTTGGTTTGTACCAAAAGGATATCATGGTTTTATTCCATTCCAATGGGAGTATTAAATCATTAAGTGGGTGTTTTTTAAGTAAATTTAGTATATAATGGTCTAAATTTTGTTGTGTTTAATGTGTGAGGATGGGTGATGGGTGGTGGCCTTTTATAAGGGTGGTGGAGTGGTACTCTTGTAAATCCAAAAAGGTATTCATTAATGGGAATCATAACATACATAATGTGACTCCAAAATTGAAAAATATTATATTAAAGGGTAATAATTGTAAATAAAAAAGACCATTTCAAAAAAATATGTGCATTTTAATTATTTGGTTCCATAACATCTAAGATTCCACAATTTTATAATTTTAGTCTTTATTAAGGTATCTGGTTTTCTAACATAAGTAACATATCTGATAAGACTTATATAATGTAATATTTATTATAAAATACAGAGACACTGAATTAATAATATTATATCTAATTTATAAAATTAAATCAATTGTGTTTTAGAAATTAATTTTAAATCGGTCACATGTGAGGAGATAAAAGTTATTCTCGGATTGTGTTAACACTATATATACATTATATTGGTAATTATATTAGTTATTAAAGATAAATTGGAACTTAAATAGACCATATTTAATATTTATTACATATAAAAATCACATGTAGGAATACATATTTTTATTAATTTCAAATATTGAAATAAAATATCATTTATTGTAAAATATCAATAAGGTAAATTTTAACATTATTTATTTAATTATGATTATGAAATATGAATTAAAAATTAATTAAAATATATTACGATTACATATATATAACATGATATATTCATCTATATATTTTAATAAATTATTTCAATCATTCTACTATACTTTTATTATTTATAGTACAATTTTTTAGTTCATTGTTAACTGAACAATCACTACCTTGGTGTTTCCTAATCATTTTATGTCCCTAAATCATCTTGGACTATTTATGATATTTTATTATGATAAAATAAATCGATTTATATTTCCAAATTATATCTATAATATATAATATGATTTTTTATATATCTATATGTTTTATAAATGTTAAAGTCATGTAAATTTCTCATTTCAATCATTCCTTACATAACCTCTAAAATAGGTAATAACCATTTAATAATATCCCAATAGACAATAAAATTAAACTTTGAGGGTTTCTGGTCTATCTATTGCCATAAATATGATTTTGATAATGTTTAAAAGACATTTTTCCCTCAATATTAGGGTTTAGTCCCTTGTTATACTTCATTTTACCTTTATCGTTGTAGTTAATTTTAATCACTTACAAAATTAGTTTTTATCAAAAATTAAGTGTTCTAATTTATACAATATAAATTAAAATGATTACAATACTTTATGTATATTTTATTTAGTTCAAAACATAGAAGTGGTAGTATTAATATTAACTTTAATCTCTCAGATATGGTGAAAAAGTGATTTTTAATGAATAATGATCAAAAGTTCAGTAGGCCTTTTATACAATTTTAATATAAAAATAATTCCAATGACCTAAATTGGATAAATATATGTATATTTTATATTTTTTACATACATCCCAAAATTTATTTTATAATCTAAAATTAATAATTATTTAAATGATAAGATAATGTTTAACTAAATTGTCATATTTTTAACTATTCATCAAAAAATTGAAACTTCTCACAAAAATACCAAACATTCACAGTAATATAATTTTTAAATACATAATTCAAAAAAATGAAGTTTTATTTTACATATAAAATTTATGGAATAACAATTATTTAGTTTTAAAATAATTGTTCCATTAAAAGGTAGTAAAATTCGGTATTTTGTGTAAAATAAATAAATTCAATGTTGTTTTTAAGAAAGGACAAAATTTTTATATAAATAATTCAAGAAAGAAATAATATTTATTATAAAAGAAAAATATTTAAAATTCATGTGGTGTTAAATTATCCCCATCATTTTTAAATCTTTTCCTCATAATTTAAAAAATATTCCAGTAATCATGCGATTGATATTTAATGACTAACAATTGTTAAACCCACACATTATAAAAATTGGTATTAATAGATCATTTTACTAAAAAAGAAAGGAAGTTTTCCTCTTTGTATAACTAGGTTTTCTAGAAGGATAACATATGTGGGAAATGCAAACATGGATATAGAAAAAAAATTAAATATCATGTTATGATGTAGAGTATTAGATAATAGCATTAGGGGAATGGTTACAATCACAAGACCATACATCCACGATTTTCTGGGGGCATTTGATTAATTGAAAATGAAGGTACCATGAAAACATTTTTTGGTTTGATTATAATATTTCCATTATTTGAGGCATTCTTTCACTCTCTAATAATATATGTAAAAATATATACTTGCTACAATTGTTTAATCAAAATATTATTTACTGGTTGTACCATAAAATATTTCTAATTCATCTTTTATAGAATGATTAATTGTATAGTGATGTAATATATCAATCTCTAACAACACATATAATGTTAAACATAAAATATTTCATAAATTTTTATGTTTTACATATTTTTTTATTCGAAACATTACAATGAAGGTCAGTGAATTTTCCAAATGAACATATCATTTTCTATTAATCAATATGAAGTATCTCTTTATTCATCACCAACTATATATTCTATCACCTTCATCATTTATCCTCTTAACATAAGTTAATATATTTAATTATAATAAAAACTTATTAGAAACATGAATTCTTCCATATTTTTAAGTTTGACACATGCTATTGAATATATTCCTTAAATAAAAAAGTGTTATAAAATACATTAATGATAGAGTAGACCACATGTTGGAAAGACATTAATCAGTTCCAAGATAGTCATCACTTTATATAAATCCATTTTTCCATAATTATTATCTCATCATCAACAACATATTAAGTGTTTATTTTCCCTGAATCATGTGTTTTCTAAAATGTATAAATTTCGACTAAATAAATTATATTTGTTCCATTAAACATATGATTTAAATTCCTTAAGGAAAAATTACTACATTACAATCCTCATACATTACATAATTAATATTACAAATACATAGCTGATAAAATAATCTAATGAAATATTTTTTGATTATGAATTTTAATCATTCCTCTTCTTCTACAGATGTAGTGTAACACGATCACTGTCCAATAACATCATTCGGGGGATATTTATTCGAACGCTTGATACATTGATTTTCATAGATCCCCATCTCATTACAGTTGAATAATATTCCATTGTAAACCTTTTTCATACCCATTAAATTACAATAATGTTTTGCTTTCATTCCTCACTAATATGATACTCTCATTTATGGAATAAAAGTATGAGGGTGATTCCTTCCACAACAACCACATGTGTTAAAGTAATTATATCATATATATCATTCAACATTTTTTCTACCATCGTCTTCTTTTCATTGTTCCTTTTAAAGTGATAGGATTTAGATATCTTTTAATCTATATCATTAGAACGTGATATTGTTTCCTCCTATTAGTAGAATACATGGGAGACTCATTCCATTTGTAATGTTTTATTAATACCATGAAATATATTATCCATCATACACTTTGTATAATGTGCATTGGTGGACATTACATTCCTTCTTCTAGGTTCCATTCCCAAATATTTCAATATACTATATGAAATCATAATATAATTTATAATTTCTAAAATAGGGAATCAAAAAACATAATTTGAAAAAAAAATCCCCAACTAATATTATAATTATATCCATGATAAGGGTGACGCGACAAAAGTTTATTTGATTCAATTTGTGATGGTTGAAGTTGATTTTAGTGTATTTGAAGAGATTCTTTTTTCAGGCATAGTTTCTGTAGTTCCGGCGCTGAGGTGGGAGTTATCAGGAAGAAATTTCTCAATAGAACAATCGATGATGATGGGTGGTTGGGTGCATTAGGGTCTAGGGTCTGAGGCCCGAGATGATGGTGTGTTAATTCAGACAGCTCACGGGGCCCAAGGCTTTGGTGTGCCTTTTTTTTGAATTTTAAATTTGGTTTATCCCAACCTACTTATGAATTATTTATTTCATTCTAGTTTTTTGGTGGTGATTGAATCAGTTATTTTAAATTGTTAGATTCCCACTTGGCCATTAAGTGGTTCTGAAAAAATACAAAAACAAATGTTTGGAGAGGTTGTAATTAAAAAAATTATCTGTAGTGTATCCCCTGGTAGTTTCAAACCCTTTCTAAAGTAAATCATTTTATTTTTTACGATTTTTAACCATGTTATGCTCGACACACCTTGTTGGAGTTAATACTCCTAGGTTTATCTCTTCCAAATCCACATCCACATGTTGTATCTATATAGGGATGTATGGTTAGGAATTCCAACATAATATACACCTTTTCAGAAATATAGGATGTTTATCTTTATTTATCCTCAGTTTATATCATTGTGTTAGCTTCATAATCGATTTTTTATAAATCTAGTTTCCATGGTTTCATATAGACATCCTCTAAATAAATATAACTCCCCAATAGTAGAAGCGTGAAGCCAGTGCATTATTTGGATACATTTTCATGATTACAAGTACTAAAATCATGAATGTATGATCAGTTAAGTTATCGTAGAAAGAAATATCAAAATCATGATACCCATAATACATTGGGAAATAGAAAATATTTACATCATTCAAAATAAAATGACATGAAATCCATCCTTAAAATATTATTAAATGATTTATTCTTCCTAACATGGGGAAAAGAAACATGAAATAAGCTTACACAAGTTTTCAATAAGGGTATGTAAGGTGGAATCTATAATGAATCAACATGAATAAATTAACATTGGGAGGTAAATAAATTATAAACAATTTATTTCAAACTACTTGAAAATAAAAAACCAATTTAAAAATTTAAAAAACTAAAACACATATTATATAGTCAATAAACTGATAATGAACTGTATGCATCAAAATGACGATGTAAAATCTCATGGATATGTAATAACTGATTATATATAAGGTAAATGATTATTTATTTTACATTATGTATCTTTGAAATGATTAACTACCATAAAGACCATTCACAATACAGTTTAGAAGATCAGGTAAAACCCCATCTAATATTACTAACTATTTCGCCTCATGGGACTTCTGATGAGTCGAGGGTCTATATATTACCAGGGCCCACCCATTTCATACATATCCATTGAATTCCATACATTGAAAATAATAAACAAAATTACTTACCAAATATACATATTGAATAAATGAAACATAATTATCAATAGTTACCTAATGGGGGATAATTAACAATAAGGGATGTTGATGTTAATGAATAAAAAAACCATTGAAGTAGAATTATTACATTATTAATGTAAATAGAATTTAAACATTCCAATGTTTCTCATACCACCTTGAAGCATTTTTATCATAATCCCCATGAAATAATAATATTAAATCAATCATAGAATATTATGAAAGTATGGATATTCATGTTATAACATGTAAAAAGGAAATATATACACCAAGAAAAAGTTAATTGGTTCATAATAAGAAATAAGTCACAATGTAATGTAAATTGAGAATAAATTTACATAAATGAACCTTATATTTGTTTTGTGGTCTTTATCATACACTATAGTGGTTTAATATATTTTTCCATGTAATACAAGAATATTAATCAATTTTATAATATTATATATTATATTTTTATAATATATTAATACATGTTTGATAACAACCATTCATTATTTTCTACTGTGCTTAGTGTAAATTTCATATATTATCAATTAAGCATTTTTAACTCCCTAACAAGAGTTTCCCAATATTAGTGCATTATTTTATTACATTGGCATGATCACATGAAATAATATCCTGAAAGACCAATTAGTTTAATAGAATTTTAAAAACTAGATAAAAACATACGTTTTAAATTACATCATGAAATAAAAAAATATAGTATCACCTCTGAAAACACTCAGACACCTTATAATATCTCTACTAGTCTGTCAAATATTGATATTCGCATCATAGGGGAAATTGATACACAATAATGGGTTAGTTCATATGCTCAATAGGGATAAAATTATTGTTGATGCTATTATAAATACGAATTTAAATTTAATAAATGTTATAAAACAAAAAACAAAACACCTTTAAAACAAAATCATCAGCGTACTATGGAGGGTCCTACCTAACAGTTAATATGTCTAATGAATTTCTCATATAAAAATGGTGAAACAGAACATAAATATTAATATTAAAACTGACATACATAATTTTAATACATTAACCATAAACCATAAACGGTATAAAAATTATCACATATATAGTCAAACATATAATGAAACATTCTATACAATATTGAATATTTTATCATAATACATTAGACATCAATTAAGAAGAAAATCCAAAAAAGGATGTTGATATATATGAAAATAATATAGTAAAATTAGTAAAATTATTTTAGGTAAATTTCCATTTTCTCTTTGATATCATTTACAATATGAAAAAATATCAAAGAAAAAATTTCTTTTAAAAATAATTTTGGTATCTTATAAGTGTATCATAATAATTTCAAGGCATCATAATGATGGAAAATATCCACTCACGCTGTATAAGTTAGAAAATATTCTTTCTAAATTTTGTTGAAAATTTCATAAAGTACCTCATTTGGAAAACAACGGAAAGATTCAATTCATAATTTTTTATAAAAAGTAAAACAATGGTAAAAGGGACATTAAATATTTGTTGATAATAATTTAAAATATATTTTATGAAACATGTAAATGGATGATAATGATTTACCAGTAGATACTTATGTATAAACAACGACATATAATAATGAGATTGAAAAATTAACCCTTACCTTGATCTTTCCTTTAGGTGAGGGTGTGTTAACAACGTATATAATGGGTTAATATTGGTATTAAAATATACCCAGACAAAATTGATATTTATGATATCATATATGATCCTCGTAGATCATTATTAATAATATCTCAGTATTAAAATTGTTTCGGTTGATAACTCTTTTCTTATTCATGTTTTTTTATTTAAGTCATATTTCTTATGAATATGATATATTTTATTCATATCCCAAAATAAATAGTTCTCATAAATAAAATATTTACCCATATAATAAATTTTATGATTATTATTTAATGGTTAATGTTGAGAAAGAAACGTGTTTCATCATGGTGACAGTAGGTCGTACATACGCATGAGCATCTGTATCATTCCATTGACGGTTAAATAGACTTTGATTGGATTTTATATTAATCATAAACATAATTATAAAGTCTTATTATTATTTATATAAATTATATTCATCATTATAAACATCCAATAAAATTAGTATTGAAAGAAAAATTACACCACGGTGTGGAGATGATAAGTTGTACGTACGCATTCTTGGTGATATTGCTATTCATAGGTTAAAACGAAAGAAGAATATGGTTGTAAAACAATCTTAATAAAATATCATCTTGTATTTAATAATTGATTTATTACTCTATCAAGGAAATAACATAGGGATAGTAAGATAAATAATAAACTAAATTTAAGTGAATTAGTAAAACAATTACATCTTCTTCGAGAATCTCCTTTTGATTTTAAAAAAATGGACCCACTAGGTTGGTTTTTTCCCAAAGGATTCCCTAAAGGATGAGTTCGGGGAAGATGGTATGAGAATTGCATAGGATTTTCTAGAGAAAAATTTATTTAGATATGTGAATTAAAGAGAAGGATAGGATCACTTTTATAATGGAGGGGAGGGGGCACTTTGGCAAACTCCAAAACTATTAATTTAACATAAACTAATTATCAATTTCAAATAGCACCAAAGAGAGATATTTAAATTATTATATTAATATGGTCATATATCCTCTCAAAAAATTTTTTTTACCCTTTTTAGTTAAAAATGTTAACCTTATCTTTTGGGATTAACCATTAGTTAAACAGTTTAACTCTTCCTATGTCTACTTGATTTTTAATACTATGGGGTTAATATAGTTACTATAAAATCTCAACATAACCTCAATTAGAACATTTATAGAATCTCCATCAATGTACATGTTTTTTCCATGATCCTTATATTTTTAGTACATTAATATCATTTAATAAAATATAGTTTTCTTTGATCTCATTTATGTAAATTTTGACACTATTTAATAAAATAATTATGTTAAAGTCATAAAAACATAATTTATTACACAAAATCAATTTTAAATAATCTCTAACATGTCAATTTCAACCAAAAAATTAATTTATGGCATCAAATATTTCAAATTTTATTTATATTAATATAATGGATATAATTTAATCAATTCTTCCTATAATAAATCAATTACCTCTTCATCATTGTGTCACCATTTAATTTAATAATTTAATTTGGAAAATTAAAAATAAAATAATTTAATTTAGATATACATTTTTTATTCATAAATAAAATTTGTAGTTAAAAATTTAACTTATATAAACACGTATTAAAATTATATAGTTATTGAAATTTTAATATGACATTTTTAGCTCTTCATTATATGAAATATAATAAATGTCTTAATCTAACACCAAATGATTCAAAAAGATAATATTTTAGAAATATTTTTTTTGTTCAATAAACACTTATCCAATTAAATTAGGACATGTTTTAGGGAAATTTTATATTATTATTAAATATTTTTACCTTTAATTATCCAATTTTTCTTTAACTCTGGTAAATAAAATAAAAAAGTTACTATTCACAAAAAATGGTTTTTTCATCCTATGAGACAAAAATTTGGACATTGACTAAAAAAATGTTGGAATATTTTTTAAAATTATATTCCCTGATGCTGTAAAATAATGTTAAACACTAATACCGCAAATGTAGCTAGAAGGTGGGTAAAAGATGCGTTCAAAATATACAAAATAATTATATCTAATTTTTTTTATTTAATTATATGAACTATAATGAATTAATATATATATTTTTATCTATATTGAAATTATAATAAATTTACAATAAATTACTTTTTATAGTCGGTTTTCAATAATAATATTGTATATTTCACTATTTCTCAAAAAAATAAACTTTTCATAAAAATTCAAAAAATTAATTACAAATAAATTTTCGTATTCCGAATTAAAAAATTATGTCTATTTTGAAAAATAATATTTCTAAATTTCATAATGCGGTCCGTACTATTCATAATTGATATTTTAATGTCCAGTTTGATAGGTTATGGTGTGATTGAAGACAATTTTTCATGCAGAGAATACTATTGAATTATTCAAAAAGTAATATACTATGAAAGATCTGGGGTCTACATTCATTCCTCCATCAAATAATTTCATCCACAGAATTTCAATAATATCACTTCATAAAACAAATTGGTGGTTTTTAATCATATTTTCATCTGGTTCCCATATCACCTCTTCAATTTTTAATGGTTTCTCTTAAGATTCAATACCAGTCGTGTCATCTGATTCCTCAACACTTGTTCTCTCATGTCAAGAATATTGACAGACTCTTCACAGTAAGACATATGAGTTTCCCGTTATACTTCATCATATGAAAGTACATGTGTTGGGTCTGGAAGGTATTTTCTAAACTATGATATGCGTAAAACATCTACAACATTAGAGATACTAAGATGCAATTCAAAATGGTATGATACAACTCAAATTTGTAACATAATTTCAAAAGATATAATTTTATTTGGCTTAGTTTCCCTTCCATTTTGAATCATATTACATCCTTTCATGGATACATCTTTAAGGAAACATGATCTCCTAAATAAAATTCAATAAATTTCATATTTTTATCAACATAGATCTTTTTCCTACCATGATCTGATTTTATATGAGTTTGGATAATTTTTAAACTATTCCACTGTTTATGCAACATTTTCTGGGCCAAAATTATTTAACACACCTATATCATCCCAATATGTTGGTGTACAAAATCGATTTACATATTACTCTTAATACGGTATCATTTGAATACTTGAATGAAAGATATTGTTATATTACAATATTATTATAGGTAAATACTTATCCCACATACCTTGAATGTCATGTTAGAAATATCTCAACATGTCTTATAATGTTTCAATAGTCCATTTTTACTTTCCATTAGTTTGAGGATGGTATGTTACATTGAATACAAAGCCCAGTATCTAGGAATTTCTGAAAATTTTTCAAGAGTCCTGATGAATAAAAGGGATTATAGTTAGAAACAATAGATATGGGTACACCATGATGATTTAGAAGTTCATTAATAGATTGTTATTCTAAACATTAAAGTAGAAAATTGTCTCTTATTGAATGAAAATTTTAGCTTTTGTAAGATGGTAAACAATAACACATATCACATCATTTCATATAAGATTCTTTGGTATCCCTATGAAAATTTAATAATCATACAATTAAATTTACATACACGTATAGGATGAGGTATCATGGTTCCTCTAGGATGTTGTCTTCTAGCATTCACCTATCGATAAACCAAACATCTCGATATATAATCATAAATATCCATCATCAGTGTGTCACACCAAAACATTTTTTTTCAAATATATATATATATATTACTGCTAACATCATGTATACATAAATTTGATCTATGAGCATCGTCCAATAATTCTCTTTTTATGTCAGGTATTGTAGGAAAACAAATCCTCATCCAAATTTTCAAAATTACATCTTCATATATGAATTTAGTCGATCTCCTATCATTTAAATCTTTAATTTTTTTCCAAAACTCCTCATCATCATACTAAGAACATTTAATGATTTCGTGTATATATGGTTTTGAAATAATTGTAAAATTTAGTGATTTTTCACCTTTCATGAAAATTCCCATATCTATAATTACTAGATCCATTAATATAGGACCCATTCCAACTCTCATTTTGTACAGAACTCTATAGTCCTTCCTACATAAATCATCTTCCACCCTATTTGGAATCCATGGGTGTATTGTTATTGAAAAATCATAATCCATGAGTATCTAAAGCCATCTCTTTTGTCTCATGATCTGTTTTTTATGTGATAAAATATATTTCAAACTATTATGATCAGTGTGTATCTCCAATCATTCTTTGTAGAGATAGTGTCTCTATATCATTAGTGAAAATATTACTCATGATAACTCAAGATCATGAGTTGGGTAGTTTTATTCATGAATTCATCATTACCATGATTTCTATTAAGTAAGCCTATTATTCATCATAAGGAAACAAGATATTCCTTTTTTGATGCATCACTATAAATTACAAACTCAACATTTCAGGATGGTAAAGTCACGATAAAAGTTTTGAAAAATAATCTATTCAATTCATCAAAAAAATTATACACACTCTTTTTTTAAATTAATTTTACCCCTCTACATGAGAGAATTGTTAAGGGGTTAGCCCATTGGAAAAAGATATGGATAAAACACTAATAGCAACCACTAAACTAATAAAACTGTGTACCTTCTTTATGCTCATTGGTTATGGAAATTCTTGGATTATCTTCTTCTTTTCAGGATCAATAGAAATTACATTTTTCGATGCATTATAGTAATGAAATAAAATTTGTTGATTTCAAAATCCACACTTGATAAACATAACCTTTAGTTTATTTCTTCATAGAGACTATAGAAAAATATATAAGTGGATCTCAATGTCTTCATAGATTTTGAATTATACCATGATATGATCCATAGATACATTGAGAAAATTATCAAGATATTCCTTGAACCATCAATTCATTATATTCAATAAATTAAATGGTGCATTAGTTATACTAAATGGAATTACTCTAAAGATGTAATTCATGTACCTGGTTCGAAATTCATTCATTGGAAATCTAACTTCTTCACACACAATTAATGATATCAACAATGATGGGAAATCATCCAAAAAATATCGAGCTCTATGAATTTGATCAAATAAAACAACAATGTGAGGTAGAGGATTCTTGTTCTTTCTTATAATATCGTGGATCTTTCTATATTCAATGCACAACCTCTTTGATCAATATTTCTTCTTAACAAAAATAATTTGGACTCCCCTGGAGAAAAATATGGTGAATGAATAGTTATTAATCAACTCACCTAGTATTTTATTCATCTCTTCTAATTCCATAGATTCCATTCTATAATGTTTCTTTAATATTGGTCGTGCATTTGGGATTAGATCAGAATAAATCTAAACCTATCACTCTTGAGTATATCAATGTAAATAATATGGAAATTCATTAATGTATTATTTTCCAATAGGTACATACTAAATTTGAATATTTTGTTTTTCCCCAATGGATTGTGTTTTCTATTAATACCCATTAATTTCATTCAGAATAGCTACTGAGGTGGATCTGTATAAGAATTAGATGAAGAAGTTTCTACTCTAAGGATATTGGATTCTACTTCTTCTTCACAAATCGCAACATCCATATTAATGGAATAATTATTCACATGAAATTTTGATAGCTAGTCCATACTTAGTATTATATAAAATTATACTATAGTCATGATGATAATATAAGTAGATGTGGCACATTTATATAATATATTGGGAAATTCCTGACAAATTTTTTTTCTAATAAGAAATCCCTAAGGGGTTTTGACTGAAAAATCCCTTATTATTGAGAATTGTAAATAACTAATTTTTAAGAAAACTTTGGGAATATATAAATGAACGTGATGATCCAACATCAAATAAATATATATGAAAATTTGAAGAGATAATTAAATTTATGTCACCAAATAATTGGGAACTTCAACATTAGTAGTAGTGATCACATAAACATGGCCATTATCCATTAGATTATTCTGAGGGAAATTTCATAATTCTTAGTATAATCAAATTCATAATGTCCCATTTAATTATAATTGTAGAATTGATAATTTTCGTCTTCTGTGTTCTCATTGTAATCATGAGCTCGGTGGACTCTTTCTCTACAGTTTTAATAAACTCCCAATCACATTAGGTAAGTAACATGGTCTTCCTTACCCCAATTAACATAATGTAGAATGAAAAATTTTCCATTCATCCCCTTATTTCTTTTTTTATAGTGTTTGGTTTCCATCTTCTTCCCTTGTTTTACTTTAATTTCCTTATATTAATTTTTTTTTCTAGATAACACATCAGACCACATAGTCGTATGATTACAAATGTTTTTAAAATGCAGCACATCAGGGGAATGGTTATAACCAATAAAATAATAAATCAATATTACTTCTTGGGATATGTTTGTAGTCTGCAGCATGACTTTATAACCATGTGAAATTTTCCTAATACTTTTTAACATTCTCATCCTCCATTTTCCTTAAACTCATACATTTCCTTTCCATATCTTCTAATTATTCATGAGGAAATTATTTTTCAATGAAAATATCTCTAAACTCACTCCAATGCATATTTTACACATCTTCTCCCTCCTTTATTTTTAGAATTAATAACCATTTTCAATCTATATCTCTTGATAGACAATAATCCTTTATGATAGTTGTTTATCTTTCTTTAATTCCCAATGAAATAAATATTTTCTATAAAAATATTATCCATTTTTAATCCAAAAATATATTTTTTATGTCCCATTTAATTTTGGATGTTTTTTTCTAGTGATGCAGTCTAACATTGTTCTTCTGTGTTGTGGATCAGGGTGATCAATACGATTAAGGTTATGATTCATAACCTAAGTCTGCTATCCGAGTATGATTATAAGTTGGTCAGAACAAGATGGATCACCATCTACACTATGATTATATTACATAAAATAGTAATCCCTACATGTATTACGTTCATTGATATAGTTTACATTCCATCTACTTTGTTCCATTTCATAACAATGGGATACCCTATATTATATTTGGAAACATAATATATAATCCCAAACTAGTAAAATTGATTACATAAATTGAAAGAATTTTGCAGTTGTAATTTATAATCATAAAAATGGTTTCCTAGAGAACATGATTACTCATAAATCCCTTATAGGTGTTTGTAATAAAAATGGGAATTATCCTAAGAATTTCCCCTAGGAGTTTCAGACTAGTTACACTGTAAGGCCCATTGTCATGTACCGGGTTACCTACTGTCAGACCCGGAACACCTTTCCATAGTTGTTACATTTAGGATTATATTTCCTTTATCAATATACAAAGGTAGTATAAAAAATTAATATCTTTCTTTAAAAACCCATATAATTTCTATTTTTCTAAAAATATAGGATACTCTTATATAATTATACACAATATCTATCTTGAGATAATGATCTATAATCAATGTTTTTCTAAATTTTGTTTCAATGTATTATAATAAACATAATATGATACCAACTATAACATCAATACCCTAACTACATTGATTTAGTGCATTATTTTTTTACATTTTCATGTCACATGAAAAAAATCATATACGAGTGATTAGTTTTGTAGACTTAAAAAAAGTGATTCAAATAGAAGTTTAAAATTACATCCTTAAATGAAAAACTATAGAATATTATATGAAAACCCTCATATCCATTATATTATCCTTGAAGCTCCGTCATAATATACTTTTTCTGATATAAGAAAAAATTATACCGATGATATGGGTGTGCTTATATGATTAGTAAAGATAACAATATATCAAAATCTATTATAAATATGTCTGACCTTTTAAGGAATGTTATAAAATACATACAAAATCATTTTGAAACACAATATTTAGCATAATATGGCCGGAATAAAACAATAAATTCCATTAAAACAATCCCATAGATATTCTACTATTCGAATAATCCCATGAAATATCAATAACTAATCACATAATGAAGTAATGAATAATTTTGTACATCATAAACACATCATCAAGGCCTCATGTGAAGACAATACATAAATGGGTAAAATGTCAAAATAATTTTTCCCAGGCGGTGTACTGATGCATCGAGGGGCTATATAGGGACCTACTTGAGACTTACTGAGTCCAATTCATTCCACATTTAAAAAGTGTAAAACAAAATAACATTCGTATTCAAACTATCAAAAAATATGTTAATAATTTAACCATAAACCATGAATGGTTTAAAAAATAGCACATCTATTTTCAAACATAAGAGAAAACATTCAATACAATATGGAATATTGTATCAAAATAAATCACCCTCAATTAATCAGAAATTCCAATAATAGGTGTTGACATAGATTAAAGTAATATAATAGAATCATTAAAACATTTTGATATATATTTCACATTTCTAATTTTTTTTTAATATGTGAATTTATAAAAGAAAAAATTTCATTTGAAAAAAAATATTATATTTTAAGGGAATATTCAAATTTTTATGGAATTATAATGGTAGAAAATAGCCGCTCACACCATATATTTTAAAAACTATCTTTCCTTAATTTGAATAAATGTTCATAAAGTACCTCATTTGGAAAATTGGAAAAATATTCCATTAATTAAGTTTAAAAAAACATCAAACATGGGAGAAAATGACTATAATAATGTTCGATAATATGTTGAAGTACATATGAAAAAACATGGAAAATGGATGAAAAATATTACTCAATAGATAATTACGTATAAACAACCTCATATAATAATGGGATTGTGAAATTTACCCTTACCTTCTACTTTCCTTCACTCAAGGGTGTGATATTCTCATATATAATGGTTAAATAATGTCGTTAAATTATACCAATACCATATCAATATTTATAATATTGTATATGATCCTCTTATATAATTTGATATTAATATCTTATTATTACCACTATTTCTAGTGTAAACTATTTTGTTTCCCTATGCATGTTTTGTGATGTGAGTCATGTTTCTTATTAATATGATATATTTTATTAATATATATAATGATATTAAGTTCTAAAATATTATATTCAAAAATATTATTAATTTTATGATCATTATTGAATGGTTAATGAGGAGAATTAATCACATCATGTCATTGAGACGGTGGGTCGTACGTATACACGAGCGATAGTACCATTCCCTTGATGGATACATAGTTTTGAGTTGGATGGGATATTAATTAAATAGAATCATTATAATGTAATATTTATTATTTAAACATACTATATTCATCACTATACACATCCAAATAAAGTAGTGTTTAAATTCAAATTACCCACGACATATATATGGTAAGTTATACGCATGCACACATACTGATATTGTTATTCATTTGATGTGTAAAAAGAGGAATGTGGTTTTCCCATAGTCACAAAGACATATAATCATGTATATTATACTAGATTTATTAAATTGTTATGGAAACAATATAGGACTATGATTTATAAGGAGATATGAAATTTAATTGAATTTGTAAAAAAATTATCTTTTCATCGAGCATCTCCTATTTATTTTCCTAAAAGGACTCATTAGGAAAGATTACATCCAATGTATGGAATAATGGATGAATATAGTTACAGTTAGAGGGACAATTTTAAGGTATTGGAAGATCAATTAGGATTTATAGGTGTGTCTGAAAGGTAAGGAGAGGTGACCTTTTATAAGAGACGGGAGGGGCACTTTTTGAAACTCTAAAACGATTATTTTAATATAATTTTAATTTTGATTTAAAATAGGAAAAAATTATTTTTTTTTCTTGGATAATATGAGTACATCTCTAAATACTCTAAATTTTTTTTATAGATATGTTTTGGTCACAAAATAAACCTTCTTTTTTTAGCCCTTAGTTAAACAGTTTTACTCTTACCCTATCAAACTGACTTTTTATACTACATGGTTAATATAGTTACTATAAAATTATTTAAGAACACCAATCATATATTTTATGAAATATTTAACAACAAACATTTTATTTTTCTAAACACGCTATTTTATGACTTTTACATAATTTAAAAATATAGTATTTATTTTGAAAATTCATTTATTTTAATTTTGATATTTTTTAATTCATGATTTTTGTTAAAGTCATATCAAAATGATTCATTCGAAACTTACATTATATCATCCCTAACGAGTCAATGGCATCCATGAAATTCGTTTATGGAACACAAAAAATCAAATTTTATTTATTTTAATATTATTAATATAATTCAATTGACTCTTCCTTTAACAAATCAATTTATGCTTCATCGTTGTGTAACCGTTTAATTTAATCATTTTCTTGAAAAAAATATAAATAAATTACCATTATGTAGATAAAAATATCATATTGATAGATACTATTTATATTCTACCATATCACTTATATTGCATTATATTAAAAATTAAATAGTTATTAAAATACTATTATGAATAATTTAACTCTTCTTTAAATAAAATATCGTAAGTATCCAAATATAACAAAAATATCATCAAAAGGATCATATTTTACTCCTAATGGTTATTTTATGACTAAAAACACTCATACAATTAAATAAATTCATTTTTTGTGTAATTTAATATTATTATAATGTTATTTTTTAAATTTAATTACTATATTTACCTTTTACCATTGTTAATAAAATTTAAAATTTATTGTTCATCAAAAAATTAGATCCCATTAGAGAAAAAAAATTATACTAATTCCAAAAATTTATTTATGTTTTTAAAAAATTAATTTAGAGAAGTAGTAGAATTACATTTAATTCTAATCCCAAAAATCTGGCTAGAAGGCTGGTAAAAGTGGCATTTAGAAGTTCAGTAAATTTTTATATGTAATATTATTATAAAATCAATCAAAGAAACTAAATTGGATTAAGATATGTATTTTTTACTTATTATGACTTTAAAATCAATTTAGATTAAAAATAATTATTAATTTTTTGGTTTAAACAATAATTTAGAATTTTTTACAATTCATCAATAAATTGAAAAAATTTAGAAAAATACAAAAAATTCACTATAATACAGTTTTGATTCATTGAATTCAAAACTGAATTTTATTTTTGAAAAATAAAAATAACTATTTTCTTATTTTTGTTAATAATATTCATAAAATCTATTTAAATTTCTAGTTTTATAGGTTGTGGTGTGCTCGAACTCTGTGTTTCGGGTTGATCAAACTATTGAATTATTTAAAATAATCATTTCGTGGATGCTTGGGTTGTTACAATTTGGATTGTTATTTGGTGTTCCACCAATATAGATCATGATTTAATCATATGTAGAATTTAAAACACGATTTAATTAATATATATATTCATTATATTTGTATTTATAATAGTCCATTATATTTGGGCACAATAAATGAAATGAAATGTTCATGGAAATGGTAGGCTGTCCAAACGCATGGACACCAAATAAATTTAATTTTTGTATTAAAATAATGAAAATGAAATTATAAATATGTATATTATGATTAAAATATCATATATATGTCATATCAATTACATAGTTTCTTTGAGACAATTATTTATATATACCATGTATAGTTTAAAAGAGTTACACTGCTTTGAGGGGGTGGTAGTCCACACTTCAACATTAAATTTAATTGTATTTACAAAAAACTAAAAATATAATATTATGTATTATAAATGAAATAAATCATCATAAATACATAATAAATATCATATATATAAGATATATAAATATATATTCCATCATAATTTCCATCATGGGAGGCAGTAAAGGAAAAAAATTAACAGTCATTTTTTCGTGAGGGGGTAGTTCTCCCTACATGGAAATTGTATGTTCAATGCCTTTTTAGTGGAAGTGTGTGAAAGTGTAGGCCAGACACTTAACATAAATACATCCTAGTGTATTTAGGGTAAATTTTTGAAATATAATCATTGAATAAAAATATTTGGAGTATATTAGAATGAAAATAAAACTATTTATAATGAGGAAAGATGTTACATCTTCATCGAGTAACTCCTTTTGGTTTGTACCCAAAGGATACCTTAGATTGATTCATATCCAAATGAATTTTTCAAGGATGAATTATGGGAATTTGGGAATTTAATTGAATATATATTGTTCAATATTTTTAATATCATGGAAATTTATGATTTTTCTTGAAAAAATAAATTGGGATTATTCCGAGAGTAGGCGTCGAGACGGTGTACGATTCCCTGGCCTTGTTTTCCTGGAATGGATCACCAAAAAATGATAGATTTTTAAATACCGCGGATGAGAGTTTTTCCAAAAAAATGGATAACTCACCAATTGGTGATTCTATGAGAAATCTAAGGGCATCGTGGTGTTCAGGATTGCGGGTTTACTGTAGGTGTGGATTATGTTTAGTCGGTACGGGCCTCTAGTGAGGAAATCCAAAATAGGCATAACCATAAATAAAATAATTTAATAAAATATTTTTTTAAAAAAATCAATAAAACTCATTAATGGTGACACATTTTGATAATTCAATACCACTATTGGACTCATGAGGGAATTATGTCCTTAGGCAAAGCCTAATATTGGTTGGTGTGGGTCAAAAGTGGAAAGTTGTTTTTGGACACAAATAAAATAATTGAATATAGTTATTTTGTTTTAAAATCCTTATAACTCACAAACTATAACTAATATTGAAAATATGATAGTACCGTTGAGTTCGCGAGGGTATTCTACCTTTATCTGTAGCCTAACACTGGCAATTGCAGTCAGCTTGTGAATGTTAGTTTTTGGGATGTATCCATTAATAAAATAATTTAAATAAATGTTATTTTATTTTTGAATCCCCAACCTCAGAAATTTTATCTAGGATTAAAAATTTGATACAACTATTGTGTACATAAAGATATGTTCCCCTTAAGTAGGACATAACCTCATCCGGCACAGGTCAAGGGAAAATGATAATTTTTAAAAAAATTAAATGTTCATTTAAATAAATTTGACCGCAGGTTACCTATACTTTTAATTTTTTTTCTGATCAAAAATCATATGGTACCGTAGAACTCAGAATGTCATGATTTTCATAGAGAATCTGTGTCATCGACCATCATGGGTTGACCGAGAATGTTTGCTTGTCAGATATTTTAATAAAAAAAATTAATGTGGATGTTTTATTTTATTCTTAATCTTTTGAATCAACTACTGGAAAACCATGGGTATTGCAATGAAATTGAAACATTGTTTAATTAATGAAACATCGTAAAGACATTGTAAAGTAACATAACAGAAAATGATGAATCGTGATTCGACAATAAATGGATTTGAAAGGATCCATGTTTATAGGGGAGGATGTTTGATTTTGCTAATATGCATTGTATAATTCATTAGAGAATGACCAATGATTGTGGGGTCAAAGAATGATATCTAATAAAACATTGGCAGTTGAGGATCAATGAACGCTGGTGGAATGAGGATCGACGTGAGTACACAATTTCAATCTATGCCTTCATGATATCAAAACTGCATATAGGGTTATAGTTTTGAATTATATATTACTCCATTCTTTTTTTAAAATAAAAAATATAGATCTACCCATAAATATGTTTACCCATAGTTTGATCGTTTTGGTGGGATGATATTGTTTCATTCTTGATCTTTCTAATGGGAGAGAATCAACGTCGTAATGAACAAAGGCCGAAGAACCATCCTAGGGTTGGGTTTTTTGGTCCTTCCATCATTATCATTTTGTTTTCTTCATTCTCCAAGGGTATATGATTGAACGATAATCACATTTTCACCTTGAGGCACAATTATTCGATATCGAAGATCGTAGACAGACATATCATGAAGGTGGTGCGACGATGACAATAACAGATAGATCAAAGTGGAATGTGACATACAAGAAAACAATTGATTTTTAGTGTAATGGATCACAATAGATTTTAGATCCCAGTTAAGTAAGGAATGAAATGAAAGGATCACGATGCTCTTTCTAGTTCGAAGAACAGACCACCGGAGCGTGTTTTGTGGTTTGTGGAACAACCAACCGGTGAAGACCAGTATGGCACGTGGTGGCCGGGAAATCCCACAGTATCTACCACAAGGTTAATAAACATGGGAAACAATAGTGTTGACTACAACACCACAACAAGAACAGACTCATGTAGAGGGGATATGTGTGGTAATTTATGTTCACTCATGTGGATAAGTTGTACGGGATGCAGTGCCACCCAGGCACTCCATGGAACTTGGCAGACATGGTAGAGCAACATCTCTGCTGGAGAAGCCGACCAGTTATAATGATGGTCGAAATTGTTCTAGCGGCCCACATCATTCCAGGGGGGCTAGACCCACTACCCCGTGGCCCTATCCCAATGGGCTGGACTCCTAACCTAGTGGGATGAAATCGCGTCCCAACGGGTCGAGCCCATTGGACAGGAACCACGACCCATCGGTCCCGGTCGTGCCTAATGGGTCAGGTCAAACCCGAGTAGGGTGGGTCTTGTGTCGGGTATATGAACCCTAGACTGGGATGGTTTGGGTCAAACTGGCTGGGTCTGAAAAGACATAGACCCAACCATCCCCTGCTTGCTAAAACACATGTGACATTAAAATGGAGCGTCTCATTTAACACCCATCTAAGGAATTGAGACCCTTGTGATGATCCAATCCAATTGATATACTCTATGTTAATTTTTGATGAAGTTAATGGAAATCCTATTTTGTTGAATGGTAGGCTCTATTGGTATATATAAGCATTGTGCAGAATGGGTGTGGTTCTTCTTAAGAGATGCTAGGACAATTACACCCCTAACGACTTAGGGTGTAGGTTCTCATTATCACTCTACCTAGGTAGATATGGGACCTCCGACATCATGGGATCGGGTTCGTTTCCTTTGGGTCTCTTCCTATGGTAATGTTAATCCCCTGAAGGACAAGGTTGTGGGTTCCTGGTGATGCTCGTGAATGTATAGTAGGTACTCCCATGTCAGACCAGGGAGCGGGTCCTCTATCTATTCAATCGGTACTCCCCTATAGGACTAGGGGGCGGGTCCTCTAAATCTCATGATCATTGAGTTGGTAATCCTATAATGTTAGGGTTTGGGTCCTTTATGATATTAGTTTATACTCCAATACTATTTCATAGCATGGGTCCTCCACACATGATCAAATTTAATCGGTACTCCCCTACTAGGTAGGGTGTGGGTCCTCTATGATAGGAGTTAGTAGTCCTCTGTCATACCGGGGAACAAGTCCTTCACACTTCATCTTTCTATGTCAATACTCCCCTATCGTAACACGTCATGGGTCCTCTAGTCACTGATTAGTACTCCACTACCTAGTAGGGAGTGGGTCCACAATTAGGGATTGGAGGTCCCTCAGCTATCATAAAATTGTAGCGAGGAGTGGCCCATCAACATGATGAAAACAATTACTATATGGGGGCTACTACTCCCTCGACAAACTGAGGTGCGGGGCATGCTTTATTTAAGGGAAAGAGGTTTCAAAAGATGGTCAGGAGCAATTATACCTCTTCTGTGTATTGTGGTTTGGGCGGGCATCTCCACATGGGCTTCCATAGTCTTAAATTGGGCACAAGACAATGATGACTGAACCCCTGATGTGGGGAATACAATGTGGACATAGAAGAATCTTCCTGATGGAGTACATTATCTTATGAATACGATTAGTAATGGTAGAGTTTTTTCTGATGGAGTGTACCACTCATATGGTTGTCATCCATGATGGATGACCTCATGGAGTATGATCTCACAGCTTCATGTGTTTCCTCTCAATCCTACGTTAATAATATTGTCCTTGGCCTCAAGGATAGAACCATATGATTCCTAGTTTCTAAAATTAGTATATTTTGTTTTTCTGGGTATATATATGGGTAAATACTTGTGTTGAGTTGGATGTGAATTTCCTTGTGGGTTTTCCATTATTCTTTACCATGGTGGTTTTGGGGAACACTGATGAGTATTGTTTTACTCACCCCCAACACAGGTTTTCTCGTACATGCCATGTCTTGTGTAGATGTCTGATGCTTCAATGGAATCCTTTGAGGAATAGGACCTCTTGTAGTTCAATGATAAAATATTGATGAGGCTTAATCCTACAGCTTTAGATAGCTTACATCTACCTACCCTCCAGGTAGGTTCTTGGTGAACTTGTATCCGAGACTTGGATTTTTTTACTTGTTTTTTATCTTTTCATTAGTGGGATTATATACTAGCCTGGATTTCCACCTTGAACTAAACATTCTATTTTACTGTGAATCCATTGTTCTTAGTGGTTCCCAATCGTAGATTACTTGGGTTTTACATTCCTGTATCTTTTCCAAGGAGTTGAGTTTTTTTGTACAAGCAGAAAGAAAAATGCCTCTAATTTGTGGGATATATCTACATAGTGCTAGTCACCAGCACCAAGACATTCAAACGTAGGCATGGGGTAGTCACGACATGGGCACCAGTGGATGGGTCATGACAATGTGTTATCAGAGGTGGTCAGTTCTACCTTAGGACCACAGTGTTTTGATCTTTGTTTGGGTTTCATAGAGACATTGTTGAAATGTTTTGAGTTCAGCTCTCAGGGCATAGGTTCTATTGTTGATGTGGTGTCCAATGTATACATTAACTAGGTCTTTGATAACATGATTTTAGACATGGTGCATCAGGAAAATGATCACTAAAAAATATATGGTAGATGCATCATATATAGATTGTTTTTGTTATCCAAATACCTTGTGATATAACTCACTTGATATACTCTATTTACTTTAGTTTATCTTTATATATTCCAAGATTCCTTCATGATAATAGGTAGTGAGGATTCATTAGTTTCATCGGGATGACGATCTTCCCCATGATGAGGCTTTCGTGAAGGGAACTGGTTCTGGGGAGTTTCCCCCGGGTGGTATACCGATGGTGCCACCACCCATAGAGAAGCACATTTTCTAGGTAGTTTGGGCTAAGGAGGCACATAGAAGGATTTTACTGCATGAGTTATAGTAGCATGCACCTTTTAAATATTAGGGTAATCTAGAACCCCATGAATTATATGATTGGATCGAGTTGTAAAACCCCAATATTTCATAGTACATTATCTCATTAATGTAATTCAATATCTTACGCTACACGCAACACCGAGTTCGATCACACCACGACTTACCAAACTAGCCGTTCAAAAGCGTTTATGAATAGTAGTAACAAATATTTTAATTTTATATAATCCTTATAATTTTATAATCCATATTATGAGTTTCATAGAAATAATGTAAGAACAAAATCATTTTTTCAGATAAAAGAAGTATTTTTCCAAAAATGTCATTTTATCTCTTTTTAATGGCGAACCCTTTTGAAATACAATATTTGATGCTTTCATATATTAAATTGGATAAAATAAACTTCTTCTTTAGAATCGAGACATAAAAATTTAGTTTTTATAAATTTATGGTGTTTTTCTGATAACTTTCATATTTGGGTGAATAGTGAATAATACTAAATTTTAACTGAATAAAATTTTTTAATTAACTATAATTTATAATGTCAAATTATTAATTTAATGGTTTAGAAGTATAATTAGATTAAATTTTTTTCTTTTAATACAATTTTTGTCATTATAAGTAATTTCACATTTAAATTTCACATAAATGCATGTCAATCTTTTGATAGGTTTTACTTTTTTTAAAAATTGTTTCTTGTCTTGACAACAGAAATTAATTTTAAATTAATAAATGAAACTTCTATGTTTTTAATTAATAAAATAGAGTTCATTTTTTGAATTCATAATATCAAAATTAACTTATGGTAACTATTTTGTATTTTTCTCAAAACATTCAATTTTTGAGGAATAGTGAAAAACCCTGCATTATTATTTAAACCCGATTTTTTATTTAAATATTTTATTTTAATTTATTGTAAGGTAAAAAATATATATAATACCTATATAAGTTCAATTTAATTCATTGGAGTCATTTTATAATAATTTTAGATATATAAAATTTTATCGAACTTTTTACCATCTTTTACCCACCTCCTAGGATAATTTACAAATTTCCATAAAACATAATTTTACCACTTCTCTGAGTTGAATTAAAAAAAAATCCGAGAGAACTTATAATATCAGTAAGTAATATGTGGTTCGATAATATGAAAATAATTTTTGGTGAAGAGTAACTTTTAACTTTTATTTACCGTAGTTAAAAGTAAATAGGGTAATTAATGGTACAAATGACCTTAAAATTACCGTAAAACATGTCCTATTTCTATTGGATAAGTATAATTCGACCAAATACAACCTTATGAATAAAATATGATCATTTAGGACCACTTTTATTATATTAGGACATTTATTATTATTTAATTTAAAGAAGAGTTAAAAGTGTAAAATTTAAGTCTTCATAAATAAAACATTTTTAATATAGGGTTATATATAAGATTAATTAGAATATAAATATTCATTATAAATATAAATTTTTTTTCCTACATAATGGTATTTTATTTAAAATTTTTAGACATCAAATAATTAAATTTATTCATGACACAATAATGAGGGGGTAATTACCTTATTAATATAATATTAAAATAATTGATATTATAAATACCGAAATAAATTTAATTTTATACTTTTGATATATTATACAAATTTTATTTCTTAATATGACAAGTTAGGGTTGATTCAATCAATTTCTTTCGAAGTAATTATACTTCGATGATATTAACAAAAAAATTACCAAATAGTTTCAAAATTGACATAAAATAGTTTTTAAAACAAAAACTATATTATCCGTTGATATAATATTCGTAAATATCTAAGGATAGTCCAAAGGGATTAAATAATATTATATATGTCATCAATGAACCACTTTAGGTTCTTGGGGACATTTATATTATGTTTGATAACCATATATTGTAAGAATACAAGAAGACACTGAAAAAGTTATACTATTTAACTAAGAGTTAAATCTAAAAGATATGGTTACAATGGTAACCTAAACATGTCTATAACCTATTTGTTGAGATTATTTAGACCCATAACCACCAAATTATTGAAATAAATTAATTTGGTTTCATTATAAATATAACATGATTTTATAATAAATTAATACTTTAATCGTTTCCTAAAGTGAAACTCACCCCTATTATAAAAGGGAACTTCCGCTTCTCTCAAAATCACATATCCAAATCCATTTTTCTCAGAAAAACCATTCCCAAATATATTCCCAACATTAATACCTTCAACCTAGTGTCCATACATTGGTCAGAAATCCACCCTATGGAGCCATTATGATCATGTCAAAAGGATGAAACCAAAGAAGAGGTAAATGTTTCATCACCACTTTCAAGTTCTTCTCTTCTTCCACTACATCTTTCATTGTTGTTTCCATTCTTAAATAATTTCTCCAATAAATTATATATACTTTGATGTTATTATAAAAATTCTACAACCATATTTATTATTCTATCCATCCTATATATGACAAATTCATTATATGTGCGTACGTAAAGATTATCGTCTCCATGTTGTGGTGTAGTTTGTTATTGAAACATTTCATTATTTTGATGGGTATAAAAATTAGTATAAATGATGTAAATAAATAATATAACATGTAAATGATTATTTATATATTATATAACATCCAATTAATAATTATTTCTAAAACAATATAATTATATTTTTGTTCGTACGTACGTACGGATTACCGTCTCCACGACGCGATGAGATTCATTTCCACTTTCACCATTCAACGATGTTTATATATATATATATAATAAGAATGTAATATATGTCATAATAATGCAACTGAATATATATATATATATATATGTACTTACATATAACTTATTCACTTACTTCCCTTCAATACGATATGAAAACAGAAACAGTGTTTATGCGTACATACGACCTACCATCTCCATAAACTGTGCCTTCCATTTCATATATATATCTCTTATAAATATTATTATTATAAATATATATGATATATAAATCACGGTTTATATTATGGAATAATTTAAATCATGATATAAATGATACGTTCATTAATAACAAGTTAAAACACAGATGATAAAGAAAGCGAGTATTACCCAAAATGTTAATTTAACATGGAAGTCATTATTTAATTGGTAGTATAAAGTCATAAATTAATCAGGTAAGATTTGATAAATTTTAATATGGTTATGTTATAATTTAATAACATACCATGGTCATTGTACAGGAGGTTAAACGCATCCTGACCATGGAAATGTGCAAGGTAAGTGTTAATTTCACAATCTCATTATTATCTGAGGTTGTTTTTACGTAAGTATCTACTGAGACATATTTATTTTCCACATCCATGTTTCATAAAAAAGTTTTCAAAGGGATTATTTTTAAGGAACTTGTTTACGAAAACATTATTTTAAATGTTTTAAATATTTATTCTTCTAAATCATTCTCATTAATATCTATGTATTCAAAATGATTTTTCTGAATTTATATATATGGACAATAATGTTTTAAAGATGTTATTTCTTTTCGAAATATTCAAAGTGGTATGGGAAAAAATTGATTCCAAAATGACTTTCATTGTCTTCCTTTCTAAATTTTGTGGCTTTTAAATGTTTTCATGAAAAAGGTATATTTCTCTCAATGAGTTTTATAAATCATTTACATCTATGTCAACATCCATTGATGGATTTTAAACTTGTTTGAAGTTGATTTATTATGATACAAATCATCCATATTGTATTAAAGGTTTTGTGATATGTTTTTCTCTGGATGTGTTATTTTTATAACATTAATCGTTTATGGTTAATGTATTGACAATTCGTATGCTAGTTTAAATATGAATGTTTATGTTATGGTTCATCCTATTCGTATGAGTAATGTATTGGATTTGATATGTGATGAGTGGAGCCTGAAACAGATCCTCGATGCATCGATGGGTCTCATGAGACCATTATATGTGGAATTGGCTGAGTCTATACCCAATTTGATATATGGTTTTGGCCGAGGCCAAAATCATTTTTAGACGTCTTGGTCGGGGCCTTGAAAAAATGTTTTAGAATGTCCAAAATTATACATTTCCTCATTATGAAAATAATATTGATGGATCAAGTAGTTATTAGACTAATAGAATACCCATGACTATGTTTTATTAAGGAATTATTTACTCAGATCATAATCCTTATATAAAAGTGTTCATGTTTATTATATGTAAAGGCACTGGTTTTATATTATGCAACATGCCTAATATTTATGTTATCTTCTGCTGTATTTCTTACACATACTGTGGATTTCAGTTCACCCTTTTCTTATGTTTTATTTTCCCAGGATTCCGAGAAGTGTTTTATGATTGATAAGAATGGTTAAGCTAGTGGATTAATGGCGGTCTCAAAAAATCATTTACATTGCGTTTTATCTTCTAATGTGTAATGTAACATTCATGTATGTAATCTATTTTCCAAGAATACTAAATTGATCAGTCCTTCAGGACATCATTCCATGTAATCATTCCAATGTATTAAAATAATGCACTGACTCTTGGCTTCTAGGGTCAGGGCATTAAGGTTTTTATTTGATTAATTTTAGCAACAACCTTGGAAATAGATTTAGATAATCTCATATTAGAGAACACTACCCTAAGATAGACTTTTTTGGATTATTATAGAAGAACTTCCTATAATTTTGGTATTGTAGAGATTTTACATGTTTTCAAAGAAATACATCTCGGTCAGGATACAAGAAGGTAGAGATGGATCACACACCTATTTACCTAGGGTTAAAACCTGAAAACACCACTTTGAGCTAGATTCAAACGGGAACTGGTGCACAACAATGGGACTTTTTGCACTCTTGGTTATGACACTCCCATGGGATATTCTTAGGATAATTCACATTTTCATTACCAGCCAATATGAAGGATTTACGAGTAAATACTTCCTTGAAAGATAAATTTTTATTATTATAGATTATGTCAATAAAATGTTCAATTTATGATATGTATTTTACAAGCTTTCAATTATCAATTGGGATTAATAAATGACCTAGTGTATGCCATTGTTTAGAAATGGTGCCCAGTAGAAGGAATGATAACTCCAGCAATACTTATGATCCAATGTGTAAGAAGGATCATATATTTCATGGTATTAAGCCAACATTTAGAATTGAAATAGTCACCCACATATTCTCAACATATGATGAAATAATATCATTTGTTAATACGATAATTAAATAATTCTATGAATCCTATGGTTTTGAAGGGAAACAAGAGTAAAAAATGATTGAAGAGAGAAAGTTGGATAAATAGAAAATGGGAAAGAAAGATTTTACCATATGTGATAACTGTGGAAAGAATCACCTTGGTAAATTCTTGAAGGGAATGAGAGTTTGTTATAAGTGTGGAGAAAAAAGGAAACCATGTACGTGATTGGAAGAGTAAGAAAAGGATTCAAATGTACAATGATTCAACATCAATGAGTTGGGACACTACACAAATCAATGTCCAAATCCTCAAAGTATACCCCAAATGATGCTGTTAGATAATAATCAAGATAAGACACTAGTGAAGATGAAAAGAAATTATTAGATTATTATGTGGTTGTTAATGTGTTGTGTCATTTGATTATTGTATTATAGAGTATATTAGGACTGTACTACATTACTATTTAATTAAGGACATGAGATTTTGTGGAACCCAGAAAAGTGACTCAATGAAAATTTAAACAATTTGGAAAATACATAGTTAAAGGAAAGACAAAACATTAGTATGGCCCTGATAATGAGGTATTTATTTTGGAAGAAGAGATTATTGATTTATTATATTGGATATTATTGACATCCTTGGAACAGGTTAATGGTATTTTTGCAATCATTTTATGAGTTTACAACATTTTTGGATAGAAAGAGTATATCTAGTATTCTATATGAAATATGGGTGCATGAATGTAATCAAAAAAATTTTATGGTAATTCAAGGTGTTACCGTGTTTTAAAATAATACATGATGATGTTATTTACATGTTATTACCTGACAAAAAGGATTTTCATTGTGTTTACCTTCCATATAAATTTTGGATTGTGAGTTTGGATTGAAGTATTTTGGATAAGTATTATGGTTGGAATGGATAGAGTTTGATATTTGATACTATTGTTAAGGTTAAATAATTTCATGAGATTATTTTTGTATATTCATAAAAAGGACAACGTGGAGGTTGGGAGACAACTTGTTAGGTCTGGAAAGGACTTGAGACTTGAACCCACAACTGAAGGAAAAAAGTGGTGTATCACCAACCACTGGTCTACATGATGTCCTGGCATTTATAATGTTGTTTTTTTAATAGTCTAAAAAATGAATTATAAATGATTTATTTTTGGAATCCTTATACTATTAGGATAAATATATAATTTTTATGTTCTATTATTTTTTAGAGTGAAAGATTAGTTTGCAATAGAAATTTGTTAAAATATGTAACTCTACTTGTCAATATATATATATATTCACTCTTATTCTATGACTAAATTAAATCTTGAACATCAGTTATGGTAATTCATCCCAATATCATTACATTGAGGCATATTTTTTTAATAAATGAAAATCTTTTATATGTTTTATAAACACCATTGTCAATTAATTTCACTCAAAGGGAATCTTTTTCTACGAAGCATTTTACTAAATGCAAAAAAGGAATGTTCCTTTTTAATGTAAGTGGTGGAAATGAGATTTCCACCGCCACGAGTTTTATTTGATCTTTGGATTCCTTAACATGGAGAAATGTTTTTAAAAACGAAAATAACTACCATATACCCTTTTTACATATTATGGTATTGAATTTGTTTTTGATAATGTATTTGTTATGTTAATATATTTAAATGATATATTGTGATTGATGACCTCAATCACTCCCAATAAATATTTACGTTTTCTCTCCAATTATGTGTCTCTAATTTCCACCAATATTCTCTTAATAGAGATAATAATTTGGTGGTAACCTTTTAATTTCCCTTTCCCACTTATTAAGACTAAATTTTATTAACCCAATTTCCGATGTGGGTTTTCCACAAATGTATTTTTCAATTATTAACATTTTATTTTTCAAACAAAAAATTAAAATTATGACGAAGTAATTTATTGAAGAAGGGGATAATTTGACACACCAATATTTCATAGTACATTATCTCATTATGTAATTCAATTGCATGTGATACATGCAACACTGAGTTCGAGCGCACCATGACTTACCAAATAGCCGTTCAAAAGTGGTTCTGAATAGTAATCACCAAATTTTGAATTTTATATATTCATTATAAATTTAAAATCCATATTATGAGTATTTAGACATAATTTAAGAACAAATTCCTTTTTTTCATATAAAAGAAGTTTTTTTCAAAAAAATGCAATTTTACCTCCTTTTAATGGTGAAACCTTTTTAAATAAAATATTTGAAACATTTATATATTAAATTTGACAAAATAAAATTCTTATATAGAATTGGGTCATAAAAATTTAGTTTTGATACATTTATGATGTTTTTATGATAACATTCATATTTGGGTGAATAGTGAAAAATACTAAATTTTTTATAAAAACAACTTTTTAAATAAGTATAATTTATAGTGTTAAATTAAAATTTTGGATGGGTTTAAAGTATAATTAGATTAAATTTTTATAATTTAATACAATTTTGTTCATTATATGTAATTTCACATTTAAATTATACATAAACACATGTCCATTTTTGATAGATTTTACTTTTTAAAAAACCTGCCTTTTGGTTTTGACAATGGGTATTAATTTTAATTTACTAAATTCTACTTCTATGTTTTTAATTTGAAAAAATATACATCATTTTTTAATTTGGAATATCAAAATTACCTTATGGTAAATTTTGGGTATTTTTCTGAAAACATTCAATTTTTGAGGAATAGTGAAAAACACTGTGTTATTATTTAAAACTGACTTTTTATTTAAATAATTACTAATTTAAAATTAATTTATTTTAATTCAAACTGATATATATAATAACTATATAATTTCAATCTAATTCATTGAATTCATTTTATAATATTTTTAGATATATAAAATTTTATTGAACTTTTTAATGTATTTTACCCACCTCCTAAGAGAATTTGAAAATTTATATAAAACTTAATTTTACTGCTAAAAGGAGTTGAATTTCAAAAAACATAGATACGAGATTAATATAAGTAATTAAAATATGGTTCAATAAGATATTAATAATTTTTTTGAATAGTAACTATTGACTTTTATTTCCCACGGTTAAAAGTAAATTGGGTAATTAAGGATAAAAATGATATTACAATTACACTAACACATGTACAAATTCTTCTGTATAAGTATAATTCAACCAAAAACAACATTATGAATAAAATATGATCTTATCGGTCTACATAGATTATATTAGGACATTTTTTTATCTAATTTAAAGAAGTGTTAAAAGTGTTAAATTCAAGTTTTCATAACTAAAAATTTTTAAATATAGGGTTATACATAAGATAAATTTGACTATAAATATTCATTATAAATATAAAAAATTTCCTACATAATCGAATTTTATTTATAATTTTCAGACAATAGATTATTAATTATATTTATAACACAATGATGATGCATCAATTACCTTATTAATAAATGATTAAAATATTTGAAATTTTAAATTCACAAAGAAATGTAATTTGAGACTTTGGATAAATTAAACTAATTTTATTTGTTAATATGAAAAGTTATGGTTTATTCGATCAACTATTATCTAACTTATCATGTTGTTATAATTTTATGAAAAACCAAATACTGAACAGTGTCAAAATAGACATAAAATAGTTTTTAAAACAGAAACTATATTATTGGTTGATATAATATTCATAAAAATATAAGGTTCATCCAAAAGGGTTAAAAAATATTAGATATTTCATTAATTAACCACATTAATTTCTCTTGAAATTATGGAGTACGCTTATTAACCATATAGTGTAAAAATACAAGAAGACACGGTAAAAGATAAACTACTTAACGAAAAGTTAAATTAGAACGATAAGTATAAAATGGTAACCTAAACAAGTATAAAACATATTGGTAGAGAGTATTTTGACCCATAACCACCTAAGGCTTGAAATAAATTCATTGTATAAATTATAAACCCATTATATTTTATAATAAATTAATACTTTAATCTTTTACAAAAGTGACCCTCACCACTCTTATAAAAAGGAACTTACCCTTATCTCAAAATCACAACTCCAATCCCATTTGGCTCAGCCAAACCATGCCCATATATCCTCCCAACATTCCTCCCTTCATTCTAGTGGCATCCCTTTGGTCAGAATTCCATCCTATGGTGCCCTTTTGATCAAGTCAAAAGAAAAAACCCAAAGAAGAGGTAAATGTTTCATTAACTCTTTCAAGTTATTTTCTTCTTCCTCATCCAGTTTCATTGATTTATACATTCTAAAATAATAACCCCGGTATTTTATATATAATGTGATGTTATTATAATAATTTTACAACCATAGTCATTATTCTATCCATCCTATAAATGACAATTTCATCATACGTGTATACGTATAGATTACCGTCTCCACGTCATTGTGTAGCTTGTTATTCAAATATTTCATTATTTGTATGGGTATAATAATGAGTATAACTGATGTAAATAATAAATATAATATGTTAATTATTCTTTATATATCATATAACATCCAATTACATAATATTTCTCAATCAATATAATGATATTATCGCTCGTGCGTACGTACGGATTACCGTCTCCACGACACGATGAGATTCATTTCCACGTTCACCATTCAATGATGTTTATAAAAAACTTTTATATTATTAATAATTATATAATATATGAAATAATAATTCAATTGAAAATATATATATATGTATGTATGTACATACATATATCTTATTCACTTACACCCCTTCAATACGATATGAAAACGGAAACATCGTTTCTGCATACATAAGGCCTATGGTCTACAGAAACAGTGACTTCAATTTCATATATACTTATATTAAATATATATTTATTATAAATATATATGATATATAAATCATGATTTATATTCCTAAATCACTTAAATCATGATATAATTAATACAATCAAGAATAACAATTTAAAACACAGACGATAAAGAAAGCGAGTATTGCCCAAAATGTTAATTTAACATGGAAATCAATAATAAATGGGTATTATAAAGTCATAAATGTATACTGAATGATATAATAAATATGAATATTATTCTCGTATAATTTAATAACATACTAGGGTCATTATAACAGAGGTTAAACGTACACTTGACCAAAGGAAAGTTCGAATTAAGGGTTAATTTCAGAATCTCATTATTATCTGAGGATGTTTTTACGTAAGTATCTACTAAAAAATATTTATTATCCATGTAAATGTTTCATAAAAGTTTTTTAAAATGGGCTATTTTTTGGGACTTTTTTACTAAATCATCATTTTAAATGTTTTAAATATTTATTTTTCTAAATCATTCTCATTAATGTCCATGTTTTCAATATGATTTTAAGGATTTATTTATATGAACATGAATGTTTTTTAAAATATTAATTATTTTAAAAAGTTTCAATGTGGTATGGGATAATCTGATTCAATAATGTCTTTAAATTTATTCCTTTCTAAATTGTGTGACCATTAAATGTTTTCATGAAAAATGATATTTCTCTCAACGATTTTTATAAATCATTTTCATCTATGTTCTGATATTTTGATGGATTTTAAACTTGTATGAATTTTTTTTATTATGATACAAATAATCTTTATTTTATTGAAGGTTTTGTGATATGGTTTACTGTAGATGAGTTATTTTTATACCATTCATCATTTATGGTTAAAGTATTGACATTTTGTATGCTATCTTTAATACGAATGTTAATGTTATGTTTCATCCTTTTCATATAAGGAATGTATGTGACTTAGTATGTGACGGGTGGATCCCACAATAGCTCAATGATGCATCAGTAGGACTCATTAGAAAATTAAACGTGGAATTAGATGAGGCCTTTCCCAAATTGATATATGGTTTTGGCTGAGGCCTTAATCATTTTTAGACGTCATGGCCGAGGTATTGCGAAAATGTTTCAGAATGTCCGGCATTATACATTTCCTCATTATGAAAATAATATATATGATTCATGTGGTTATTCCACTATTATAATACCCATGACTATGTTTTATTATGTAATTATTCACTCATCTCATATTAGGGCAATAAAAGTGTTGATGTTTATTATTTTAAGGGAATTTGTTTTCAATTATTCTCCATGATTCATATTTATGTTATCGTCCACTGTATTTCTTACCCTTAATGAGCATTTGATCTCACCCCTTTGTTATGTTATATTTTCCCAGGATTCCAAGAATTGTTCTAGGATTGATAAGTAGGGATAAGCTGCGGGATTAATGGCAGTCTCAAAGGATCATTTACATTCTGTTTTATCTTGTAATATGTAATTTAATGTTCATTTATGTAATCTATATTCCAAGACTACTAAACTGACCAGTCCTTTAGGACATGATTCCTTGTAATCATGCCAATGTATTAAAATAATGCACCGACTATGAGATTCTGGGGTCGGGGCATTACATGAGTCGGTATCTTGAGTTTTTTCAGCTAGTGATGACAACTCTTGATCAGATGGTGGTCCTAGCAACGACCCTTATTTGGGGATCGGTATGACTATGTTGGATCTTGGTAATATAGTGACACAATGTAGTTAAACTCACTTAAGAGGAGTTTGAAAAACTCTTTAGTTAAGAGTCTTACCCATCCACGATGATGGAAAATTGAATCAAAAAGATTATAAATATTTTAAATGGAAGCATGAATGTGGAGTAGTTTTCGGTGAGGTTCACAAACTAGTCGTGGTACTCCCTGGACATGGTAGGAGACCTTTTTAATGCATGAACCTTCGATAAGGACTTATGATTATAGATCAGGGTATTGACGGTTCTGCTGAATATTCCAACCTCTGATGGGGTACTGGAGTGAGCCCTAGTGGTTGAGAGTTTTCAGGAAGTGGCATAGATAGATGTGACCCAGAACAGAGGTTACAAGGTAGAGGTGTCTGCAGGAGATGGCAACAGACACCGGACAGGATGAGGGTGTTGGAGGAATAACCTTTCCCGAACACAAAAATATGTGATTGTGCCATAGGAGCAGCTCTGGGGGATAGATCATCTGCAGTAGTAGTAGTCCTTTCCTTATAATGGTTGGGTCATCTCCCTATATATTTTCCAACATGTCATGATGTTGAGGGGGATCTGGTCAATGAGTCACCATGGTTGAGACATGGCATGGAGAAATGAGTTCTGCAGGATGGTGAGAAAGGTATTGGAATGGGATGGGAAACCAGTGGTCCACACTAGGCTTGGGGAGCTGGAGTACATGGTCATGGATAACAGCATGCGGTCATCAGGGTGTCACTATTTATGGTACTGTTTGAATGACCAAGAAGGTCACTATTATGTTGAATAGACCTAGGGAAGTCAGCAGTCATGGCTCCAGAGATGGTACATGCCACCACTGAGAAGGTTAAGTTCATCTAAGAGCTGAATAAGACTATATAATCTTGAAATATGTTCTATACTTATTGGAGATAGAGACTCTTGGAGTTCTAGGAGTGGGGCCACATATTCCTACATGTCTCTCCTCAATAATGGATAACTATATTTTCCTAGATTGACATTTGTGGAGTACATAGTGGAGATAGAGGATAATAAGGATATTATCCTCCATGGATGCTCAATTCCTCTATTTCATGATTGTTGGTAGCACATGGATCACCATGAGATCACATGGAAGTGGGTGGCTCAAGAATCATGCTCAGTACCCCCCTTTTGTTTGATTATCCCTTATTTTGGTTAACAAGGATGTAAATCCATAAAGGGGGATGTAATGTAATACCCAAAATTTCATGATTCTTTTGAAACATAAATGCTTCAATTCTAAGACTAGGTCCTACGAAGTTGTTGGATTATGAGGCATGATGTTCCTGGAATGGTCCGTCAAAATGTTTTACGCTATTAAATACCACGCATTTCTAGTTTTCATAAAAAAGTGGAATAACTCTCAAAACGGTTCCCATATCAGAGATCTGAGGGCATGATTGCATTCAGGATGGCGGGTTTACCCTAGGCACAACATAAGTGTAGTCGGCGTGAAATTCTATTGAGAAAAAAGAGAAATGGAATAACTGTAAATAATTTAAATAAATAAAATTATTTTATTTTTAAAATCTGTATAACTCTCAAAGGGTGACTAGGACTAAAAATATGAGACATAGTTGAGCTTATGAGGGTATGATTTCCTTACTAAAATCAAAACATTGGCCGGTGCGGGTCAAAATGGAAATTAGTTTTGGCTATAAAGAAAATAATTTTTTTATTTTATTTTATTTTCAAATCCATATAACTCATAATGGGTAACTCGGATTGGAAATCAAAGAGTACCATTGAGTTTTTGAGTGTATGATACCCTTCCATAGAGCCTAACATCAGATGAAATGGGACGACTATGAATGTGTTTTTTTGGACATAACCACAAATAAAATAATTTAAATAAATGTACTTTTATTTTTGGTTCCTCATAACTCAAAAATGGTCATTTAGATTAAAAATATGAGACCACTGGTGATTAAATAATGTGATGTTATCTTTATGTAGGGTTAACCTCAACCGGACTGGGTCGAGGAAAAAGGTTAATTTTCGAACTATTTTTATGTTAATTTAAATAAACGTTCGGGTGGGTTTCCATATTTTATGAACCGGTTCTCAATTAAATAATCAAAGGGAATCACTGAATTCAGAATGTTGAGATTCGCCTAGAAAAGAAATAACATTGACCGGAGTGGGTAGACCAAGAAAAATAATTGTTAGGAAATTTATGGAAAAAGTAAACATAAAAAAATGTGCAAGTTATATTTTTTTTTGAACTTTTTAAACCATTTCATCAAATTTTCATGTAATTCAATGAAACTAAAACACTAACTCATTAATGAAATAATGTAACGACTTTGTAACACAATGTATCAAAAAAATTGAATCATGATTAACCACATAATAGATTTTCATGGTTCCAAGGTTGGATGGGAGGATTATTGATATTCCTAAGAATCCATGAATAATTCATTAGATAATGACCAATATCGGTGGTATCAATGAATGGGCTCGAATCAGATGTTGGTAGATGATGATCGATGAACACTGGAAGAATGAAAATCGATGTGGCGATGCAAATTCACTTTATGTCGTCATGCAATTCAAACTCTAGGTGTGGGTTGTTATTTGAATTAAATATTCCATTGTCCATGGTTTTAAAACAAGAATGGAGGATCAACCCTTGAACAGGTTGACATATGGTTTGATTGTTCTTGAGAAATGATTGTGTTTCATTCTTGATCCTTCTAACTGCATTGAATCATGGTTGTAAAGAACAACGGTCAAAGATCATTCCTATAGTTGGTTTATTTTTGGAAATTTACTCTTTATACCAAAGTCTTCTTCATTCTCCACATCAATTTCAATGAAAAATCATTTCATCATCACCTTGCGACACAACGACTCGATGTCGCAAATCATAGACATTCATAGCAGGAAGGTGATTCGACGATGATGATAGAAGGATGATCAATGTGGTGCATGAGATAACAGAAATAATTAAATTTATAGTGGAATGGATCACTATATCATTTCAATCCCCTAATAGATATGAATGAAATGCCTTGATCAAAGGGCTCATCCAGTTTGTAAAACGGACCACCGGAGTACATCCTGTGGTTCGGGGAACAACCCATTGGCAACGACTGGTGGCAACACACGTTGACGGCCGTGTTCCATGGATGCAGAAGCCACATTTGGCAGAAATTGGGAAAACCTATGACTTACACCACATGTTTCATGATGTGGTGAACTAGTGTGTGACTGGACGGATGCGGCTAGGCCACATGCAGTAAATCTAGTCCACTCATGCGGACCATATGGATGGGATGTGGCACCAACATAGCGCCGCATGGCGCTGGATAGATATGGAGAGCCACATCCTGGATGGAAAAGAAAACCCAATCTAATGTGGGATGGTCTTGCCCTAGTGGTCGAAGCACATTGGGATGAACTGGCGGCCCAGTGGGCCGAGCCCAACTGATTGGACCCACGGCCCATCGGGATGGGCCATGCCCAATAGGTCAGGTCCGACCCAGGTCAGGTCCGCCTGGGGTTCGGTAAACCCAAGGTCAGGTCTTCTTGGGGTTAGTTAGGCCCGAGGACAGGTCATGTCGGTGGACCCCAGAATGGTTCGGGTTGGTCCGACCTGGTGGCCCTGACCTAGCGGATACTCACTCGCTAAAAAACCCATTACATGCAAACCGAGCTTCCGATTGAAAATATTTATAAGGAGATGGTACCCTTTTAATTAAAATGACCTTCTTAGAAACTCTATGTGGGGTTTTGAGGATTTTCGAGGACATCCTATAGGTTTTAATTGTAGGCTCTCCTGGTATAAGCATACTTTTGGAAGAATCAGGGTGGTTCTTGGAAGAGATGCTCAGACGGTTACTCCCTTAACGAATTTGGATGTATGATCTCCTTTTCCTTCTACTTAGGTAGAGAATAGAAATCCCAAGTTGTGGGATTGGGTTTGTTTCTTTTTGGTAGCTTCCTCTGGGGCTGTTACTCCCCTGAAGGACTAGGGTGCGAGTTCCAGATGATTCTCGTGAATGTAGAGTAGGTACTCCTATATGGGACTAGGGAGAGAGTCATATATCTGTGTATTAAATACGACTATATAGGACAAGGGTGTGAGTCCTCCACATCTAACAGACACAGATTCAATACTCCCATATAGGACTAGGGTGCGAGTCCACTATGATAGGAGTCTATTCTCCCCGGTTATTTCAAGGAATGAAGCCTCCACACATTATCGAATATAGTTAGTAATCGCCTACTATGTAGGGTGTGGGTCCTCTATGATTGCAGTAGGTAGTCTCATGCCTAACAAGGGAATGGGTCCTCCATATTTGAACTAATAGATTCGGTACTCCATAGTCATACCAAGGTGCATGTCCTCTAGTCACCAAGTTAAAATCTTTTATCGGGTAGGGTGTGAGTCATCAATTGGGGATTGGAGCACCCTCGACTCTTGGACATATTAGTGAGGAGCAAGACTATCCACTTAATGAAAACGATATGTAGATATGAGCCAGTGCTACCTCAGAAAGCTGTGGTATGGGACACTCCTTATAAGAGCAACATAGGTTTTTAGAGAAGGGTGGGAGCATGGCTCCCCCTTTCATGTACAAGGGTGTTGCCCGTCCTCTCAAATTGGGTCTCCTTTCTGTTATGTTTATCACAATATAGCGATGACTGATCCTCCGGTGCCCATCACTAAAGCATGAAAATTTATAATGTTCTATATGGATCATGTTCCCTTAGACGTACCATCTAGAATGACATTGTTGTTCCTAATGGAGTGTACCTCTCGAACGGGTTCCATCAAGGATGGATGAGTTTGTAGAGTGAAATCTCTTAGTTTTATGAGTTTCCTCTCAAAATTCTGATAAGAATACTGATGATTGTTATGAAGTATAAACCTTGAGATTCCTGTTGCCTGAAATGAGTATTTCAGGATGTTATTGTTATATGCATGGGAAAATACATATGGTTTGATGATAATGCATTTCCCTGTGGTTTTTCCCTTGTTTTTTACCATTTTTGTTTTGGGGTGCACAACCAAGTATTTCTTTAATCACCCTTACATAGGAATATCCCACACAAGTCATAGATTGTGCAGATGAATGATCCTTCAACAAAGTCAATAGAGGAACTATACCTGGTGGTGTTTAGTGAGAGAATACAAAAAACGTGTACTCCTACTGCTTCAGTTTTCTACCCTCCAACTACCATCCATGTTGGGTTCTCATCGAATGAGTCTCGTAGACTTGGAGTTTTTACTTTTGTACAATACTTTCGTTGGTGGGATTTTATAGTAGCCCATAATTACACCTTGTACTTTACATTTTGTTATTATTTGGTAATTTTATACATAGTGATTTGGTTGCATAGATTCCATGGCTTTTACATTCCAGTATCATTGGCTTGGAGTTGTGTACATGTGTACAGGTACATAGGAAAATTCCTCCCATTTGTGTGATATGCTTCCTCAGTGTAAGTCACCAGTCCCAAGCATATTGGATGCATTCTTTGAGTAGTCATTACATAGGCCTTGGTGATGGTTCGTGACAATATTCAGTTGTTTTATAGGTTTTGTGAAGTGGGAGGTACAGTGGAATTTTCTCATGGAGGGAGTGACATTCTTGTAAATATCAAATGGTTTTCATAAATGGGAGGTATAACTTACCATATGTCTCTTAAAAATTGATGAAAATTCTGTAATATGGTATTATGATTGACAAATACCTCTTCCACACAAAAATATCTTTATTTTAATAATTGTTTTCCTTGACATCTATGATTCCCCAATATTGTCATTTTGGATTTTATTACATAATCTATTATTCTAATATAAATTACATAAACAGTAAGAATAATGTAATGTGATATTTATGAGATAATATTGACCCACTAAATTGTTAACATGATATATAATATTTAAAATAAATATTCAATTTTTTTTGGAAATTCATTTAAAAACATGTGAATGTGACACAATACAATAAATCTTAATCTTAGTCCATGTTAAAAATGTTTTTCTAGTATATGGTCAATATATTAATTATAAAATTTCAAATGTTCAATTAATAGGTTATATTTAATATTTATCAACACTTAAAAATACCTTGTCATCATATATTATTTTTATTATATTTAAAGCATTTATGAAAATATCATTTCTGGTGAAATAAAATTTATATCAATTTTGACATTATTTATATAATTTTAATTATAAAATATAAAAAATATATTTCATTTGAAATATATTAAGTTTACAACTGTGTAACATTATATATTCATCTAAAATTTAGTTAATTATAAAATAAATCTACTTAACTATTAATATTTATAGTTTCATTTATTTTAATTAATGTTAAACTATATAATCATTATAGTCGTGTTTCTTAAGAAATCTAAGTATCTAAATCATCATTAAAATTAATGATAATTTATTATGAAAACAATAACCCATTTATATTTCAAAATTATATATATAAATGAATATTTAATTCATTTATCATATCTCAAAAATTTATAAATGTTAAATGTAAGGAATGTTCACATTTGGTCTCTATCCTTACATAACATTTTATATAGTGAAATTTAATAAAAATCATATAATCCATAAAATTATGTCCATATGGGGTTGTGTTCTATAAATTTTCATCAAATGTTATTTTTACAATATTTCATGTCATTTTTCACATTATGATTAATGTTTCGTCCCTTATTACGGTAGGATTTACCTTAATTACCGTAATTAATTTTAATCAATATCACTAGTATTTTTGGTAAAGTTTTATGGTTTTCATATTATAGAATAAATATTATATTAATTAAAATCATGAATATCCCTTTTTCAAAATTCAATTAATTAAAGTGGTAAATATAATATTAATGCTAATCTCATAATCATGTGGAAAAAGCATAGTTTTTATGTAAAAATGTTCATAAGTTCAACCAATTTTTTATCCAATATTAAGATAAAAATGATTCCAATGACAAAAATAGGTTTAATATATTTATAATTGAAATATTTTGAATTCACAATCAAAATTAAAAAAAAATAACATTACTTATTGTTAAAATTAAAAGGTGGTTTTAAATAAATGTAGAATTTTTCATTATTTTCATAAAATTAAAACTTCTCAAAAAATAACCAATATTCACCTTAAGATAATTCTGACATTACGAATTAAAAAATGATAAATATTTTTAAAATATAATTTATTAAATTCACATAAATTATTTTTATGACATCTGCACAGTTAAAAGGTGGTGAAACTTAGTCATTCATGTAACGCATGAAACTTCACTTTTTTTATCAGATAATCTAAAATTCGTGCATAAATAATGATAAAAAGTATTATTCTAAAAGGAAAATATTGAAAATTCTTATAGGGATAACAGTACAGTCACAACATAGAATAAACACCTAACATAAGTTCCTCGATAACATTTCCATATATCATCCTCCTCCAATCATTCTAATAATATCATCCCCCAATATCTATTATGTTTCTTGAAACAAATCCATTATATCTATGGGGTATTCAAAATCAACTCATACTAACCATATATTTTATACCAAAATATGGAAACTTAGTTTTTCACACACAATCATTAACCACAATTCAATAAATTCAGCTCGAAACAATCATTGTATGGGGTATAAATAAATGCACATAATATTTTGAACATATAAATTCACCATATTGTGGTGAAATAGAGTAAAAAAATTAAAATAATATCGTTTGGTTTAATATGAAAATAAATTCAAAATCACCTTTTAAATAAACATTTAAATGGAATTACATGTTATTTAACTAACACTTTGACCTTTTATGATATATATCTAAATATTAAATAGGGAAACCACTTTCTCATTTATAAATTCAATTTTAAACCCATTTTCAAAAATCACCAACATTTATTTTAGTAATAAATTTGTGTGATGAAAAATTAAAAATAAAATTAAAAGGAATGTCATTTTTTATTAAAGTCCAACACACACCACATAGTAATCAACAAATAGAGGAAACAAAACTCTTTCACCAAATGTTCCACAATCAATAATTCTATGGATATGTACAGTTCATGTATATTATTAGGATAAAACAAGACCATCCCAATTTAATTTCTAGAAAACAAAAGTCATGAATCATGAAGGAAACGATAATAACGATAGAACACGAATATAAAATCAAATATTGACAAGAAGAATCAAATAAATTCAATGTCAAATCCCAAGTATGATTTCATTTTCCTTCAAACAAATCTCAGTCATCAATACCTTGGCTTCTCCAAGTATTACCTCAAATTTCGGTTAATGATCACAATCCATGTCATAAAATAAATAATTATAAACATCTTGTAATTAGTTAGTAAATTAATTTTTAATACTTTATAATTAATTTATAATTTCACCAAACTAAAATTTGAAAAAATAAACATTTAAAATACCACTGAGTCATCATAGTTCACTCAATCCATAATAAACCACACACTAAATGTCTAGAGGGTACTTCGACAATCAAATAATTAAACCCTACAATTAATGAATTTGAATCAATAGTAATTTACTTGGATTTAGGTTAATCCCAAATAAAAAACAGAATATTGTATCCTAGTTTATATAGAATGATTTGTCTAGAAGATTTGGTCCTAGGATATCCTCTATCAACATTGACTGAATGACCCATAATAACAGTATGATTCCACCATTATCTAGTATAATTGAATCAATAACCCTATCCAACATTTCATGAATAAAAAAATTATAAGGGGAAATTTGATTGAAGAGGAATATATAAATAAAAAAACATTTAAATCTAATCACAGTAAACCATCAAAATTTGAGGATCAATGAAGAAAAAGAATATAATAGGTCATCCTTGGTCAGATTCATCTATGATTGATGAAAGAGGTGGAAGAAGGTTAAAACCCCACAGTGCTAAAATGTGCATTTACAATTTTTATTTTAAATTGGATGGTTTAATCATTTGATTGGATATTTTTCCAATAGAAGTTCTCACCATGTGGTTTGATATTCATTAATGCATTCCATTCACACGGTCTACCAATTTTTGAACCACTAATGGAAATCCCCTCAGTAACTATATTTTAGATTTTTAATAATTATTTTGAAAATTGTGCTCAATCCTAGAACCACACCCCAATAAAAAAACAAACATGAATGTTTACCACATATGTTTTCCCCTAATTCTATTATAACCATGAGGATGGGTAGAACACTTTATAAACATCAGAAACTCAACCCAAATCTCATGAAATAGTCATGAACACCTAATCTAACTATCATTATTCAATAGATATGAATGAAAAAAAAAAATTTTTAATGCTACAAAAATATAGACGGCAATCTCAATTTTAAATCTAAAAATAAATCCAACTCTGGAATTAATGAAATCAAATTTCCTTTAAAATTTATATTCTTAAAATTTTTTATGCCTTACAATAGAAACACCAAATTAACAAATTCACTGATCGGTAAAAATTGTATCAAAAAGATTTCTAAATATGTGTCTTAAAGGTGAAATTATGACTAATATACTACTTTAAAAATCATTACATGTATTATATAATATGATAAGTTTTTTTATAATAAATCGAAGGCACTAACGAATTTAAAAATTGAGAAACACTATTGTGATGACGAATTATGAAAACAAAATATTTTTCACTATATAAAAAATATTCACCAATATATACAACACAATTTTAATTGACTAATAATATGGAGAAAACATAGAATAATTACTGTGTTATACTATCTAAATTAAAAATGATTGTTCCTCATAAGAAAAATATTTGAAACAAATATAAATCCATGTTTCCGAGTAAATAAAAATTATCAAAATTATATAATTACTCATTTAAAATATTTTTTTAATTTTAGAGATATATTGAAGGGATTTATTTTTTATTATATACATTTCTAATCAATATTTCTCTATCTAATGAGTTAATGGAGACTCACATTATATTATGTCAATTTTTTAGTTAATGTACTATGAATTGATGCTGAAACTAAAATTAAACTGAGTTATTTAGAGATATATATAATTCTAAAAATAAAATAAAATAGGGAAGAATTTTATTGATGTTTTTTTCACCAAGAATATACCACTTGGAATATAAATTTTTTTATCAAATATCAACTACATTCACATATTATTATACATATGTTCTTATGAAGAAATAAATCATGGTATATTCTACTAATTATCGGACCATAAATATGGGAGTTTATATATCCATGAAGAAATTTATTTTTGAGGATTAATGATCACCCATATCATCGTGTTATAGTTTATCATTATTCTTATTTACAATGTAGTAGTTTTTTAAGGAGTAACTGAACCCTTTTTGGAAATATGTTTATATATTTTTTCATGTGAAATTTCATAAAATATCATGACTTTTTTTAAAGAAATTAATAAGTGATTTTTTAGATGATATCACATTGTTTTGAGAATCTAGAATGCATTTTTCTGTAAATTGATCACTCTTGATTTCTAAATTTAGTCTTCCAATATAAAAATTTTGTTTGATTTATTGATGGAATATTTCAAATATGAATGTGGTTCCTACCATATAGGAATTTGAGTCATCTAAATATCTCAACAATGGGGAGAACAAAGATATGTGATTAAAAAATGGGATATAATGATTTTCAGCTTCAATGATGTTTGAAAAGATGAAAATACCTTCTCTTACAAATAATGTATCTAAAAGTGGAAACATACTTAAACTTTTTCAATTATTTACCCATAAGGGTGAGATAAAAAATAAATATAAATGTAAAATATATATTTTTTTAGTTTTAAAATAATCATTCCTAATTGGATTAGGGGAACCATACACATGACACTTATTTACTAAGCATTGGAGGAATCCTGTATGCACGCTCATTTTGTATAGGTTAGTGGAGAAAAAATTTTCGATAAGGGAATATAATATGTATTAATAACTTCTGGCCATGACCCTAACTGTATAAACTATCTCCACCATGAAGGGAGCCTCCAAGGTTGAGAGAGACATCATATACTAACCCAAATTCTATTTATTAAGAAAAATGTGGGGATTGAAGTGACCTATTATTTTATTGATTATATTTTTTTTGTAACCATGAAGGTTAATAGGTCATTGATATATCAACATGTATCATGAGTGATCAAGGAATAATCTGAGAAATCATGATGCATTAGATGATAAAATACATTGATGTGTAATGTAGTGAGAAATAATTGTTTAATGTAATATTAATAAACATTCTTAAATAATAAAAGGTAATCTTTGGATTTTTTGTGATGATACCTTAAATTAGAATATTGTTAAGATATTATTATTGTGAAAAATTTGTGGTCAACTTACCTAATTACAATACAAAAATATTTATAACTCATAGATAATTTGAGAGTGAATAACGAAGCTGAACCGGAGCTACAAAATATATATATATGTTAGTAAAATGATTAAGTTAATTTCAATGTATCGTGAAGATATTGTAAAGATATTGAGAATCAATCACGATGTATGTAACCATGTAACTAGTGTATTTAGTGAATAAATATCGCATTGTTGATGGATTGAATAATATATGAATAATGAATGAATTATTTAGGTAGTAATGTAATTTTATGAAATGTAAATTGAGTTTTCCAATTATTCAAAATTATTTTTGAAGAATTCAAAAACAAATATAATTATTATAATAATTATAAAAAATAATAGATTGTGTTCTATGATAAATATAAATTCATAAAAATACATGGATTTTCTATAACGAGTCCCCAAATTAATTTTACTATTCTATAATTATTGTTCTTTTATATAAAAAATGTACATGTATTATATCATTATGTATCTTATTTTTATAGATTGAAAAATATTAATGTAATTTACCATAAATAACATTGTAATAATCTTGAATAATTTTATAATACATTCTTTTGGAATTAAAAATACATTTTTAAATTAAATATGTATTATTATTTAGCAAGAATGAGACATTTATATGGCATTAAAATGATTTTTCAGGACAATATAATTATTTTATTTTATTTTATAAACTCTTTTTGGCAGTGTCTGATCATTATAATAATTTTTTTGAGTTCCTACATATTTTACAAAAAAATTATAAGATTTAAAAGAACATATTAATACATATTATTTTGTAATAAATTAAAGAATTTATAAATTTATAATAATTCCATAGAAAATAATAATTCATATTAGTGACTAATAAAAATTGAAATAAGAGTGAAAATTATATAGTATTATGAAATGTAATTTTAAAACGATATGACTCTATATTTCTGTAGAAAAGAGTTATATTATATATTAATAAAGGTTGAAAATTTCAATATATAATTTTCTAATGTATAAGATAATCATGGAGATTTCTTAGGTGAAAAGTGATGATTAAAAAATCACAAAATAACTTATGAATCAAGGTGTAAGGTTGTGAAACTATTCCAAGTAGATAAAAAATTGGTTAATTTTGGATATTCCAAATATTTGTTCAATATTTAAATACCAATATCAATTATTAAACATATAATATTAGATTATATTTAATCTTTTCATTTTATATTTATTCATCATGTACCATTCTGTATCTTTGATTCAAACCATTTTCTGAACGTAAATTAATTAGAATATGATGTGATCAACATTTTATTTATCTCAAATTTTCAAATACTGAAATTTGAAAATAAGTGATTCTAATTAGAGATAATGAACTAGTTTTGATTATATATAAAGTATTACTTAATATTTTAAATATTGTAATAGTAATCTTCATTCTGTTTTGAAATGAGAATATTAAGATGTTTTTAAAATGATTAAAATAAATCTTATATTATTTCTTCATAGGAACTCATTATTTGAATGATGGATTCAGGAAAATATAATGAATCTTACATGGTATTTATATATAAAAATTAAATTAATATTTACATATACTATGGAAAGATTTTTAAACTAAGTCTGTCAAACCATTTAATTAAATTAAATGTTCGAATTATTTGGCTGGAGTAAATTGCAATAAAAAATTAACAAAATTCAAGAAAATAAATGGATACATATTGTTAATTAAAAATGAAACAAAAATTTATTCTGGGTAAAAAACCTCAATTTTTTTGGGGAAATTTGTAGAGAACATGAAAATACACCCACGTAATCAAATTTGGAGGAAAAGATTAAGGATCAGCATATTGAGGTGTCATGACATTTTTCATATAAAATGTATATAAAGTATATAATTTTGACATAAATATTAAAAAATAAGTAATTTTAAATATAATGTAGTGGAATATAAATCTCTCCATAGATATAGAAAATATCTCATTGATTTTTTAAGAACATAAAACAATAATGAGAATAAATTACTTATTTTATATCATAGATGAAGAATAAGAACAAAGTAAAATATAAAAACGGGTGTGAATAGAAATTCAAATGATACCCATTATCACATTTTTAAAAATAGAAGAAGGAAATAAAAAAATTAATGGATTATAAACATGGAGATCCGATGATCATCTATTGGATTTCGAAAAACATTATATTCATATGAGAGATTTCAGTGCACAATTTTGGAGTATGAACTAAGATAAATGATTTTAGTGTTGATCATGTTTCATGTTGTATTTCTTTAATATGTAATTGAATTTATAGATTATTTTTTATGGAGTTTGATTATACTAATATTTTTTGTCTAATACAATATGTAGTATAATATATACTTCAAAATTTTGAAATAGGTTCTAGGGAAATGGTGGGAGTTATTATAATAACCCCCTGGGAGATGTAATTACTCATCTATGTACTACAATTAACATTCAACTGTATAATATGATGATAATCTGTTCAATGTGATAACTTCCTAAACAAATTTTAATTGATTATAATATTATCTCATGAATATATGGGACTCATATAATACTAATCAAATCAAGGATTTTGTCTCCCATGTGTGGAAAAACCATGTAAAAACATGGTGTTCATCTATTTATTTATGTTAATTTTTTTATTTTCTAGGTGATTTATTGAAAATAAATTCTTCCACTATTTTTTATATCTTGAAAAAATGGTTCTAATCCAAAGGGGGTGAAAATATTATAAGTGGTAAATTATATTTTTTGTGGTATTACTAACAATTCACTTTTCTAATGCCAGGTCTCTACATAGAGCCTAATAGAATTTCAAACACAAAATTTTGACAAATAATTTTTCAAAACCCTCTTATAGAATTAATGTATACCATGGTATAATAATGTATCCAATAACTATGATTCTACTAGTACCATTCTTTCTTTTTCATGAACATTTGATAATTGATATACCATTATGTTAACATATGATGTCATATAATAATGGTTTTGCTGGAATTACTATTTCCCATATGATAATATATTCTTCAAAAACATTTGTTCATATTATTATTATGACAATAATATATTTCATGGTGTCATAATGGATTTTATGGCATGGGTAATACTAATATAACAAAATATTATTCATCCCATAGACATGGAATCACCATATAAGAAATGTATCAAAATAAATTATAGGAATATATAACTAGGACCACCTGTCTAATAACATGTCTGGTAGGTAATTAATAACTTAAAATACATACATTAATGGGAGAATAAAAATTTAATTTTATAAAATGTATCCACCTTAAAATTTATCCAATAAATAATAAATATAGTTTATTTTTCAAAAACCACCATCCAAGGAATGAAAAATGTTTCTGGGTAAGGAAACCTTAATATCAATATGATATTATAGGGTATTAAAAACCTAGCTTATATTCGAAAGGTAAATCTAATTTAATTTTTTCAAATTGTTGAATAAATTGATAAAAAATAAAACATTTAATTAATCACTAATGATGGAAAAACCTTCTACATGATTCAATCAGGGACTTAGTAGAGATGAAACATGACTTTTGGTATTTTTATAGTAAACCAAAATAGTAGAGTGGCCCCCTCACATACATTTCATTAACCTTATGGACTACATTTATTTAATATACCTCTATGTGAAAACCTAAATATTGTAATAAAAATGGCATTTTTATGTGTGATGTATAGAGGATGATATTTATAGAACATTATAATCAAGAATGTATAATAATAAGTAAACATATATGTAGTGATGCATAAATCACATCAAACAGATTTCATTTCCATATGATCATTGTTTTATTGGAACTTGGGTAATGGATCTTGATTCATTATATTATTTATCCATCAAAATTGCTTAGGGAAATGATATAATTCTAATAAATGGGTAATAAATCATTGATAGAATACTAAAAGGATGAAAATTAATTTTATATATGAGACTTTTTTCATATAATTTTTTCATTAAATTATTTATCATAAATAAATATAAATATGAATTGAAATATAAGTGTACATAACTCTTTTACTTATACTTGAAAGAGGCTTATCAAAATAGTGTAATTAGTGTCATTGACTAATATATAGTTAACAATAAATAAATTTTATTATAATATACAAGATTATAATTATTTTATCATATGAAAAGGTAATATAAAAAGTATTATAATATGATAATTCTAATTAGAAAAGGAAGGGAGAGGAATATGATCTCAAACCATACTTATGTTCCTTTTCATAATACCAACGCTTCAAACCAATAAACTCTTACTGATTACATATATATATATGAGATACCATCCTTGATATAAATATAATTAGATAAATCAATCTCTTATATTGCATAAATTTTAATTATGGGTGGATTTTTATAGGTGCGTTGAGTTGAAAATAATGTTATAATCTGTTCAATATTTATTTTTTATTATATCAATTTTTCTACTACATCCATTGTTCCCCATTACTTCACGTAATGATCTTCTATAATTTTACTTTCCAATGTACATAAAAAACACCAGCATAGTTTGATTTAATTATCCTTACATACATATGTTCTCATATTTACCTTATGTTACCTTGTTTAACTATTTTAAGTCATATTTAACTATTTTTTTATTAAAAATAAAAACAATTCATTCCTTTTATAATTATGGCATTCTAAATGAAATTTATAATTCGTCCTAAAAAATTTTTATCTTCTAATTTTTTGTAATTGTTTCTTAAAATGAGAATGATATATCTGGAAAAAATGATGATCCTTGTCGTTTTTCATGTTTTCTATTTTTTCATCATATATTATTGTGATTTTTTTTTCTAAATTCGCTAAGAAATAGCTTTTGGTTTTGTTAATAAATTATAATTATTATTTTCTATATGAAGATAAAAAAATTTAAATAACAACAATATGAAACATTCCTAATGTCAGATGATGATATGTTGATCATCAACTTCCTCAAATCCTAGATAAACTCATCAACAATGGTGTTTTTTTACAATGATTAATATAATTTAATGTTATTTGTTGGAAAAGGACTAATTATAATGAATTTGATTCTAGAATACATATATATATCTATATTGAATTATTTTGAACAATATTAAATATGTTAAAAGGCAAATAAAACCGAAGCATGATGTCCAATATTGAGCTATAATATTAATTCCAAACGAATATTACATGTTATAATTCATTTAGATAGTTCAAGGTAATTTTTTTAAATTTTCAAAATTATATAGATAAAGGAATATGATTTCTGAATATTAGAGTTATCATGTGTGATTTTATATAAATGTATTGATTTAATTCCATCAGTTGAAAAATAGTTGCAATGAATATTGGTTTGAATGGTCACAAACTTATTCTAGGTGAAGGTTAATTTTTTATAGATCCCTAAAATGGTTATCAAATGGACTAGAACATGTTTCATCCGACATATAAGTGTAAGTAAGTGCAATGGATAGTGACGGTAATTAGTCTATGAGTCCATAAAATTGGGTTTGAAAATTCATGTGACTAGTCAATGTTCCATTGCAAAGATTAACATCATAAAAATAATGTGATGTCCTAAGTTAGATTATTTAATGCAGATGTGCCATATTGAGTTTGAAAATATGAGATATTAATGATGTCAGATAACAAATTAGACATATGGGTTAGAGTAATGTTGTTTCATTAGAAATATGATTCATGAGAAGAGAACTATTTGAATCTATGATTATTTCATTGACCAGGTTAATCAATTAATTGAAATCTAAATTCCATCGGTCAGTGATATGAAGGATTACTGGGGTTCTAAATATCCAGATTCAAAAATAGATATTTTATTTTAAAGTAATTAGATTTACATCCACCAAAGTGGGTTTTGAGAAGATTCATAACTCATTGTAAATTCGTAACAATAATGATATTATTTTATTGAACCAACAATTATTTATGTATAATGGATAAGAATTTAGGAAAGAATATTCTTAAATATAAATGTAATGATGTTACAAAAATCCCCATAAATCTATTAAGAAGTTTGAAAATAAAATTATAGCTCCATTTAATCATGAAACATCTTGAAATTTAGATGTAATGTGGAAGAATCCATAAAATTTTAGTTTTTACGAGTTTTTAAATTTTTTGTTTCATTGATCGGAAAAATGAATTTATGTTCTTATCAGTTATCATAAATTAAAGCCTATAAAAATATAGGTGAAAAGATAATATTACTGTAAGAAAGATATATATATATTATATAATAGGAAATCAGGGGAGTTTTAAATGTTTTTAAGGACTATGAGTTTCCAACCGGTTATATATTTGGTTGAATACGTACACTAGGTGGAGTTGTAGTGGGAAGCAGTACTAGAAGGTTATTTCATTCATAGAAACAAGTCTATGACCTCATTCTTAGAATCTTGATAGAATATTATTATAAAAAGGTACTAGGATGAATCATAGGTCAATTTTTATGTTCATAGGACATTTGAAATATCAAAGGTATAAAGTTGTGAGGAAATTTATAGAGTTATCCAAATAAAGGTAAAGTGATCTTGATAGATTCTTACAATATAGACATTTTTATATATATAACTTTTTAGCTACTCTCTAATGATTCTCAATATTATGTTTCCTTATTATTATATAAAACATTATATCAAATTAGAATCAGTGTAATATCATACCAGGTTGTAGAAGGAGTATTACATGAGTTAACTCACATGAAGTCACCTTCTATAATAATAGATTTTTAGGGACATATGGGAGTCACATATCAATGATGTAGTTTCCCACCCTGATGTGAAAATATAAATATAATTTGTTCCATGTATTAGATTTCAATCTGTTTTTAATTTTTAGGATTTATATATATTTTTTAAGGGTAAAAAATTAACATTTCAGAGTAATAAATTTAAGGAAAATTTAAATCATAAAATATCAAAACTGATTCAGCCCACCATTTGTAGTGGATATCACAATCCATAGGAGCTTTTTATGGTGTGGATGTATTATTTCCATTATTGATCTATATCATGGATAACCATGACTTTGTTATCAAAATAGGTATTCTTACCTTCGATTGAATAAATTATAATGGTTATAAAAATAGAAAGATACTCTATCTAATATCACATGGAATTATATAATTTATTTTTCTTTAGTTGGGTTTCAACCAATTGATATAAATTACCCTAATAAATTCAACAAAAAATAACTCTTGTGGTAGATCGAAAATATATAAATTATATTCTAATTTCGTTGTTAAAAAATTTTTATGAATGTTCCCGCTTTCAAAACAACTAAGAAGGAATGGGAAAAAATATAACATTGATGGAAATATCAATGTAATGTAAAGAATGTTACAAATATGGAAATTATGTTTTGAAGAAATTAAAAATAAAGGTGATGAAACTATTGATGATTACTTCATAATATTTATTTAATTTATTTTAGATATTATTTTATTCATAAATGTATTGGAAGATTAAACCATTATTAAAGATATTATCAGAATATTTTTTGGTATTTTTTATCTAGATAATTTATCCATTTGATTTATTAATTATTTATCTCATGAAAAAATATATAAGAATTTTTTTCATATAATATGAGATAATTTACATCATTCAAAAATAAGATCAAGGTAGAAATTATTTTTTTATGATGAAGTTGAAAATCCCATTTTGTAATCATAAGATTAATTAACTCAGTGTTTTAATATACAATAATGTTGAGGAAAATTACTAAATAATCATGTCTCTGACCAATAAAAATTTTATTTTTGTCATAGAAAATATGGATTCAAATACCAATATAAATGTTTTAAGTGTGGAGTAATAAGGAATTTGACTAATAATTATGTTATAAATAATGTTGGAGCATATGTGGACATTTATGATGAAAAAACAAGGTGGGAGAAATAGAATAAAAATACAATTAATATTAGAAATTTTATATAATTAATGGAAAAGTTAATCATAAAGAACCAAAAAATTATGTTGATAAATAGAATTAATATGGCTCTACTGAAAATATCTATTTATAAGATGAAAATATAGAGATGTTCAAAAACATTTCATCAAATGTTGAGGGAAATAAGGATTTGTGTAATAATGAAATAGAGGAGATTAATATAACAATAGAAAATATGAAATGATATAATAACCTATTGTATTTCATGATAAAAACACAAAACATGATAATAAAATATGAATTCTTAAGAAAAAAATGTTACAAATAGAATGTAAGAAATAAAAATCTTTTTAAAACTAATATTTATACATTGATTGGATTTAGAACCTAATACATAATGTTACTAAACAAGGAAATATTATTGAAAATATAAGTAATACAAATTATATGATGGAAATCTATGTTTGTAAAATTAATTGTTTATTTAATAATATTGAAAGTGACAAAAATAAAATGTGTGAAATTTATAATAGGTCTTCTAATTTAATTGTTCAAAGGTCAAAATATAGTAATAAAACTCTTTCAATGAATTAGGTAAAGCAAACACCCACAAGATATAAATTTTTATATAATTATAATAACCATGTTGGTATTTGAAAAATTAATGGGAAAACATGGATTTATTAGGGATGTGATAAATACAACCAATATATAGAGTTTTGGAAAAACCTCAATGAATAGGGATCTACAGACCTATAGAAAAGAAGCACTAGAATATTATTAACCAAAAAACACATTTTAAGAAATTTTCATTTCTATATTAAATATCAATATTTATTGTATATTATCGGTGATTTAGAATATATGAGAATATTATATATAATTTTTAGAATGAAATATATCTACCTTTAATTATATAGGAATTAAAATGGAACAATAGAGGGTTGATAAAGTTAATCATTCTAATGTTTTATGAAAAATGATAAATAAAGTGAATAGAATATAGAATGATTATATTGAAAATAAACATTGTTTCTTAGAGTAATCATGTTTATGATGTGAAAAACTGGGTCACTGTTATTTTTAATATTTTTAATCGCTTATAATATATGTTTCCTATGATATGAATGAAATTTATGTTATAAAAATTAAAATCAAAGAAATATTTTTCATTATTGATCATGTCCTAAAATATAGTTAATGAAAAATACCATGGATTATTAACAGTGTTTGTTCCCCAAAGAAGAAAAATAGTATATAAATAATAAAATATATATAACAATATGAAGGTTAGATTATAGTTTTCAATGGTATTTCTTGACAATTGTTCAAAATTGGGATGTTATAGTTAAAAATCATAAAACAAATATGAGGAAGTTCAATTTTTAGAAGGGTTTAATCCAAACATATAGAGATTTATCCAACATTGTGGTGATTGTATGGAATTTATCATTATGTAAGATTCTTATATCAAAAAATGTATAAAAAATGGTAAGGTTTTTACTTATTTAAAAATATCTACTGGTGATGTAATCTTTATGAAGATTTATATATATATATGGTTATACATAAATGTTGAGGATGAAAATACATTTTTAGTCAAATATATTATAATATAGTGAAATATAATATGATAAATCATTACAATGTATATGTGGTTAAAAAAAATACAACCACTAAAAGTAAAAAAAGTTTTTGTTTTTAAAATACGGCAAAAATGGAGGATGGTTAGTAGATGACAATATAATTTTGAAATTTAATCCACCAGACAAGTAAAAATCATTCACTCTTACCCTTATTGGATGGTGAGACATCAGTCAATAAAATTTGATATATACATTAACATATTCAATGATTATATCAATTGGATTATCAATATAATGTTCATTAAACATATATAAGAGTCTACATATATATTTAGATGATTCATAATGGAAGTTGAAAGAGGTGTTATTGTTTATAAACAAAATCATTGAACTTATAACAGAATTGAGTACATGAATAATTTGATTGAATCCTGATTTGGGAAACATGGATTCAAATAAAAATATAGTTCACTGTATAATCTTTAATAAAAACCATAATATAAAAGAAACATAAATATCTAGTATAAATTATTGAAAAATTAAAATAGATTACAATCATTCTAAATTTATATGGAGTGATATGTTATATGTATCTATAAATTTTAAAAACGTTTTAATTTCAAAAATATAAAATTAATTCCTATAAGATATATTACCATAAAAATCCAATGGTGAAAAATTATTAGTTTTTTTGTAGTCATTTCCTTCATTGAATAAAAAATATAGAGCATAGAAAGTTTGATCGAAAATAAGAATATGTAAATTTAATAGGATATTCGTCTGATAGAAGAAGTAAAAATTATTGGAATAAACATATAATATAGTTGGTTTAATCTTGTAATGACAATTATAATTCAAATTATACTTTTGTAACGAATGTTTTGGAATAAAGTAAAAAAATGTTATTGTAGACCAATTGATGAATTGTAATAAAGATAATAAAATGGATGTTAAATATGAATCAAAATTATTACAAGATTATTCTGATTATTATTGAGATGAAAAACAGTTTTATAGGAATAAAATAACATAAATTATTTACATAAAAAAATATTGAACATGAAAACATCATGGGAAATCTGAATTCTCTAGATTTGACCAGACTACAATTTAGATTGGAGAACAACACAGAAGGTGTCTAACATGTTGAACAAAAATTATTTTCAATGTAAGTTGAAAATAAATAGTTTCTATATTATATAATGATTAATTACATTTGGTATCTTTTTCCATGACTATAAAAAATGAAACTTTAGTTTAACAAAATGGTTATTTAAACACAAGTTTAAGGAAAATTGATAAATTTGATGATTTAGAACTCGACTTGTGTTTAATAGTTATTTATAGGTAGATGGTATGTATTTTAAAGATACTATTTTTCTAATAAAATGAATTGAAACAATTATAATGTTCATTACTGTTTTTTAGCATCAATGTATGAAATTAATTAATAAGTATAATAATTCAACTTTCCAAAATAGGGATATTAAACAGTATGCTCATGTTGAGAATCCAAGTGGGTTCATATATAATAATGATGGAACCGTGATGTGTAAATATATGAATTATTTTTAGAAGGTGAAACAATAAATTCAATCATTAAACATAAAAAATTAATTCTTCCATAAATTGTTTAAATTCATTGAAGGAATTTCTTGGAGAAACCTTTATGTGAATGAGGTGAGAAATGGTATAATAATTTCCATTTTATATTTTGATGGATTAATTTTTTAGGATATTCGTGTAAAACATGGGAAAATGTTTTAAAAAATGAATGAAAACATTTAGATAGCAATTCTTTGAGATTTAAATATATTCATTAAATTAAAAGTTCAAAAAATTCAAATATTTGTATTTATCTCATGAAAAGTATTCTATGATTTTTCTATAGAAAATCATTGATGAATAAAATTTTGTTTCTACTCCTATCTTTTTGGGAGTGAGGTTATGTAAGAATAAATCTATGAAATATATAAACAAGAAATAAATATGGATGTTGATTTTAATATTTTTATACCTCAAAATTTCAAGGAATTAAATTGAATAATATGTTACATTTCATGGAAGATATCATAGTGATATAAAATAATTGCATATGCAGAAATTAAAAATAATATTTATGTACATTAATAAAGAGTCATCTTACTGAATGGTGTGTAGAAGAGGATATGATCTAAGTATTCTTGGATACACTGATATTGATTGGGATATAAATATTTATGATAAAATGTAACCATCTACATGATCTTTCTTCTCCATGTAATGTTGTGTGAGATAACATAATTAGAAAAATATTTTTTCTACCTTCATAATAGAAAATGTGGAATATTAATATTCCGTATAATAATGATTATAAATATTATGGATGAATTTAGATCAAAATTATTTTTTATTTAATGTTACAAAACCATTTAGTATTCATGGTTACATTCGACGTTCCATTTAACATTCCAAAAAACATTGTATAATATTCCAAATCAAAGCACATTAACATTAATTATCACATCATAAAATAATTTTCTAATAGATTTATTATTCATCAGTACATTTCAACAAGGAAGAAAAGTTCTGACGTTTTCAGAAAATCTAGGGAATATTAAATATTTGATGAATTATATATGAAACTACTTGTTTAGAATTCACCAATTACAATATATTGTTTGTATGTATTCCCCCATCATATTGTGGATTATTGTTTCCAAGGGAGATTGAATATGTAACTTTGTAAGATAGTATAAAAGTCTTTATTTTATGAATATGATGAACTTATAATAATCCAAAGGTCGATAGGAGAATGTTTAGGGGGATTTATCATACCCTGGATATAACATTTACTTCCATATAAGAATGTAATTCCATTAAAAACGTTACTTTATCTTGTATTGTGGTGTTAGGAAATTCTTTATTAGAAAAATTGTGGTTTAATAATAATTTAGGAAAAGATTGGTGTTTCTAAAATTCATAATGTTATTATAAATATTTATAAAAAACCAAATAGGGATATTAATAGTCCTCTAGTATAGTTTATCATTTAAATTTTATTCCATCATATCATGTCGTAAATATTTTTGAATGTCATGTAAGAATGAATTTCTGGTCTTGTTAGAAATCCCTTGTTCTAATGTTATTGAGGAATTTAATTTTTTAAATTATCCACATAAATATTATTACCTAAATCCAACTGATGTTTTGATGATAATTAATTTCCAAAAAATTTGTAAAAAACTCATGAACATTAATTAGTTTTCATAATGGTTGATTTCATAAAATGTTATGAGATAGGCTATAGATGATGTTATCCTATATAGTTTTTGATGAATTACATTATTAAGAGTTTTTATGTTTGTGAGAAATGTTAATAAAATGAAATGGGGAGAAATAAAATTTCTAAATTCAATGTTTTAGATTTAAAAGAAAAAACAATCCAATTTGAATAGAGATATGGGATGCAAAATGTATAATGTTTAATAATTACATTGTTTATTCTACAATTTTGAAGAAACTAGATGTATGAAGCTAGAAGTTATGATATGTGATATGGTATAAAAAATCAATTCAAGTCCATAAGAGGACTAACAAAAGAACTATTTTTTTGTTTGAATAGTGTTGAAGTCACTGTAGTTGAATATGAGTTCATACGGATCCTTACAAATATCATTGGAAATAATTGTATAGATTTTATAATGAAGATTTTTGGAAAGAAGTTAAATGGATGGATAAGAAAATTGACCAATGATCTGATAATATGATTTTATAAAAATCTTATGAGTAGTCAAATTTCCATTATATGGATGAACATTAGAAATAGAATATTTTAAAATCATATGGAAAATTTCATAATGATATACCCAACTAATTTTTTAAATACAATATATAAATGATTTAGGAGGAGATTTTGGATAGAAAGAATAATGAAATGTTGTTTCATTAGTATTAAATATTTTTATATTATCAATAGATATGTTTATTATTACTTAATCATATATATTGAATTGGAAAAAGAAGAGGTTATCTGATAAAGATGTGTGAGGTCATATTTTGGATAAATATCAAGATCATATAAAATTTTTATTCATATAAATTCATCATATTAACAACCATTGGATAGTTTCATGAGATTATTTATATATAATTGTATATTTTTAATAATGGTGTTGTTGTTATATTTTGAAAACCATTTCATATTTAGAATTTTTTAGAATGATTCAATAACATTCATTATAATTAGTCTAAGGAATTTTTAAAAGGATATTCAACATTTCTATGGTTTCAAAACAGAAGTTTTAGGAACCAAGATGATTCAAAATATCCAGAATATTATAGATGGATTTAGAACAATCTAGAGAAACTAATTATAGTATGTGTTTTTCCATTTTATTTTTTAAGTGGGAAAATAAATTTGAGTTCCCATCATTTAACATATAATCTCTCATATAAAAGGGGGAGAAGGTAAAATTTTATTGGATGAAATATAAGTTGTTCATACAGGTGAAAATAAGTGAGGTGATTAATTCTTCTATGATGTATGATTTTCCAACTAGGTTATGATTTGGTTAAAGAATTGCACCAGATTTAGTAGTAGTGAGAACTGGTACAAGTATGTGGTGTAATTAAAAGAAACTAGATATAGGAATCACCTAAATATAATGAACAGATATTTTATCAAAAAATGGGAATGAGTAAAGTCAAAGGTGATTTTTTTCAAATTCCATTACATCGATCATAGGATCAGGGTTTTCAAGTATGTTTCATGGAGTTATAATGTACAATGTGATTGGAAAAAACAGTACTCTTTTTATAGGGATGTTAAATTAGATGATATTATTCTGTGTTTTTCCAAATCATATCATTACTGTGTTGAATTAATTTTATAATTAAATATAATAAATAATAAGGGAAATTATAATTTCATTTCATTATATTAAAGGAGATTAATGGTAGTTATCATTTTTTTATTTAATTTATCTCATTATATACATCCATAGACAAAAAATAGTCACCATGGAAAGGATATATGTTCTCATACTGAGGGTCATCGTTGTATATATTGTTTTTATTGATGAAAATTATTATAATTACATGAATTAGTGGTTGTTATATAATTTAGAAAAGGTTAAAAACTCTTACATATTTTAGGGGATAATTTGAAGATAATTGAAATTCTTAAGAAAATATAATGATTCAACCCCCACCATCTCATTGGTTATCACGATCATGAAAAGAATTATTTGGTATCAATAGAGGATTTCCTTGATATATTGTTAATAATGAAAATACTTGATCATTTACCGATAGTTGTATTCCTACCTTAGATAGGAAATCATATCCTGATTAAAAAAATATAATGATACTCCATATTCATTCTTTTTACCTAGTGGTATTTTATTCTAGTATAATATTGGTTACATGAATTATGAATGATGTTAAAATTAACATAATTGAAAAAATATAACATGGGGTAGATAGAAAATGTAGAAATGATATTCTATTTAACTTTTATGAATTTTTTTACATGTTTATGTGTCTCAATATTACAATGGAACCCTGGGACCAACTCAAATGTAACCAGGAGTAAAACAATGTAGAAAATAAAAAATGGTATCAATATTTTTGAGAATGTTTGATGATTTTATAATATGGGATGATGAAACAATATATGAGTACTTCACCTTCGTTAATTATGTTTAATAAAATGTCATATAATTTAAATATTCCGTGTATGATTCTATAGTTGTTAAAAAAATTATGAAAATTATTCCTAATAGTCTTGTTACTAAATTTTCATCCATAAAATATAATGTTGATTGATCACTTGATTACATTCATAACATTATTATTTTTTATTTTATGAGGAAATATTCATCATTAAAAATATTATATCATGGACGAAATGATTTATAATTATAGTAGAAATATGTCATTATAATAATTGGATCATAATATTGATGGCCTAATTGAATCAATAGATTATGAATACGATAAATTAAATAAAAAATCATGTCGCTTGTATCTAAAAATTAGAAGTGAGGTAGACTAAAATATAGAGATAAATTCCCACTAAAATTATTTAATTTTAGAGAAATATTAATTCTACTATAAATTTCCCAAATAATAATTTTATAGAAAACAATGAAGATTCTAATGAAGAAAACATTCTGTAATAAGTGGAGAAAAACATCCAATGATATATATAAAATCTGATATATATTAGAAATGGTTCACTAGAAATAATATAAGATGTTTTTAGGTAATAGATATTAATATAATAATACTACAAAAAGTTCATTCGAAGATTATATTCAATATATTTATAGAACATTATTGGAAAATGATAATAGAAATAATGTGTCCATAAATATTGAATAACGATAAGGTGAAGAAACCAAAAGAGAATATGAATTACTTTCATAACATGTTCCATGTCATTATAAAATTATAAACAAAACAATAATGAAATTATAATGATGAAACATAAGGTGATAAAAAGAATGTAGGAAAGTAATATCTTCTTTAAATAGACGATGTTTATAATAAACATATTAAGAAAATCAAACCTAATATTTAAAGAAATGGAAAGAGTGTAGAATATGTTAATAATATACTTTAGTATTAAGAAGATGATGTTTTTTAAAATAAATAAAATTTTTTGGATATATAATGTACAATGAGGGAGATGATAATAAATTTCAACCAGGCATCAATGGTAATGGCTGAAACAACTCAAAATGTTGAGAAAACACATTCCATAAATCAGGTGAAATATAAATCCATTCAATATTAAATTTAGTATAATTATAAAAACTATATAAGTGATGGAAATAATAATTTGAAAACATATATTCAGAAGGTATGTGAGAAACACAAAACAAATACAAACGTTATAATCAACTGTAAAAAATGGATTCAAATTCCGAGGCAAAATAGCCCTTGAATTTTTTTAAAACCCCAACATTAAATTTGTAGAGAAAGATAGTTTTTCTATAAATGATTATAGTTCATTGGGAATTATATATGTTCTGGTATATATTATAATGTTGCCTATTATATTTGAAGGTACATGTATCTCCCATATAATGGGAAATTACTCACGGGGGGAACTGTTCAAGAAAAGAGATTAACCTTCTTATGTTATATTAAGAAGGAGAAGAAAATTCATCAGATGATAGAATGTTTTAAATGAAAATCCTATTTTCATTCATAATGGATTTTTTGGAAGATGATACCAATGGGTAACTAGACTAAATAATGTATGAAAACACATCATGTACAAGATAAAATTTCACGAAAGGAAAAAGAACATTGATCGGAGAAAATACAAGAATGAGTTATTATTGTGTAGAAATCTATAAATTCTATAAAATGGAAAAATATTTTGATTCATGATTGTGTTTATTCCTCATATATGATTGGATTATATTTATAACGAAAAATATTATTTTATAAAAAATATGTTGAATGATGGAAAATTTATTACAAAATAAAAACAAACATTGAAAATATGTTCTAGATTTATTATCTTTTTAACTGATGTTACATAAGTACAGAAGATGAAAATAAGATGTCTCATCAATGCCTTTGGATTATTGGAAATAAAAGAATAAAAAATATATAATGTTGAATATATATGAAATATACAACCAAAAATGGAGTTGAAGATTATGTTTATTTAAATTTTCAGAAAGGGCAGACTGATATATGAATAAATCAGGAAAATTAAATTCAATCCACCAAACAATTGATATTATTCTCTCTAATTATTAGGGGATGACATAACATTTCTCAAAAAATGGTGACTTTTACATTATTAAAATGATTCTTAATTCAATAAAAATATGAATATAATGTTCATGACACCTAAAATATATGCTAAAAGGGGATTAGATGTTTTAAAATTGATGTTCAGAGAGATATGCGAATTTATATAATAAATCTGACATATGAGAAAGGAATGGAGTAGAAAAGAAAATATATTGAATCATATTTAAAAAAAAAATTGGAATAAAAATAAATATAATGATCAATAAACTAAAAAAGGAGTAGATTAAAGTAAAAAAATAGAATTATAGTATATATTATAATAATCATACATACATAATATGAAAATTATAAATTATTATTGGCAGAAGAAATAAATTTATCTACATATGTTAAAAACCTATGCCTTTCCCACCTGAAATCTAAGAAGAATTCCAATGATATGCAGTATAAGAAAAATATATTGGTGAAATATTTTAATTTTTTTAGTATCCATTCCATTCATTCTATTAAAATTGTATATCATTCATGTTTTTTATAATAAATATGATAATGTAATTTTTATGGGATAATCACCCAAATGAAGAAGTTATATATTATTAGATAAACATATAGAATGGTTCGTTGAATCCAATGATGTGAAAATTATTGAAAATTAAGATTCTTATACACTAGTTGAAGAAGATAGTAACCAAATATAGAATATTTATTTATGATTTACAATAATGATCATAAATTGGATGTTTAATGTGCACCAATGTGTTAACAAGATATTTCATATAAATATGTGTTGAAAAAGTGGGACATGAAGAAAATAGCTCAGATTTTATTCTTTCTATAGATAGGTTTTATTTTACAATTAATTATAAATAGAAACATAAGTTCATTATAAAAAAAATTATATTATATACACATTCATCACTTATCTCGCTATTGGAACTGAAATCAGTTATAGTGGTAGTTTAATATTAGGAGGGGTAAATTCATTGAATGAATTGATATGTCAAAATTGATAAAAAGGAATGCTAACATATTTTTCCATAGTCAAAATAAATAATATTATAGGGAAAAATGGTTGTAAAAATATTATATCAACAAAATGAGGATAAATATTGAAAAAAACTCACCTTTCTTACAAAGGATACTCACAATTAGATTTGTGAATTTTGAAAAACGTTACCCACCATAGAGAGACGTGAAATTATAAGACATTTCCTATAAATTAAAATATATCAAAATTGGAAGATTCATTATATGGTGTTAAGGCCACTTTCTTAAATGGGGGGATTAATTAAGAAGTTTATATTGAGTTTCCTAGTTGGTTTATATGTGATAAAAATGTAATTGTGATGTGTAAATTGAAGAATTATTCATATGGATGGGGAAAATACCTTTGAGATTGGTAATATATTTTTGAATGTATAAAAAAATTGTTTAGAATTTTTAAATAAACATTTCATATGTAAATATATTTTAATGATCTATAAGTACACAAATTATTACAATTTATATTGCTGATATAATTATTTTAGAGAAATGGATAATTTTTTTTGAAATTTATTTTGAAAATGATGAAAGCTAATGACATGTATATTAATAGGGAATTTATATTATTGGTTGATTTAAATGATCCAATAAGGGGAAATACAACTTTCTGTCTCAATAAAAGTATTTCATGGATATGCTACACATATTTACCATAGTGAAATCACAAAATATATTATAGAATAATTGTGGACATAAACATTCGTGGATACACTCATTCTTATTATGATATTGATTTAGAAGATAAAAATGTCAATATCATGAGAAAGAAATTTCATAGGAGAAATTTGGGTGATATGACATTGTAAGAAACAATGTTATTACGCCATCAGAAAAATAGCATTAGAAAATATTGATACAACCCAATATTGCATATAATTGATGTAGATGAATTTTTAACTAAAATATTTAACAGTGTATGTCAAAAAACCATTGACGATTCATTATGATTATCTGTGTTAAATTATTCATTCAAAAAAACAAATTTGACATTCTAGATGGAGGAACATTGATACCAATTATCATTTCATAATATAAATGGTTTTTTGTAGAAATGTTCTATGTGGGTAAATTTCAACAATGTAACAAATTTTTGTTTTTTTTACAATGGAATGCCAATGGAAATATTTAGTGAATTAATTCTATAACATCACAATTATCTTTCTCCTATGAATTCATAATGGTCAAACGGACTCCCCAATGTGCATTAGATTATGTTGGCAAAGGGTGTATAATTTAAAACATATTAATGAGGTGTACAAATATATAATGTATAAATTTTATGTTTTATGATGATAAAATGGTGGAGTTAAAAATGTTTAGGGGAACATAATCATCTCATGTATATAAAATAATGTCTTTGTGGGATGAAATTCCTTATAAAACATTTTATTATACAACAATGTGGTGTTATGAAATTCCATATTATTAAAGTTGTGGATTGATAAATATTTTAGAAATTAATTTTATTTGAAAAATTATTAAATGTTGCTAAAAATGATTCCATTAATTCCAAAATGTTAAATTAAAGATCCTATGGTGTGCTCTTTTTTTCTATTTATTGTAAATATTTATCAATGTGAATATTTTTTCCTATTTGGTAAGTTTGATTTATTGGTGTTACTAAGAATTCTTTTTAATTATGTGTTGGTGTAAGATAATAATGATTCATTTACCATGTTAAGAATGTTTTTTACTGTCATATTATGTCATTTTATCTCAATATTCCTTACATAATGGTTAAAATCATGTTCAATCTAGGTTTTTAACAAGTTTGAGGTCATACAATATTACTAGATTGACTACGGATGATGCTATCAGTTGGAATTTTTCAAAAAAGTCTATATTTTATAGCTTTCACACATTATAAAAAATAGAATGATGTTTTTAGGAGGATAAATTAAAATTGTGATTTTGATGTTTGATTTGTATCAAAAATTATAATCCAATGTTCCTAGAAATATATTGTGGATAAATGTAAATAGCTATGATTTAATTAATTTTTTGTTACAAAGATTATGTAACAAGATATATGATGTTTGATTTCATGATTGTTATGGTTATATGAGGGCATCAGTCTGATTCCATCAAATAAAGAACCATATGAGTGTGTATTATTTTGAACAAATATATTGTTAGTCTATATAAATATATCTTTATATAGATCCATAAAATAATCATTACATAGAAATTTACAAGCTTCATATGATTGATAGTTTTATTGAAGTTAAATAAAAGGAAAAATAAAATGACCAATGGGAAACCAAATTCTCTTTAGTAAATTCCTGTGATTGGTAAATGATCTATCAGAAATATGAATATTAAAAAAATTAATTCCCTTAAAAATACTATACCATAAAATTTTATCATATTAATTTTGAAATGAAACCTCTTTATGGTGTTAGAGTGTATTATATACAGATTCGATAGATTAGTGTCATTTCTTTTGTCAAACATTTCCTAAGAGGATCAGCACTCTAATCCATTGTGATTTCAATAGTGTGAGTCAATCTATCAACGAAAACCCTAAGGTCATGAGTGAAATAAGATCATGATAATTGGTTGTATAAATATACATATGATTAGATATATATTTATAAATGAAGTTATTAGATGGAAATCCACTAGATGGAGTTTTGATAATATTTTTAAATCGTTATAATGACATAATAATGATGATGTAATATTTTTAACCTGTTGTTTTCTTATCTAGAATCTTAATAATATTTGAATAATATTATAAATTATGAATTAAAGGATGTTCAAAGAGTTACCTTAATATATCTACTAATATTGATCAAGATATTCAACCACTCAGATGTCATGAAACATCGAGAATGTTCAAAAATTATTGATATTAATCCATCAAAATTTAGTTGATCGTGAAATTTATAATTTGAGTGTTTGATGATTGGGAAAAATATTTTAGTTCTCACTATTTTAAATATGATTGATCATATAATAATATAGTACATGTATAGTAAGAGTTTTGGAAATATAATTAGTTCTTACTCATGAAAAGAGGTAATGTTTAAAATTATTTATTCTATGGAATGATTCCATCCATTTTAGGATTTGGTTAATGAAGTACACCAAACAGAGGTGTACTGAAAGATGGTAACATATAGAGGGTTTTTTCAGATAAATCAATCAGAGATATCATTTTGATTTACTAGAAAACAGTTATACAAGATTGAGTTACTGGGAATATATAAAGGTACATTTTATGTATCACTATACATAATATATATCATAGGTTCAAGGTTATCAGGATCATCAAATATGGTTATAATAGAAAAATATAAACTGATCTGGATGAAATCTTAATCAGTGGAGAAAATAATATTGATTTTTTTTATGGATGGTATTATTGGAAGAGTTTTTATAAAATTTATCATTTTCTATTGGATATGTTTCATAATAAATATTTGTAAATGATTAGAGTCAGTATAATTTTCTATCAAGATATACAGACATCTTAATGGTAGTCAGCTCAACATTATACATAGTTCATCAGAATGTCACTTTATATAACTATAGAAATCTCCAAGGAACTATTATAGGTTCTCACAATGAGGCTAAACATTCTAAATCTTTTGTTCATTTCCATACATCCACTTCATTTATTTATTTTGATATTGATATATAATTTTTATAAGTATAAAACTCTAACATTGTTTAGAGTTATTTGAAAACAAATTAAAATGTTACATTTCACATGTAATTTAACCCCTCTCCCCTTCGTACTAGTTATCCTGATACTGTATAATATAAAACATTGAAGATATATAACTATATTTTATAACATATTGAATTTTCATAATAGTCCCACATTGATCCGTTGGTACATAACAACTTATTACACCAACCTAAACCCAGCAGTAAGGATTAAAATTGTACCATTTTAATGTGGTGGTCTAGATATCATTTATGTCAATATCCTAACATTTATACATTTTTATTCAACCCAATTATATTATATTAATTCCTTTTTATATTAAAAAATTTATTTAAATGGGATGAGGATGTTTTGTCAGGGATTTATAACGTAAAAGAGAAATGGATAGGTGAAAAATATCACATGGTACAAAATGGTTTTATATAAGATTGATATTCGGGTAATGACTAGAGAGTGGTTTCCTTTGAATCCACCTACACCTAATGGCCTTGTATTTGATACTTATTAGTCACCATAGATTAATTTCTTTGAAAAAAAAAATATTTTTTTCTTTTTAATCCCAATGTTTTATCTTAAAACAAATATTGGATTTTCATTTCATTCATTACCAAATTTTATCAACTCCATTACCTTATATCATATCCTATACATATTTTCCATTGAATTATATTTTGAAGCACATTAGTAAGTGGTTCCATGGGGTGATAAGATCAAATAATAAGGTACACCATTTGTTTAATCTTCCAATACTATCCCTCTACCTATAGTCTCTTAATGATAATAAACTATACACCTATAAAATTTCATTAGGTAATGTCAAATATTATGTTCCCCTTTGATTTCATCTTCTATTTGTAGTGTGGGGTATACAAATATTTCAAGATATGTTATATGTGACATTTTTCTAATATGTTAATTTTTTTCTGATTTGAAGTGAGAAAATACTTAATAATTTTCATATAGGGTTTCGTGAATAATTATTATGGGAACATAATTTCATTTATTTTACTATAAAGATTACTTCTAGAGTGATATAGTTATGAAAACCATTTCCTCCAATTATTTTCTATAGAGATTTCATATCAATGGTTTCATCCATAGAGAACCTAATAAATAATTAATTAGTTTTATAATGCTTTTTAAATAGTTGGTTTAAAAAAATTTATTATTTGGTATATTTAAATTCATATTCTTCCCAACAAACATTTCATATATATGATTTGACATTATTTACGCCTTGTAATTCTATTTATTAGAATTCATATTAGGTTAATAATTATTTTTGATATATTAATATTTAGTATTTTCCTTTTATTATATATTTCACTATAATAATAATTATATTCATAGATCTTCATAAATTGGAATGTAATAATATCATTTACCAAATATTAATATCATCCAAACATGATATGAATTTATGACTATAGATGTATTGTTGATTTTGATTTTGAATAAGTATCCAAGATTTGATGAAGATTTCTATGTTTTGTGAGGGTCTAACAACATACTAAAATGGTATTTATTATGACCCGTAAATAATTATTGAAGGAATATTCTGAAAGAGCATTCCTCAGTTATTTTTACACATTTTGTATTCCCTAGGATGGTATATTGATCCCCAACATAGTATACATAGATAGACAGATATGTATATATATATATACATATATATATAGGTGAATACATTAGCATGTGTGTAGTATATTCTTATGTGATGAGTGGTACCATTTTTAAGATTGACATGGTATTATTTTTTTAATTTATTGTCTTATATGATAGTAAGTATTCTATTTATAGAACCTCCATGTATATAAATATTTTTATTATATTTTATTCCAATATTAATGAATTGATATTCATGTTGTTTATTTTTCATCGGTTTTCTAATATCATTGTATTGTTTCCATTTTCACACTTTCTTATAACAGGTGGATATGGGGTGGTTGTTGACTAACATAGGAGAATGTAATACTCATACATTATACATGACCCTATGGTACATGTACGAACACTCATTACGATATTCATAGATAGAAAATTTTAATGACTAGGGGATATTGTTGAACACGGATTTTAGAGTGTGGGTGGTATCTTTTAACATCATAGTCAATGGATGGATTGGATGTAGAGGGATTTTTCACTATAACCTATAATGAAGAACTCCCTTTTGGGATATTCTATTTTAGGTATTTTTCACTTTTTTTAACATACATATTTGTATGGGTCTCTCTCTAGACTAACTCATTTTTTTATAGTAGGTGTTGTTAACAGACTTGGTTTAATAGTAGTTTATGTACACAGTATTATATTATATTAGTAATAGATTAATTATTTTACAATTTATATTAATTAAATGATTACACAATTTGTGTATCATATTTTAAGATTAAGAATTTGAATTCTTAGAAAGGAAAATGCATAAAATATATATTATTTTCATACTGTGAACCCATCTCTCACACATATATCATTGATCCAATTATTTTCATGATAGTCTCTAGATATTTTTTGATTCACGTAAGGTGTTATGATCATTTGATCTATTCATATAAAATGTATTCTAGTGATGAGAGTTACATTATGGTATCATATCATGAACTATTGGCCATTGGATTTGATAGTAACTGGCATATGAGACTATCCATACTCTGGATGTAAAACATATATTTATGTTTTCCCATCATAATAATGGTGGAATATTGATTTTATCCTGATATTCCAAGTTCTATTATTATTTCATTTCTTGACCTAGTCTCATGTTCTCGGGTCTCATGCATCATCCTATAAATCATTATAGTGATTCATGTATGGTTCCATTACTAATTTTATGCATGTCTATCCTTGATCATTCGATATTTTTTTCAAACCAACTATCAATTAATATTACCAAAAATTAAAAAATAAATAAAAGCTTTTTATTATATTTTTTTAGTTATTAACATGTTATTATGGATCAATAATTGATTCCATTGACCATAATCCCAGTTTTTAATAAAATCTATTTTCTACAATAATGTAATATTTAGATAATGATATTAGTTTTAGAAAATGATGCCTTCAGCTTTTGGAATTACTTTACAAAATTAGTATTTAATTAAAAAAATTTAATAATAAAAATAAAAGAGAAATTTTTTCGACCCACTTTTAATAATTAGTATTATAATGTATATTTTTAATTAATTTCATTACATGTTTTTCAAATACATTATGGAAAAAATTAATTCTTTTGATATTTAGTTATTATATTAAATAGAGATTCAATTTTTACTCCATTTATTCATGTACTTAAGAAAATTTTAATATTATATTAAATTTTATTTTAAGAGTAATAGATTTTTAGAAATTAATTTATAGAATATATAAAATGGGGTTTAATACTATACCAAATGGAAAATTAATTTTGATATGTTGTCAGAACAATAATTTCCTTGGTGTGTTATCTTTTTAATATCATCATGTTTTATGTTTGTTGGTTCTCCTAAGTAATCACTTATGAATAGAATTATAAGTTAGAATAATAGTTTTTCCCTTATGTCCTTTTCATCTAGGTAAATAGATGGGTTAGAACCCGTTGATTATTTTTAGGGGTTATCTATGGAAAATAAATTTTTTCAAAAATAAACAAAATTTATTATAACAAATAGGTTTTATAGTAGAATAATTAATTGAAGTATATTTATTAATATTTTTTATTTTATTCTATGATTTTATAAATAATTTATAAATAGAATTTTTAAAGGTTTTAACATGAAAATAGGATGAAATTAAACAATTATTCTATTTTCTCAAGATTTCTTATTAATTATACATATTTTGTTTTATTCTATAGAAAAATTAAATAATATATTTAAGGATGATGATATCGGTGACGGTTACTAGAGTAGGTATCTTGGGTTGGAGAATATAGATAATTCTTTGTGGTCATGGTATTAATCCAATGGGTACAACATTTCCCATTACAAAGGACACAACCAATATGATTTTGGGCGAGTTAAACTACACCATATCCCACTAGTTTTCATTTAATGTGGGGGTTGATATAGTCTTTGTCACCTATTTTTTCATGAATTCCTTTTGGGGTTCAGTCAACCCTACCATCCTTTAGCTAAAATCTGAGAGAGAAAAAATATCCATTCCTCTTTAATTCTTACCTTTTTTATTCTTTAATCTATGGTATTTCAAAAAAAAATCATTAATAGAATGATCTTACTGATACTAAATATTTTATTCTTAATTATCATTTCATATAGTTCATATCATTTTAATTTGAGAACTATGAATTTCAATTACCTATAACTATGTAAATGTATGAAATATCATATGGAATTTTCTTCCTTGTAGTATTACAGAAAAAATTAATTTTCTGTTTCTAAACAAACATTGGATGATTTTTCAATAGATGACATAGATATAGTTTTATTTTCAATTTAAAAAAAATAATTCATTAAGGGATTTGGTATTGTAAATAGTTTTACATGGGTCTCAAAGTTCATCTCTTTTTTCATTAAAGTCATGAAATTATAAATATATTTATTTATATTAATATGTTCCTTTATATAGAACAATTATTTTTCTATATTATTCCAACCCTGACAAAAAATATTAATTTATAATAATATTTCTCCCAAATATTATTTTAATTTGAAATAATAAATATTTAGTAGAGGCATTATTACACTTAAAAATTTGTAATGAATTAAAAGGAGTTTCTATTATTTCTTATGACTTTTCTGACCTCATATTGTTACAAATGATTAATTATATCATTATTATTGATAATGCAAACAATGAATTAAGCATGAATAGAATATATAATTTATTTATTTTATGAGTTATTGAGAGACTTGTATATCTATATATATGATAATAAAGATCATAATTGTGTTTTTGATATTTTAACGCGATGTATAACTATTTATTCGCATTTCATAATATAGTATTTAATGCTAATTATTTCCTTAGGGACATTATTAAAAATTATACACATTTACTCAATTATATTTAACATATTATTTATTATTAATTTCCTAGAAACAATATAAATTAGTAAAAAATACAATGTAGTTTCATTAATATTTACCATGAAAAATAATTATTTGAATCATTTATATATATTCCAAACATGTATTTACAAAAGTTTCAGTAAAATGTAATGGTTCATTACAAGGTGAGTTGTATTTTTTAGGCTACTTTAAAATGATTTTTCATGAAATTTAAATTTAAATGGGTGGATTAACCTTACATATTCTTGTATTGATTTGGAGAATATTTTTTTGGAATCATTGAAATTTTTTACCATGTAATAAATTTTTTATACTAAGAATATATCCTGATTTAGTGAAAAGGTGTCACATTAAATTAGGATGACCTATAGTGAATATTTTATTTTTTATTATAGTTATTGGAAGTCCATTTGAGAATTTCATAACTCATATGTCTTAGAAAAATAAATCAGTTTGATGAATAAAGGATTTGAAAACATTTTTCCTATTAGAATACCTTAATGTGTGAGAAACATAACTCTATTTAAAATGATTTATTTTCCTTGGATAGGATTGTAATTATGTAATAAACATTTTGATAATAAAATATGTCTACTTATTTTAAAACATATTATATACTATTTAACTATTAAAAACAGTACTTATATTTCAATTCACAATGTTAATTAAACATTACATTTAATGTGGTTATGAATTTTTATTTGATTCTTTTCTAAATAATAGACTTTTTAATGTGAAATAATTATTATGTTTCAATAAGTAGTAATACTATTAAAAATGGATTACCTTATTTAATTTTTTTCTATATAATATATGTTCTGATAGTTGAGATATATTTGGTTAATATTTAATAAATAAAATAATTTTTGACATGGTTTCCTAATTCTACAATTTTAACATAACTAATAGAATAGAAAATAAATAAAGGCTACATTTAACTCTTCATGTATTCCTTCATAAATTTATGTAAAAAAGGATCTACAAATAAGATAATATTTTAAATTAAATTGATTTATTATAATGTTTCAATTTAATGTTTTTAAATTGGTAAAAATCATTAAAATATTCCAATTGTTATTCTATTTTTGTTTTTTGTGATTCCATAAAGGATTCCTTTTATATTTTTTATAAATAAAACTAGTTTATTTTAAATACATTTGAGTTTCCATAAGATATGTATGAGGTGTTGAAATATGTGCTTTAAATGTGTTGTATTTTTTATGGATGATAAAAAAGACATAATTAACATGTATTATTCTTGAACATGTATGAAACAACAAAATGTGATCCACAAAAATATATAATGTGATAATAATAATAATAAATGTATTACAGTATTATTTATAATATCACATTTATGATATATAATATATTATATAAAATAAATATGCTTAAACGTGACTTATTTTTTAAACAAAAGAATTACTCGGAGAATATTGGAGATTAATATGGCGAAAAAATGGTATATCTAAGGCGTCATTACATATATAATTGTATTTTTTATGTTTTTAAGGGTAATTGTTTGATACCATAGAATATGTAAGCACAGTATTGGAACATTTAATTGAAAATTTCATGATATATAAGATTTTTTATTTGTTTTTAATGAATATTTATTATATTTTAGTGGTTCATGTAAGTCTATGTGTGATTTTAGGTGAAGTGTGATATTTAATAGTCATGATGTTATTTCATTCATTAGTATTTTAAATAACAAGATTGTAATGGCCCAGAACTCTCCATCCAATTCCATTTTGAATATATGGTGTTCGAGGTGATTCGGGAGGTCAAGGGGACTTATCCACAACACTTTTCCAATTTTCGTGTTTGGTGAACATTTCTAATGGTAGACAGTTGTGAATAGTGCAATGAAACCATCAGTGAACAGTGCATCAGTGACCTTATATAAAGAGTGTCATCGTTGACCCTTGGTGAACAGTGTCATCACTAACATTCTATGAACTGTTCCATCGGTGAGCAGTACTATCGGTGTCCTCTAATGGTAACCTTTCTTTCCTTTCCCAAATTTCTAATTCTATGAATAGTTCCATCGGTGAACAGTTCTATGGATAACATCTAATGGTAACCTCTCTTTCCATTGCCAAATACCCAATTCATGGAACAATTCTATCATTGAATAGTTCTATTGGTAAACTCTAACAATAACCTCTATATCCTTTTCCAAATTTCTAATTCTATGAATAGTTACATTGGTGAACAGTATTATCATTAACCTCTCTTTCCTTTTCCAGATTTCTAATTCTATGATTAGTTTCATTGGTGAACAGTTCTATCGGTAATTACTAATGGTAACCTCTATTTCTTTTGACAAATTTTGAGTTCAAGAATAGTGTTTTCATAACGGTGTGGTCTATCGGTAACCCCTATTTCCTTTACCAAACTTTGAGTTCATGAACAGTGTTTCTAGAATGGTGTGGTCTATCGATAACCTCTATTTCATTTTCCAAATTTTGAGTTCATGAAAATTGTTTCATAAACTATGAGGTCTATTAGTAACCTCTATTTCCTTTTCCAAATTTTGAGTTCATGAATAGTGTATCTAGAATGGTGAGTTCTATTGGTATCCTATATTTCCTTTGCCAAATTTTGAGTTCATGAACAATGTTTCCAGAACAGTGTGGTCCATCGGTAAACTCTATTTCCTTTTCCAAATTTTGAGTTTGTGAAAAATGTTTCTTGAACTCTGAGGTTTATCATTAAACTCTATTTCCCTTTCCAAATTTTGAGTTTGTGAACAGTTTTTCAAGCATCCTACTGTTTCACCCCTTTAACGCTTCCTTTAATGTAAAATACACATAAAGCCTCATTTTAACGACATTAATGGTGATTCAAAGGCCATAATTCCTATACTAATTATTCTTAAGTCACGGGATGTTTTTCTTAGTAAAAACTCATCGTTTTATGTGATCCTCTTTTATTGCAAAATCCAGCGTATCTTAAACTGTCGTTCCATTAAATTTTCAAAAGGGACAAGATATCTTCCTCCCTTATTCTTACTCCTTGTTCTCCGATGTGAGACTCTCGACCATTCCATCCATCCCTTAGGAATTGTGAGATCAATCTTTTCCCTGTGGATTGGATTCCTCGACATCCTTCTTGCTGCAATTGCACCCCTTGTTTCTGTGCAAACAAGTAGTATCGATCAATCATCAATATAAAGTATGTTTTCTATTCTTTATTTTGGGGTTCATCTTCTCATGTTTCTCCTTTATATTTTATATCATGTAATCTCCATGCTTTTAATGGAGTTTTCTTGGGGTTTGGTTGGTGTAGTCATACCATGGAATCCTTGGGTGGATGCAGTTGTCAAGAGAGGAGGATCGTGACCTGTTGTGTGGATAAAGAACGTCAAGAACTATTTGAGGTATGTGATTCATTGCTTATCTCATATTTTACGTGAAACTGTATCTTTATCCTGTTTTATCCCACTGGATGACAATGGAATTGACATTATAAATATTTGAACCGGATAAATAAATTGTTATCGATTGTTTGTTATTGACTCTTGTTTTGTTATATAGCGTGATATATATTCTTGCTTTGGTTAGCTTTTCATTATTTATGGAAGTTGGTAATGAACATAAACAAAAATTAATTGATAACTATTCTGTTAGAAGATAAAGAGGTATATAAATGAATATGGTTCTCCTTATTTAAATTTGATGTTAACCAAATTAGCACAATAAGAATGTTTAATTATTTTTGATAGCTTACTAATTAGGTTTCGTGAATTTTGAACCTATGAATAATATATCGGTTTATTCATGATGGATTAAAGAATTGATTGTTTGATAATTCCTTGAAGGGTTTTGAGTTACCCTCATGATTGTTAAAATGTCAAGTGGCCAATTTTTAAGATGTTTGTTTTCATGTTTCTTGTGTTGTGATGTGAGCATAGAGGGTAGTTTTGATATGTGGGGGCATGGAAACCTTTTTTTGTAGCATTATATGACACATATAGTGGAGAGATGCATCATTTTATGCATGTGGGTGTTGAGGTGGACACTGGGGATGATGGAATGGGATAGATGTTATTGTTGGATCTTTGATATTTCATTTTGGTTTCTTACGAGTTTTACTTTTCTACACTGCCTAAGGAAGTTTTTCATACATACCCTTCCTCTAAAAGAGGCAAAGACTCATGGGTTATGCCACGTGCTTCCCATGTTTAGCCTCTCAAGGGAGGATGGGTCTACGCTCTTGCTATTGGTGGCAAAGACTCAATGGGTATTACATCTACTCAACTTGTTGACCCCCCTTGTGTTTAGTAGCATTGAATTTTTTTCTAGAATTTTTGGGAATATGGGAAAGTAAAAAATATAAGTAATAATTGAATAAATGGCGTTAACCCATGTGGTTGGGGTTTGCTGGAAGATAATGATGAGGTTGTAATTTTAATGCAGCAGTGGACTTGTGGTGTGACACTAGTGAAATTTAATGTCAAACTGTAAATGGTTAATTAATTATTGAATAATTAAATAATGTAAATTTGAATTGATAGAAATGGAATGATGTAAGGAATAACATCTTTTTAAATAGTTGTGTGCTTATAGGATACATAGTCTTCGAAGGGGCTGTCAGTAGTCCAAGAGATGTTAGCTGTAGTTGATTCTAATTCGAGGTTATGTGCATTGTGTGGTTGTGAGCTAGAGTTTATTCTCTAATTTCTGTGTTTCTATGCGCTACTCCACCCTATCAGTAATTACAACTGGCACCACAGTGATTATGAGCCCTAGGGTTGTTTTCCCTAACATTCTGGTGGGAGGATGGATGGCTGACTATCTTCTTTGGCCCCACTATCTTCTCTTGGTATATACTTGTCCTAGTAGTCACATTTGTTAGTTTTCCCCATATATTTGTGTATAGGGTTGTAACGGCTTGTGGTTATTCCCACACATATATTCAAGATATAGAATCCTATGGACTACAATAAGTGCAACGTGTGTAGACTGTGATGGCTTGAGGATCCTTACTCAATGTATGGGTTGTAATGGCTTGAGGTATAATAATCGACATATGATACACGTTATGCGAGATGTGGTGGATCCTGTGATCTACCTAGTAATTTTCATGCATGGGGGTGGTGGTTGTGTTGCACAAGGTTCATGTTTTGGTGCTTCACCTAGGTGTCTGTGGGCCAGCCTTTTGGAGAGAGATGCTTAGGATGCGTAAAAATTCGGCAAAATGGAAAAACGGTGGGGAATTAATAGAGGGATACTGATGATATTATTTATTATATTTTATTCTCCTGTATGCGTTACTTTGTTAGAGTATCCATGGTGAGGTTGGGAACTCAGTATACATGTGCAGATAACGATTTAGTTTCACTTGTTTCTCACCGTGTATTAGCATGCTTTCTTTACCTGGGCACGAGAGGCATTGGGGAGGATCATTCTGAGTATGATGTTATACTCACCCTATGTCCACGTAAACTATTTTTTAGATCACTTGGAGTAGGTTGGATATCATGCTGGTTTCTACTTGCATGGGGTTTCAGGAGCTGTTCGGGCTTGAGGTTGCTGCTATTTTAACATTCTTTTGGGTACTTGCAGTTTTTCCCCTTTTTGCTGTTGTATAATTTCATGAAATTACATATAGGTACTTTGGATTTCATTTGTATTTCTATCTGGGTTGGAGCTGGTTGGTGTCTATCTTATCTATCTCTTCTTCATGTGTTCTCTTAATGGGTAATGCCTCTCATTTTTTTGTTTACTATACCCTCGGTGCTATTCTCCAACCCAGTACCTACTAGAGGCAGAACTCGGGGGTCATTTTCTCCTTTCTCACATTACCGTCCCAGGAGGGGTACACATTGTGGGGAGGGGCTCATGATAGAGTAGTATAAGAGCTCTGGTTGAGGGATAGGATGGAGTTTGTTGTTAGTCACAAGAAGGATTCATTGGTTTTTAGGGAAACAGTGTTATTAATGATTAGAAAGCGATGTAAACACTACAGACCGGCTGAGACATAGGCTTTTAGGGCCCCCTATGATCTAATGTACAAACATTTAAGTTTACAATGGCTACTAAACAACATGATACTACTATTAGGGTAGATACCTTGGAAAGCATCATGCATCAATCTTCTTTGTGCCAGAGTTTGAACGGGTAGACCATGGGATAGGTTAACCAAAAATCAATGAAAGAAAACAATTAATTAATTAATGTTGAGTCTTCCAAATTCCATGTTTAGGAGATCTAACAGTTTTATATTTTTTGGAATGTCTCTACGTCTACGTCCTTGTTAGGTTTGCGAATAAAATATCTAGTAGGTTGTTCTAGTAGATCATTTTAGGTTAGAGGTTGACGAAGAAGACACTTGGATGAATACACTCCGAAAGATTCACCGCTAGATTCTGCAGATGTACGAGGGATCCATTTCAGATGCATTCAGGGAAGACTGGTTAGAGGAGGTCGAGATCGTCTTCAGTTCTATCCGTTCTCTTATGGATCACTGGGTGTCCTTGGCTCTGACAATGCTACAAGGAGCAGCGAGGCTGTGGTGGTTCTTGTTCCTCGGGGATCACGAGGAGTCAGCGATCTCAATGGAGGAGTTCTGAGACAAGTTTATAGTCGAGTTTCTTTCTTCGACTGCAAAGGAGTCTAGCCTCCAGGAGCACCAAACCATTTTACATGGGAGATCCAGGGTTCAAGATATTGGAATCTGTTTCTGGAACCTTTTATGATATGCTAAAGACCTACTGCCAGATGAGGAGGCCAAGGCGAGGAATTTCAAGGAGGCTTTGCATCCATAGATCCAGTGCTAGGTCACCACATTTATTGAGAAAAACTATTTTTATGTCCTAGAAAGGGAAGAGGTTGTCTAGAGGACTTTAACTAATACCATATCATCATGATATGGGAGTCATCGTGATTCATCACAATGTAGAGATGTGGTCTGGGGTTCCCAGTTTTTAGGGAAGAATGGTTTTCCATTCTATAGGGGGTAGGTCGTAGCACTTCAAATCTCGTTTTTATAGTGGTAGAAAATCTCAGGATAATGCAAAGGGATCATGACCTTGTTTTCTTATAGTGGTTGAGGTCATCAATAGTGGGAGTTCCCGACCATTCAGATCAATCATCATGCTCTAGGTTCTCCGCTCCAGGTTCCTCCGTTGAAGTAGTTTCAGCCAAGGAAGCAGCAACATGTTTCACCAACCCTGGATCAACAGAGGGTAGATGGGGAAAGAAGAGAACAACCCCATAGTGCTCCATGTCATCAGAGAGTAGATGACGGTCATGTTTGTGGTCATCATCAGGGTCAGAGAGGTCATGGAGGTGGTCGTGGTCTACTTCATGCTTTAGCTTTGACAGCGTCAGGCGATCCAAACATCGTTTGAGGTACCCTTTTCTTGTTTTCTACCTTGGAGCATGCCTTATTTGATTCTGAAGTGAAACACTCCTTCGTATCACCTACCATTTTCCATACTTTGGTACTTGAGGTAGAGAGTCTTTCAGTGACATTAGTGTTGACTATGCCTGTTTCAGGTCGAGGTGACTTGTATGAAGAATGTAGAAACTATGAGCTGGTTTTTGGGCATCACCGCTCTTTGATAGATTTCCTATGTTTACGAATAAATCCATATGATGTCACCCTCAACATGGATTGGTTGTATTCGGTGTAGGATATCATGTATTTCTTCAGGAAGAAGGTCATTTTCTTTGGTGCAGATGGAGATCCGGTGGTGTTTTTTGCCGAGCGAGATCCTCAGATGGGTCATTGGCGTGTTTTTTCCCTATCATCCATGATGGCTGAGATGATGATGAGTTATTCAGAGGTTCAGAAATTGGAATTTCCTAGGGTTTTAGAAGCGTACACTAATGTCTTTCGAAAAGTGGTTGTAGTATTACCCCCTCAACGAGAGATCGAGTTTGGGATCGAGCTACAACCAAGAGTGTCTTCTGTCGCTATGTATCCATATAGGATGGCCCCTTCTGAGTTACGTGATCTACGTATACATCTTGATGGTCTGTTACATTGTGGTTTTGTTCGTCCAAGTGTGTCACTGTGGGGTGAACTAGTTTGGTTCATGAAGAAGGCTAACAGAAGTTTGTGGTTGTGAGTCAATAATCGTCGCTTAAATAATGTGAAAATAAAGAATCATTATCCTCTCCTGCATATTGATGATTTATTTGATCATATAGAGGGTGAAATGTGGTTCTCAAAGATCAACTTGCAGTCAGGATATCATCGGATGCGTGTGAAGAATGAGGATATCCCGAAGACTAGTTTCACTTGTCGTCAATGCAATTATGAGTTCGTTGTAATTCCATTCGGCATAAATAATGTTGTAGCTTTTTTTCATGGGATTGATTAATGTTGTGTTCCGTGAGTTCTTGGAAATGTTCTTGGTAGTTTTCACCGACGAAATACTTGTGTACTCCACGCCTGAGGAGGAGCATGTAGAGAATCTACACGTTGTTTTGGGAGTTCTTTGTCAACATCAGCTATTTGGAATGTTTCTAAAGTGTGATTTTTGGGTTCAGGAAGTCTGTTTCCTGGGTTATATTGTGTCCCAGCAGAGAGTATCTATGGATCCATTGATGATAGAAGCAGTTTTGTCTTCAGAATCCCCCAAGGCAGCATCAGAGGCGCATAGTTTCATTGGTCTCGCAGGCCACTATAGGACGTTTGTAACCTATTTCTCCTAAGATGCGACTCCTATGACATCTTTGAGTAAGAAGGGTCAGGAAATCATATGTACTGATCCATGTCAGGCATCATTCAAGTATCTAAAGGAGAAGTTAGTAAGTGCTCCGCTTCATTGTCTTCCAAATGAGGGAGTTCAGTTTGATGTTTTTTGCGATGCTTCACATCTAGGGTTGGGCTGTGTTCTGATGCAGAAAAGATCAGTTTTTTCTTAGGGGTCTTGGTAGTTATGTCCCCATGAAGGTATCTATTCCACTCACGATCTTGAGTTGGCATCTATGGTGTTTTCTCTGAAGTTGTTGAGACATTACCTCATTGGTGAGTGCTTTGTATTTTTCACCAATCAATTGTTTTTTGAGGTCAGTTTTCTACTAGAGTGACTTGAACTTATGACAACATTTTTTGATTGAGTTCTTACAGGAATATGACTTTGAAATATCATAGACACCTAGAAAGGGGAATATTGTAGGTGATGCGCTGAGTCGGAAGTCGCGTAGTGATACAGTGCATGAATCTGGTGACTCCTGGGGAGTAATGGAAGAACTTTCACCATTACATTTAATTTTGGAGAATTTGGGGGTAGAGGTTGTCTTTTACAGATGATGGTGTAGAAATATCTCGTGAATAAAGAGGAATATTCCTAGTTGATAGATCTTGAGGTGGAGGTGTGGAGAGACTGAGTTGTTTGTGGTGAGGCTCCTGATGGTTGGTTGGAGTATGAACACCACTGAGTTTTGTATCACCGAAGTCTTTTTGTTCCCATGACAATGTGAGAGATGGTTCTTAGAGAGTGTAAAAGTTCTCCTTATGCAGTACATCCTGGCATAACAATGATTTACCGAGCCTTGAGTAGCCAATTTTGGTGGCCTTGGACGAACCGTCTGGTTGCAGAGTTTGTGTCTCGATGTTTGGTCTGACAGAATGTGAAGGCCGAACACCGTGTTCCTGGTGGTATTCTCCATCCATTAGATATTCCTCAGTGGATGTGGGAGGACATCTTAATAAACATTTTTACAAGTTTACCTCGAAAATTGGGAGGTCATGATGTTATTTCAGTGGTATTGGATCTCATAACAAAATCATCCCACTTTATAGAAATCAAGGGGTCTAGCTCAGTAGAAGTTTTCTCGAGGCTGTATCTGGAGGAGTTGGTCAGACATCATGGAGTCCTAAAGAGGATCATTTATGATCAAGATCCTCATTTAAATTCTATGGTGTTGAGTGGTCTCCAACTTGCTTTTGGTTCTCAGTTATCCTTTATCACTACTTTTCATCCTCAAATGGATGATTAGACAGAGAAAATCATTCAGAAGCTTGATTTCATGTTACACTCTTGTGTTCTTGATTTTGTAGGTTCATGGATGAGGCACTTTCCCTTGGTGGAGTTCTATTACAATAATAGTTTTCTATCCACCATCGGTATGGCAACATTTGAATCCCTTTATGGAAAACCTTGTTGTTCTCCATTGTGCTGGGCTGGGGTTGGAGAGTCGGAAATTCTCATACTAGAACTAGTGCATAATACAATAGAGATTATTCAGGTGATTCATGAGATAATGAAGACATCACAAGATCGTTAGAATTCATATGATGAACAAAGTAGGAGACCCCTAGAGTTTAATGTTGGGTAGCATCTGTTTCTGAAGGTGACTTCTTGTCGTTGGTAGTGATGGTTTGGTCATGGTAGTAACCTTTATCCCCTCTTTTTAGGCCTTTTGAGGCATTAGCTCCTATTGAAGCTATGGCGTATCGAGTATCACATCCCCCACAGATGATTCAGATACATGAGGTTTTTCATGTATCATAGCTCCGTCCTTATCTTCAGGATGACTCTCATTTCATCGATTGGGGACAGATCGATGTTGATGATGATGTAACCTTTGATGAGAGCCCTATGGTGATCCAAGATTTCATGGAGAAGGTGTGGCACGGGTGTTCTATCCCCTTAGTTTGTGTCTTGTGGTGACATGGTTTTATGGATGAAAGTACCTGGGAACATGATTCACAGATATGTGCTCAGTACGCAGAGTTGTTTGATGTTTAACTCTTTTTATGTATCTATGTAGCCTTATTGGTTATAAACCATTTCGGTTTATAAGATGGCTTCATTTGGATTATTGTGTGCCTTTCTCTCTTTTGAGAAGTATCCTGATGGGTGGTTGTTCGGACACTGTTTCATTTTCACATTCGCTGGGTTTTGAATTCTCAGGGATGAGAATGTTTTGAGAGTTAACCGATGTAATGGCTGGGACCTCTCCAACACATTCCATTGTGAAAATATGGTGTTTGATGTGATTTGGGAGGGCAAAGGGACTTATCCCCAACAATTTGAAAATTTTCTAGTTCGGTGAATAGTTTTAATGGTATATAGTTGTGAACAATGAATTGGTAACCTTCTGTGAACAGTGCATCGGTGACATTAGGTGAACAGTGTCATCGGTAACCTTATGTGACCAGTTTCATCGGTGACCCTTGTTGACTACTGTCATCAGTAACCTTCTTTGAACACTTCCATAGGTGAAAAGATCTATCAGTAACCTCTAATGGTATCCTCTCTTTCCTTTTACAAATTTCCAATTCAATGAACAGTTTCATTGGTGAGTTGTTCTATCGGTAACCTCTAATGGTAACTTCTCTTTCCTTTTCCAAATTTCATATTATTTGAATAGTTCCATTAGTGAAAAGTTCTACCAGTAACCTCTAACTATAACCTCTGCTTCCATTTCCAAATTTCCAATTCTATGAATAGTTCCATTGATAAACAGTTCTATTGGTAGCCTCTAATAGTAACCTTTCTTTCCTTTTCCATATTTCCATTTCTATGAACAGTTCCATTGGTGAATAGTTCTATCGGTAACCTCTAACGGTAACCTCTCTTTACCAAATTTTGAGTTCAAGAACAGTGTTTCCAGAATTGTTAGGTCTATCAGTAACCACTATATCCTTTTCCAAATTTTGAGTTCCTAAATTGTGTTTCTAGAAAAGTGAGGTCTATCGAAAACCTCTATTTCCTTTTCCAAATTTGAGTTCATGAAAAGTTATTCCAAAATGGTGAGGTCTATCAGTAACCTCTATTTCCTTTTCCAAATTTTGATTTAATGAAAACTGTTTCTAGAACGTTGAGGTCAATTGGTAACCTCTATTTCCTTTTTCAAATTTTGAGTTTAGAGACAGTGATTCCAGAAGTGTGAGGTCCATCAGTAACCTATATTTCCTTTTCCAAATTTTGAGTTCATGAATACTGAATCTAAAATAGTGAGGTCTATCAGTAACCTCTATTTCCTTTTCAAAATTTCGATTTTGTTAACAGTGTTTCCATCTTCCTACAGTTTCAATCCTTTAACGTCTCCTTTGACATAAAATACATTTAAATCCTCATTTTAAGGACCTTAAGGCCGATTCAAAGGCAATAACTTCTATATTAATTGTTCCTATGGTTCGGGATGTTTTTACTTGGTCAAACTGCATTGTTTAATGCGTTCTTCTTTTAATTGGAAATCAAACGTATCATAAACTGTCACTCCATTAAATCTTCAAAAGGGACAAGATATATTCCTCCCTTGTTCTTCATCCTTATTCTCTAGTACTTGAAGCTTGAACCTTTCCTTCCTTCCCGTAAGAATTGTGAGATCAAAATTTTCCTCATGGATCAGTTTCCTCGACGTCCTTCTGGCTGTAGGTGCATCCCCTATTTTAGTGCAACCAAGCACTATTGATCAATTTTCAATTTAAGGAATGATTTATCGTCCTTATTTTGGGGTTCAATTTCCCTAGTTTCATCTTTCCATTTTATATCATGTGATCTCCTTGCTTTGAATGGAGTTTTCTTGTGGTTTAGTTGGTGTGGTCGTACCATGGAATCCATAGGTGGATGCATTTATCGCGAGAGGAGGACCATAACCCATTGTGTGGATAATGAATGTCATGAATTGTTTGAGGTAAGGGATTCATTGATTCTCTCTTATTTAAAGTGGAACTGTATCGTTAGCATGTTTTATCCCACTAGATGACAATGGAATTGATATAAATAAAATTTAAACTGGATAAATAAATTTTTATCAATCATATGTTATTACCTCTTGTTTGTTAAGACAGTTTCATATCTATTCATGCTATGTTTTGATGTTCATTATTGATAGAATTTGGTAATGAACGTAAATATCACTTAATTGATAATTGTTCGGCTAAAAGATAATGAGGCATGTAAATAAATCTGGTTCTCTTTTTTATAATTTTATGTTAATAAAATGGGCACAATAAGCATGTTTAATAATTTTTGATATCATACTGATTAGCTTTCCCAAATTTGGAACCTATAAATAATAAATCGGTTAATTCAAGATGGATTAAAGAATTAATTGTTTGATAATTCCATGAAGGGTTTTGAGTTACCCTATTTATTGTTAAAGGGCCAAGAAACAAATTGATAAGGTGTTTGTTTTCATTCTGCTTTTTTTGTGATGCGGGCATAGAGGGCTGATGTGATATGTGGGGGCATGGAGACCTTTAGTTATGGAAGAAGATGAAGCCTAGAGTGGCGAGATGCATCGGATAATTCATTTGGGTGTCAGGGATGACACCAGGGATGATGGAACGAGATGGGTGTAATTGTTGGATGTTCGCTGTTTCTTTTTATTTGATTACCCATATTAATTTCCCCCACATCCTAAAGAAACATGTCTTGCTTACCCTTCTTCCAAATGAGGTGAAGACACATGGGGTATGCCACATTATTTTAGTGTTTATCCTCTCAAGGAAGGATGGTTCTATGCTCTTGATATAGGCTGCAAAGAATCAACGGGTAGTACATCTACTCACCGTGTTGATCCCCCTTATGTTTAGTAGCATAGAATGTTTTTCTATAATGCCTGGGAATGTGGGAATGTAATTCTGTAAGGAATAATTGAATAAATTTTGTTAACCCATGGGGTTGGAGTTTACTGAAACATAATGATGAGGTTGTAATTTTAAAGGGGAAATGGACTTGGGGTGTGATGCTAATGAAATTTAATGTGGAATTGTAAATGGTTAATTAATATTTAATAAATCAATTAACTAAAAGTGGAAATGATAAAAAGAGAATGAATTATGGAATTAAAGAATTTTAAATGGTACTGAACTTATAGGATACCTATTATTAGAAGTGGCTATAGGAAGTCTGACAGACATTATCTTTAGTTGATTATAAGACTAGGTTATGCCAATAGTGTGGTTGTGAGCTACAGTATATTCTGTACTTTTTGTGTTTCTATATGCTACTCCACCCTGTCAGTAAGGGATACTGACACCCTGGGTATTCTAATCCCAGGGGGTCTTTTCCCCAACATTATGGTGGTAGGATGGCTTGCTGAATACCCCCTTTGTCCCCACTCTCTTAACTTTGTAAATACATGTTCTAGTAGGCACAGTGGTTAGATTTCCCCATATTTTTTTCAGAGGGTTGTAACAGCTTTTGGTTATTCACACACATATATTCTGGATATAATATCATATGGGCTTCTATAGGTGTAACGTGTATAGGCTGTGATGGCATGATGATCCTTACTCAGTGTATGGGATCTAATGGCATGAGGTATAATACCCGATGTATGATATATGTTATGTGAGCTGTGGTGGCTCTAGGAAACTACCTAGTTACTTTCTTGTGGGGACAAGGTGGTTTTGTTGCACGAGTATCATGTTATGGTGCTTTGCCCAGGAGTCTGTGGGCAAGCCTGTTTGGAGAGAGATTCTTAGGATGTGCATTGTTGCGGAAAAGTGGTAAACCAGTGGGGAAGTAGTAGCGGGGTGCCCAAGATATTCTTTATTATATTATGTACTCTTGTATGTGTTACTTCGGGTGAGTAGCCATGGTGAGGCTATAAACTTAATATACCAGTTTAGATGATGAGTTAATTTCATTTTTTGTTCACTGTGCTTTAGCATGCTTTATTTATATTTCTACAAGAGTATTTGGGAAGGATCCTACTGAGTATACTGTTATACTAACGCTATGTCAATATAAAAAAAATTTCATGTCACATGGAGAAGGTTGGAGATCAAGCTGGGTTCTACTATCATGGGGTTATAGGAGCTATTAAGAATTGTGGTTTCTACTGTTTTTACATTCTTTTGTGTACTTGTAGTTTTTTCCCTTTCAGTTGTGGTAGTTTTGCATGACATTACATATGGGTAATTTTAATTTCATTTGTATTTCTATATGTGTTCATGTTGGTTGGTTTCTATCATATCTCTATCTTCTGCATGGGGTGTCTATGCGGGAAATGCCGCCTATTCTTGTGTTTAATATACCATTAGTGCTAGTCACCAACCCAGGGCCTACTGGAGGTGGGACTCAGGGGTCATTATCTCCCTTCTCATATTGTCGGCCCAAGAGGGGTAAAGTTTGTGGGGAGGGGGTCGTGACAAAGATGGTTGTGAATAATTCATTATTCAATAATGGATTCATGAAAATGTTTTAATAGTAATTTATTCAATGAGATGAATCATTATAACATAATGATATTACTTAATCTTATGACACATTCAAATAATCAAATATTGTGAGTTTTTTAGAATATTGCAGTAAAGAAGAACATGATATTTTATAATATTTGAACATAATATTGGAAAATATTTGTACAAAATATATTGAAATATATAAATATGAATATTTAGAATCCAAATATTATAAATAAATGTTTTGAGGAATTAAAAAAAAATTGAATTATTTTAAAGAAGAATATTTAATTATGAAATTAATGATGATTTCTATATTAGAATTATAAAATATTACCATCCTGATTTCTCAATTTTTAAAAAATATGAAAGATAATAAGTGGTATCTAATGAAAAAATGTGGAATTTTGTAGCTATTCTATGAATAACATAAAAGATAAAATCGACTACGAATGTCTAATAAATGATTAAGAAGATAACATTGATTTATTCCACTAGTAACTAATACATTATCAGTTATGATTCCACATGATAATTTTTTTTATGTTTACTTGTATCAAGTGTGTTCTTATTATTAATTATTCGGTTCTAATAGAATAGAATGTTTAATGAATTTTCATTTCGTGTATATTCATCCTGATAATAAAAGATAATTTCAATATTTTTTTGGTATTTACCACCATAAACCAACAAGATAGTTATCCAAATTGAAATTTAATATCCTAAAAAAATATCATTTCATTTTTTATTTTTTAATACAAACTTGTATTGATTGATAATTGATAAATTTTCATGAGTGTATTAGTGATTTGAAAAAGACATTTACAAACACTAATCAACCTTCCCTTGATAGTGTTGATAACATGTCCAAGTGATCCAAATAATTTTAATTGACTATTATATTTTCTATCAATATATCCATTTGTATTTAGATGGATCATCACAACATAGTAAAATATAAATATTTTTATCTTTTTTTATTGGGTTTTCATAAATGGAATTAATAAATAGTTCCCTATAATCACTCTATTGGAAAAGATGTATTTATGTATTTTCATAAAAGTTCCATAGTACCATATGGGAATGTTTTATGGTCTTTATATGGTATTAAAAATATTGCAAAAGATGGGAAGGAGCGGAATTCATTTTTGTATTAATTATAAAAAAATGTTTTACAAAAATATATGGTATGTAAAATAGATAAGAATATATATATAAATACATCATGATATCTATATGGAAAAATATGATTATGTAAGAAATGTTACAACCCAATTATATTTATTTTCATGGTTCCAGAATGATAGATGATGATTTTATAATGAATTAAATAATAGATTCAATACAATTATCAAAACCTTTAGAAGGTACAGATAATTTTTTGAAGAATAAAAAACCGTGAAGAAATTAATGAAAGTTATTCTCAAAATATTTATTCTATGATTTAAACTCTAGATGATAGTTTTTGAAAATGTTTATAAATTGATCAACTACAATAATATAGATTTAATTGTTATATTAAATGTGGAGCATATCTAAAATATAAGGTCAATAATGAAAAACAAATTTCATTTCAAATTTTAATGAATATTAGGATACAAAATGAGAAAAATAGTTGTGTTGGAGATGAGAATATAGATGCCATTAGGGAGATCATATTTCAGATGTAAATAATCATTGAAAGGGAGAAATGTTTGTATCGAGGTAAAAATATATTTGAATGTTATAATTATATCATAAATGGTTAAATTAATTCCATGATTCCTTTGACAAATAAAACTGATAATTAATTTTATTTTGAAAAACAAAATTAGGTATAGATATTCCATTAAAATAAGTCAATATTAGTCAAAAGGTGAAAATTATATTTCATAAAATTTTTTCAGAATGAAATTTTTATATTTTTAAAAATGTAATTTTTAATGTGAATGTAGTTTTGGTTTTAAAGAAACTTAGAAAAAATTACACAACAGGTACTCTTATCTCATGAAGTTACTGGGAGGGAATCCTAAGAGTATAAAATCAAAATATTTTGTATGTTATTATTGAATAAAGACAATGAAAAATGGTCCGAAACATAACAATTTACAAAAATATGTGTCTAATTGAGATTTTAAGTTGAAACGATGATAAATCACCTCATAGGAAAAAACATGATTAATTTAAACAACATTATAATGAAAAATATGGTCTGGTGAAAAAGGATGAGAATCTGAAACATAAAAATACTACGAAAAGGAAGTTGATTTATGATATAAATTCAACATTAACAACTATGTATGAATATTTTTATTTTTTAATAATTAGTCTTGTCTATGTACATAAATAAATGGATGAACTGAAGTATAATTATAATTGAGCAATCATACGAGCTTCTAAAAGCACCATGAAATTTGCGAAGCTAATAAATGATACTAAGACATTGAATAAGATTCAAAACAATAAAAACCCCATAATTTTATAAAAAAAATTATGGGTGTGATGAATAGAATTTTTTAATGAGTGATAATATATAAATTTTATTGGTTGTATTTTTTATATTATCACCTCATCTATAGACATTATTTTTACTATATCTCATTAGTCTTGGTAATAATTTAATATAAAGTGATAACCTCAATTAACAAACAAATAAATACCATATATGTTAATAATTAATCCAATTTTACATATTTTAGAACAATAAAGGGGATATGGACATATTCTTATTCAGGGACACGTAGACTGAACTGGTTTCATTCATGATAGAACATCTGCAGCATGAGGAATATTCTTCATTAGTGGATGTTATGTGTAATAAAATTATTATATTCAAACAATAATCACCCTAGTATTTTCTACTGCTAATTCTATTCCTATATCATAAGTATATTCATATATTTTTTTAATTAATACTCATCATTAGGATATGAATGTTACTACTAAATATCCACTATTCATTTGAATTTAAAACTTATGTTAAATAAATATATACAAGAATACTTTGAAAAAAAATAGATCAATCATCACGGATATCAAATTCTTATATCGTTTATATAACTCCCCAAGCCTGCTCTTCCGGACTCGATGCTTGAAAACACTGTGTAATTTTTTTAGTAACAGAATCATAACTATTACACAATACTTTACATAAATGAGGATATTTTACTGGTCTGGGTTCTAAAATAATAGACATACCCTTACATTTATCGGAGTTGAAACAATAAAACAACTATCCACTATGCTTCCGTGTGCGCTACAACAAAGATGACCATCTCTGGAATTCAATGAAACCTCTGAAAAACATTTCAAAAACATAGGGTGAGAACAAAAGATACCTAGTAATGGGTTTTGAAAATCTTTGATAAATTGCATTAAAAAATATCTTTTTGATAATACACTTGAAAAATTTCAATTTTAAATTTATTTGTAAATCCACATTAAAAAAATAATGTAATGCTTTTGAAAAATATTTATACATCGAAAACACTTTTAAACTAATCCAGTGATTTTATATGGAAAATATTAAGCAAACATCATTAAAACAAAACATCATTTTGAGGAAACTTAATTCATTGAGGGCTGTCTTGGGCCTACCCACTTAGTGAAGAATGGGTTCACTCCCAAATGACCTTCTATTTTTACAACGAACAAGTGCCTGTATATTTCGAAAACATTTAAAATATGATTTACATATATGTATATATATATATTAGTATACATCACTGGTGTTTTTTCTTTTAAATACACCAATGTATTAAAATACACATCCATACTTATATATGTATATATATATATATGATTTCCATTTTATCATTTGCATGTTTGGTTACTACCAATACTTTTATGGCTAGACCTTACATATATATATATATATATTCATAGGATTATATCTCCTTGTTCTGAAGTAGTAGATTCATGCATCGCCATATATTTGCATGTTTTTTCGTACATACTTTTTAATTTAATGAATCATTATTTTAAGAATCATTCATTCATAATAACAACTTACCGATAAAACATGTATATATATATATATTCTGAATACAAAAAGCATAAATATTATCCATACATCATACACACGCAATTAATAAAATTGATGCACGTGAAATTTCATTGATTTAAATAATGGCCACTACTTATATGATAAATGATATTCTTGAATTAATTAAATGAATCACATATGAATATATATATATATATACGAATATTTAAACATAGCTTTGAAGACAAAATCTCGTTGATACATAAATGAACCATATGATTGAAACATGTAATCATATATCAATGATTTTACAATTTGCGAGTATGTTTCGCATAAAAACATCAGTTATATATTGATAATTACCCTTTGGAAAATACAAAATAAATTAAGATTGAAGTATAAAATCATATATACTGAAAATTATATAAAAGGATTTTTTATATCATAATTAAAGCAAAATAAACTTTTGATCAAAAATATCGCATCTAGAACATTAATTTACGATTCATATTCATATTTGAAAAGGTGAAAATAGACGAGGAATATAATCGTGTATACATAAAACTATACACATGGGTTTTTCATAATAAAAATTTAGCACCATAAACCCATATAAATTCATTGGAAAACCTTTGAAACTAATTTAAATAAAAAAATAATCCGTAGAATATATATTTTAAAACCAATATATAATTCTACATAATTGAAACAACATTTAATTAAGCAAATAGAAATGTTTATTTTGTTTTGAAGAAACCCATAAGGAAACATTAAAGAAGAAATTAATTTGATAAAATATAAATTTAAATCACTTACTAAATTGTTATGCAGATTTATTCTTAAATCATATCCTTCCCATGCTTCTTGCCATTCAATGTTTCCAAACCCGAAAAGGGAAAAACTAGGCACTCCAAATTTTCATCCCCACAGAATATGAAAACTCACTTTTTTATACTCATTTTGGGAAAATAAATGTGATTTATTTATTCCATTTTGTCAGGATAGTTTATATATTGGATAGGTTTGTGGTTCAAGATAATTGATATAAACAGAATGTGTGAAAACAATAATACATTGATAGATAACAGTGAGGAAATCGATAAAGACATATAGCTTGGAAGTTTAATTAGTGAAAACAAAATATTTAATTGTATGAAAAGGACTGATTACCAGAGTAATAAAAACAGATTGATAGACCAAAAGGAATATGATTATTGTGATTCATGGACAAATCCAATATTTAATAATGATAAACATTACAGAACATTAAATCGGTAGAATCCCAACTATTTCAAACATTGACATTTCATGAAAAATCTAAATTTAATATAAATGTAATCAAATAAATGGGTACATAACCTGGTCCATACATTGATGATGAGTGCTGGAAGTGGATGCATAAAATACTAAAATCAAATCTGGAAATCGGATAAAATAGACACCTAGCGGATCAGAACAATATAATACTCAATCATTGACGTGTGACCATATCTCATCCACCGAGCTCGGATCACCCAAAACGATGCTGATGTACATAGCGGTAGTCGAAACCTCAACGGCTACAACACATACTCGAAAAAACACAGTTTTAGACCGTGACTAAACATTCCAACTTAGGAGAAACCATAGCCTTGCTTGGATCCGCCTCAAACTCAACTCCGGAAGAAGAGTGACACATGACATAGATCGACTAGATTTCTCACGGCAGCGCGACCTGTGTATTTTGATCTGAAACCCTACCCCATACTAGACTCAAACAAACCCCACAACACAAAAATCCAAAACCCCAAATACCCAATTTTTTCCATTATTTTGATTTATTATTATTTCATAAACCATTTCTTAATAAATTATCATTTTAGTTTTATTTATTTTAAAAAATAAATCATCTTAATATATATTATTTCATTATAAACATATATATATATAAACCTATATTCAATTTTTTTTAAATAAACGAATCTCAAAACATAAATTTTATAGTTATTATATTTAAAACAAATACATAACATTATTAATTATTTAAAAAATGATCTATTATTAATATTAATTTTAATGTAATATGAGTATTTATAAAATATTAACTTCAAATTATGAAATATTTTTTTTAAATAAAACATTATTTTTGAAAGTATCTTTTATAAAATATTAATTTATTACCATATCTTATTATTATTAATTATTAAATATTTAATTTCCTAGTTGTCAAAACAAAATTTCAATTAAATTAATGTTTTAATTTTCTTAAATTAAAAATTGTACTACTTAAAATTAAGATGATGTTTTTTTTAAATATTTATATGTGAATTTACACTCAGTGTTTAGAAATAATTTCAAAAGTGATTTTATTGGAAACATATTTTTAACGTTTAATTACAATATATATATATATTCAAAATAATTTCATGTTTAGTAAATTACATTTTAATGAAAATTTATTTATGAAATTGTCATTATAAAAATTTAATATTTTTTTACAAATTTGTTAAAATTATTATTGACATAGAAGAAAAGGAAATAAACAAATCATTTATTAAAACTCGTGGTGTTATATTCTCCTCCCCTTAAAAGAATTGCTCCCTCACAATTCTTTCATCAGACTTATGAAAATTTTGAATTTTCATATTTATAATTAAAGAATATGTAAAGAGAATTCACTATCTAACGATAACTCTATTGAGTATATTTTATTTTTCTCAAAATTAAACATCTAATATCCAATGTTTTCTAGACCATTCCTATGATACCAATTATAACGCCCAGAGCTTGCTCTTCGGGACTCGGTGCCTGAGAATGCTATGTAAATTTTTTTAAAAGAAATATTACAATAGCACACCAGTTTAAACAAATGAGGATATTTTACCAGTATAGGTTCTAGAAGATTAGACATACCCATACATTTATCAGAGTATAAACAATAAAACAACTGTCCACTACACTTCCGCACGGGCTACAATAAGGATGACCAACTCTGGAATTCAAGGCAACCAGTGAAAAACGTTTCAAAACTGTAGGGTGGGCACAAAAGATGCCCAGTAAGTGGTTTTGAAAAACTTAGACAAATTACTTTAAAAAATATCATTTTGATAATACATTTGAAAATTTTCAATTGTTAATTCATTTGTAAAACAACATTTAAAAAACAATGTAATTATTTAGAAAAATAATTATACTTTGAAAACACATTTAAACTAATCCAGTGATTTTATTTTGAAGATATTACGCAAACTTTATTAAAAAAACATCATTCTGTGGCAACATAATTCGTTGAGGGCTCTCTTGGGCCAACCCAGTTTGTGAAGGATGGGTTCACTCCCCAATGACCTTCTATTTTTACAATGAACAAGCACCCATATGTTTTGAAAACGTTTAAAATTTTCTTTACATATATACATATATATATATATATTAGAATTTTTCACTGTTGTTTTTACTTTTAAATACGTCAATGTATTAAAATACACATCCATACTTATATATGTATATATAAATATATATGATTTTTATTTCATCATTTGCAAGTTTGGTTACTACCAATACTTTTATGGCTAGACCTTACATATATATATATATATATATTCATAGTATTATATCTCCTTCTTCTGAAGTTGTCAATTCACACATTGACTTATCTTTGCATGTTTTTCTGTACATACTTTTCCCTTTAGCAAATCATTCTTTTAAAAATCATTCTTGCATAATAACAATTTACTCATACAACATGTATATATATATATTGTGAATTCAAAAAGAATTTATATTATCCATACATCTTACACACGCGATTAATAAAACTGATGTGCCTGACATGTCATTAATTTCAATAATGGACACTACTTATATTATAAATGACATTCTTGAATTAATTAAATGAATCACATATGAATATATATATATATATATATATGAACATATAAACATAGTTTCCAAGATAAAATCCAGTTAAAAAAAATAAAGAATATGATTGAAACATATAATCATATATCTTTGAATATACAATTTTAGAGTGTGTTTCGCATAAAAAACATTAGTTATATATTGATAATTACCCTTTCAAAATTCCAAAATAATTTAAAATTGATGTATAAAATCATATATACACAAAATTATATAAAAGGATTTGTTATATCAAAATTAATGAAAAATAAACTCTTGCAAACTTTGTTCACATCCAGAACATTAATTAATGATTCATATTCATCTTTGAAAAACGTAAAATAGACTAGGAATATAACCATGTATACATAAAAAATATATACATGGGTTTTTCATAATAAAAATATAGCAGCATAACGCCATATAAATTCATTGAAATACCTTTGTAACTAATTTAAATAAAAAGAGAATCCATACCATATATTTTTTAAAACAAATATATAATTCTCCTTACTTGAAACAACTTTTAATAAAGCATATAAAATTGTTGATTTTGTTTTGAAGAAACCCATAGGTAAACATTGATGAAGAATGTAATTTGATAAAATAAAAATTAAAATCCCTTACTGAATTATTATTCAGATCTATTATTGTTTCTTCTCCTTCCCAAGATACTTGCCACTCATTTTTTCCAAACCAAAAAAGGGAAAACCCACTAACTCCAAATTTTCTTCCCCAAAGACTCCCCAAACTCCCTTTTTTGTACTCATTTAGGGAAAATATATGTGATTTATTTATTCCATCTTGTCAGGATAGTTTATATATTGGATTGGTTTGTGGTGCAAGCTAATCGATATAAACAGAAAGTGTGAAAACAATAATACATTGATAGATAACAGTGTGGCAATTGATAATGACATATAGCTTGCAAGTTTAATGAGTGAGAACAAAATTTTTAATTTTATTCAAAGGACTAATAACCAGAGTACTCAAAAAAGATTGATAGACCAAAAGGAATCTGATTATTGTGAATCATGGACAAATACAACATTTTATATTTAAAAATGATACAGAACATTAAATCAGTAGAATCCAAACTATTTCAAACATTAATATTTCATGAAAAATACAAATTTCAGATAAATGTAATCAAATAAATCAGTACATAACCAGGTCCATACATTGATGATGAGTTCTGCAAGTGGATGAATAAAATACTGAAATCGAATCTGGAAATCAGATAAAATAGACACCTAACGGATCATAATAAAGTAAGACACAATCATTGATGTGTGACCATACCTCATCCATCGAGCTTGGATCACCCAAAACGAAGCTGTTGTACTTAGCGGCAGTCGAAACTTCATCGGCCACAACACATACTCAGAAAAATAGATATCTAGACCACGACTCAACTTTCAGACTTAGGAAAAACCGTAGCCTTGCTTGAATCTGTGTCGACCTCAACTCCCGAAGTAGAATTGCGCTTAACATAGATCAGCTAGATTTCTCACGGCGGTGAGACCTGGAGATTTCGATCTGAAAACCTACCCCGCACTGGACTCGAACGAACCCCGCAACATGAAAATCTGAAACACCTAATACCAGATTTTTTCCAATCTTTTTATATATTATTATTTCATTCAAAATTTGTTTTAATCAATATTCATTTTAGTTTTATTTATTTAAATAAATAAATAATCTTAATATATAAATTATTTCATTATAAACATATATATATAAATATAAACCTATATTCATTTATTTAAATAACTGAATCTCAAAACATTAATTTTATAGTTTTTATATTTAAACCAAATACCAAACATTAATAATTATTTCAAAAATTATTTATTATTTGTATTGTTTTTAAAGTAATATGATTATTTATAAAAAAATTTCTTCAAATAATGAAATATTATTTTTAAATAAAGCATTATTTATGAAAGTATATTTTATAAAATACTAATTTATTATTGTATCTTATTATTATTAATTATTAACTATTTTATTTCCTAGTTTTCAAAACAAAATATCAATTATATTATTGTTTTAATTATCATAAATTGATCATAGTACTTCTTAAAACTAAAATTATTATTATTTTAAATATTTATATGTCAATTTATACTCAGCATTTAAAAATCATTTCATAAGAGATTTTATTAAAACATATTTTTATCATTTTATTAGAATATATATATATTCAAAATAATTTCATGTTTAGAAAAGTATTATTTAATGAAAATTTATTTTTGAAATTTTTATTATATGAATTTGATATTTGTTTACAAATTTGTTAAAATTAAAATTTACTTAGAAGAAAAAGAAAAAAACAAATCTTTTATTAAAACTTGGGGTGTTACAGTAAAGGATAATATATATATATATATATATATATACATATTGAATCTAAAATTTTTCCAACCAGGAATCACACTTATGATATTCCATCAAAATCTCTTCCAATTATGGATTTATTAAATTTTATACTGCAAATAGGTGTGTAATTTAAACACCAAAAATATAGTGGCATATTACTAATTTACCCACACATTTTATCATGTCTCTTTAGGTGTAATGAAAAAAAAAATTACCCACATGGGGTGAAATATTCTAGCAAATGATTTATTTTAATATTTTTATTTATTTTTTTATAGGAGAATTCGTCAAAAAAATTCATGAACAATTCTTGAAAATTGAGTTTCTTAATTTGTATCATAGGAATAATAAATTTATAGAGGTACATGGTTTTTGAATAAATATATCATGTTTTCTAAACCTATATATCCCATGATTATGCATAGATTATTGGTTCATGCCACATTTCTTTGATGAGATAATATATCATCAATCTAAAGAATTATATTTCTTATTATTAACAATAGAGAAAACGAAGAAATATTCACATTGAGTTTAATGTTTATTGGATGTGAAGATAATATTTCCAATTAGTTTTTGAATTATATCTAGACGGATGAAATAAAAGGAATTTACCACAATTATAATTGGGTAGATCATAAATCCCTTTATGGATGATATTGAATTTATTGTTAATGAATGTGGTTTAGTGTCAATAAATTATAGGTGGATTAAGGGATGGTTGGATTTTTTTTAAAATAGGTTTTCAAGGTGTTCATTTTTTATATGGAAAGACTCCAAGAAGGAAGATGTTAAAATATTACATTGTTGAGTTTCTATAAAATTTTCGAATCTTATACATATGTATAACTCATGTGAACTTTTGAAATTTATATGGAGAACCATTTTTCTTGCATGACTTTGAAATATTTCTATATATATTTTCATCTATTAGCATTGAGACAAGATGCGATTCCAAGACACGGGGTGACTGAAGGAATTTTTCTTAAATAATAAATTATAATTCATATCGATCATGTAGATTTTCTTAAATAAAATATTCCAACACATAAATATAAGCTCATATAAAATATTTGATACAACTATTGATTCTGGAACATGTTTTTAACCCTAGAAACTACATAAAATAGGTCGATATAGAATATTCGGACATCTCTATCATTGATAGTAAAAACTATAGATTAATTAATTAATTTAAGTGAAGTAAATAATTATTTCATCCTAAATGAATTTATATTAAATTCACCATCACAAATAATTTATAAAGGATACCCTCAAAACCCTAGGATCATAGTGAACTTTTCTTCTTCTACCACCTATAGAAAATCACCCCGAATGACAATGAAATAATTAATCAGAGTAGATTAGGATGTCATGAATGTAATCACTTATTTTTATAGTTGATGAGTCTATTATTAAATTAAGAATGATCTAATACATAGGTAGAAATTTTTAAATATGTGGTTTACTAAATTTTTTATAAAACTAATTTAGTAGATCAACCCCTTCTATTAATCTATTCCAATTTTGACCTACGTATATGTTCGTGTACCAATAAATTTGGATATTAAATATTTTCCCAACCTTTATATCCTTATTATTAATATTCGTACCTAAAATATTGTCCAATGATGGTTAAAAAATTTATCTAGTTCATTTACCCTCAATTTCTTTGCATTCTAACTCGGTCAGACCCCATTGAACAAGTTTGACATTTTCGGGAAGCACTGTGTCCAATATGACCATGTTAATCAGGATAAAATTATCTATGAGGTTCAAATAAATGAGTAAATAATAGATAAATAATCATTATAGTTCAAGGATGATATTTTTGGTGATTGGTGATCATATATTCGCAGTTGGATGAATATAAGGTGTGCAGTGTGTATGGGTTTGGATGGAAATCAAACTGAATTCAAATTTTTTACCACTATTGAGAAATAATCCATTGGTTGAAAGAAGAACAAAAAATAACTGATACAATCTATAATGAAATAAATGGTACAAATGATATTTGATGGATTGATCTGGAATTTTTTTTTAAACCTGACTACATGTCATGTACAGTGATAAACATAGGGTGTGTATCCCCTTATCTGTGGTTGATAGGGTTTTTGGTATTTTTATTAATTGAATGTCATGTAGACTCAATAAACATTATGTACCTTTTGTCCAAAGAGGATGATAAATGTAGAGGAGCACACATCCAGGAACAGACAATCTTCTTGACCAGAGGGGCTAGACACGAGCACACGGTCAACACCATCTGTGAAGGGCCATTCTATGTTCTAAATGTAATAGGACACAAAAATGATACATGGGACTCTCCCAGTAGTTGGGGAGGACCAAAAGTTGTATTGGGAATGAAATTTATATCCCTCACATGATTTTTACTTCTATATGGTTGGTGATCCATGTACCTCATGGGACACAACAAGGAGAAATAGTGGGACCACACCATGTGTTGGTCCCCTATAGATCAAGTACACATTAGATATTATTTTGGCAACATTAATATTTCAAATCTCCTTTATTTAGACATGGAATTTTTCCCACAAGTATCATATCCAATGTGTTTTTATTCATAGAACATGATGGTTACCTTAGATGTGGATTTTGATATACGATGTGAAATTTTCTAGGAACTGTGTTTATTTAGGAAAAAATCATCGATAACAGTGATCAGGTAGAGTATCAATAAAGACACTATAGTTCACCCCTCCCCCACTCCCATTACCTTATGTGTAGTTAACGTATAGCTAACATCTGAGTGGAACCCTATGTTTGATAGGGAGAAGTAACTTGATGACCATAGTCGAACTCCATTTTGTACTAGGGATTAGGTCCTTGACCTATGGATTAAAAATCCCATCATCTTAGTCATGGGACCTATGTATCTCCCTTCAATGTAGAGAACCTCTATTTGGTAGGGAGTGGGACCCTCGATGACTTGAGTGCAACACACCTTGTCACACCAGATCATCAGTCCATGACCTATATAGTAGAACCCCAATCATCATAGGAATGGGTCCTCAACCCACCGAGTGGAACACCACTATCAGTATAGGGAATGGGTCCTGAGGACACAAGTTTGGAATAGCCCATCAGCATGGTAATGGGTATTTTATACACACGTACATAGTGGATCCCTCTAAAGCACAAGGTAATGGGTACCTGTCTTTTACATTATATCCCCTTGATCAAATGTCATAATGAAGAGGTGTGAAATAAATTATACGTTCACTTGTGAAAAGACACATGAGATGTTAGGCATAATTGATGGACATTCAAAAAAATTGGTGACTCTTCATCATGGGTTGAATTATGTTATTCAGATCTCCTTTCTCTCTTGATTGGTCCTCATTTGACTAATAATTTAAATATATCAATATATATATATATATCCATCTATATCCATACATTTTTTTTGGGTTACTCTCATTCCATTTTTTGTGATGATGTTAGGGATACACCACATGCATTCAATTTTTAGGTTATGATAGTCATGTGACTATAATATCCTAATATAAGTGGAAAAGAATCATTGTCTACTCCATATACTGATATTATTTATCCCCTTTAGTTTTAACATGGTTAATATCTTGGTTTGGGATGAGTTGTTCTCTTTCCCTATATCTACTATTTTGTGTACTATATAGTATCATCATATTCTTATTGTTTCTCTTAATGCACCTCATCTCCTTTTTTGTCATCCTACTATGAATTTATATTCTCACTGATTAATTGTATTATCCATCATGTGTTGTTCCTTATCCATATAACTGATAGGTCGACGACGAATTTAGGGGGGAATATGGATACCTAGAACATTTGACTATATATGGTGGTCACTACAATGACATCAAGAGTTAGACTCTCTATGAATTTTAAATTACATTTTTCCAATTTAGAACATCATTCTTAATTGGATTTTATTTTTTTCAGTTTTTTTATTTATATATTTGTACTCTTGTATACCCTTGTGGTTTTTAAAGTTTGGGTTACTTTCAAGAAGTTCCATATTTTGATTATTATTACTCTACATTTCTATATTGTTTTGGTCATGTATGTGCATACAGGTACCTGGGAATAGTCATCTCATTTTGGAAATTATTTTTTTACTTATCTACACCCTTGGCCTATTTATATGGGCTTGGTGTAGTTTCATCTTGAGACCCATCTTAGATAGTGCCATCACAGATTCTCATCAGAGTAGTAAATTCTTTGGGATGTTGTCTGGAGTAGTCCTCTTATGTTGATCTAGTTGGGATATTGGGATTAATTTCAAAGTGTCTTCATGGGGGATATTTGGCTAGGGAATGTATTTAATATATGGAATATTGACATATCCATTCACTAGGACCATGACTAACTTCTTATAAACTCAACATACTGAGCCATCACATGCAGTGATCAACATTCCATTAATCATATAGTAATAAGTATTTTACTATACTTCCCACGTCATGTCCCCATTATTTTGATATATATATATTCTCATCTCGCCATATTATTTCAGGAATAAATATCATAATTTATCTATCAAAACATCCAAAATTTTTACTTGTTCTGGATTATGACAAATATTTGACAAGAGATGATGAATTTTTTCACAATCTATTCTACATGCATATTTCTCTTGGTGTAAGGGTATTATCACTTCCATCTATAAATAATTATGTCATTCTAGTAGAGTTTGAAGGGGACGTGTATCAACTTAGTTTCATCTATGACTTATATTCCTAATGGATGTTGAGGTTATGTGGGAGCCAAATCCCCAAGCAGCAATGAAATATCTTGATTCAGTGGTCTCTATCTTTTGGGTCATATGAAAACCAACAAATCATGTGGTTTCATTCACAATTAGTCTATTACATGGAATATCCATGTATTGGTGGAGTATCATTACCCAGAACCATGTTTAGATGTCACACTAATGGAATGAATTCCATCAATTGTTCTGTGAGAAGTACTACCCCTCAGGTTTGCGCTCAACTCAGATTTAGGAGATTATGGAGGTGTGATATGGATGTATGATTGTGTATGAGAACGTGATGAGGTTTATAAAAACTACTTGTTTTTCTTTTGACATGATCTAGGATGGATATATCATAATGGAAATGTTTGATCATGTACTGCACTGACAGACCAGTTTCTGCATAGTACCATTTTGGATCCTCAAATATGTGGGGTTGTTAGATTGTGCACTAGTGACTATGAGTTTCCTTTTAAAGGGACTATAGGTACCTGGAGTTGTTAGTGGATATCATACGGCAGAGTCATCTACATCAGCTAGTAGGATCGAGATGATGGGATCACAACACATGATACCTCCCCATTATTAGAATTTGGGCCATGGTCGGGTGTAGTTCGGAGGTCCATGGAATATTAAAAATGGGTGGTGTATTTATTTAGTACGATAGAGTTCACATAGTCTGAGAATACTAGACCAGATTTGATTATTAGAAAATGATGACATATGGAAGACCTTCATAGTAGAGTATTCAACAGGATTAGGGATCTCCTAGGCTAGGTCAGGGTGGTCCCTTAGTAGGCACATCTAATAGATTAGGGGGAGATATGGGAGTTGTAAGACAATATTAGATCCTTCCCCCATCACCACTATGAATCCCACATTTGGATCTGGGAGCAGGTGGATGGTGTTGTGATGAGTTTCTGGAATTATAATGTTATGACCTCTCACCTCACAAGATGATTTGATGTAAGATATATATATTTAGTATTCTCATTTATCAGTTTTTAAAAAAATTTGTTCGTATAATTCCTCGTCTCTATAATCATGGTGTGGAGATGGATGTCCTAGTTTAAGCACATTCCTAGAATCTTTATTAATAGATTCCTAGAGGTAATTATTTTTCCATATCCCTTATCCGTTGGATGTGAAAGTTATCACATAGTGAGGAGTGGTTCACATGGTATATTTTGAATGTCATGACGGATCCATATGAGACAATCATTGGTATGGATTATTTTTCCATGTTATGTGCTTTTATTTACTATCATCTCATATGGGTCAGATGATTATGCACTAATAATTATGAGATTAAACATTATTTGTGAGAGGGATATCATAGTGGGAAGAGTGGGTTCTAAACCGAGGAAGTTTCAACCCTTCACCCATTAGATAGAGATTATATCCCTTGGTGTTACGGGAACATTAGTAATTTAGATTCATTATGTCATGGAAGATTGTATTTACTTATTCACTGAGAACATTCCATATCTGCCTCATAGGAAAGAGAAAGATTTTTATATCAAATTTTATCCTCATACCACTCTAATATCTTTTGAGGAACATCATATGGCTCCTTCTAATCTCCATGATATGTAGTTAAAAATATAATAACTTTTCAATAAGGGTTTCATCAGGCTCAGTGCATATCCCATGGTTTCTCTAGTGTTTTTCATTAAAATAACGATGTAATAGTGCATCTTTTAATTGAATATAATCACCTGAATGAGACCCTGATAATGACCAAGTTCCTATTTCTGAGGATTGATGACCTCTATGACCAATTGGGAGGCGTGAGATGGTTCTCAATGATTTATCTTAGGGTTGGATACCCCTAGAAAAGGGTTCTAGAGTCTTATATTCCAATCCTTCTATATTTATGATGTAATGTAAACTATGATATACTAGTGTTTCCATTTGCTGTCATGAATTCCCCAACTGGATATGTTGATCTGATGAACCAGGTCATCTAGCTGTAATTGTAAAATATTGTAGTCATCTTAATTAAATACATTCTCATCAACTATACATTTTTGTAGGGGCATGGAGATCACTTGGTGGTGGTTTTAGATTTTTTAAGAGTATCATATTTATGGAAAACTCACAAAGTTTCAATTTTTGATTTGTGGGGTTCACTATATATGGTATGTCATATCTGATAATGGTTTATTCGTAGACCAAAAATGATTAATGTAGTACTTTCTTGGGATCCACCCAAGAGAATGTAATAAGTGAATAGTTTTCTTGTCCAAGAAAGGTGTTACAAGATGATTGTGGTAGAATTATCTTTGATTGAAGCACCTTTGACCACCCAGGCAGTGAATGGGTTATAATTTAATTATAATGTGTAGTTATAGAGTTTCTTTTTAGAGTTGAGTTTTAGGAAAATGAATGATATTTTATTTATACTTCCATATGAGGGAATATAGTATGTTGTTTATGGGGATTCCTCATTAATAGGTCTTATAAACAAGTTGATGTAGTGATAGGTAGTTAATGCATGCAGGTTGAGGAAGATGTGACCCCATATGAAGAACTATGTGACTCTAAAAATAGAGTTCATTGAAGTAGTTTTCACATAGAGGAAGTATAGGCACTACCTTCTAGGGGAGCACTTTTTGGTTTACTCAGAACTTAATACTCTCAGGTACGTATTCATACATAGAGTCTCAAACCTGAGACAATGGTGTTGTTTTTATTTCCTATAGGACCATTACTTCCAAAAGAAATGCATACACTAGGAAAGGAAGAAATATTAGAATATTCACTCAACAAGAAGTCCAATGATATTTTGGTGTATGTGTGTTTAGAGGAATTGGTTACCCTATAGGTGACACTGGTGGAGAGTGAGGGTATAGTTTTTCTATATTTGATAGTGTTGTATACTCCACATATCAGGTGTTTGAGAGATTTTTGTCTTGGATAAATAGATTGTGTAGTCTTAATTGATAATATATCAATAGATGATTTCACATATAAATATTCTAAACGAGTTAGTCATGTCTTCCTCTACATGGGATGGATGCGGGTCTGAGTCACGATGAGTGAGGAGGTGATGCGATAGTTTTAAATATATCACATATTTTTTCGTCCTAGCATGGGAGATATGTAAAAAGACCTTCAACATTTGGTTTTGGTGGTCTGATATAAGATGTTTTATAGCTTATTTTGACTATCATTACTTCCCATGTTAGCATGTGAAGGTTTAACACCCTGTTCTAGATGGTTTTTGGTATCCATTTTTGATCCCATAGTGGATGTGGGATGATATATCCATTGAAATGGTGTTTTGTCTTTTATGCATAATAAAGGTCCATGACACCATTTGTGTTATTGTTGATGCGATCAATATTTTGTACACTTACATTCTATTATGTAGTATATTTTAGTAGAGAGTTTGAGGATGTGGTGTGTATGAGAGATCATTCTCCATAATTGGATTACCTAGATAATCTTCTCTAATCATGACACCTGGTTTACATCCCGATTGCATATATTCATCATATAGGAATTCAGGTCCCAATGGATGCGAAGTATATACTTTCACCCCCAGATCAACGGGTAGATGGAGATCACAATCCAAGAATTGGAGGATATACTCATAGCATGAATGCTAGACATTTCCCGGATATGGGGGGATCACCTTCCCTAGGTATAGTTTTCATACAACTGTATTTACCACTCTATCCTCTATATAAAACCTTTTGGGGCTCTATATGGGAGACCCTACAGGCAATGCATGTACTAGATGGAGATTGATTAGACATATATTTTGGGTCCTGAGTCAGTGCTGAAAATGAAGGATAAATGCGAGGTCATTAATGAGAGGGATGGGAAGGCACAATCTAGGCATTAATATTACACATGTCCCCATAAAAGGCCCTTGGAGTTTGGTAAGTGATACCATGTCTTCTTTAGAGTCACCCAATTATGATGATTTCATAGGTTTGGCTAGTGAGGCAAGCTATCAATGAGGTTCATTAGGCTGTTCAATATCATGAATATGGTTGGAGATGATTGTTATCACCTATCCCAAACCCAACAATTGGAGAGTGTTCTTGGTTTCTTCCAAGTGTTGTATCTGAGGGGATATGTGAATATCCTTATGCATTCCATGTACAAGGGAGACAGACACATCAAGGATGGGTCCACTTCAACAAAGATCCCAGTGGCCATCGATGATCGATAGGAAAAGACCCTTCATAGACAAACCATCCCCTTGTAATTTTTTTTAGAAGCATGAGAACATAATGTAAATCCCCTTGGTGGGGGAGAGCCATGTGAAAGATTAGTATTGAGGGTTTTTTTATTTTTTCTTTTCGAGGATGAAAATATTGAAGGATGGAATGATGTATAAATCCTATTTTTTCATTGTAAGTCTTTTAATTATTTATACATTTATTACAAGTGCTAGGCTCTAAGATGACATGTTATTCCGAGACATGGTGCACCCATATTTAATTATATAAAATATTAAATATATTTTACATTTTAGTGAAAATTTTTGTACATAATATTGGATAACTCATAAATGGAATACTAGATCAGAAATATGAGTCCATTGATGAGTTTTTAATGCATTGGTTACCAAAGGTGCATCCTAAAATATGTTGGTGTGGGGAGTTCAGACATCTCACCCATTGTTGATACATTCAGAAGAATAACTAATCAATTTAGCTTATTTATTTTATTAATAATAACATAATATATTTCCATTAAATATATTGTCCTTGGGAATTTCCTATGGTTAGCCTCTTGACCATGGGACCATCAAGAATATATCCTTCTCTATATCCATTGTAGAATCTCTTCATATGATGAAAAAACTCTGGATAGGAGAAGATTAGGACATAGTGAATGCAAATAAATCCATAGATCATTGGAGAACTTATTCTATGATTGTTATCATTCAAATACCTACGTCAGACACTCCAATTTGTGGTTTATTCCCATTTTTATTTGATTAATTAGGATAATCAGTCCCTTTTGTTGATTTACACTAATTGAATCATGAGCATGCACCCATGTACTTATTAATTTGGTTATTTAATGGTTTTCAAACTTAAATTTTACAATTAATGAAAATTATCCATGAATTCTAGTCAAAAAATTGATAAATATCTACTCTTATGAATTTATTCTTCAATTACTTTTCATTCTTCAATTGTAGGACCCCATTGTCCTAGTTTGACGTTGTCAGGTGCTACCGAGACTGATCATACCCATCGAATCATGATGATGTGATGAATGTGGTATGAATTTATTGGACGAGGATACATATAGGATTATTATGAGAGTAGGATGGTTATTTTGAGGATTGGGATTGGATATTTCAAAGAGGAAAAATATGATGCATTCAGTACACATGATTTCATCTAGATATCAACCTAGAATTGAGTTTCCTTCCATCAGAGGGAAATAATCTATTTAATGATTGTATATCGACAAATAAGGTTTGGAATCTTGGTTGAAATAAAATTTGGATATCAAAAATATCATATGGGTAACTATTCTAAAATATTTCAAAACCCCTAATACACACCATATCTCATGACAAATACACAACGTTTAGTCTCATGGCTATGTGATTCAGAGTTTTTATTTTTGTATGGATGGAATGCTATGTAGAATACATATATGTCATGTACCCTACATTACATGAGGATGAACTATGGGGTGAAGAACATAGCTAGGAACAAGCCATGTGTACAAGTAAGCATGCATGACGAAAGCACATGGGTGGAACCCCATGTGATGGGGTAAGGTGTGTACTAAAAGTACATGGACAAAACATCAATACATGGGAACTTCCAAGAACACGTAAGGGATCCAATGTGGTATTGGTAACACCTTGTAAATCCATAACACTCTATGTACTCTATCATTGTTGGAAAACCATTTATCTCCAACGACATAACCATGAGAATGTGCTCGAACACACCCTGTGCAGGTCCCTTACACGTTTTGTACTCTATGGATTAGTTTAAATAAATTTAATATATATGTATCTCCTTTATTTAGTTTTAGATTTTTGACCACCAATATCTTATACTATTTATTTTCTCTAATGAACGAAATGGTGTTATAGTTTTTTTTATTTTGAGATTCAACATGAATTTCTATAGGAACGAAGCTTATTTAGGTGATGCTCAATGACGGATGTGATCATGAATATGATCATCAAACACATTACAGTAAAAACCACACCCACCCATAATATTCAGTGGGGACCTCAATATGTAACTTATTATTAAAACACAAAACCAAATAGGGTGTGGTTCCATGATGATGATTGTGGAACCCCCCCCCCCCCAAGATCGCAGAAAGATGTGATTCCACGATCTATATAGTGGAACCCTACATCATCTTGGGAGTGTATCCTCTATAGATAAATTTTTAGTAGAAACCCTATGTCTGATAGGATATAGGTCCTCCATGAACAAATTAGAACCCCCACCCCCTATCAAAAAAGGGTACAAAACCTTTATCTATATAGTGGAACCCTGTAATGCCACGACCCCAGAAGCCCAGAGTCGGTTCATTATTACGTATCATTGGAATGATCATAATGAATCATGTCTCAAAAGACCAGTTAGTTTAGTAGCCTTTCAAGTAATAGATACATTCATAAGGATTACATTACATCATAAAATGGAAAACTACAACAACATTTTTTCCATTGAAAATACTGAAATCCCATAGACTATCCCAATAGGTCAGTCATAATATTCTTCTTCGCATCCTAGGGAAAATAATACATAGAAAGGGGTGAGTTCAACTACTCAGTATGTATAACAATATAGTGGAAAATTTACTAAATACATATAAAAATTTAAGGCAATGTTTAATACTAAAAAATCCTTTTAAACTATAAATTCAGAAAAATATGGAAAAGATAAAATAAAATAATGCCATTTAAATATTCACATGGATATTCTAATAGTCGAATAATCACATGCAATATCAATAGCCACTTTCATAATGATGGAATGAATAATTCCATAAATTCATAACTACATAGTCAAGGCTATGTGCCAAGTCTAAAAATATTATTTTGTCAAAGCCTTGTTCCAAAACACTAGTTAGTATCATGAGACCTAATGATGCATCAAGAAGCTATAGTGGGCTCCACACATCACTTACTAAGTCTAATGCATTCCTCATATGAAAAGGCTGAAACATAATCTGATAATTCGTGTTAAAACTAGCATACAAAATGTCAATATTTTAACCACAAACCATGAATGGTATAAAAATAGCACATTCACAGTAAAAAGTAAATCATTCAATACAATATAGAAGAATGTATTATAATAGATCAACCTCAATAGAGAATAATGAATGATATTGCATTGATTAAAATTATCATCAAACTATTTGAGAGAAATATCCCCCTTTTTCTTGAAAACATTTAAATGTCTCACTATTTATCAATAATCCATTTAAAATAGATTTATGAATACAAGTTTCACATAACACATTGGAAATTTTAAAAGGAATTTTAATTTTAAAAGTTTATTGTCCATATAAATAAATCCTTAAAAATATTTTTAAATCATGGTCATTAATGTAAAATATATAGAATAATAAATCTTTAAAACATTTTATAATGATATTTTAGTTAGAGTTTCTAACAAAATGAAAGACACTTGAATACAATTAATTAAGGTAATAAAAATATTATAATATCACGGGAATAAAGGGATTCATGATATACTATTTTAAAGTACATTATATGAACAATATAAACGAATATTGGTGTATAACAACAAAGAAGTCTCAATGGAATGTAAATTGAGATGAAATAACTTATAAAGATCGTATCCTTAGGTTAAGGATAAATCAAAGAAATATTTATGTGTGAAAAATATATGTACACTCATTATTATTGGATATTCAGTGTAAATAAATCATAGTACATTCACACATATTCTTGTAAAAACAACACCAATGAATTGGATTTTTAACTCCATAAATGGAGATTGAGTTAGAATTACTATTATCAAGTTCATATTGTTGACATGAAAATTTATCAATGGAGTGATTATGTGTATCAAAAGTATATAAATAGAAAGGGTAGTGGAAATTACTACACAAATAATAAATAGTGATTCCACACATAATCATGGAGTAAAATAATCAATGAAGTATGCGTATAGCCGAATGAGTGGAAATTGAAATTTAAAATTCCCATACAAATTTGGTAACATAATAAACATACATACCATTAATTATGGATCATAAAATGAATATTTAATTACTAAAAAACAAATGTATATTACATAATGAATACAATAATTGGGAATTACATACACCACACAAAAGTAAATAGTTGCAGTATGGCATGAATCTCACAGAAATAGGAAGTGAGACGAAAACCCTTACTTCATTGTAATCAATCGAGTAGTATGGATGAAAGGTAATAAAAACCAAATTAATCATATAATAACATGAATTTGAAGAGAATAATGATAATATATATATCAAATTACATTACACAATAAACCACATTTAATAAATATGTGACGAACAATGGAAATCTCATGGGATTAAAAGTGAGATAAGAAACCCCTTACATTGTACTTTTCTATGGTCGAGGGTAAGGGAACCTCCTTTATAATGTTGAAATAATGGTTATTAAATTAAAAAAATAATCATATACATTAATATGATATCATATATGATCTTATAATAACATTTTGTTAAAAATATTTTAGTATTATCGTTGTTTTGGGTGTTAATTGGTTCATTTTCCTTCATATTGTTTATTACATAAGTAGGGTTTCTTTTGAAAAGGATGTATATTATTCATACTCATAATTATATTAAGTCTTTAAACATAATTTTTAATCATCTAAGGAAAATTATTATGGAATGTATTACAATGGGGACTTAATCTCATCGCGTTCGTGGAGACGGTAATTCGTATGTACGCACGAGCGACAATATCATTCTTTTGATATTAAAATAATATATAATTGGATATTATATCATATATAAAGAATAATTATCAAGTTATATTTATTATTTATATCAATTAAACATCATTATTATACTAATCCAAATAATAATGTATTGAATAACAATTACACCGCAACGTGGAGACGGTAATCCGTACATACGCACGTATGGTGACATGTCATTCAAAGGATGGATCGAATAATGAATATGATTGTACCAAATTTATAATAAAATCACAGTATATCGAATATATGGGAGTTATTATTTTATTATGGAAACAACAAATAAAGAGGTAGTGGAAGAAGAAAGAACTTGAAAGAGGTGATGAAATATTTACCTCTTCTTCGGGTTCTTCCTTTTGATTTGATCAAAAGGGCTCCTTAGGATTTATTTTAAACTAAAGTAAGGCCTATAGGATTAATGGAGAAGTGTTGAGAGGGTATTTGGGCAGAGGCTGGCCAAGAAAAAAGGTTTTTATGGTGTTAAGTTTAGGGGAGGTGGAGTGACCTTTTATAAGATTGATGAGGGATCCTTAGGAAAAGCGAGAAATATTTTTTAATAATAAAATAATTTTTGGTTTCTAATCACTCCAAAATTAATTATTTAAAGGATAAGGTGGGGATGGGTCGAAAAAAATTCAACAAATCTGGTTTAGATAGGTTTGGGTCACTATATTAGCCTTATCTTATAGATTTAACTCTTAGGTTAATAGTTTTACATTTACTATGTCTCTACGTATTTTTCTATTATATGGTCAATAAACTTACTATATACTTCCAGAGAACCCCTAGTGGTTAATTAATGATACACCTATAATTATATAATTCTTTTTGCCTATCCTTATATTTTTAGAAGTAGAATATCAATTAGTAATATAATATTTGTTTTAAAAACTCTTTTATGTTAATTTTGAAAATATTTTCTATTTTGTTTTTTCTAAATACATAACAGAATTATTACTTTGAAAACAAATTTTATAACCAACCCTGACTTGTCATAGAAACCATAAAAGTTAGTGGATTCCATAAAATGTCTCAAATTAGATTTATTTGGATATATATAATATCAAATATTTTAATATTCCATTAATTATGTAATTACTACATCATCATTGAGTAATAAATAAATTAAATTATATAATGTCTAATAAATATAAATAAAATACCATTATGTAGGAAATATTATTATATTTATAATTAATATTTATAATCGAATTTACCTTACGTATAACCCAATATAAAAAATGGGTTAGTTATTATGCTTTTAATTTAACACTTTTAACTCTTCTTTGAATTAAATATTAATAAATGTCCTAATCAAATCCATGTGGACCTAAAGGATCATATTTTATTCCTATGGTTTTTTTGGTCAAATTACACTTATCTAATATAATTATGACATGTTATAGGGTAATAATAATATCATTTTACCCATAATTACCCTATTTTCATTTAACTGTGGTACATTAAAGTCAAATGATATTATTCACCAAAAATTATTTTTATCTTATTGAACCCAATTTTACATGATGATATCAATTGTGCCTCTCGTATTTTTGAAATTCAATTCACAGAAGCGGTAAAATTTTGTTTTATTCAAATTTTCAATTGCTTATAGGAGGTGGGTATAATACAATTGAAAAGTTTAATAATATATATATATATATATATATATATATTGTAAACGGACTCAAATTAATTACATTGAACATATATAGGTATTATGTATCTATTTTTACCTAAAATAAATTTAAATAAAACAAATAAAAATTTAAATAAAAATTCAGTTTTAAACTATAACTTAGTGTATTCCACTATTTATAAAAAATTTAATGTTTTCAAAAAAATTACAAAAATTCACACTAAGCTAATTTCGATATTCAGAATCGAAAAATGACATCCATTTTCAATGATAAAATTTATAAAATTTTAAAACGTCAGTATTAATATTCATAACGGCTAGTTTGATTGGTCACGTTGTGTTAGAATCTTGAAGTTGCATACAATTCAAGCTATTACATTATTAAATGGGAAACATACTGTGGAAGCTTGGGGTATTACATACCTTCCCCATTTTGGAAATTTCATCCTCTCAATTTTTAAAATTGGGATTGGGAACATAATGGAAAGTCCAACATCGGAAACATGGTCAATAAAACTATCGCATTAAAAGTAATAAAGAGAAGTAGAAAGGTCACCCAAGATAATTGATACTAGTATTCCATGTACGAAAACATGGATAGAGAAGATAAACTAACTGTCATGTTCTTATAGAGAGAGATAGAAAACATGATTAAGAAAAAGTTAACAATAAGAAACCCACAAACCTATGATGGGACGAATGGTCATTAGTTTCCCAGTAGGAGAAGTAAACAGAGAATGTTTTTTTTGTTTTAAGTTTCATTTCAGAATGTTGATGAAATTATATATGATATTGACTAAGAACATAATAAGATATACTTAATTTTTTAGTAGAGTTTCATTCTTTGATAAATTTCTACCACTAACTCTTTTTTTCAAACGATGAGTATTAAATATGACTTAGTCACAACGGAAGAGCTAGAATCAAGATAAAGAGAATCACATGATCCAAAAAGAATAAACTATAAATTTACCTTGTCATTAGAGATTAATCAAAACCAAAACGGTTAGTACAAGATCAGATGATCCCAAAAAAGTATATTTATTTATAGAATTAATCATTAATCTTAATTTCTAAAATTAAACCAAGAATACCCCAAAGATAAGTAAATACCATATAATAAACAATATTCCATAAAATCATTAAATATAATCCAATATAGTATTTAAACCCAAAACATAAAAGAATTTGGTTATGCAGTCTTCCTCATTAAATTGTATAACAAATGACATCAACTACTCTTAATGTCACATACTTAAAAGTAATTAACCCAATCACATATTGTCTATTATAGGTTAATCATTTCCATAAATAACCCAAATCACTATAAACCCATAATAAAAACATAGACCAGAATCCACCATTACTCCTCAAATAAAATCCCAGAGTATTCTATTTTCCTTAGGCATATAGTGTACCGAACAGAGTGAACATCTTCCAAAATAACATTTATCACTTAATCACCAAATCATTTTCCTATAAAAAAGATATTCATTTGATAATACATAAAATCATAAATTAACCTATTATTGATCAATAAAATCATTTAATGAAAAATAATAATTCACACTTTCTGGGGACTTCACGTAGTCTAGTGGTATGTGATAAATCACAATCGCACTCTAGTTGTGGGTTTGATTCCCATATCTTTGTCTGACGCGATGGGTTTTCACATGGTCTGCGTATTTTCCTTTTTCAAAAACTATATTTTATAACACCACCAAAATGAGATAAATTCATCAAAATAACCATTACATAATTTATCCACAAATGTTATCTCATACCTCACATCTTCCTCTAAAAATATAATAACTTTTAATTACCTCAAACCCAATGATCATATAAAACCGAATCATTTTTTATAACTATATACACAACAGAAAATATAATTCTCCCTAAAATATCATTTTCACATGAGAAACTGCATGGTTACAAATACAAGTGAAAATTATTCCAATGTAATCCCATCAAAAAAGAGCACTAATACTTTTAAACATTTATCCAACCATTTATTTCCACGTTGAATCTTCCTTGACCATGAAAATATCCTATAGAATAGGGTATTAACTCGGTTAATTTCTAGGTCTGCTACATTTACAACAAATTACTGTAAATGGATTATTGGGACCATTTTAATTTTATTTCATAGTACTCTTCATTTTTCCTCTATAATTCATTACTTTATATCGTTCTTTCCCACACGTAAAGAATTTCTTTGTTTCATTGAGACACATTCCGGGGAGTCTCTTTACACATTTCCTATATGATGTAAATTGAGGATTCTTTTTCCAGGGTCTCCACTACTAGATCTCTTATCATTCATCACCTTTCTCTTCTCTGTTGAGTCCGGGAGTTCGTTAATATATATGTTGTTGATCATATTTTTGGAAAACTGATTTGGCATAAACACGATATCTTTTACACCTATTAACATTCAATTTTGTTGCTCATTTTCACCACCATTCCCACATTGTACAACATGATCAATGTTACTATGGATTCCTTGGAATCCATCCATTGACTAAAACACGAAATCATTGTGTGAGTAACAGTTTTCATAAAATCATTTAGAGAATATCATGACAACATATTTTCAATTTGAAACACCTTAGGATAAACCAAGGTCATTTATTCTTGTCTTATATTAAAATCCTTTAAATTTTTTTATAATGAAAATATAAATTATCTTATGAATATCCCCCAGGGGTGTCCTAACCAAGAGTGCATCCAGGCCCGTTGTCGTGCACCATTTCCCATTCGAGTCTAGATCAAAGCGGGTTTTTTCGGTTTTACCCCTAGGTACATCTGTGCTATAGAAACCTATACCTGCTCGTATCTAGACATGGATGTATTTCTTGGAAGAGTCGCAAAATCTCTACAATACCAAAATTTTACGAATTTCTTATATACTAATCCTCAATTTCTATCTTAGGGCTATGTGCTCTAATCAGAGTTTTTCTAAATCTAGTTTCCAAGGTTTGTACTAAACATCCTCTGATACCAATTGTAACACCTTTTCCCCAAAAGCCTAGTGTCGGTGCATTATTACGTATGATTTTCATGATCACAAAGGATCTAGTCTCGAAAAACTGATTGGTTTGGTAGCCTTTTATTTACAAGATAAATTCATAAAGTTTACATTAAATCATAAAATGTAAAACTAGAACAACATTGTTTCCATAGAAAACACTGTGATCCCATAGACTGTCCCTATAGGTCTGTCATAATATAAATCTTCACATCCTAGTAAAAATAAAACATAGAAAGTGGTGATCTCAGATGCTCAGAAATGATAACAATATAGTGGAAACATTCATAAATAACCATTAACATTTATGGAAATGTATATGACTAAAACAAAAGCCTTTTAAACTTTAACTTCAGCATAATATAGAAATGATAAAATAAAATAATTCCATTTACGTATTCAAATTGATATTCTACTAGTCGAATAATCACATGAAACATCAATAGCCACTTCCATAATGTTGGAATACATAATTCCAGACATTCATAACCACATAATCAAGGCCTTGTTCCAAGACTACAAATAAGATTTTGTCAAGGCCTTGTGCCAAGAAAATAGTATGTCTCATTAGACCTACCGATGAATTGAAGAACTATAGCAAGAACCACCCTTCAAATACTATGTCCAATGCATTCCTCATATGAAAAGGTTTAAACATAATCTGAACATTCATATTAAAACTAGCATATAAAATGTCAATATTTTAACCACAGTCCATCAATGGTATAAAAATAGAACATGCACATTCAAACATAACTCATTCAATAAAAAATGGAAGACTATATTATAATATATCAACCTAAATATAGTATAAACAATGATATTGAAAATGATGAAAATATTCATCAAAACAATTTGTGAGAAATATCCCCATTTTTCATGAAAACATTTAAAATTCTCACAATTTATCAAGAAGTCGTTCAAAATATATTTTTGAATTAAAGTGTCCCATACCACTTTGAAACTATTAAAATGAAATTTAAATTTATATCATTAATTTCCATATAAATAAATTTTTTAAAAACATGTCTAAAACATCTACATTAATGCGAAAGATTGAGAATAATGAATCTTTAAAACATTTTAAATTGATATTATAGTTAGAGGTCCTAAAAAAAAGAGAGAAACTTGAATAAAAATAATTGATAAAATAAAAACTTTATAATATCATGGTAATAAATGGATTCATTATATATTATGCATTTTACATTATATGCACCATATTAAAGAAAATTGGCATATAACAACAACAAAATCTCAGTGGAATGTAAATTGAGATGAAATCTCTTATAAAGACTATATCCTTAGGTTAAAGATATATCAACAAAATAATTATGTGTGACAAATATAAATACACTAAATATTATTGGATATTATATGATAATAAATTAGAGGAAATTCACACATATTCGTGTAAAAACAACACCAATGAATCGGATTTTTTTCTCAATAAATGGAGATTGAGTTAAAATTACTGTTATCAAGTTCATATTGATGAATTGAGAATTTATAAATGAAGTAATTATGTGTATAAAAATTATATTCAGAGAAACGGGATTGTAAATTACTACACAAATAATAAATATTGATTCCACACAAAATCATGGAGGAAAATAATCAACGAAGTATGCATAAAGCTGAATGAGTGGAAATTAAAATTTGAAATTCTCTTACCAATTTGGTAACATACAAAACATACATCCCATGAAAGATATATCATAAAATGAAAATGTAATTACACAAAAATTAATGTATATTACACAAATAATACTATCATTGGGTAGTACATACACCACACAAAAAGAAAATAGTGGCATAATGGCATGAATCTCATGGAAATTGTAAGTGAGATGAAAACCCTTTCTTCATTGTAATCAATCGAGTCGTATGGAAAAATGATAATAACAACCAAATGAATCAAATAATTCCATGAATATAAAAATAATATTGATAATATTTATATCAAATTAAATTACACAATAAACCACATTTATGAACTATGTGGCGAACAATAGAAATCTCATGGAATTAAGTGAGATAAGAAAATCCTTAGCACTTTTCCTTCATTGAGGGTAGGATAAACACATGTATAATGGTTAAATTTTTTTATTAAATTATAAAATAATCATATATATTAATATTATGTCATATATTATCTTTTAATATTTTTTTGTTAATAATATTTTAGTATTATCGTCATTTCGGGTGTTAACTGATTCGTTTTCATTTATATTATTTGATTCATAAGTATAGTTTGTTATGAATATATTTTATCTTATTCATATTAAGAATTATATTAAGTATTGAAACATTATTTTTAATCATCTAATGAAAATTAGTCTTTAATGGATTACGATGGGGAATGAATCACATAGCGTTCGTGGAGACAGTAATCTGTATGTACGCACGAGCGACAATATCATTATTTTGATTTTAAAATAATATATAATTGGATGGTATATCATATATAAAGAATAATTATCATGTTATATTTATTATTTACATCAATTAAAAATCATTATTATACCCTTCCAAATAATAATGTAGTGAATAAAAATTACACCATTACTTGGAGACGGTACGTCATACGTATGCACGTGTGGTGACATGTAATTCAAAGGATGGATAGAAAAATGAATATGGTTGTACCATATTTATAATAACATCACAGTATATTGAAGATACTATAGTTATTATTTTATAATGGAATCAACAAATAAAGAGGAAGTGGAAGAAGAAATGAACTTGAAAGGTGTGATGAAATATTTACCTCTTCTTCAGGTTCTTCCTTTTTATTTGATCAAAAGGGCTTCTTACGATAGTTTTTTGACTAAATTAAGGCCACTAGGATTAAGGGTGGAGAGTTGATAGGGTATTTGGATAAAGGTTGACTGAGAAAAAAGTCTTGGAAGGTGTGAATTTTAGGGAAGGGGTTCCCTTTTATAAGAGGGGTGAGGGGAACCTTATGAATAATATGAAATATTATTTAATAATAAAATCCTTTTCAGATTCTAATGGATCATAAATGAATTATTTAAAGTCTATGGTAGGGATGGTTTGAAATACACTCAACCAATAGGTTTTAGACAGGTTTGTGTCACTATAATAACCTTATCTTCTGGATTTAACTCTTAGTAAAATAGATTTACATTTACCACGTCTCTTTGTATTAATATATTATATGGTTAATAAACATACTATATACTTCCAATAGAACCCCAAGTGGTTAATTAATGATAGATATATCCTTAAATGAGTCTTTTGGATGAACCTTATATTTTTAAAAATAGAATATCGATTAATACTATAATATTTATTTTAAAAACTCTTTTCTGTCAATTTTGACACTATTTGTTATTTTGTTTTTGCTAAATTTATAACAGCATTATTACATTTAAAAAAAATCCTATAACCATACATAACATGTCTTATTAACCATGAATATTAGTGTAATTTTTAAAAAGTCTCAAATTACAATTATTTGGATATTTATAATATCAAAAATATTTTAATATTTAATTAATTAGTTAATTGAAGAATCATCATTATTTCGTAAATAAATTAAAATCCTTAATGTCAAAAAAATATAAATAGAATACAATTATGTAGTAAATAATTTTATCTTTCTAATGAATATTTCTAATCGAATTTATCTTCTGTATAACCCTATATTAAAAATGGTTTAGTTATTAACCATTGAATTAAAAACTTTTAAATCTTCATTGAATTAAATAATAATAAATGTCCTAATCAAATCCAAGTGGACCTAAAAGATCATATTTTATTCCTAAGGTTGTTTTTAGACGAATTACATTTATCCAATATAATTATTACATGTGTTAGGTTAATAATAATATCATTATTACCTTTAATTACCCTATTTACATTTAATCGTGGAAAAATAAAGTCAAATGTTACTATTCACAAAAAGTTATTTTTGTCTTATTGAACCACATATTACTTCCTGATATCAACCGTGTCTCTCCGAATTTTGAAATTAAATTCATAGAAGCAGTAAAATTATGTTTTATTCAAATATTAAAATGCTCCTATGACGTGCGTTAAAGACAGTTAAAAAGTTCAATAAATTTTTTATATATCTAAAATTTTTATAAACTGACTACAAATGAATTAAATTGAACTTATATAGGTATTATGTATCTATTTTGACCTAATATAAATTTAAATAAAATAAATAATTATTTTAATAAAATTTCGGTTTTAAACTATAACTCAGGGGTTTTCACTATTCATCAAAGATCGAAAGTTTTCAGAAAAATACCAAAAATTCACCCTATGGTAATTTTATTATTCCAAATCCAAAAATGAAGTCAATTTGGAAAGATAAAATTTATAAAATTTCAAAAAGTGTGTATTACTATTCATAACGGCTAGTTTGATTGGTCGCTGTGTGTTAGAATCTCGAAGTTGCGTACAATGCTAGCTATTACATTATATAAAGGGAAACGTACTTTGGATACTTGGGGTGTTACAAACCCCAAATATACTTGGTGTGGGTCCTCTACCCACCAAGTAAATCCCCCTATATTCATAGGGAATGGGTCCGTTTGACACAAGTGCGGAACACCCCAGTAGTATTGGTGTGGGTCCTCTATAGATACTTACTGAGTGGAACCCCCCTTGATACACTAGTTTATTGGTATAGTACATGGATTCTGTGGCCTCTCAACTTTTTGGCACAATGGTGATGCATGTATTGATTTGGACATTTAATTCTAAGTGGACATGTGAAATGCAAGGAATTATTGATGGACTTTTTAAATTTTTAGCAACTCATCGAAGGATGAGATGGGAGATGGATATCTCTTTTTCCTCCTGATTGGTATTCTTTGGACTAATAATATATATCCATTTAGAAATATAACATTAGTTTTGGTTACACTCCTTCCATGGGCTTTGAAGATGCACTAGGCATACCGTGTTCCTTTTTTGTTTATATTCTCAACATTATATGAGTATACTCAATGGTAAATATTGAAAATAATTATTATGTAGCGTATCTACACATAGTGTTAAACCCCTTGTTTTTTTAAGAGTTTAAAATCAATTGGTAGGTGTTTACGTATTCCCATTAAATGCATCTTGTATCCTGTGTACTCTCTATTTTCATTTTATTCATGTTGTATCTCTTACTTCACACCAATAATCATTTTGTGTATCATACAGGGTATTCATATACTCACACTTACATGGGGTTTACTGACACATGTCAAGTCATATAAAGATGTTAAAAAGTTCAGTTGTCACTTCAGATGAGCTTTTGGATACATGGTACTTCAGATAGTGTGTGATGGTTGCATCCTAATGATCAAGAGATGAACTCTCCTAGTTTTTTACATTATTTTTTTCTCTTGTGGGGAGATATTTCTACTTCATTTTTTATTTTCCCCTTTAATTTAAAATTTAAACTCTTATACTCTTTTACACCCTAGTGAGTTTTCATGCATGGTTTACTTTGTAGTTGTTGTATATTTTTAGTATTATTCCTCTATACATCTACATTGATATGGTCAGGTGAGTGCGTATAGGAACTTAGGAAAAGGCCTCTCATTTAGGATATTCTATTTTCCACTTATCACCACCCCTAGAAAATGGAGGATGGTTTGGGGTATTTGTGGATAAAGCCCCATCTTGGGTTAGATCATAGAAATTTACTTAGGATTTTACACTATTATTCATATAATATCTTTGATGAAATTTCATATCATCCAAAAAGTACATAAAATTGACCACGAGACTCTTTTGATGTGTAATAATATTATGAATCTCACAGATGATTAATTTTATAACAATTATTATTAATTCAACAATTTTACTAATAAAATCTGGTTCTTCTTCATGATATATAGGAATATAAAAAATATTCCACAAAACTTTATGAATCATTTTTTATCAGGTTACAGTAACTCTAATTGTATGTATGATTCATCTTTAGTTTTCAAAATAAATTATGTTACCTTTAATATGCTCAAATAATATTGTTTATGTATTTCTAGGTGAATAATGATATTATATTATTAAGAAACATATGTTTTATGTGATTGAGATAGCATGATTCTTAATACTAATTCATGATTCATTATAAGATTAATGATGAAATTTGTAGGGGAATATTTCACCCTGATATGGAGTTTAACACCATAAATATATAATTACATGAATTAATTTATTCATAAAACAATATTGTAGAGGTTTTGGTGAAGCTCAGTGAACAAATTAACCTGATATTCATAGATATTTAATTTCTAATGTTGAGATGTTTTATGAATTATATTTATTGATATTAAAATATAATTACTTTGAATCAATTACATAATACTAAAGAATAGATGATCTTAATATTATCAATTGACCAATTTTAATGGTTGGATAAAAAATTACTATAGTAAATTAGAATTCCCAAATTTATATTATATAATATTATTGTCAAAATTATTTCAACTTTCAACAAAAAGACAATGAGAGGTGTGTACTAAAATATTGAGAAATTTGAGACTATTATGAGAATAAAATTAAATATACAATAAATTAATATTTTTATATATTTTATGTATAATTTATCTGTCATCAAGTTTTTTTCTGGAATTTCACTTTCAAAGTGGTTATGCATCATTATTATTATTTTTTGATTTAATGTGACAAGTGATTTATTTATTTGAATTCGTTAGAGATAATAATGTATCAAGATTAATGTTATTATATTTTTCATTTTCAGATTGATAATAAATGAGGAGATTATGGAGGGATATTCACAACCATACACTTGGAACATAATTATCCATATTAGAGGTGAGACACTATAATAATTTGTCTACGTCATTTTTCATTTTTTACACTAGAGTAAAGTCGAGAGATTGGTCTACAATAGATAGAGGAGAATATGTTATTTGAATAGAATTTATTTGAATACCAATTCAATCCCATATTAGGGGTTATCACATCACCAAGTGATCCTAACATATCTCTATTTAATGTATCTTTCTAAAGCTGTTTACTTGAATATATATCCTAAAATAATTATAAATCATTAAAGATAACATAAATATTATTTATGAGTGAAATTGATTGTGACATGTTTCTTGGGTTATAAGTATATATAAAAATTAATGTGGGGTTTCTTTTCTATATCATAGTAATATTGATATATGTCTCTTTAAATATTATTGAAATGATTTAGATTTTGGTTAATTTAAGAGGTGATTGTACAAATCACTACCTTGTAAAGTACATTCCATTAGTATAAGTAAATTAATTATTGTGTTCACTATTAAAGAATATCTAATGTATGGATTCATATACTTAACTGTTCTCCATGTCAGAAACCATTTAGTTGTTAAACAATCATTATTGGTCTTATATAACAGTTGAAATCTTCTAGTTCCTTATGAGGATGAAAATCCAAACGGTGTAATGGTGGTAAATACCCATCCATTACAATTTAATATTTCCCATAATTCATGTATTTTTATTATTTTTGAGGTGTTAAATTTAAATTCAAGGTGATTTGGAGGGTTTGGAAGGTATTTGGAATGAATGACAATGAAAAATGTGTAACAAGGAATCAGGTTCCCAATAGTCCTATAACTTGGTTGTAATGGGGTAAATATGAGTGAGATGTATCTATTGAAGCCAACAGGTGCACAATGACCTTGTACAAAGTACTCAACAGGTTCATGGGAATAATTGAATAGATAAATTGTGTGGTTTATAATGAATCAAATTTTTCTCCCAGATACTATTTTGAAATTAGAATATTAAGCATTCATATCCATGCACAATATTTTGGTTTCTCTATTAACCCTTTATTCAAATTCAACAACTTATGATTAAAAAACAAGACCAAACACATCCAAAAATGTAGGGGGAGAATTTGGATGTGAATTAAATTTCAATTTTTTATATTTTATTTAGGGTTAGAAAGAGATTCAAAAATGTAATGGTTATTTTATCATACAAAAAAATATTTATATGGAGGAAATTAAATCGAGGGACACAAAATTTAACATAGTTCAACTATAGTGAAATAATACATGGTGAATATATCAACTATGTGTTGTTATAAAAATATGTGAGACTCTTTACTGTATGTGTTATAATTTATTGGGTATTGTATATTGTATATATAAATATGAAATCATCCTGAAAATATTCTCACTACATTGATTGAATAAATTATAAAAGATTTAAACACATATGTTAATTACAGAATATATTAATAAATAATAATATCAATTCTATTTGTTGTTTTGTCTTTTTTTATCATCATAATTGTTATTTTAATTCTCATCATTCAAAGAAAAAACATTAACACACTCAATCTCCTTCTATATCAACATTAATGTATTTTAAATGAATCTACCACATCATTAATTTGAGAAATAAAATTAAATAATTTCCCAATTATGCAATTAAATGTTAAAAAATAACTCAATAGATTACTCCAATCTGGATTCAGTATGTTCCCCTCAAATTTTATTATTCTTCATTCATAAAAATAAAACATTTTAATATTGATAAATTATAACATGGAACTCTGAATACAAAATCATTCATGAAATTATCACAGTGAAATACATGTCACATGATAATAATTAGTTATTTATTTTTAGGGTCTTAAATAGATCTTCAATTAAAAACTCCAATAATATCACAACATTTTCATCTTTTTTAGAATGACCTCATCCTTAATAATTTGTTTATAATATGTTTTTAACAAAAATATATATCATATTTCATAATAAAGTATTTTCAATTTAATCAATGATGATTCCCTTGATTTTAATGAATTAATACTAAAGAGTTAATGAGATGATTTAGGTTATTGTACATATTATCCATATATGTTTCCTTAATATCTCTTTCAAATATTTGTATTTTGAAAATGTAACAGTGCTTATAAATCTATAAAATAAAATGTACATCATTTCCATTTAATATAGACTTGTCTTATAAAATTTCTAGTATAAATTATGGATTATAAGAGATCCATAAATAATTATTGAAAGATTCATTAAGAGTTGTTGAAATGATCATTTAAGAATTTTCATTTTATTGGAATGCCTATAATAGTGATTCATGAAATGAATATAATAGAGTCCCATTAAAAATATCTAATGTATATTTTATAATGAAGCTAATATAAGTTCCATTTGTATGTAATGATCCTTATAATTTATTAATGATCTGTAAATGAATCTTATAGAAAAATTATTTTAGTTTTCATATCCCAATAAATAGATCTTACAGAAATGAGTCTATTGACTACTATAAAATGGAATTATGAAAATGTATTTAAAATATAGTACTATATAGAAATAAAAATAATATGAATCATAAGAAATTATTGGAAACAAATACAACAAGTTAAATATATGGTTCCATGATTCCAAACATTATAATTTTTATTATCTTTTATACTTCATTCCTATGGTTTTTCTCAACAAACTCCAACGTAGATAATCATACAAATTTTTACATTACAATATATTTCAATTTTTTTTATCTACCCCCTTATAGATTCCATAACTTCTAACATACTCTTTTATCAAATTTATAATAAACAAAAATGTGTGATTTGCATCAAATTTAATGCTCCTAAATTTTTGATTCATCATGAATACATATTAAAGTGTGATAAATACACTCTCTATTACAAATTGAGAGTACGATATTAATTGGAAACATGTTAATATAAAAATGGACAAAATTTAGATCTTTTATATATTATTATAATAACATTACCCATGGATTATATCACCATGTTTCTTCTCAAATTAAATTAATATAGACACCAATAATAATAACATGAACAAATAATATAAAGTATCAAAATAAAATAGCGGCTTGGTGTTGGAAAAAAACTTAGTTTAAATGATGTTGCTAAAAAACATGTTTTGAAATATGTTTCTCAAATATTAGTATAGAAAAGGGTTATATTATTATTTCTAATACATGTTTATTTCCTAAATTCTCTATCTTAAAAAATCCATACAAAAAATTTCAATTAATGAAATCATATTATATCCAAATGTGGTTTGATTATGAGTAATGAAATAGATTAATTGTGAGAAAAATTTTACAACATTTTCACAAAAGATAACATTTTGTTATTTCACATGGTCACCGAGATATTTTAATTTTTTCCGTGAACTGAATATTTGTTCATGAATTAGTGGCTCTAATATATTCTTCTTCAACCATGCTTAGTGATGAAATATGTTCGTTATACTCATACAACTAACACTCATAGAATCAATGTAAAATAGACCTCAAAATATATATTCTTAGTACACCACATCACCAGACTGATAAACATCGAGAAGGGATGATAAAAAATGACCCTATTTGAAATAAAAATTAATATGTGGTTACGAGTACATGAATGTAAAACATAATTGGATTATTATCTTCAAATACTCATCTTTTGATGTACAGTTAAACTAATCTTCCAAATGATCATAATAGGTAATGATTGGTAGATATTTGAGTTGGTACCACAAACATATATTAATTTTTCTATATAATTTTTAATCATCTAGATTTATATCATTATGTCTCTCAATAATAGTCCAAAAAATTTGATGAGTTGAAATTGAGCTTTGATTCATACATTTAAAATGTAAAAAATAGTATATTTTAAAAGATTACTTATTTGAAAAATGTATAAAACTCATTGTGAATTTCATTAAATCTATGAAATTATGTTTTATCACATATCATTTTCATTTTCGATTATGAATTACTCAATATTGTGAATTTATCTAACCATTTCATATTATTTACTAAAAAATTATATCATCCAAAAATGAGAAAACTATAAAATGATATTTTATATATGTTTTACCATAATTATTTTGATAACCACCGCCTCTATTAAAATCATGTTTCTTCTAACATTAATCAAATTGATCAAATCAATCATGGTGATATTATTTTAAACTGTACAACACCTTGTTCAATCTATATAACATTCCATTATAAGATATAATAATGAAAACAATTGGCTTCATAATAAGTAATTTTTCTTTATAAAATTCAATTAAAAAGTTATTTTAACATCACTTGGAATGATTTTGTCATAAAATCTGATTTTCATTTAAAATATATGTCTTATTGCATCATGTCTGAATGCTAATGAAAACAATTATTCAACATTGATCACATAACTTTTTTATAGTCTTAGATGCTAAAAAGGGATTTATATTATTCCATAGAGCTAATTTTATAAAATTTATTTTATAAAACCAATTTCTACACATGAAATTTTGATATTTGGGCCATCCCTTATATTTCAATGTTTCATTTTTATTAATTTTATCTTCCTACATGTTCTTGTATATTACTTATGATTCATCGTCCATTGCTTCTTGAAATGTTGGTAGTTCCATAGTATATAACAACGCATCATAGTCTATTGACCAAAATACTCCCTTCTGAGATGATATGGTTTTCACGAATGATATTGGATAGATGAATCCACATCACTATGTTTCTTCTCTAAGGTGTATCCTCAATATATCAACCATTATTTTCATCTTTAAATTCATCTTATAAGTCTTAGTCTCTGAATAATATTTTTACAATGTAAATATGTGTATCAGCATATTAATATTCTTCATATAATTCATCCAAAAATTGAATTTTATTTTTAATTCCTCGTCACACATTTTTAGCCTTAAAATAATTTATTTAAATAAAAAAATTATAAATTTTTATGAAAATTTACAATTTCATATTCACTAAATATCCCATGAAAACAGAATTATTGATAGTATCACTATATTTTTATTAATTAAATTCTATGTTTCAGACATAAAATAGGCTCTTTAAACATGCTGCTATTTTTATAATGGATTTCTCCCACAATATGTTTCATATGGGGTATATTATTCTCCAGGTCCTAAAAAAGTCCATGGTTTCATTTATACAAAAAAATTCACTTCATCATTCAAATAAATTTTATTAACACGACTCTTAAATTATAGGTTTTTTTTCATTATATTCCCTATTCAATTGTGACATTCAATAAATCCTATTTTTATAGGGTTCTAACCTGGTACAAAACATGTTAAATAAATTTTTTTAAATATAATTTACATAATGAATGAAATTTTTTTATATTCCATTATATAATCATATAAACATTATGTTTTGGAATATTTCATTCTCTACTGTCCTCTAATAATTAATTGAAAAACACAGAACCTATCTTTTTCTCTATATTAACATCACACACCATTCTACTATAATCCTTTATAAAGTGAATGATGTATTTTTAAACATTTTTTATTGAAATATTCATTAGCCCATAATCATTAATATGTAATAGATCATGAAATATTTATTTTCTATTCTTATTTTATGTTGGTGGATTACATACTATATTTAATTAGATTCATGCATCATAGACCCTCTATCAGCCACACATCATAATTAGACTACACAAAATCTATTATTTTTTATATATCAATCTTTCTTTCATGGTAAATTTATCCTTACAAGTTATGTCAGAAACTATTTTATTATTTTGTAATGAGAAAATAGATTCTCGCATTACTA